>CM061526.1:85712039-86949310 GCA_030068015.2 Neoceratitis asiatica
AATTGCTATACACCCTTGAGATGGACAGAAAAAATTGAGCACTGCAAACAGACAGAGGCACAAATCGCGAAAAACTCAACGTTTATGGTAAAAGTTGCACTTACTTCACTTATACATGTACAAAATATACAAAAATATTCAAAACTTGGGCTCTATGGTAGATTAATTAGTGTTTTCGAGAACTTAAATAATTAATTTTATATATTTCAAATTTTCTAATATTTATTAATATATTTTTTAAGTATTTTTGAAAACCCCCTAATTAAGCATGCTCAAAATTATTCCTCAATAAGCGCTACATGCAATATACAAACATAAGTGCAGACCCCATTTGAGATAGACATCAAAGTAAATGCTTCTACTAATTATTTAACGGTAATGGGCAGTTAACTTTTAGTATTTTACTGCAAAGTGCTCGAAGGCATGCAATCAAACAGATGTTCTGCCAACAAATAAGGCAAAAATGCCAACAACAAGAACAATTTCGATACTAACAACATACATAGATAGCGTAGTATATTGTTAAGCTAAGAGCAGCAGCAACATTGCTGGACGTTATCTGACAAGCAAAGCTTTTAAGGCAAACTATTTGCAGAAAAAAAATAAAAATAAAAATAAAAAATAATATAAAATTTTCAAAACCTATTCAAAAAAAAATAACGCAGATAGCTTTTGCACATGCACACAGATATTCTTATATAGAGATATATACATGCATACATACAAATTTTTCACAACAATCGGCGCACTTTTTATCAGGTGCGCCAATCAAACTCAAACACGGTCCGCCAAATTTTCTCACATAAAATAAAAATTTAAACAGCATCTCACCCCAGTGATCTTTGCTACTTAACGCTTGTCGCGCGCAGCAAACGCCACCAATATAAAAAAAAAACAACAACAGAAAACCCAACAACATTTGTTCGCCCTACGAATACAACATACAGCACAACACAATGCAAAACAATATGTGCAACAAGTTGCTGGCCGCTGGTTGCGCACGGCATGGCATGGATATCAGTTGGTTGGGAGAACTGACACTGGCGGTCTGACCGTTGGCTGTATGTTGTGCGGGCGAACTCTCGAGCGCTTACTTGCATACTTTGCTAAACTTATAAACTTAGGAATTCGCTATGGCTTTGTTGCTGTTATTTAAATGCAGCTAGTTGCAGCTGATATGTATAAGGCTGTTGCATAAGCGCTCTGACGCTGCTTAGCCTACCAGCATATTCTTGGAAAAGCGCAACGAAGTACATATAAATCAATAAAATAAAAAAGAATATTTTTAAATATAATATGCGAAACCTTTAATATTGGCCAATAAACCCTATTTATATTAGCATAAGCACCCACATGTGTCGCCGTGACACACATGTCATACACACACACACACATATGGGCAATGGGTACATGAACGCGTTGATGTTTTTAGCTGAAGTTTGTTGTATGGCTGTTGTAGAGAGATGCTGAGATAGCGTTAAGACACGTAATTTTCGGAAAATCGCCAAAATTGAAAAGCGCAATGATGTTGGGATTATTTTTAAGAAAAATTTTGCTTTTGTATATTCGCATTAGGGTGATTGACAACAAAAAATCAAAAAATTAACTTAGGAAATTTTCAAAAAACTCTTCATTATCCTTAGTATAGGTTGGCTGACGGCTAAGCCTATTGGTTTTTGGCAGTTGGAGTTTCAACATAATTCGTCGGTAAGTAGTCATAATATATGATGTCATCGCTTTTGCGAAGTACCGGAGGGCTTGAAAAGCTTTCAGACTCTTTCTAGTCTGAACTGCTAAAAACCTAAGTGGCTGAGACCCATATGAGCTAAGGCTGGAAAGGAAAAGCCACTCGTAATAATTAATCCTTGCATGTGACAACAGTAGATAGTGGCCTATCACTGGCCTGCAGTCTCTGCTAGACCACGTGAACAAAAAGTCGGTACATCCTTCTGCGCTGCCTTTACAGTCTTTGCGGTCTTCGCAGGCATTTCCATACTTATCCGTTTTTTCGTTTTTTTTTTTTTTTTTCTTTCATTTCACTGCACATCGTCTTTAGCATATCTCATCTTAACTGTACTAGTTTAACTAACATTCAGATAAAATTTTTGACATTTTTATCTACCAACAATATGTTTTTCACGTGGAACTCAGTTGCTTCAGCGAGGAGTGTAAATCCTGTCATCTCTGCTCTATTGAGCAGTTCCGTTTGTAGACTGAGCTGCCTTAGACACCATTCTAGCTTCAGCTAAATGCCAATGGATTTCGCCCAATTTTTCTTTTGAGCCTAATGCATTCGCCCCAAACCGCTTAGCCAAATTATCCGCTATTTCCCTGCTCATGGGGCACTTCTTGACGTAATATAAAGTAAGGTTATTGCTTTATTTGACACTTGGCTAGGCTTGCTTCTTGCGCTTATGATAAGCTCAGCAGTTTTTTAGAAGTGAGATGGGTTGCCTGGGGTCCGGTTCCGTAACACAGTTTCCGACGGCCACCCCGTCAGCTATTTATGAACCATTTTTCCAAACATTCCTAAACCGTTGTAAACATAAAGGTTCCGTTGGAAGACTGCTCGTTTTTGCAGCATCCACCCTCTTTTAAGGTAATCTGAAACCTTTCCAAAGTAAAAAGCGTAGTTTTTTTTTCTACCTAACCATCCGTTTTAATTGAGTCATGTCGGAAAATTTTGGCAGAGCTGTCATCTGCAGCTGAAAGTCTCTTAAGAGTTTTATTTCAATGTTGACTGACGGCAGGTTTAACAACATTTCCAATGCATTTGTTGGAGTAGCTATCCCGTTATGCCGAGTACACCGAGCTGCTCTAAGCTCTCCAAAATTTTTCCATCTGTGATTTTATTGGCTACGATCCACTACACTAAAGAAACATAGAATAAGGTTGGCAGATGGTCAATTCTGCGTAACGCTAGTTTATGAACTAAAGCAAGCTCACTCTCTCTCTCTCTCTTTCTCTCTCTCTCTCCCGCTCAGAATTTCCCATAGAGCTTTCTCTTCTTTTTTACTTTATCGAAAACCAATGTTTCGTTTGCAGTTGCTGTCCCACAGTTCGTTTATTTGTATTCAGCCTCTTCCAAAGGTCAGGAATGCAAATCGGGCTTTCTTATGTCAAACTGTTATTTGCTTACGGGTGTTCTCTGCAACACAGAGGTGAGTACGAATTCTTGCTACTACTATCACAACATGATCGATCTGGTTGCGAGTTTCTCTACAGACATTTATAATTTATGCTCCGTTGAAGTCGATTAGCCTCAACCGACGATTTTTGTCATTAAGGCGAAAAGTCCGACAATTATGCCAAATATACTTGCTTTGCCCACCTTGTCGTTCAAGTCGCGAAGAATTATTTTGAAAAACTTCGCTTTCATGCGGATTGCAACTATATCACAGGGAATGACAATAATCGGAGATTGAGGCCCTCTGGTCACGAATCCCATACTAAATTTGAGCTCATTTACATGATCACTACAATACATTCCACAAAGATCTATTTGTTTCGGTACTTCTCTTGTCCGCCTTTAGTCTGAAGAGCAGATCTACTAGATGGTCAGCGGCACCTTCCGAATATTTCACGTGTATGCCCCCAAAATCGTTATTCTTTGTACATTTGCATGGCCGTCAACAAAACTGGCGTCTCTGCTCCGTGGTTTGTCTTTTTTCTTTAGAACTAGCTACTACGTGAGGGATTCCAAACCCATAGCATAACCTCGCTATGAGAGTAGGCTTGAAACATTTATATAGCGAGAAGCTTGCAAAAGACTCTAGTGAACTCTTAAACCGGATATGTCGGGGTGACTCCGCCAAATCTCCCTTTCGCCGTGAACTGAGACTAAATATAAATAGCAGAAAAATTAGTTTAAAAAAATAGGAAACCCTAATTTTCAACCGAAAAGCTCAACATACAATATCCACTACAGCGAAACGCAATGATATCATCACCATAGCAAAAAAAGAGCAGCGAAAATTGCGTGAAAAATTCGCGAAAACTCAAATGAAAACGAGCGTGAATCGCACTGAACAAAAAATAAAAAATAAATAAATAAAAGCCTAGACTTTGAATTTTTAATTTTTTTTTGGTAACTGCATGCAATTGCTATTCAAATTGCAGCCGCAACTAGCAACGAGCAGAATCGATTTCGAACAGCAAAGGAAACCAATTGCCTGCAGTTAAAAAACGTTTTAGATTAAATGTGCGAACGATTTGTGTGTGATTTGTGGCAGCGGACGCTTGGGAATGCAGTAATGTGCCATGACAAGCACACTTGTAACCGAAGTTATGTATGTAAAGGGTGTTTTTTATAGAGGTATAGAACTTTAAGTTGCAATAAAACAACGATGGATTATTCGATTGACATGAATTTTATTTATCCCAAAGATAATCTTGTGGCATTACATTTTAAATATGATTTCTGGCATATGAACGCCACGGCTGGCGTGGATGTAGTCCAATCTGGAAGTCCAATTTTCGATGACTTTTTCCAACATTTGTGGCCGTATATCGGCAATAACACGGTGAATGTTGTCTTCCAAATGGTCAATCGTTTGTGGCTTATCCGCATGGATCAATGACTTTACATAGCCCCACAGAAAGTAGTCTAGCGGTGTTAAATCACAGATCTTGGAGGCCAATTCACAGGTCCAAAACGTGAAATTAGGCGGTCACCAAACGTGTCTTTCAATAAATCTATTGTAGCACGAGCTGTGTGACATGTTGCGCCGTCTTGTTGAAACTACATCTCCTGTACATCATGGTTATTCAATTCAGGAATGAAAAAGTTAGTAATCATGGCTCTATACCGCTCACCATTGACTGTAACGTTCTCGCCACTATCGTTTTTGAAAAAGTACGGACCAATGATTCCGCCAGCCCATAAAGCGCACCAAACAGTCAGTTTTTCTGGATATAACGGTGTTTCAACATACACTTGAGGATTACCTTCACTCCAAATGCGGCAGTTTTGTTTGTTGACGTAGCCATTCAACCAGAACTGCGCTTCATCGCTAAGTAATCTCGTTTTGGGCCCATTCGACGAATCTACGCCTTACTTGATGATCGTGAGTCTATTCATGATGAATTGCCAAACCAAACTGAGAATAAATCACTTGACAGCTGTTAAATCGGTCGCCATCTTGAAAAGTAATGCCAACTTAAAATTCTATACCTCTGTAAAAAAACACCCTTTATGTAGAACTATTTTTACTTGCAACATGCTGCTGACTCAGTGCCTGGCAATGGCAACTCTTTCAGCTGAATGCCTCTTCGCCTTGATCGTTTGGTCGCATTTGTTTGACCCATAAAAATGCCAAGAGGTCAGCGATTGTCATACAACAAGACAATAAAATATTTACATATGCATACATGCATGTTTATTGTTGTAATATTTTATGTGTGTGTGTTGTTGTTGTTGTTTACTATTTTTGGCATTTGCTATTTAGTTGAGTTGAGCTTTTTTTGGTAAGCACTTTGGAAGACTAGATTATTTGTATTATTCTATTTGTTCTACAAATGTTGCACTAATGCCACTAGCTCTACAGCTTCTTCTTCTTCAGCTACTAGTAGCTGCTTCTTCTACTGCTCCAGCTGCTGCTGTTGCGACTTGTTGTTGTTGGTGGTGCGCATTTATCATTTTGTCAAATTCGACATTCGATGCGCATTCAACTGTCAACGATTACTACTGTTCAGGCAAGAAGAGCTATTAAAACGATATTGTTGTTGTTATTGTTATTGTATTTTTATTTTTATTTTTTCACTTTCGCTTGCAGCTGCATTTTTGTTAGTCAAAAGAATGCCGCTCATAAATATTTGTAAAAAAAATATAAAAAAATTACAAATGTTTCGAGTGCAGTTCAGATGCTACCAATTGATCTTGTTGTTGTTTTTGTACTTATAAACTACTTTTAGTAGCAACAACAAATCACTAAAGGAACGACAGTAAAAAATATGCAACACTTTTCGGCTAATTTTCTTTCTTGCCCCTTAATAACCAACTAAGAAAGATGTAGAAAAAAGATTGAAATAACCATGCGTTGGAAATGATCTCTTGCAAATTTCGTTGTTCATTCACTCACTTCCATCACTCAGCCATTTTGCCCATTTATCGCTTTACCCATTCACCCACTGTCTGACTAGTAGTCAACTAACTGGCAGGCCAAAAAACTCATACAACTAATGCTGTGGAACGAGTAAATGTGCCACTAGCCGCTAGCTATGGCCACCTCAACAGCCACATTCTGCCCACCAGCCCACTAGCCCACTAGCCGACCAATACTGACCACTTAGGTACTCGAAGCAGTGACCAAAGCTAAGCTTTGTATTTTATTGCACTTTTATTTTATAGAAAAAAATAGTTTTTATTTATGCCTCTAGTTGGCTGCCTTTTCGGCAGTCTATCTAGCTGCTTGCTTGGCTGCTTGGTTGCTTGGATAATTTTGGATCATTAGGTTAAATTTGTCACGAATGTGACGCGTCGCTGGGCAATTTTCGGACAAATGCAATTTTTTATGCGCGAAGCTTATTATAGCCTCTAGTTTTTTCTTCTTCTTCTTCTTTTGCTAAAGCCTGTCCGGCGTGTGTGTGCTGGTGCAAGAGTTCACACCGCCTAGGGGGTATATGGTTATGTTGTAACATTTAATATAAATTTGAAAACGTAATTAATATTACAACATTTCATGTTATTAGCTATTAGCTGGTGATGAGATGGTCGAACGTGACTTCCAAGTACATTAATGATGATCATAATTGTGTTGTGGCACACATACACATACATATATTCTTATAAGCAGTAAAACACTGAAAAATAAGCAAAAGCGGAGTATTAAAACGAGTATCCCAGAAGAGTAAAATCAAAATCTCTAAAATTTTATATGCCGACGCCTACGTTATAAGGCTGAAGGGATTCTTCTTATACAGTTAAAGTAGCTCACACTTTCAGTAGATATAACTGTTTAACGCAGAATACCTTAACCAGAAAAGGGTATTAAAAAAAAATTAAATTAAATTAAATAAAATAAACGGTAATCAGAGTAGAGGTATTTTTTCAAAGCCTTTTTGGACTCGTGTCATGCTGTCATGTTATTTTTGTTCAATATTGCTTGGCATTTCATCATGGAAAGACTTACGCCTGAACAATGTTTACAAATCATTCAACTTTATTACGAAAATTCACGTTCTGTAAAGAATGTGTTTCACGCCCTTCGCTCAACTTATGGTCAACATAATCGGCCTACTGAGCGTACTATTCGCAACACCATCACCCATCTTGAGACCTAGCATTCATTCATTCATTTCCCAGCACAGAGTGAAGAAAATATAGAGGGCGTAGCTGAGAGTGTACACGAAGACCGTGGAGAGTCGATTCAACGCCGTTCGCTGTAACTCGGATTGACGTATTGAACGACTTAGCACATTTCACTTCGAGACCTTAAATTGAAAGCATACAAAATACAGCTTGTTCAAGAACTGAAGCCGCTCGACCTACTCAAGCGAAATCGCTTCGCTCTATGGGTTCTTGAACAGTTCTAAGAAGATCCGACGTTTTCAAGTCAAATTTTGTTCAGCGATGCAGCCCATTTCTGGCTCAATGGGCTCAAGAGCAACCTGAAGAGATTCAAGAGCTGTCATTTCATCCAGAAAAAACAACGGTTTGGTGGGGCTTGTGGGCCGGTGGAATTATTGGTCCATATTTCTTCAAAAAAGATGCCGGTGAGAAGGTAACTGTCAATGGCGACCTTTATTGTGCCATGATAACAGACTATTTGATGCCTCAACTTGAAGCTCGTAATCAGTGCGACACTGCGACCTTTGGTTTCAACAAAACGGCCCAATTTCCCACACATCGCATCAATCAATGGATTTATTGAGAGAATACTTTGGTGAGCAGATAATTTCACGTTTTGGGCCGGTCGATTAAGTACCAAGATCGTGTGATATCACACCGTTAGACTTTTTGCCTTTGGGAATATGTAAAGTCTAAAGTCTATGTGGACAATCCTGCTTCGATTCAGGCCTTTTAGCAAAACATCACACGTGTCATTCGCTAATTCCTAGTCGAAATGCTCCAACGAGTCATTGAAAATTGCACTCAACGGATGGACCATCTGAGACGTCACCGCGGCTAACATTAGAAAGAGATAATCTTCAAATATAAACGCCAAAGAATGTTCTTTCGAATGATAACAAATATTCCCCATGAGATTATAATTTTCTGTTTTTTTTTTTTTTTAATTGAGCACCTCGAAATGGATCAAATATTTCTGCTTTTATTCACGATAACTTGCAGAGATGATTAACAAAAGTTTTCGAAATGTATCCGATTTATATGCTAAATTACTCTGGAAATGAGACATGAACTAACCTAACCTTCCAAGCAGCAATAACTATTCGCCAAAGCAGTCGCTGATGTTCGTACAAAGACGTTGTTGGTTGGTTGATTTAACGAGGAGTTGAAGACCTGAAGACGTACGAGCGCCTTGAAGCTAGTAGTAAGACTCATTATGCTTCCTAGTATGGCCCATATATATTTCTGTCATTTTGACTAGCTCTTTCATATCCTGTTAGGTTAGAAATCTCAATCGCATTAGCGCAGGATACTCACAAAGTGAATTATCCAGAATTTCGTTCTTTTCTGCGTATGCTCACCACTCAAAAGATTCTACTTTAGCTAATTTCTGTTTTCTGGCCCCTCGTGGCTGTAATGATCAGAAACTATCTGAAAATGCTGAAATGGAAGATTTTATCCCATCCGCCGTATTCTCCAGACCATACTCCTTCCGAGCACTGACATTTCGATCGGCTCGGGTCTTTGAAGAAATCGAAAAGTGGCTCAATTATTGAATCTGGGATAGAGAGGGCTCTTTTTGCAGATGGTATGCAATGATTAGCAGGGAGATAAGGAATAGTAGTCGCTTCCGAAGGACAGTACTTTGAATGTTGTTTTTTTTACTTATTTTTTTTAATAAAAAAAACTTTTTTTTACTCAAAAATCGGAATGAATTTATTTTTATACCGATATTTTTTTCCAGGAAGTGGACCGATCTTAATGGTCCAATTTGTTTAAATTTTTATATGATAGGCTTAAATAGAAAACTTTTGTTTAGAAGAAATGGACCAGGTACCGAGAAAAGTGATCACCGACAGATTGACAGCTTTTTATCTTTCTTTGTTGGCAAAACAAGACAGTAGCGTGTGGCCGGCTCTGCTAGTGTGGATGTAAATATCACAATTATCGGTATCTCTAATCGGGAAAGCGTAGGTGCCATGTACCACTTAACCTGAGTTTTTTTATAACTTTATTTTTGATGTCATGGGCTTCGCAACTCAAAGACCGATATCATTTATCTCGTGCTTTTGGGCAGCCAGTTATTAGCGCTTGCGATTTGTATATGAATTACTTTATTGGCAGGCATTCTCGTCAACCAGGACCTCTGTTTTAGTTGTTCTCATCGTTTCAAAGTTTCATGCTAGACTTTTTTGTTTAAGCATTAAATCGTCCGGAACAACGATTTTATAAAGAAGCGCCTCTTACTACGCTGTTAAACTGTACTTTATAGGTCAGTCTATGACTAATCGGTTCGATATCTATCTCAAAGAGAGATCCTGGACTAACGCCAAAGCTGCTGGGTGGAGTGCTTTTTTTATTTTTATTTTTTATTTTTTTTTTTAACCCAGCGTTGTTTAACTTCGCGCCCAACCTACCGAGTTAGGCGCCTGATAGTTTAACGTAAAATCCAACAGACCGGTGACCGAATACCAGGTACAGCCCGGACAGTCCTGCACTTGCCTCCTACACTGAGCTACAATTTTTTTGGTTGTATGAGTAGATCCTACAACAGAAAACTAAATACATTTTTATATAAACCCGCCATTAAGAAGATTATGCTTCCAACTGAAATACAATTATCTAAGTCAAAGTCTATTTTTTGGCAAATTTTAATCACTTGTGGTCACTTTACTTTTTCAAATCCTTTATAAGTCTCCAAAGTACAAGCATCACTGTCCATTTCAACAGCCGACACCGTTACTAATGGACAAACACGTAATCGAACATGAAAAAGAAGAGTGGAAAGTATTAGCGTATATAAATATACCTACATACATACATACGACTACATGCAAAGGCCGGTATGTTCGAGCACAGACACTGGGTGAGTAGAAAAACGGCCAAATATTTGAATGTCTGAACAATCTGTCTAAATTCAACACTAAAGATTCATGTTCAATACGTGTAAATAAACCAAATTGGTCACGATTTTGGTATTTTGTAGCGTTTTTCCAGCGAGCCAGCGAGCCAGCGTATCAGCGTACCAGCGGACCAGCTAACAGCCAGCAGCATACTTAGTTAGTTGGTCACAGCGACAAGCAGCAATTGGACAAACTTGAATGAACGTCTGCAGGCTGTGATATAGGAGATCGTCTTTGTATTGTATTTTTTTACTGTTGTTGTTGTTGTTGTTGTTACTGCAATTTTTTGTTTATTTTTATTGTTAATTTTTCTTCTTTTTTTCTCTTTGGTTGCGGGTTGCGGCATTGCTGGCGCTGCTGACTCGTTTTACTGGCGGGTTTCCGCGTTGCTATGCATAGCAGCTTAAAAGCAACGCATTGTTGTTGTTGTTTCACTTTTTCTACTGCAGATCCTGCTCCTGCCAAACTGCACTACTCACTACTAATGTGTATATATATACGATACAAGCTGCTAGTATAACATACAAGAGAGATGTTGCATTTATTGATATTCTTGTTGTTGTTGTTTTTTATTTATTTTGTTAAATTTTTTTCTTTGTTTTTTTTTTCTACATCTGTTGTTGCTCTTGTAACGGACGCATGCACGTCGCATGTAGTGTTTATAAAAATTGTTTGACAACTTGGTAGCAGCGTCTGCGATGATGCAGCAACAAAAAGCAACAAAAATCAACAACAACAACAACAGGTTACGCTAACGCTATTCTTGCCAACAACGGCTGATCGAGTAACAACAGCAGGAGCCAAATGGTTGTTGTTGTCCACATACATTTGACTGCCTACAACTATATGCCACTGCATACATATGCATACATATTTATATGTGTATATGTACGTGCAACATCATTGTGGCAGACTCACGTCTGAGAAATTATAAACCAATTAAATTTTAATATTTTTTTACAGCCAACCAATTTGCATGGTACATACATTTTTGAACAACAACAACAACAACAGTGCCAGTAAAAAGCACAAACAAAAATATAATATTCAATAAAGAGCTATAACTAGCAACAAGCAAGAATAATAATAGCAACAACAACAATAACAACAACAAAATGTGTCGCGTGACAGTCGACGAGGCGAAATGATGGCAAACATATTGGAACACACACACACACATACGTGCATGTTCGTATTTCTAATTTGTTAACAAATTATGTGCAAAGTGTTGTTTTCAGTGGACGAAAAAAGTGCAAAAATATGTATTTGTATGTTAGAATGTATATATGTGTATGTAGTTTTGTTGTTAAAGGACAGCTAAACAGCGGTTCGGCGGCTATTACAGATATATTCTTGCTGTTACAGCTAAATTCTCATTTAAGTGCAGTAACTAGAGGACAAGAAATATGGAAAAAATACAAAATATTTCACAGAGTAAGTTAAAATGATGTTCATACACATGGCTAAAAAAGTCTGCGTTCACTAACTGTATTATAGTATGCAACTAAGAAAAGTTATAGATTTTAAAACAAACACAATTTTATTTTCACTTATTTCGAAGACAATTATTTGAAGAATGTTTGAGCAAAATTTTGCAGAATTTGAGCTGCATCGTTCTGATTTAACGGGATTGCAGTACCGCTACTTAAGTTAGTTGAGCAGAAAAAGTGTGCGTTCACTTTAAAACGCGATGGTTTATTGCATTGATTAGAAAGAAGCTAAAGCGTATATATGTAAATATAGGAGAACCCACAGAAAAAAGTCGAACGGTGTGATATCACACGATCTTGGTGGCCAAGCGAACGGCTCAAAACGTGAAATTATCTGTTCACTGAAGTGTTATCTCCGTCTTTTTGAAACCAATTGCCGCGGTGATCACGAGCTTCAATTTCAGGTGTCAAATAGTCGGTTATCAGGGCACGATAATGGTCGCCATTGACGGTTACGTTTCACTGGCATCATTTTGGAAGAAATATGGACCGATGATTCCACCAGCATACAACCCACACCAAACCGTTGTTTTCTGTATAAAATGGCACGTTTCGAATCTCTTCATGTTGTTTTTTGTCCCAATTGCGGAAATTTTGTTTGTATAAATACCCATTGAGCCAGAAATGAGCCTCATCGCTGAACAAAATTTGTCTCGAAAACGTTGGGTCTTCTTGGAGCTTTTCAAGAGCCCATAGAGTGAAGCAATGTTGCTTGGGAAGGTCGAGCGACTTCAGTACGTGCGCATGCTATATTTTGTACATTTTCAATTTAAGATAGCGACGTAAAATACGCCAAGTCATTCCATACGTTAGTCCGAGTTGCTGCGAACGGTGCCGAATCGACTCTCCACGGCCTTCGTGTACACTCTCAGCTACAGCCGCTATATTTTCTACACTGTGTGCTCGAAGTGGTCTATTCGGTCGAATATTATCCAATAATGAATGCTGGGTCTCAAGATGGGTGATGGTGCTGCGGATAGTACGCTCATAAGTTGAGGAAGCGCGCGAAACACATTCTTTACAGAACGTGAATTTTCGTTATAAAGTTGAATGATTTGTGAACGTTTTTAAGGCGTATATATTTCCGCGATAAAATGACAAACAATATTGAACAAGAATAACATGACAGCTTGACACGACTCACATGTCATCTGTCAAAAAAAAGACTATTGAAAAAAGTACCTCTACTTCACCTCACCCTTTATAAGCTCGAAAGAACATTTGTATTGAACAAATGTATTGATGTATTGATGTATTGAAACTAGTTCGTGACTATATATGTGTTCGACCGATTCGAAACCCATTGATATCTTTTACAATTCTTTGCATAAAACTAATCTTCGAGCTCCCATCGACAACTATTTCAACATTTCCAATATAAATTCTGTTGTACAAATTGCTATACATATTTACACATATGCATACATATGTGTACCTCTAGTGTGTGCATACATAAATTTTGAATGAATTACGGCGCGACTGTGTCGGCGCTTTCATATGCAATACTCCATGCTGCAACAGGCGCATAAAAAGGCGAAAAATTGTCGTACTTGCTAATTACCCTATGGGGAATACATGTAAAAGAGTATGTATGTATGTATGTGTGACACCACGCGAGCGTCCACCCTCCAGGCAGCAAAAGCTGGCAACATGGCAACAAGCACAGACAGAGAGTAAATGGGCAGAGCAATAACAGCAGCAGCAACAGCAACAATAACAAATGAGCCAGTTTTTTCTTCGCTCCTTATACGCCTTTCTTTTACATTTGCCATGCTGCGGCAAGTTTTTGTGCGCAAATACGAATTCGAAAATTGTTTTCTGTCTTTTTTTTATAATTTTTTTTTTAATTTTTTTTATTTTTTATTTTATTTTTTTTTTTTTTGCTGATCACCAAACTATATTTTTTGCTGCTGTCGCTGCTACTGCATTTGCGCTATTTTATTGTTGTAGGCGATCGGCCAAACGGTAGCAGCCGTCGAGATGCGATTAGACTACCGCCGCATGAGGCATTCGCAAACTGAAACTGGAGCACCTGTGGTGCACCATGAAACAACGGCAACACCAACGGCAAACAGCAAGTTGCAACAGCCAACAACAACACAATGTTACAAGTGCCGGCACTAAGCAAAACAGCCGGCTTCCCCGCTAGCAACAGTAGCAATCGCAACTAAAGCGACTGTCATTGCTGGTGAGTGTTGCAGTAACGAAAAACACCGCAGTGTTGTGCATGTAGCATGTGGCATGTGGCATGCTGGTCATGGTGATGGTGAAGGCGATCTTGCGGTCCATACACTCAAAGTGTCAATATTTGTCAAAATGTCAATTTCAGCGACATATTCACTTGATCACATGGTGTACAAGTGAGTGTATGCGTGTGTGTGTGTGCGTGTGAGTGCAGGCACTCAAGTGTTTCTGCAACTTGTTGCCCGCAACTTTGCGCTCGAAGGCATGTGCGCAAATGAAAATATTCGTATGTGTTGAGTGTGAATCTGTGCCAAATGTCCAGCATCAGCTTCACTGTAAAGCACTAACAGCAGCAACAACCACCAGCAACATGCATAGCGTGACAACAAGTCCAACGACTGACTAAAGTAACCGACTAAATTTACTAAAAAAATGTGGTGGTGGTGGTGGTGGTGGTGGTTGTTGTTGTTGTTGTTGTTGTTGTTGTTGTTGTTGTTGTTGTTGTTGTTGTTGTTGTTGTTGTTGTTGTTGTTGTTTTCACTAGTTGTCACTGCTGTTGGTGATGATGGTGTTGGTGTTGGTGACGTTGGACAACGACATTTCTAGTGTTGCCGGTGTTGAAGTGACAGTTGTCGTTGTCGTTGTCACTGCTCTGCTGCTGCCACTGCCACCGCAGCCATCACAATTGACTTCCCAGTCCACTTGCCGCCCATTTGACGTTGACGAAGGTGTTTTGCCGTTTTCCCGCTCTATGTGAGTAGCGCTGCTGCTGTTGCTGCTGCCAACAGCCAACAGCCAACAGCCGCCGATAGATAACATTTTAGCCGCTTTTGATAATAATGAATGCGTCCACCTAATCGTGAAAATGTCACTGACAGCTCAGTGCAGCAATTATTTATTTTCCTTACAATTAGTGATATCAAATCGTCGTCGTCGTTGTCGTCGTCGTCCTCGTCATCCAAAGTAAATGCCGTCAACTAAAGCTGTTTCTTCTCTCCCTTCCTTTCAGCGCCTTTCGGTTTAGTGTTCTTGTGTTGCCTCTGTTTGTGACAGATCTACTACTATTACCTATGTTATTGGACTACTCACTTCTGCAACAAAATGACAATTTTTTGTTTGATTCTCGATTTGTGGCACAACTTGTTTATGTGTTGAATGAAAAAATCTCTTGTATGACAGCTGTGACAGAAATATGAACCCATGGCGATTTGACGAATCTACAAATATTCGAGATGTCTATAAATTTATTTATATATAAAGGGTGTTCTTTATAGAGGTGTAGAACTTTAAGTTGGCATTACTTTTCAAGATGGCGACCGATCTAACAGCTGTCCAGTGAATTATTCTCAGTTTGGTTTGGTAATTCATCATGAATAGACTCACGCCTGAACACCGCTTGCAAATAGTGCAATTTTATTTCGAAAATAATGGTTCTGTGCGGAAAACGTATCACGCACCACGTCCATTTTATCGTTGACAAAATCGTCCATCGGAGCAGTTAATTCGATTAACCATGGAACGTTTTCGCACCACGTTTACTCTTACTGATAACTCGCATCCCCAGACACGCCGTCCGGTGCGTACAGAAGAAGCTATTGCTGCTGTAGAGCGTAGCATTGAGGAAGGCCCGAATGAGTCCATCCGCCATCGAGCACAGGAATTAGATCTGTGTCCGTCCACTTTATGGATTTTGCGGAAGGATCTTGGTTTGCGTGCTTACAGAATCCAACTCGTGCAAGAATTGAAGCCAAACGATCATCAAGTAAGGCGTAGATTCGTCGAATAGGCCCAAAATGAGATTACCGTTGTTCCCGATTTACATAAGCGAATTTTGTTTAGCGATGAAGTGCACTTCTGGTTGAATGGCTACGTCAACAAACAAAACTGCCGCATTTGGATTGAAGGCAATCCTCAAGTGCATGTTGAAACACCGTTACATCCAAAAAAACTGACTGTTTGGTGCGCTTTATGGGCTGGCGGAATCATTGGCCCGTACTTTTTCAAAAACGATGGTGGCCAGAACGTTACAGTCAATGGTGATCGGTATAGAGCCATGATTACTAACTTTTTCATTCCTGAATTGAATAACCATGTTGTCCAGGAGATGTGGTTTCAACAAGACGGCGCAACATGTCACACAGCTCGTGCCACAATAGATTTATTGAAAGACACGTTTGGTGACCGCCTAATTTCACGTTTTGGACCTGTGAATTGGCCTCCAAGATCTTGTGATTTAACACCGCTAGACTACTTTCTGTGGGGCTATGTAAAGTCATTGGTCTATGCGGATAAGCCACAAACGCTTGACCATTTGGAAGACAACATTCGCCGTGTTATTGCCGATATACGGCCACAAATGTTGGAAAAAGTCATCGAAAATTGGACGTCCAGATTGGACTACATCCGCGCCAGCCGTGGCGGTCATATGCCAGAAATCATATTTAAAATGTAATGCCACAAGATTATCTTTCGGATAAATAAAATTCATGTCAATCGAATAATCCATCGTTGTTTTATTGCAACTTAAAATTTTATACCTCTATAAAAAAACACCCTTTACATACTTAATATATATACCTACATATATGTTACCTACAAATATTGCTAATCGTGGACCGTTATGTGTGAGGAACGAGAAAACAAGGCTATCTAGATTGTTACATATGAAAATAGCTGATTTTCAAAAGAATTATTTAAAGTCATTAAATTAAATTAATTTCTTTAAGACTTTTCGATGAATTTTAATACTATTTGGTTAACTTCTAACTACGCAATTACTACGTAATCTTTCGAATCGTTCTAATAATTTCATCCAATAGGAATTTTAAGTTGCCTTCTTTTCCTGGGGCTGCCGTGAAGCTCCTTTTAGGTCTTTCTTTCTTTATTCAGGCGGTGAATCGCTTACGACCCTCCGTATGTATTTCTAACATGAAATAAAAAGCCTCTAATAGAAATCCATCTACCGTTTAGCGACGGTTTAGAAATAAAACTATAGGTTCAATCATTCAAAAGTATCAAGACAGCTTTGCATTTCGGCTGCTTTCTTTTTCTGCCAGATTTCTTGTTTTCATTGTAAGTTATAATTCTAAAAAAAAATCCAGTTGATTTTGAATTTCTGTGGGGATTGAGAATCTTCCACCGGAAAGATTATTTATTCAAAAAACTTTTTAAAGCTCATTCCGCTAAGCTAACTTTTCAGCCACTGAGATCATGCGATTTGGCACAGTTGGACCTTCCTTGTGAGTCTACGTGAAAGACCGTGTTTATACGGATAATCCTTTAACTTTTTAAAGCAAATATTCGTCAGCTTATGGCTGAGATACGTCCAATGTGGGCCAAAAAGTGATCGAAAATTACCTTCAATCGATCGAAGTTTGCGAAAATTCACGAGGCGCTCGTTCGAATAATGTTGTATTTCACATAAAGTGTTTTCCAATAGGGATGATATGATTTCTAAGTCATCTTTTTTTCTTCATTGTATACAGTAATGTTTACAATTTCATCTATGGACCACCATAAACGTCGTGAATTTGCCGATTTTGCCTTGGAAAAACTTGAAAATGATAACGATTTTTTTTAAAGAAAATCATCTTCTCCGATGAGGCTCACTTTCATCTGAGTGGTGCGGCAAATACAAAAAAACTATCGATTCAGGTGCGAAGAAAATCCACAAATTATTCATGAGCAATCATTACATCCACCTAAAATTGATAGTTTAGTGTGGTTTTTGGTCTGGTGGGATCACCGGTCCGTACTTTCTTTCCCTTCTGAAGCTGGTAGCACCATTACAGTCAATGTAGAGCGATATAGATCGATGATAACCAACTTTGTATGGCCAAAATTGGAAAAAGTTGATCTTAGCAACATCTGGCACCAACTAGATGGGGCTACGTGTCACACGGCACGTGTAACGACCGAATTATTGCGAGAAAAGTTTGGAGATTCGATTATTTCAAGAAATTGTGACATTGAATGGCCTCCAAGAAGTTGTGATTTAACACCATTAGACTACTTCTTGTGGGGTTTTTTGAAATCATTGGTCTTTAGCAATAAACCAGACTTTCTTTAAGCTTTAAACATCAATATGGAACTTGGTATTCTTGACATACGACTAGATTTAGTGCTCAAAAATTGGGTTCATCGAATTCGTTCCTGCAAAAGTAGTTGTGGAGGCCATTTGAATGATGTTATATTCAGAAGTTAATTGTATCGATTGTACTTCACTTTAAATAAAAAAGAAAAAAACATTTGAATTTCCTTGAAAATTTGAGAGTTTTTTTTAAGAAATCATATCACTCTTCTTGAAAACATGCATTTTTCATACCACAATAGGCGCAGAAAATGTTCAATTCCAAGGAAACAATTTTCATCTAATTTCTAGTACCAGGAGCAGAAAAGTTGGTTGACATACATTCATTTATTCTTCTTTTGCCGTTTATAACTGCTGAAGCAGCTCGGCCGAACTTCTAACCTAATTTAATCTGTGCGTCTTGATGTATTTTTCTAAAAATGGAAATTTTCTTTCTAAGCCGACCTTGGCTGGCTGGTTGTCTTTCCTCAGCAGCTCTTTTATTTCTTGCCAAAAATACACTCAGAGCGATTGACTTTCTCTTCAGAGAGTTTAAATTCGCGATTAAAATAATCTGTATATATATTTTGGTCCAGCCAGAATTAAATTTTTGTTTTCATGACGCTTCGTATGGTGGTACGTACTGCTGCCCCGCTACGGCAGCCGCCGAAGCTTTAAGTGAAATGAAAGCCCAAAATTAGCAACAAAATTAATATGCAACCATTTACAACCAAAAATTATTTATTTAATTAAATATACGGAAATACACACATTTCGCCTAACAACACTTAATGACATAACAAATTTGTTTTTAAATTTTCATGAATTTCTGGCAATTTGTTAATTCCTCAACTAATTACAATTATTTATTTAAAAACAGTTAAAAAAACTACAAGCACAAAAATGCCTAAAGCCGAAACATTAACACAAATTACATGCCGTTATAACTATATATATGAACAATATGGCAGCACATACACACACGCACACAAACACTACAGGCAGCGCAAGGAAGAGTGTTGCGGCAAGAAGGAAGCGCTGCAAGCAAGCGAACGTGTAATTTATTTTGCAACACCGCAAAAAAAGCGTTTTACTACACACATACATATCCACTTGAGTGGAAGGCGGAGCGTCGGAATGTCTTTATTATGAAAAAAAAAATTTAAAAAGTTTGTCTCTTCACCAAACAAAAAAATCATTAAAATTTGTTATACTCTCAGCCTAGCGGAGTATTTAAACTGTGATTATGTGCGTGTGGAAGAAAATCACAGAAAATTGCTCACGAAAAAACTTGGTATTTGCACATTTTTGTACCCACATCTATGTATGCCACATTAACTGTTGTGGCGCATCAATGGCATTTTGTCCAGCATGCTTAATGCAGCAACATAATGTCTGTGGCATCGACTGTGATTGCGTGGGTTGTGTAGCAAATTAATGCACATCAACAAGTACTTGCTGAGTGTGTTGTGTCCGTAAATATCTGTACGAGTATGTGAATGAGCAAGCAAAAATAATCACACGGCATCACACGAGACTAGCGTTACCTGAAAATGATCGAAATTATGCAGGTGTTCCCAAGACGTTGTAAGATTGGAGAATCTACTTTAGAAAAAAATGACGAAACATTTCTTCGTTTTAAAATAGTCCTGGATCAGCAGGATGAAATTTATATGAACTCAAGGTTTTGTTCCCCGATAAGGTTACCTTTCAAAATTATTTTCCTCTCCCATAACTAGCTTGGCTATGCGCGAGATTTGGAAACCGTCACACACAAAAACCAGCCATGAAAATATCGCCTCAGATGAGAATTTTGACTTTCAATGTCGAACACGGAAAGCAGAAGCTGCACAGCTGATTGATGTCTTCCTGTTAAACGGTAAAGAAGGTATATATGTCCCAACTGTCGGAAAATTCAGCCTCTGAATTGATCTGATGCAGAAAATTTGTACCTGTAATACCAGATTAAAAAAAAATCCTTCAGGACACTTGGATCTAACCGAACCAAGAAACCAAATCAATCAAGCGAAAACCTTTTTTCAGTGTTATGGATGTACAAACTCTCCGAAATCATAATATCGACTTCGATAACCATCTGATCGCATTCAAAATACGCAACTGCCTCTGGGCAGATCGGACATCGGACATCAATAAGCAAAAGGAAGGTTCGACATGGAATAGCTATAATCAGAACACACAGCTTTCTGGTGAAGAAAATATAGCTGCCGTAGATGAGAGTGTACACGAAGACCTTGGAGAGGCGAATCGGCGTTCGCAGCAATTCGGACTGACGTATGGAACGACTTGGCGTATTTTACGTCGAGATCTTAAATTGAAAGCGTAAAAAATACAGTTTGTGCAAGAATTAAGACGACCGACCTTCCAAAGCGACACCGCTTTGCTTTATTGGCTCTTGAAAAGTTCCGAGAAAATCCGACGTTTTCGAGCCAAATTTTGTTCAGCGATGACACCCGTTTCTGGCTCAATGGGAATGTAAACAAGCAAAATTTCCGCATTTAGGACGAAGAGCAATCTGAAGAGATTCAAGAGCTGCCATTTGATCCATAAAAAACAACGGCTTGGTTTGGTTTGTAGGCCAGTAAAACCATCGGTCCATATTTCTACAAAAATGATGCCGATGGGAACGTAAACGTCAATGGTGACCGTTATCGCGCCATAATAATAGACTATTTGATACCTGAAATTGAAGCTCGTGATCCGTTTCCACAACACGGCGCCACTGCCCACACAGCGCATCAATCAATGGATTTATTGAGAGAACACTTCGGTGAGCAGATAATTTCACGTCTTGGGCCGGTCAATTGATCACGAAGATCGTGTGATATCACACCCTTATACTTTTTCCTGTGGGAAAACCTAAAGTCTATGCGGTCATTCCCGCTTCGATTCAGGCCTTGGAGCAAAACATCACGCGTGTCAATCGCCAGTTGGAAATGCTCGAACGAGTAATCGAAAATTGTACTCAACGGATGGACCATCTGAGACGTAGCTGTGGCCAACATTTGAAAGAGATAATCTTCAAAAAATAAATGTCAAAGAATGTTCTTTCGAATGATAAAAAAAACATTCTCCATTAAATTTGAATTTTCTGTTTTTTTTTTCTTTAAAAAATTAGGGAAGCTCGAAATGAATCGTTCTTAGGTAACTGAAGATCAGAGATATTGCGCTTATTAACACATCACTTCTCCAACCTGCTTGAATGTAGTGAAACTTAAAAAGATAGCAGTGGCGAATAGATAGACGCTTCGTCATTCTACTGTGAAGAATTTTGAATGAGGATTGACAGCCTGAAAAATAACGAAGCGACGGCAATAGGCTGAGAGGCTATGGCTATCACTATGTAAACTGATGCTGAGACATACCAAAAACTTCGTTAGTATCAGGAAGGCTTTCTCCGAACAGTGCGATTCTAAAATAAGTTTCAGAAGTGTTTAATGCTGGAGAAACTACAAGCTGCAGGAAAGGTAAATCCCCTATAGGAGCATACAACTTCAGGCGTATAAAGATGATATTAACATCATTGACATCAACAGTCGCGCCATCAGTTCTGCTTTCTGCAGACGAAGTGAAGCGAATGTGTCAGTTAATGAACGAGAACAACGGGAAATATTTTCTATCATCTAAGACTATTCCTATTTTTAAATAAAGGAAAATTCATTTAGTGGGCAAAATAAAAAAAATATAAAATTTTTGTGTCTTCTATCAAGTTAAAATTTTTTTTATAACAAAGGAAATTATTTAAAAATAATAAAAATAATTTTTTTTTTAATTTTAATTTTATGAATTCCTTCAAATAATTAATTTATTATTAATAAATTTTTTTTAATTTATTCAAGCCGCTCAAAAGTGTTTGTGAACCAATGAAGCTTACGAAAAAAAATTATGGCTGATACATACATACATATGTATGAGTGTGTTGAAATGTACGAACAATAGCAGGAAATTAAGTTATTAAATGGAGGTGGGCACTTTCCAATTTTTTTTTTTTTTTTTTTTTTTTGGGAAAAAATGCACATTGCTCAGTTGCCATGGTCACATGTGCGGCAAAAATGTCTTGAATAGATTTATATTAAAAATTTCAACAACAAAAAATAAATATTTACACTAAAACAAGTGTGAAAAAATTTATGGCAATCAAAGTTTACGCCCCGCATAATCAAAATGCAGGTTACATGTGATCATATGCACACACATACGCAAGTGAATATAAAATATATGTACATACATATATCTAAGTTTGCTTCAATATGATTGCTTCATCTATGCACGTGTTTTAGTTACAAAGAATAATAGCGATTATTTTCTCTAGTCAGCCTTAAAATGGATTATACTTGCGCATGCAAGCATTTGTTATTCATTTACATATGTGTGTACATATATACACATATGCCGCATAGATAAATAATATATTTTGCAGAATTTTATACTAATAGCGCCAACTAACGACAATGCAGTGATATATGCATGCAATACATATATGTATGTATATATGCAAAAGACTTTATTATGCAAAAAAAAAATTGGAAAAAAGTTTCTTCCACCACTTGCATTTGCATGGCGTGCATGCGCATAGCGGTTTACCGCATAGCAGGAGGTGAGTACATTAATGTGAGCAGTAAAAGGTCAAACTCATATATGTATATGCATTTGTATGTATGTATGTATGTACGTATTGTATATTAACTATAGATTATATGTAAACAAAAAACGCCTTGCTCATACTCACATCCATAACGTACATACGTACACACGCACTCTTATGGCTGGATGTTGATGATACACAGCGCTTGAAAGGAAAAACTATTTAGCATATAATTGCACCAGCAAAAAAATCGCGACGGTGCTGGAGAGCGCCATGCAGCAGCTGGCGTTTATCTTCATTGCGTTTCACTAACTGCTTCCTCTGACTTGTAGTGCGACTTTTTTTTTTTACCTTTTTTCCTGTGCCCACTCTTTGCCACAGAAATTGGTGTTGTATTTATTTAGGCTTAAACTCTTATTTGTTTGCATGCATATAAGTACGAGTATGTCTGTGTGTGTGCGCACCAGCGGCAATAATTGATGCGTTCGCTTGACCTGTAGGAGTTGCTAAATCACAGATTATCCATGCAAGACAATCGCGTAAACGCCCATTGAGGTTTGTTTTTTGTTGCATGCGATTATAGTGGCGTTTTTGTTGTTGTTTTTTATTCTTTCTTTTTTTTTTTTTTTGATTCTTTGTTTGTTTTTGCACGCTGCATTTACTGTGATTTTCCTACAGGAAGTCTGTCCATGGACGGAAGTGTAGTGAACACTTTGGTTCTTAACCCTTTAGCGAGTTGTGGCAGGTACTTTAGGCCAACTGAAATGTAAATCACTGAATAAGCAACAGATTATTTGAAATTTCGAATGAAACTAGTCGTACTTGACAACCAGTTGGTAATGGTATACGGAAGTAGAAAAATTTGAAGTTGGTTGGTAACATTTTATGTAAATATTTTTTGGTTGACTACCACATCTTTAAAGTAGGCGGTTATCTCTCTTTTCCCCAGTAGCGAAGACAATTGAGGCCTTGTTGCTCCCGTCTCTTACACACCATCTGTGCCCAGCTACACATCAGCATGACTTCCGGAAAGTGCACAGCACCACAACATCACTTAACGCCATAAACACTCAGATAATTCATGGCCTTAACCAAAATCGTCCCTGTGCGCGAAGTGCTCTAGTAACACTGGACCTGTCGAAAGCGCTCGACACGGTTAATCACGCAGTGCTACTATCGCACATTGGTATTCCTCATTACCGCCAAGGTTGAAGATGTGGACCATGAATTACCTGAGTGGTCGACAATCATCGGTTGACTTTCGAGGTCGAACTTCAAAACTACGGAAAATTAAACAGGGGGCTCCGCAGGGTGGTGTCGTCTCTCCGATGCTGTTTAATTTCGATATTTTCAGGCTTCCTCCACCACCAGAGTGCATCTCTCTGATCACATACGCCAATGACTATTCGCTTCTGGCATCTGGCTATCTCGCCGACCCTTCCAACTTTTTCACTGCACATCTTCACCTATAACCAGCGAAATCCTCTGCTACGCTTTTCATCAGTTGGACGAAGGAGTACCGGCTAGAACTAAATGTGAAGGTCGATGACGTTCAAATTCCGACCACGAAAAACCCAAAGTTACTGAGAGTCACATTTGACAGCCTCCACTCCTTCATTCCGCATACGACCGCAATTGCTACCAAAGTGCAGAGCCACAACAAAGTTCTCAAATCGCTAGCCGGTAGCACTTTGGGAAAAGACAAAGAAGCTCTTGGCAACGTACAATTGGCCGGCCGGTCGTAAACTATGCTGCACCGATTTTGACGCCGGGGACTGGCGAGACGCAGTTGAAGAAGCTTCGTACCGTGACGGGAAACCTCCTTACGGCACCGAAGCACCACTTACACGGTGAAACATTTATGCTCCCAGTTAAGGAGCATAATGTTATGCTGTGGAAGCAAAACCTGCCGGGATGCTACTGACGGGATCGCCACAGCATGTACTTAGTGGAAGCTGAACCACCACCCAGGCACACCAGGAAGGGAGTACTTGACTGCCGCGACTCACCACCCATAACAGAACAAGAGCTCGAGAGACCCGCGTAACCCTGGCACAATTAAAGTCTGGATATTGTAGCCAGCTATCCAGACTCGACCCTGACATACCCAACACATGTCCCGAATGCGACGAATATCCGCATGACACTAACCATCTCTTTGCATGCCCACTTAACCCGACTCATCCAACACCCCTTTCCCACTGGTCCGAACCCGTCGAGACAGCACGTTTCCTGGGCCTCCCGTTAGATGAACTCGATGACTAAGACTAGACCTACCTGACCGTTGACGGGGTTGGCAAAGTCGCTACAACAACAACAACAAAGTGGATTCGAGTGTCAGTCAGTAATATAAATTCGCAACTTTTACTAATGCTTAATTACATAAGTTAATTCAGTTATATTATTTCAATAGGAACATACAAAGGGTTAAAATTTGTGAAAAGATTCGAATCATGGTTTGTTGCAAAATAAGCACGCAATGCCTAGAGAAAATCATAGGATATTGAAAAATTATTTGAAATTAACTTCTTTACACACAATTACTGCTGGCATTAAATGACTTTATTATGAAAACATATAGATAGCGCTAAATATGAGCATTTATGTAAAGTGGCAGTGGCGTAGGCCCTGCAGGGAAAAATACTGCAAGTCAACTAAATAATTTCTAGTTTGCATACTTACTCTAAAAAGTTCAACTTCCAACACTTTTTCATGCTTACATTTGGTAATTTTAACAAGATGTTGTTTTATGAAATGTTAATTGCCCAAACGCACATCAGCTTTATGCTAGTTGAATACAAGTTCATTTATGTATGTTGAATTCCTAATTCACGGAAATAGAAACAAACACATTTTGCAGTATGAAATCTACAAACCACCGCTATGCCCTGCATGTAGCAAAGAAAGCCGCCCTATTTGTTACATAGACAAGTAATGCTCAAACACTCGGTTATCATGGCGCGATAACGGTCGCCATTAATCTTTATCGCTTGTTTACATACCCATTGGGCCAGAAATAGGCCTAACCGCTGAACAAAATTTGACTCGAAAACGTCGGCTCATCTTGGAACTTTTCAAAAGCCCATATAGCGAAGCGATGTCGCTTGGGAAGGTCGAGCGGCTTCAGTTCTTGCACAAGCTATATTTTGTACGCTTTTAATTTATGATCTCGAAGTAAAATGCACCAAGTCATTCCATACGTCAGTCCGAGTTGCTGCGAACGGCACCGAATCGACTGTCGATGGCCCTTTCGGTCGAATATTATACAATAATGAATGCTGGCTCTCAAGATGGGTGATGATGATGGGTGTTGCGAATAGTACGCTCAGTAGGCCGATTGTGTTGACCATAAGTTGAGCGAAACACATTCTTTACAGAACGTGAATTTTCGTAATAAGGTTGGATGATTTGTAAACGTTGTTCAGGCGTAAGTGATTAGATGATGAAATGCCAAACAATATTGAACAAAAATATCTCGACAGCTTGACTCTACTCAAGCATGATCCGTCAAAAATGGCTATTGAAAAAAGTAGCCCTACTTGGATCACCCTCTAAAATGTAGTATTATTATTGTTTACATTTAATGTTCATACACACATATTCATTTTGAATATTTTACTATTGGATAAGGATTGAATTATTTGCGTTATATCACATTAATTCCACTTATTATTTCTTTTCAACTTAAACAATTCGATAAAAAAAACTTTCACCGATGTTCAATATTGATAAGAGATGCTGGTTTCTCATATTTAATGACCAGTTTGAGAATACTAACGTTTTTTGAAGGTAACTAAAACTCTCTGGGAAATCACAAGTCAATTAATTATTCTGAAATTGTTAAAACCAAAATGATGGACCATTTCAAAATCTTAGGATGTTGCTATCATTTCGACCAGTTTCCAGAGAATATTGCCTGAAGAGAGGTATATGATGACGTACAACTGCTGAGAGGTGCAAAGTGTTTTCCCTGCTACATTCGGTACACTTAACCAGTTTATTTTTTTCTAGTACTAAAATTCATTATTGCGTTATCTAAGACAGCACTCATGGCTTGCTACTAAATAAAACAAAGATTTACTATTTAAGCTTTTGATGACTCAATTACCACGAAAAAAATTTAAAACAAATAAATTAAAGCTTAATGCAGATACATAAAAAAATATAGTACAGGGTTATGTATTTTGCAGTTTTCAAAATCAACGTAAATAAAAAGCATTTAAACAATTTCTTTTATGAAATTCCTTTTTTATTATTATAAAGTTTGAACCTTAGAAAATGACCGTCAAATGACCGTGTGGGAAATTTTCGCAAATTTTGATCCATTTGAGGTAATTTTCGATCACTTCTTGGTACATATTGGGTGGTAGCTCAGCTATAAATTGACGAATGTTGGTTTTCAAGTGCTGAAAACTTGAAAGTTTATCCGCATAGGCATGGTTTTTCGTGTAGCCCAAAAAAAAGTTCAACAGTATCAAATTGCACGATCTCGTTAGTCGATTGACATTTCCAAGACAAGAAATTATGTGCACGGGAAATTTCTCTCTCAATAAAGCCTTACTCTCCCTCTCTCGTTATCATACAAGCATAACGCTTCGAATTCACATTAACAGTTTCACCGTTATCGTTTTCAATTAAGAAAGGTCCAATCACACCTAAGAACCAAAGAACTCCAGGCAGTAAATTTTTTATTATTTTCGGAGCTTCAAATGCGAAAATTTTGTTTATTTATGTATTCACCGAGTGCGAAACGTACCTCGTCCCTGAAGAAAATGTTGTTGGAAAAATCGCGGCCCACGGCTTGTTGTTCAATCATCCAATCGACGTAAGTACGTCAGCTGACTTCAGTTGTTATGTGAGCTATGCCATAAGTGCTCTTGAGAACGTCGAGAAATAGACACATTCGTTTCTTCAGCTACACTTTCACTTACAGCAGCGATATTTGAGGTGGAACGAGAAAAATGATGACGCAAAGACCTCACAATATTTGCAAAAATTTTTTAAATTGTTTGAGTAGTTGGAGACAATTATGTGCACCACAATCTACCTCTTAAAGCACGAAACTTGGTCACGTTTGAATCGCCATTTTTTAGTAGATTTCAACAATTTCAACATGTAGTACGGTTGTTAAGGGATTAGGCCACTCTAAAATTTTCGGAAAATGGATTTTTTTTTCTTTTTAAATGATACATTATGGACTCAAAAATGTTATCCCGAAAGATTATGATAGATAAAAATTTATAAATGCCCTATTTTCGATCTCTAATTGAAGCGTCTGTTTCAGTCAGTAAGACATACCCAAAACTTTAAACACGTTTATCTCAAAACTGTTTTTTCAAGCAGGCTGGAAAACATAACTCAAATAATTTACAACCGATTCACTTGAAATTTTGACAACATCTTCAGAAATACATTATCTACAGAAGTACGTAGGATTTTTTTTATCTTGCATAGTTTTTTTTTTTTTTTTTTTTAAATTAATTTTTCTTAAAAAATAGTTATAAGCAGTTAATTATATGCATAATAAATGCCTTTTGTCAAAAATCAGAATTATTTAATAGTTTTTCGAGAAAAAATCTCAAAAAAGGCCTATTTTGTGGCCCTCTAGAGTGGCCTAACCCTTTATGTAATCCATTTTCATAAATGCCTGAATTTTAACTAAAACAAAACATCTTTGGTTTGACAGATCAGTTTCATAGATATCAAAACACAGTCCTGCACTTTCGAAACCACTAAATGGATAACCCTTTATTAATGGAAGTACGCGAACCAACAACTTTCGACATGCGCTCATATATCAGTTCAATAACTATAACTGCAAATGGAACACGTGTATAGTAAATATAAGGATTAACTTGCCATTTTGAAAATTACCTGCTGCGAAACGCTGACTAATAAAGATTTTAAATTCCTTAAGCTGTAAAATATCTAAGTCATAAAAATAAATTACGAGATTTAACACGTAATCCATAACCTTTGCTGTTTCACCATTAACTTAATTGCTGTTACAAGCCACACAACCGTACCCCTCCTCACCCTCGCCCCCTTCACTGTCGGAAGCGCAAATACTTGCAGCATAAGTGACACTCCATCAACATAACCAACTGGTTTGTTTAACGACCAATTAACAGTTTAGTTATTTATTTAAAATAAAGAGGTGGGTGGAGTGTAGCAATTTGCCAGAAATCGTTACAAATGAGTGCGACATACTGCCGGCAATGGCCGACCATTTGCTGCTGTTGCCACCAAAACAATACTAAAACTAATCAACTTTAACGAATGAAAATAAAAATTTCACCAAAAAAGAAGTGTAAAAAAATGTGCCGCCACCAACGGCCCGGTTGACAATAATTTGTTCGGCTAAACTCGTTTACACTGATAATTTAATTTGCATAGTGCAAATTTATAGCGCTGTTATCCTTAAGTATCGCATACTGGAGATATAGCCAAAGTGCACAATGCGCTGCCGCGTCCCCCACATGCTGCAAGTGCGTTATACACACACACACACACACATAGAGAGGCAGACAGCTGAATGTTGCATGTTGCACTATCATGCCAGTCTAGTACTAGCAGATAATAGTTGCAAGTGACTCTGTATCGCTTACTACACCGCATATCAGCCGGCAAATATCTCGACGTCGCGTCGCCAGCGCGGATCTCATGGATTGCGCGCTGCGGCACCGCTCAGTCAACGTTTGGTGTCTGTGACGTACAGATTGGCTAACACGACATGCCACCAGCAAATTGCGCACCAGCGGCAGCATGTTGATCTTAGCGCTATTTTCTGTATTTTTTTCTTGTTTTTTTCTCTTTTTTCTAATTTTTTCTGTTTTTTTTTCTCGTTCCTTTGTACTTGTAGCATCAACAGCATGTGAGAGTCTCGTTGCGCTGGCGTTGCATGGCGCTTATCAATTTGCATCTACACTCGTGTTTATTTATGCACTATTTGTGTTTGCTTGATCGTTATCGCCGTCAACTTGTTCATCGTCGTTGCGTTCGCATGCACTTGCAGCCGGGGCGCCCCTCTAACATACACTACTCAACTCAGCGCCTGCAAAATCGTGTGCTGCACCGACACTCACTCACTCACTCACTTACTTACTTCCTTTCTCACACACATACACATACTCAACATGGAGACACAGACAATTCGCCATAAACTGCCAAGTCGACAAATTACCTACACTTTTGCAGTCTCTTCGTCTAACCGAGTATAGTCAGCTTATGGCAGTTGTTTGTTTGTATGTATGTAAGTGAGCACAAAAACTGATATAGCTTTGCCATCAGCAGTTAGTTTGTACAATTTAATTGTTGTTGTTATCTTAGCCTATATTGTAGACGATAAGCAGATTTCATTTTGTTAACGTTCATAGATTTACTACATTTATACCACCCAAGTAGGCGCTGGTGCAGTGGAAGTCTCATAAAATTGCTAGCGATTTTTTAACGGTTATCATATTTGTAGTGAAGATTTATTTACATCGTAAATATAAAAGAAATATGCATTTGATGGAAAAAAATGTATTGGGATATATGTATATATATATGTTAATATATATATATCGCAGATGTCGCTTGGGAAGATCGAGCGGCTTTAGTTCTTGCACAAGCTGTATTTTGTACGTTTTTAATTTAATATCCCGACATGAAATGCGCGAAGTCGTTCCATACGTCAGTCCGAGTTACTGCGAACGGCACTCCACGATCCTCGTGTACATTATCAGCTACGGCCACCCGACTAACGCGTGATCTGGCAAAAAAAATTCTATTCAAAAAGAGCTGAAGACTGAAGTAAACCGCATTTGCAGGTGAAAAAAGAACGAGGCCAAAATGCATGAATATTAAAAACTTGAGAAGCTGGCCGACATGGGTAGTGCTCGAAGATTCTATGAAAAGATGCGAAGACTCATAGAAAGTTTCAAGACCGGTGCATATTCATGTAGGGGCCAAGGAGGTAATCTGGTCAGTGACGTCCAGGGCATACTGGGTTTATGAAGGGAACACTTCTCCATCCTGCCGAATGGCAGTGGAAGTGACAAAACGGGAGATGGCGAGCTCGAAACTTCAATCGATAACGATGGTATAACTGTTCCATCACCCGACTATTATGAAGTTGCAATAGCAATTGTTCGCTTAAAAAATTAAATGCGGCCAATGGTTTACCATCAGAGCTATTCAAATAAGGTGGCGAAGAACAGATAAGTTGCATGGATCAGCTTCTTTGCAGAATAAGACCGGACGAAAGCATACCCGACGAATGGAACCTTAGTATGCTCTTCCCAATCCAAAAAAAAGGTAGACCCCACGGTTTGCACAAATTATCATGGGATAAGTCTCCTCAATATAGTATACAAGGTCCTGTCGATAATAATGAGTGAGAGATTTAAGTCAATCGTCAACGAACTGATTGACTAGGTCATGCTGTCCGGATGGATGAAAGCGCACTAACTTTGAAAGTTTTCGATGCAGTACTCGCACATGGACAAGTTGTTAGCTGTTAGTTGTGATTGCAACTTTTCGTCGTCGAACCTTCCTTGTGTTTGTTGACGGACGTTCTGTGCTGCACAGAGGATGGCGAGTACTTGCGACAAGATAGTTTTCCTAGCCGATGTTAGGTCCCCGAAAAGACGTACATCTATAACACTAGGTACGTGCCTTCCGTCTATCTCAACTAATCCGATCTGATTTCGAGTCTTTCGAGCCCGTGACAACCACGTGTTGATGAATTATTTGTGTCAGAATCTGATACATATATTTCAGGTCACTGTGAAGTGGATCAGCCTCAGTCAATTAAAAGATGTCACTGTTGTTGTGGAAACTGAATTTTCCAACCGTTATGACGAAGTATCTTCTTTGCTCGTCCTGGCGTTATAATCACCCAGGAAGATTTGGATGTCGTTCATTATGTAAGGTCCAGACTCTCTGTCCTTTTATTTCATCGGGACGAGGGCGACATGTTGAAGAATTTCGCTTGGATGCGGATAGATGTAGGACTGCACGGTTGTCCGCCAGGGTGAGCGATAGTACTTTATATTTAAGTTTTTCTTTCAACCCAACCCAGTGCACAACCTCGTTAGGAGGTGCTGCCTGCTGCACATCTTTTGAACAGACTCTGCCATTGCATTCCAGCGAATTTTTGAACCAAATATTTTGAGCTTGGCTCCGCTGCAACTTCCTTTCTTTTAGCGGTAACTCAAGGCTCCACACGGGCTGGTTACTGCATCTTGAACAAGAGTTGCGCGATGTCGACGCAAGAGTATGAATTGGGTATAGCTCAGCGACTCTAACCACATACCCAGAGGACTACGTTCCAATAAACCGGCTAGGCATCAAAAATGTGAAATTATACCTACCTGTAACGGTAAAATGATTTTCTTTCTAAGCATAAGTACTGCACTACAGCACTATATACACGCGGCCAACAGTTCTACATAAAAGACTTAAGAAACGAACTTGAAACGTAATTTCAACTAATAAAAGCCTTTGGAAGAATCGTTCGCTAATTAAGAGGTCAATACAGCATATAAATGTGTATGCTGCTAACTTTAAAACCATATAAATGTATACATATGTACACTTTCATGCACATATACATATAAAATGAATAAGCATCTACTTTGTTCTACACTTAATGACACTGTAATTTCCATAACCGCTTGCTACTTGCTTACGTTTCCGCTAGACGCTTGGCGCTGACTTCGTTATATGTACTAAGCTCATACTGCCTTACCAACATGCTGGTATGTGCGCCTTCTTCGCAATTAATAACCACATAAAGGGCATATGTATGTACACGTAAATTGTCGCTATGAGTGCGACGAGGGACCGACCGGTGACTGCATATGATTGTTGCACAGCAAATGCTTACATACATACATGCATATATAGTAAGTGCATGTGGCGTGAATACAAATATGAATGAAGTGTTAACTCGTTAACACTACACGTGCATAAATTACAATTTTTAATTACATTTTGCCAGCTATTAAACTTGGCCAATATTTGTAGATACCTGGATGGATATGCCTTTTGGCTGATTTTGTGCACGCAACACTTTTGCTGCTTTAACTGAACAAACACTCAGACGAACGGCAACAATGTTGAATTTAATATTTGCTCACAACAACAACACTTTTATGCTGGAACAACAAGAACTATGCGGCAGTTATGCAGCTGACCAGCTAACCCATCGGCCTCAGCCATCACCATGTACATATGTGTATATATACGTATTTGCAACTTGGCGAATTGGTTAAAATGCCACCCCATTGTGTGCGTGAGACAAACGCTTGCAACGCTTGTGGGATTTTGCATGCAACATAACATTTTGTTGCATGAGTGGCATGATTTTTAACACCAAAACGGCAGCTGTGCCACAATCACACTAAAAATAGTTCTTCATTCACACATAACAGCATTTGAATGCACATTCATCAGTAACTTTACCTTCAGGTGAATGGTCTTTACTTTTTTCTATCTCTCGTTCTTTCTTTCTCTCTCCCTCTCCCTCTCTCACTCCCTGCAATGGTAATTAAAAAAACACTCACTGCTTAACGATGCGCATTAATTATGACATTTACGAGTTGCCGTTTTTGTTGTTACTGTTACTGCTGCTGCTGTTGTTGTTGCAATCACAGTCGAGTGTGATCAGTGCTCAGCATTTAAGTAACAAAAAAACAAAAGCGCTGATTTTGTCCCTGCTATCTGCGAGTTTAAAAGGGGCACATGCTAATTGCATCGTAAAAATCTTGGCTGACAAAATCTATTTGAGTGTAAACGAAATTTGTGGCGAAAAGATACGCAAATGGTAGAGATTAGCTGCAACAATGTGCGCCAACGATAGGTACATTTATATTTGTGTGTGTAATAAGCATTAGTAGAGAATAACGATGGATCAAACACTGACTACCAATGCTCATGGTAATGCCAGTTGGGCGCTGGCGAGGCCTAGTCTCCACTTAATGCTTTTGTATTGCGACTGCTCTATGCACCAGTTTCCATTCCATTGCCGTTATAAAGATGAAGTGAAGTGTTGGTTTTTCAAAACTGTTATCAAACCGATGTTATTTATACAGATTTCAGCAAAGCATTTGACAAGGTCGCTCATTCAACACTTCACTTTAAACTCGATAATTTTAGGTTTCCACCGTCCTTACTTAAATGAATTTAATCATGCGAGGGTGGCTAATAAGTTAGTGAATTTTTCTATAAAATATATTTTCTTCGGCAAAAAAGCGTTTTATTTCTCAAAATAGTCTCGATTTAGCTCACTAACATTTAGTTCAGTATTTCTGTAAGTTTTTTATTTCTTCCAAATAATAGCTTCTTTCAGTGCCCTCAAAACAAGCATTTGTTTCTGTGATGATCTTCTCATTCAACCCGAATTTCTTACACCCCAGCTAATTCTTCAGGTTTTTACCATGGTAACTGCACACATGTGCACGCGTCCATTTTCCTGATGAAACAGTACTTTTTCGCCGAATTCGGTCGTTTCTACTAAATATAAATCAATTTAGAGCATTTTGAGAAGCTTCGAATAACATTCGTGGGTGTCGTTTTACCCTTTTGAAGTTAATCGATGTGAATGACACCTCGTGCATCCCAAAAAAAACCTGACCTTGTTGACCGAGAGACCCACCTTAGTTTTTTCGGCGCACATTCACCCTTAAAAACTCACTATTTTGATTGTTCTTTGATTGTGTCTGGTATGATCTGGTGGATCCATGTTTCGTCTACGGTAAAGAAATGGCAAAAATTTATTCAAACCACGTTTGAATATCGTTAAACACTCTTTTGATGTGGTTACATGCTTGCGCTTATGGTGTGCTGAGTGGGCAATCGCGGATATCTTTTTCATATCCTAATATTCATGTAAGATATGTTGTGCCTGCTCAGTTGAGATGCCTACAGGCTCAGCCATCTCACGCACGATTATTCTCCGATCGTTCCATATCATTTCATGAATCTTATCGACGATTTCTGGCGTGACGACCTCTTTGTGGCGACCTGAACGGTCGGAGTCACTTGCACTGGTACGACCACAACGCTTTTTATTCTAACTATAATAAGCTAAAATCTAAAAGTATGCGAGAGATATCAAGTCTAGCATGTTGCGCGTAATTCAATACTGTTAGAGATTCATTACGTATATTCTGGAATTCTCCAAACTTAGTTCACATCACTGTCGCCAGGTATATTGAATCTCAATATGCCGTGGTGTTTAGAGTTTCTCACTAGCGGGTCAAATACAGATACTTGGGGAACGAATACGGAAATAATATGTAGCATATATTAGTTCACCTTTTTTATGCTTTTTTCAAGAAAAACACACAAAAAATTCAAAATTAATGTCGTATATTTTTTTTTTTGATCATTCGGAAGAACATTCTTTGGCATTTATTTTTTGAAGATTATCTCTTTCAAATGTTGGCCGCGGCTACGTCTCAGATGATCCATTCGCTGAGTCCAATTTTCGATGACTCGTTCGCGCATTTCGACTGGTAACTGGCGAATGACACGCGTGATGTTTTCCTCCGAACCCTGAATCGAAGCGGTATTGTCCGTATAGACTTTAGACTTTACATGTCCCTACAGCAAATAGTCTAACGATGTGATATCATACGATCTTGGTGGCCCCGGCCCAAAACTTGATATTATCTGCTCAGAGAAGTTTTCTCTCAATAAATCCATTGATTGTTGAAACCAAATGTAGCGGAGATCACGAGCTTCAATTTTAGGCATCGAAGGGTCGGTTACTAGGGCATGATAACGGTCGCCATTGACGGTTACGCTCTCACTGGCATAATTTTTGAAGAAATATGGACCAATGATTCCATCGGCCTACAAACCGCACCAAATCGTTGTTTTTTTCTGAATGAAATGGCAGCTCTTGAATCTCTTCAGGTTTTTCTTTGTCCAAAATGCGGCAATTTTGCTTGTTTACATACCCATTGAGCTAGCAACGAGCTTCATTTCTGAACCAAATTGGCTCGAAAACATCGGATCTTCTGTGAATTTTTCAAGAGGCCATAGGGCGAAGTGATGTCGATTGGGAAGGTCGCGCGGCTTTAGCTTTTTTACGAACTGTATTTTTTACGCTTTTAATTTAAAATCTCGACGTAAAATGCGCCAAGTCGTTCCATACGTCACTCCGAGTTGCTTCGAACGGCATCGAATCGACTCTCCACGGTCTTCGTGTACACTCCCAGCTACGGCCGCTATATTTTCTTCACTACGTGCTGGACGTGGTCTATTCGGTCGAATATTATCTAATAATGAATGCAGGGTCTCAAGATGGGTGATGGTGTTGCGAATATTACGCTTAGTAGACCGATTTTGTTAACCATAAGTTGAGTGAAGCGCGCGAAACACATTCTTCATAGAACGTGAATTTTCGTAATAAAGCTGAATGATTTGTAAACTTTGTTAAAGCGTATACCTTTCCGCGATGAAATGACAAACAATATTGAACAAGAATAACATGACAGCTTGACACGAGTCACGCGTGATCTATCAAAAAAGGGCTATTAAAAAAAGTTTCTCTAGTTGGCTCATCCTTTTTATAGCTTGAAGTTATGATGCCGACAGCAGCCTTCATTATACTAAGAGTACTTCAACGCGCTTGTAAAATAATCTCTTCGTGATCGGCATATAAACCTTTTTTTTTTTTTTTTGAATTTGTGTTAACGGCCAAAACAGGGCGTTCGTTAACTTAAGGGCTAATGCGAGTTAATATATGGTGATTTTGTTCCTTCAAAGTAAGGGTGCTTAGTTATTTTCTACTACTCGCTTCCTAATTTGGTGCCGCACAAATAATTAATGCGAAAAATCCCCGACATGCCCTGAGTAAAGTCAAAGAAATCACCGATTTTCATTTAACAATACATTTCACTATAGTTCACCATCAACAGCATTGCAGAAAATTGCAATAATCACATATTACTTCATTCGAGATAAAAAAATATATATTTTTCCTACTGACAACTGATTTGATAGGCGCTAATTCAGCGCTACCAAACCATTAATTTAGTAGCAAACGTAATTTTATAAATTTTTCATACAAAAAAAAACAGAAAATAATTCAAAAATTGTATAAACGGATCTCACAACGAGTGCAGTACATTGTACACCGGTAAACAATATTTTATACAGATATTTATGATATTTTTTCTCTTCGCTACAAAAACCTTCAATCAGAAACGTATCCCCTTCGGCGGCGAGCAGCTGATTTCGTGTTATTGACAATTTAATTGCAAACAAATAATAATAACTTTGCCATGGGTACGCTTACAAGCGTACAATAAAATCAAAAGCAAATAAATCAAGAATAAAATATCGGAAAATTATAAAAAATTGTAAAAACAAAAAAAATATTGAATCAAACTACAATTATGCATATTCACGGTCAGCGGATTGACAATTTCATTGTTATGCATCGAGATTATACTTGTTGTTGCAGCAATGTAGGTTGATGGTGGTAGAGCGATGTGCAAGAAAAGGAGGCTAATAATTCGGGGAAAATGTTAAATAAAGGCACATAAAGGCATATGAGGGTGAAGTGAAGCCTCAAAGCTGCAATGCAAACAGCAATTACAAACCACTAATACAATTCCGACCGAAACTACAACTAAAGTTACAACAACAACTAAAAACACGCAAGCAGCTACAACTAGAAATACAACTGCAATAGAAACGTAAACTTAAACTACAACTACAGCTACAACTAGATTTAAAACTACAAATACAGCAACAACAAAAACCACAAATAACAACTAAAACTACAACTACAGCTACAACTAGTCTTACAACTACAAACACAACAAAAACTGAAACGGCAAATAACAACTAAAACTATACCTATAGCTGCAACTAGAATAACAACTACAAATACAACAAAAACTAAAACAACAAATAACAACTAAAACTACAACTACAGCTACAACTAGTCTTACAACTACAAATATAGCAACAACAAAAACCACAAATTACAACTAAAGCTACAACTACAGCTACAACTAGTCTTACAACTACAAATACAACAAAAACTAAAACGACAAATAACAACTAAAACTATACCTATAGCTGCAACTAAAATAACAAATTTAACTAAATTTACGACTGAAACTAAAGCTACAACTGCAACTACAACCGAATCTACAACTATTACAATTACAATAACAACAACACATATAATATACAACAACAACAACAACAACAACAACAACAACAACAACAACAACAACAATAATAATAATAATAACAACAACAATTATAACAACAACAATTATAATAATAGTAATAATAATAATAATTATAATAATAATAGTAATAATAATAACAACAACAATTATAATAATAGTAATAATAATAATAATAATAATAATAATAATAATAATAATAATAATAATAATAATAATAATAATAATAATAGTAATAATAATACCAACAACAATTACAATCACGACTGAACAATATATCATTTGTGTATGCGAATATTTGAATAAATAAAGATAATATCCGCTGTGAATAACAAATATTAAAATCCTCGTTTACATATTTCCCCCGACAAGGGTAGCACTCCACTTATTATTTATGATTCTATGAAATATCATATCAGCCATGCACATAATTGTAACTGCCAGCAATATCGAGACTCAAACGTTTTTTTTTTTTTTTGAGTTCTTCCACGCTTATCGCAAATTATAATGTTGGGCAAATATTGAAATGGCAAGCAAGAAAAAACACGAACAAAAACCGGGCTACGAGAGATGTTTTATAAGTCAGTGGGTTTTTGAATTTATGGAGCAGTTACTGCAAATACAACACTGCTTCCGTCAACTGTTCTCGATCAATAGACTACTGAAAAATATTGAGCAATCTGCACCATTTAGTTTGTATTTGACAGCATATGACCTCGTGCATTTCAACGAAAATGGAAAAAATTGAATTTCATGTGCTCTTAAAGCATTATTATTTGCTTGAGAAAAACCATCACCGAAACCAATGAAGGACTTGATAAATAGTGTGGGAACTCGGCAGCATCAATTTCAATGGTTAAGAAGTGGTTTACTCAGTTCCGTTGTGATCGTATCAAAGCAAGAAGTGACCTGAACACCCAAAAGAGATCGCCGATAAAACCCATGGAATGATATGGAACGATCGGAGAATAAACTTGTGTGAGGTGGCTGAGGATATAGTGATCCCAACTGTACCGGTATATCACATTTTACATAAATATTTGGGCAAGAAAAAGCTGTGTCGGCGCGATGATTACCGCTGTTGCTCATACACAACACACAAGCGCACAACCATATAACCACTTCAAAAGAGTATTTGGCGATGGTTAACCACAATTCGGAGAAATTTTCGCGACCTTGATATTGGACGATCGGAAAATAACAGACGAAACATGGATCCACCATAATACACCAGAGACAAAAGAATAATCAGGACAGTGGGTTGCTGTGAATATGCAAAAAAACAAGGTTTTTTCGCAGTTTTTTGTGAGGCACGAGGTGTCACTCACATTGATTATCTTAAAAAGGGTAAAATAATCACCAGCGAAAATTATTCAGAGCTTCCAAACAGATTCGATTTTGATTTGAGGCAACAAATCGTCGGAAACAATTCAAAAATTGGGCTACGAACTGCTACCCCATCCAGCATATTCCCCAGATTTAGCTCCTCGCGACAATTTCTTTTTTCGAAACCTGCAGAAATGGCTGGGCAGTAAGAGATTCGGATCGAGTGAATAATCACAGAAACTAGCCCTTTTTTGAGGACCTTGAAACCTATTATTTGGAAGTAAAAAAAATATTTGGAAAAACGCTGGACTAAATTTTTAAAGCTGAAAGGAGACAATATTGGGAAATACATCTTTTAAAAAATATACTTTATTTAAAAAGTCACTGACAAATCCAACCACCCGTATTTATGTATTTTTAGTCAATTTTTTGTTGTAAAATTGAATTGGCGTGCCGCCGAGCAATTGTTGCTTATGATTTAAATGGCGCTAACCTGGTTTATTGTACGCGTACTTGGCTTTTGTTTCATATCAAACTTTATACTCATATAACCATTATGTACAGCTACCCCCTTTCGCAACTCCCATGCTGTGGAGGAGTAACGGAGTAGTGCCGTTTGCTGTTTTTTTTCTTTTTCTTAGCCCAGCAGCTGACTGCCTGTTGTAAAACAGCACATGTTCCGACACTATTGTTGTGGCACTTACTGATTGAGATTATGAATTATGATCTGTTATGCATTATACGAGATTTAAAAGTTAAAAAAATTATGAAAATGACGTTTCACGCGTCACGTTTAAGTCAATACGACTAAACAAATAGCTCGCGTTGAGGCATTTGTAGTGGGAGAAAGGGTGCATGATGAAGGTGCAATTTGTTGGCGCGCTCAGCATGACATTTTCTGCATTTACGTTCTTAAATATATATATATATATATATATATATCTGTACTTGTGATGTGTGGCATGAAATTGTTTGTGGCATGTTATATTTACATGCAACAATCAAATATAATTAAATGTTTAATTTCTTAATTTGATGACAGGAGAATGCAAATATTTGCACTGCGTGTTGAGCGCTTTTATCGTGTGTCTACATTATCCATGAGATAGAAATTTTATTGTGTTCAAAGACGGCAATTTCATGTTTGACCGATTAAATGAGGTAAATTTTTGCAAGAATTTTTTCATAAGATGTCAAAATTTCATATAGGAATATATCTATGAGCTTCTACAATTTATATTTAAGTCCTCGCATATTTTTGTAATCTCATTTTGGGGAAATTTCTGTTGAAAATTTGCGGTATTCGATCATTAACTTCCTCATTTCTCTCACTTTGCTTGTCTAATAGCCATTTATTTATTAATGGTGGAAGCTTTCAGGAAGCCTACCTGTTTGTAAGCTCATTAAGGGGTTAGATTAAACAGATTCACTCTTTGAGAAATCACAAATAGGCAATATCTAGTCCTTAGTGTTTTGGCTACACTGTAATTCCTGCGAAGATCTGCGAAGATTACGTAGGAGTAAATGAAGATTGAGCAATCAAGATCTTCTTGCTTCCAAAGATCTTAAATTGATAAAAAAGAAATAAGCGAGATTCATAGAAGGGAATAGAATTATCAAATCTCAATAGTTTTAAAGCATATTTAAGAAATATATTTTGCAGCCTTTCTATCCTATGTATATGATTCTTATGACTTAGACTCCAGATAAAAGCAGCATATTCCAAATTTGAACGAACGAAAGCAATTTGTAATAATTTAAGAGTATATGGGTCGGTAAATTTTAAGCTATTTCACCTCACAAACCCAAGTACCGAGTAAGCTTTCGAAACAATAAAGCTAATATGCCTATAAATAGAAAAATTACTCGGAAAAATCACGCCAAGGTCTATAGTCTTCTACAGACTTTCTAACAAAATGTGAGAAATGTAATAGGAGATCGGCAAGATATTTAGAATCTTCGCGTAAGTAACCTTAAACGCTTTTTGATGTTTAAAAATATCGGATAATTAACACACCAAAGTTGCAAACTATCAATAGCTTTCTGAAGCTTAATGATAAACTTGGTCATCATTCCAACGTTACAATATTCCGTATATGCAACTGTGCGACAGTTGTCCAGTCATTGAAAGCGTAATGTTTAAAATTCAGATTGTGAAAATTCTGAATAATACTATTGCACATGCGAAAAAATAACACATAAGTTAGACCCAATGCTTTCCTGAAACTAATTATATATTTAATAGATAATATATATATATATATAGCGGGTGATCCATTTCAAGGTCTCAGATGGTCCATCCGTTGAGTTCAATTTTCGATGACTCGTTCGATCATTTCGATTGGTAACTGGTGAATGACACGCGCTCTGTGTTGTTCCAAGGCCTGAATTGAAGCAGGATTGTCCCCATAGACTTTAGACTTTACATGTGCCCACAGGAAAAAGTCCAACGGTGTGATATCACACGATCTTGGTGATCAATTGACCAGCCCAAAACGTGAAATTATCTGCTCACCGAAGTGTTCTCTCAATAAATCCATTGATTGATGGGATGTGTGGGAAGTGGCGCCGTCTTGTTGAAATCAAATGTTGCGAGGATCACGAGCTTCAATTTCAGGCATCCACTAGTCGGTTATCATGGCGGGATAACGGTAATTATTGATGGTTACGTTCTAATCGGCATCATTTTTGAAGCAATATGGACCGATGATTCCACCGGCTTACAAACCACACCAAACCGTATTTTTTTCTGGATCAAATGACAGCTCTTGAATCGCTTTAGCTTGCTCTTCGTAGCAAATGCGGCAATTTTGCTTGTTTACATACACATTGAGCCATAAATGTGTCTCATCGCTGAACAAAATTTGACTCGAAAATTGAAATTTGACTCAAGAGCCCATAAAGCGAAGAGATGCAATTGGGATGCAAGGTCGCGCACAAGCTGTATTCTATACACTTTCAATTTAAGATTTCGACGTAAAAAGCGACAAGTCGTTCCATACGTCAGTCCGTGTTGCCGAGTTGCTGCGAACGGCGCCGAATCGATTGTCCACGGTCTACGAGTACACTCTCAGCTACGCTCGCTATATTTTCTCCACCGTGTGCTGAACGTGGTCTATTCGGTCGAAGTCGAATATTGTCCAATAATGAATGCTGGATTTCAAGATGGGTGATGGTATTGCGAATAGTACTCTCAGTGTGCCGATTATGTTGGCATGACTCAATCGTGATCTGTCAAAATGGGCTATTGAAAAAAGTACCTCTACTTGGATCACTCTTTATATATATATATATATATATATATATAATAGAAAAATAATTCATAGCGTCTGTTTTTTCAATTTTAGAATGATAAATTATCGTTTATTAAATAAAAAATAAAAAATAAAATTAAAATGCTGTGGAGCAAAGGCAGAGAATCACCTTTCACTTTGGAAATAAATTAAAAATTTGAATTTTCCGCCCCATTTCCAGTGTGCGGCGGCAAAACTTAAATGTTATTCGGACGGATATAAACTTCCCACATTTGAAAAATATGTTTCAAATACAAGTAAATATCATTCTTCGATTTCGAATACCTTCCAACAGAGATCAAAATATTACATCAAACAGTTTATGCATTTAGACATTTTTAAACAACGCGTCTGACGGTAGCTTTCTATTCGTTCCTACTTTTTCAATTCATCCAAAAGCAGACCGAAATGCCATCCAATATATGCCTAATCAACGAATCAATTCAATGACAATAAAGTCAATAGTTCGGTTTTTGATACCGTTATATCAGTATTCGTACTATTTTGAACGCTGTCTTATTTATTTACAAAAATTTTTTAGTTATCGAAAGCAATGCCCTTTTCATTTATAAAATGATGGCATAAAACCTATACGTATATTTATTATTTAATGATGAAAACTTTTGAGAATAATATCAATTCAATATCTCGATGCCAAAATCTTCTTGCAGTTATCAGTTGGACGTATCATCATTTCGGTGAACTTCATACCCTCAACTAAATTAATCCCATGCCATTTTATACCCCGCAACTTGTAACTGCCATTTAAATTGCTGTAAGAGCAGAAAAGAAATAAAAGTATAAAATAGAAATATATAAAGAATATTATATAATCCTCTCCCAGTCACCTCTTGTAGGCTTTCTTATACCACCACGCGCCATGGTAAAGCGCTGCACAATTAACCTTTTCAAATTCATCATTATCTCGATCATGTGTTGAGAATTTATCACCCTCGTGCCATTTCAAGCTATCTCCGGCTGTGCCCTCGTATTTGCCAACCCTTAACAAAACATAATCTTCCGCCTCGCTACCCACAACGAAGAGATTATATTTCGCGTAGTATTTTTTGCCATTGAAACGCTGAAATTTTATGTACAACTCATGCTCACAACTCGTGGTGAGTGCATGCAGCTTGTCGAGACCCAACCAAAAGTTAGATGATAAATTGCCAAAACCATTCTTATAGTCATTCCAACCTCGGTAAAAGTCCTCCTCATCGCTTACACGCCGTTGAAAGACAGTCCAGCCACCGAAATCAGTTACCGCGTCACACCACACCTTGAAGGGAGTCGAGTTGTTAAATTGACTGATTTGTATATTATAAATGCCATTTTTGAGGTAGCCAGCAGTTGCTTCGTGGCAATTTAAAGGCACGCGTTTGGTAGGCTTTCTATGTTTAGCGTCGATAAAAAAAATTATTTGTAAATTTTTGAAATAAAAATTTTGTTACACTTGCACACTCACAGATTTTCCAACTGCTTGGCCTCATTATGTGCCTCGATTTTCTCCATACGTTTTTCGAGTTTTCGCAATTTTTGCAACATATTTTGCAACACATTTTGCACAACATCAATTTCCACTTCACAGTCGCAATCGAGAGTTTCCAAATTATTATCTTCTTCGCACAAACAACAGTTGATAAGAAATATTATTGAAATAAATTTTAACAAAAGACACTTTTGATGATACATATCTCTCAGCCGAATATTGGTATTTAAGTGACGATTTATTCGCCGGGGAAGTCAAGACCGAACTGAATGCAGAATGAGCTTTGAGATTTATTTTGAACAATTTTTCTATTTGCCGATAATGAAATACATATTCTACAACGACTTTTCAGCGGCAAATGAGACTTCTTATTTTTGTTGGTACATTTCAGACATTGAGAAAGTCAAAAAGCATCTTTTAAAATACTCAAAATACAGCCAAACTATAAGTCAGAGGAAGGTAATGATAGAAAATTTATCACAGCTATCATTGAAAGTACTCGTACTTCCAACTTAAAAACGAAAAAGATTTATCCCAACCAAAAAACAAATTAAGTTATAAATTTCAAAGTCACCTATAAAATATACAAAGAATATAAACACATGATTCTCTTATAAAATATTCTCGAATCTTTAAAACAAAGCAAATTTATAAAGGTGAGAGCAGGAGACTAAAACTGCACAAACTCTCTGATCCACTCTTTTTTTTTTTTTGTATAAATCACAATCGCAAAATAACAATTCACAAGAATTTCACTTTAATGAATGGAAAGCTAAGCAAATTCAAGCACACAAAACATAAATTTGAAAATAATTCCGATAATCTGAATGTTCAATGAATGATTAAAGTAACTTCACCATGTTAAATTCGCTGAGTTGAAGGCATTCACAAAATTTTCGCATCGCTCACTATTCGAGAAACTGACCACACTCGATTTGCTTAGGAGACTTCGTATTCATTTCAGTTTTGTGTTGAATTTGTTGTGTCTATTGAGATTTCATACGTATAGACGTATCAAGCCATAAGCATTTGAGAGACAATACTATCTGGGTTTCCCTTGAATTTTTGCTATTAATATTATTTTTATTATATTTTTATTTTTTGGGGGTCGGCGGGTTATCAGCATGCATTCAAATGAAATAAAAATGAATTTTATGACGAAGTTCTCATAATTCGAAAATAAAACTATTTATACTCTCACTAACCGCAGATAAGAGCGTACAGTATTATCTATATAACAAAGAAATGAGATTTCGGAGTTGTAATGAAATTTATATAGTCAAATAGGTCAATTGGTCTATGCGTATTGGATGAATTTTTCAACAGAAGGTGTAGTCAAATTAAGGATTTAGTTATGTTCAAAACAAAAACAAACAAATTATTGAGCAGAGACGGAGAACAAGCTAGATTTGAATGGGGATTGATTGCTCAATCTGGTAAATAAATTCAAAGATGGCTAGATCCGAAACTCTCTAAAAATGTAGATAAATGCGTTCCTCGATTATTTTCTTTGGGCTGGCAACAAAGCCAAATGGATTAACTGAACAGGTGATGGCAAACAAGCCTTAGTACTTACTACTTAGTCAATAATGAAACGCACCGTTTTCCATGAGAAATCCACTTTTGGTTATGCATAAATTTTCATTAAGTTTGAAAAATGTTATAAAAAAAAGAGGTGGAATTTCAGAGCGCTCTCACGAGAGAAATAGTTTCATATCCGGTCATTTTTGATAAATTGGTAGCCAGTAGTGATCTTGGTGGCAATATGAAGAGAAAAGCTGCCTTAAACTATTTCACAAGTTAAAAGGATGGCTCTTCTAAAGGTATCTAGTTAACAGGTAGTAGAAACCGGATATACACATCTTTTACGGAATGGCTGACTGAAGGGTAATTTGCTAGCTACTATCAGTCATTATGTAATGACTAAAGTTACAACATTTTAATGTAGTTCAACAGAAAAATGTCGCAAATAGAGAATTCCTAGAATTATATTTTCGGAGTGTAACTACCACAAGGAAGTCCCGTATTTATTCAGATATTCGAGCCAGAACTTATTTCTTGTACCTTCAACTTGAAAACTGCAGCGAGTTTTTATGGCGGAGTATCAAAGATAGAGGTTCTTAAAAGCAACAGGTCATTTGAAAGCCATATCGCCTTATATAACTCATAAATGTGTGAAGGAAATTCATAAAATATTGATAAGCACTAGAGGTTCCCTACCACCTTTTTTCTCCGGAAAGAGAGAGATGGAATTATTGGGTCTACAACTTTTTTTTTAGCGTTTTGCACCAGATGTTGAAACTTGATTATTATACCATCCCTGTCCTCCCTGTCAATTATATTGACTTTGTGTCTGAAAATGCTTTTGCAACCAGTCAAATCAGCGGTAATGTCGAAGATGCCCAGCGCCAAGTTAATGCTCTGTATTTGGTGGGGTTATAAGTGCGTGCTATAATCTGCGATTCTAAAACCGGGTGGCAGCCGCAATAGCCAAGTGGTTGGCAATAAGAGAGAGAAGAGAGCGTTTGCTGAAAATCTCTCCAAATTTGCAGCCATACAGTCCTCAAATGGCACTACACACTACTAGTTAAAAAACATTCGGAAAACTGAGAAGTTTTGTCTCGCCCACCTTAAAACCGAGCCTTGTCGCTTCTCTCTACTATTTGTTTCGGTCGATTTCGAACGCCCTCCCTAGAATGCGATTCTCTTAAGAACAGGATATCAAAAATTAGCTTCATGCATTCTTACCAGGAAAATGGAATGTTATAGCTTCAGATGGGCAATACTTTGAATAATACTGTTTTATATGTTTTTCTAAAATAAATGTTCAAATTAATTTTAAAAAATACACGAACTAAGTTCCAGACTTAATATCTAAGGTCAAGTTATGTCATCAAGCCAGACTGTTAACCGCCTCTTTGAATTATCAAAAGTGATCAAGACTGCAAAGTTGAGAGCCAAATTTTACCTACATCTCTCCCACTACTGCACCCCATACCTTTGATTAACATTCGCTGATGTCATACCTTGAGGTCACTCAAGTGACTAGATAACCCTCAATGCATACTTGACTCCAGTAGGTGGCAAAAAGGAAGAAAATATACCGATTTTGTCTTTGCATATTTAGATCCCAAATGTTTTTCACAAACAGCCAAGGTTTCGTAACAAAAATAATCTTTTTCAAACGAGAAGATCACAAGCAAGCCGAGCTTACTTAGAGTCTTAATAGTTTTCCTCTCCTTCGTATGTCTCACTATTTTTAAAACTTCTATAGAGAAATATTATAATTTGGCTACAGCCTCATTCGGTAACTGAAATACGACACAATTCACCCATTATTCGATTTCAAAAAAAGTAATAATAATAATTTCGCTAAGCCATGGCCAGATTTTACTTATTTAAGGCTGAATTTTAATTTTCATTGTACAATTTTTGCATTGAAAAATCCTTCTCAAAAATCTCTACAAGTTATTCAAATCATATGAAGCTTCTTCTAAGAGATCACTGCTCCTTAGTGACACTTAGATCATTACCACTTCAACACTTTTGCTCACCCTTTATTCAACCATCGATATTTTCCTTGATTTATTATACATATCTGCATAGTTTCCAGCCTCTGATCACTTGTCGTGCAAATATGCCCGTTATCGATTAGTTGCGATCGCTTACATAATTTGTTGTAATTTTCACACTGCAAATTTATGCATAACTCTACCCAATGACGACCGTTCACCCACCACCACCAAAGCAAATGTCACTTGCCAAACAAAATTTTTCAGTTTACCCAAATAATTTGATACAAACATACATATGTATCGAGTCAAAATTTATACGACTTTTTCAATAAATTTTGCTTTATTTTTTATTTGCAATAAATATTTTGAATAACATTTTGGAGCTTCAAAAAATATTATAATTGCGACCTGTTGCCGAGGTGAACTGCGCCATCAGAAACAGGCAACCAACCGCAATCACCCCTTAGTTGGCGCTTCTCACCTTCGCAGAGAGTCGATTATGCAACACTGGCTACAACAACAGTGAGCCGCCGGCTGCACAACAACCAATGCAAAAGCAAAACCAATAACTAGGCACAACACACACAGCCTCGACCATTCAGCTAGCTGCCAACGCAAAAATCGATTTTGGGCAAACCAATCATCGAACCAGTGGTTAAGCGCATAGAAGAAAAGTGAAATTATCCGGAAAAAACTACTTCGTTACCTTAACGAAATTTGTTTTGCATTATTTATGTCCTTACCAATGCACAACGTCACAACCAACAACATTTTCTCACTTGCGGGCCACATGTATTAGTTGCAACAACAGTAGTGTCAGCCGCCAGCGTAGCGACAACAGCACCCACAATGCCCTCACTAGTTAGGTAGACTCCATGTTGAGGTAAGTGAGCGCCAAATTTTTAGCACTAACAATAAGCGGTGTACAACAGCAACAAACACTCTCAGCAACTGCTCTCCATCATCATTGTCATACACGACGTCATCGCTGAACAGCATTTGTAATCATAGTGAATTGATCACAAATAGAGTTCAAAGTTCGTATAGACAAAATATTCTGTAGTAACAGTTGGCAGTTGTGAACAGAGACTTCCACTCAAATGAAAGCAAAATCGAGAGAAAATTTCTTCGCAACGAGTATGTGGTAATGTTGTCTCGCTGGTAAAAGATATAAGTGGAAAATAATTTCATAAAAATATTAATAACAAAATAATAATAAAAAAATAATAACAAAAATTAAAATATTGAATTATAAAAAAAATAACAAAATGCAAATTGGAAAAAGTGAAATGAAAATATAAAGTAAAGAATAATAATTAATTTCGTAATAAAGTTGTTTGATTTGTAAACGTTGTTCAGGCGTAAGTCTTTCCATCATGAAGTGCCAAACGAAAATTCACCTCCTGTAAAGAATGTGTTTCGCGCGCCTCGCTCGACTTATGGTCAACATAATCGGCCTATTGAGCGTACTATTAGCAACACCATCGCCCATCTTGAGACCCAGCATTCATTACTAGATAATATTCGACCGAATCGACTACGTCCAGCACGCAGTGGAGAAAATATAGCGGACGTAGCTGAGAGTGTACACGAATACCGTGGAGAGTTGATTCGGCACCGCTCGCAGCAACTCGGACTGACGTACAAAAGGACTTGGTGCCTTTTACGTCGAGATCTTAAATTGTGAGCGTACAAAATACAGCTTGTGCAAGAACTGAAGTCGCTCGACCTTCCCAAGCGACATAGCTTCGCTTTATGGGTTCTTGAAAAGTTCCAAGAAGATCCGACGTTTTCGAGTCAAATTTTATTTAGCGATGAGTCTCATTTCGGCACGATGGGTATGTAAACAAGCAAAGACAAAGAACAGCCTGAAGAGATTCAAGAGCTGTCATTTCATCCAGAAAAAATGACGGTTTGGTGTGGTTTGTTTGTCGATGGAATCAATGGCGGCCGTTAACGCGCCATAATAACTGACTATTTGATGCAATTGAAGCCCAGGATCTCCGCGACATTTGGTTTCACCAAAACGGCGCCACTACCCACACATCGCACCAATCAATGCATATGTTGAGAGAACACTTCGGTGAGCAGATAATTTCACGTTTTGGGCCGGTCGATTGGCCACCAAGATCGTGTGATATCACAGCGTTAGACTTTTTCTTGTGAGGATGTGTAAAGTCTAAAGTCTATTCGGACAATACTGCTTCGAATCGATGAGAGCACTTCAGCTTTTAGAGTATTCGATGCATTACACGTAGGTGTAATCAGAGGACCGGAAAGAATGCATTCGTTTGGAAAAATCACATGAATAAAATGAAATATCGAATAGTAGCCGAACGGTAAAACAAAAGAAACGATTGGCACACAACTGTTAATTTCGCTATAATCGTGTAAGCGATGCAAATGTCAAAAAAGAAGAAGGAAATAAAAGTCTAACGCCTAATGAGTAACATATTTTTTAACGCAACAGCTGAAAAGTTCTGGACCTAACACATATTCTTGTTGCATTCATCACCTTTTCAGTTAATACTGGTCTTCAAAACAGAGTTCTTGAAATTTTCTGATATTCTACTCATAAGTTTGTGAGTTATTATGCCAAGAGTGGCATTAATTTTATTATTCATTAAGCAATGGATCAACAACAGTGTCGTGTTTTGATTTTACATTGCTGCTTAGTAGGAAAAAATTCCATCAGAAACAACAACTTGCTGACTACATACGTGTGTGTATGGAGACATCGATGATGCAAAATGCCGCGGATAAGGAATTAGGGGCAGGGTAACATCGAAATACAGAAATATCCACAAAATCATTTTGAGCGACCAAAAGGTCAGGTTGCAATAAATTTGATGTATTCATGAATGGTATAAAGACTTCACTATGTCCGAAGATAGCGCTTCTATTATATACATTTTCTTCGAGACCATGCGTGTATAGTAAAATACTGTTCACTAATTACATGGCCTTATTAATACGCTGAATTTCCCAGTATACAAAAAAAGCTTTTACGGAGAGTTACATTTTATTAAATACTAACAGGCGTGAGCTGTACGAGTTATACGATGACATTGACATAGTCCAGCGAATCAAGAGACAGCGGCTACACTGGCTAGGTCATGTCGTCCGAGTGGATGAAAGCGCTCCAGCTTTGAAAGTATTCGATGGAGTACCCGCTGGCGGAAGCAGCAGTATTTAGTATTGTTTACAATTTCATCATGACAAGAACAACATTGCTAATTTTGCCTTGGAACAACTTGAAAACGATAACGATTTTTTTAAGGAAATTATCTTCTTTATAAACCAAACTGTCGATTCTGGTGCGAAGAAACTCCACAAATTATTCATTAAATTCACCTAAATTTACAATTTGGTGTGGTTTTTACTCTGGTGGAATCATCGATCCGTACTTATTTCGAAATGAAGCTGGTAGCTCCGTTGCTGTCAATGGAGAGTGGTATAGATCGATGATAATCAATTTTTATGACCACAATTGGCAGAAGTTGATCTTAGCAACATCTGGTTCCAACAAGACGGGGCTACGTGTCACACAGCACGTGCTACAAGCGAATTATTGCGAGAAAGGCTTGGAGATTCGACTATTTGAAGAAATTGTGACACTGAATGGCCTTCAAGAAGTTGTGATTTAATACCATTAGACTTTTTCTTGTGAGGTTGTTTAAAGTCATTAGTCTTTAGCAATAAACCACAATCTCTTCAAGCTTTAAAAGTCAATATTGCACGTGCTACTCATGACATACGACTTGATTTAGCGGAAAAAGTGTTCAAATATTGGGTTCATCGAATTCGTTCCTGCAAAAGAAGTCATGAAGGCCATTGGAATGATGTTATATTCACAACTTAATTGTATCGATTTTACTTTACATTAATTTAAAAAAACATTTGAATTTCCTTAACAATTAATGTGTTTTTTCCTTTTTCAATGAAATCATATCACTTCTGTTGGAAGGCCCTATATTAAAGGATACCTTTGTACAAAAACTAAAAAAAAAATAACCATGAAAGTTGTTATTTCAATAGCATCGGTGTCTGGTTAACTGCCTGAAAAGAAATAAATTTCAAGTAAATCGAAGCATGAATAAAGTTTTTTTTAGATAGATAGATAAATCTGGTCTACACTTGGGAAGGAAAAGTAATCCTCATCCTTTAACGTAATTTAGGCAAAAAGCAACTGTCCTAAAACATTGACCAAAAATGTGGAACAAAATCACGTAAGAGCAAACGATATCGTATATCCACATAGAGATTGTCGTACAATCGATATATACAAAATTTATGCGAATATGAATTTTCCTTATAATAATTTTTTTTTTTTTTTTTTTTTTGTATTTTTCAGGATTTTTCTTGGGAGTTCTTCTTGCTTGGCCGTAGAACAGTCCGTAATTCCCTAAAAAAATTCTCTTTCAACATTTTTTTTTTTTCACCAACCAATAGAAGGCAATTAATTAATTAATTAATTCAATTCACAATTACTATATGTGATTTTATTATAATTTAATTACAAATTCATAAGATCAGCACAAATGCGGACAGTTGTCGATTGGTTTACGAGCAACGCTGAAAAGAGCTGAAAACCATATAAAAACAGAGGCAACGTCACATTAATAGATCTTTTTTACAATGCCGCCACTGTCATCTATTACACACTTATCAAGTTGCAGGTCAATGAGATAATTTTTTAGCAACAGGTTAATGGTGTTGCCCATAAATTTATGCTTAAACAATCAATGGCAATAAAATGATAATTGCAGCACATGTACCTGCACATAATTGCGGTATAATCACATTGTCATGAATTCGATTAACATTCCAGCAAATGGACCAATGGGCGGGCGAAAAATATATTATTGGAAACATTGAAAAGCAAAAGAAAAAAAAGAAAAACAAAAGTAAATGATAAAAATGTCAATACAACAATGTGTGGTGGGCAAAGACAACCCTTTTGCAAAAAGCTATAAATATTAATAAATTTAATTTATTATGTGTGTAAAATGTCACATGAACAATGGTGACATGTAGTTAAGAGAGTGAAAAAATAATGGAAAAAATCTTTAAAAAATATGGTACGAAATACAAATAAATTCTAAAATGTAGAAAAAATTGCTAACGGCAACTACAGGGCTATCCATTTCGCAGTTTCCGTAAATAAACGTAAATAAAATGAATTAAAAAAAAATTTTATGAAATTACTTTTTTAATATAAAGTGTGAACCTTGACATTACATGTGAAGTACTACATCATTCAAATGAGCGCCTCGTGAAATTTCACAAACTTCGTTCCGTTTTACGTTTTTTACTCTTCAATTATTTGAGGATTCTCAGAGCACCAAATGATATAATTTTGCTATTTGCATATCCATTGATTGATTGAGAAATGTGCCTTGTCGCCGAAGAAAACTTTGTTGGAAGCACTCAATCGACGTAGATACGGCGGTAGATTCAGCTATACTTTATATGGATATAGGTGTACGTCCTAGTGCAAAATATGCCATAATCTGCCGTAAGAAAATCTCAGATCTTGAATACATCGAAAAATAGACGCATTCGGGTCTTCGGCTACACTTACGGCAGCGATATTTGAGTTGGAACGAGCGAAACGATAATGCACAGGCTTTAGAACATCCGCAACCGATCCAGTCTCTTCAAAATTGTTTAAAATTTTACCAATTGCTTGAGTAGTTAGACGATTATGTACACCTTAATCTCCCTCTTAAAACACAACACGTTTCCATGTTTGAATCACCTTTTTTTTAAATAAATTTCAACAATTTTAATACATAGTGCGGTTCATTTTCATAAATGTCTGACTTTAAATGAAACAAAGCATGTTTTGTTTGACATTTGAGTTTGACAGATGTCAAAATACAGCCCTGCACTTTCAAAACCACTAAATGGATAAACCTGTGCAATGTTGCTAGACATGTATATGCAACCATGACAATAGAAAAATGTCAACTGCTTTGACATATGCACCGACATATACTGCAACAACGACAATAATAGCAACAACAACAACAATAATCATAAAATATACTTTGGCCAATCACCCGCCCAACAAAGCACCAACACCGCAAATGGGCAAACGCTGTTCCGCTCTGCTCGTGTTGTCAGCTCGGCAGCGGCGTTGCATTTTTATCCATATGAACCCAGCGACAGTTTTGCATATGTGTTTATATGAACATATATTGTTGTACCTATGTATTTTGGTATGTATGCCACTCTATGTGCCAAAGGCGTGACCGAAAACTAATTGATAAGATCAACAGCCACGGCGCAAATCAAATGCGAATTCGAAAAATTGAATGACAAATGTAACAGCAGTGACAAGAGCCGTGAATTCTATCGCTCAATTGCAACAATAATAAAGCAATGGCAGCAAATCTATTTACATACCCATTTGAATTTAAATTATAAAAATGAAAAAGATTTTTTTTGTTTCTATGTTTGTTTGTTTGTCTAATATTCGGCATAAAATCAAAAATGACGCTTCCATAAAGATTACGCAAGAAATTTACCATAATACCGTTATGGCAATTATGCATCTAATTGAACGTGGGAAAACTAACGGCACATTGCTGCAACCATGTATATGCAACACTCAGTCAGTTAGCAGTAGCGTCACAACAGTAGCAACAGCGCTCACTCAGTCAGCGGCAAGCGCATGCGCGCGGCAAAACACATCTTGACAATCAAACGTCATCGCTTACTGCCTGCCAACATACTGCCAATGAGCTGTCATCAAGAGTGTGTCAAAAGAATCGACGGCAATGTAAAATTTTCGCAACCAAATATAGGCTTGCTATGCTGAGTGACTCAGCTGTTGGTAATGCGCGATTTTCTCGTATTTACATACGAATGCTGATCGCAGGGCACGAAATTTGCAACAAAAAAAAACGCGAAAAGCGCGAAGCAGCCAAGGTGACACCACATCCCGAGCTGACAAGCTTAACCCAATTTTGTTGATTATAAGAATAGAATGAAATAAACTTGCAAAATTCTATTTACACCTAGCGGTACTGAGTACGCAGGGTATATTGCTTTTGTTCAGCTAACTATAGCCGGCAAAGATATCAAATATGGAAGCCAGCAAAGGTAGTAAGAATATGCAGTGCCTTGCCTATCTGTCTGTTTATGTACACTGCCTTCTCTTCCTAGATGGGGCTATTAGAATCAAATTACATACAATTTTTAGTTAGCCCTAATCTTCAAAGGACGCGTATATAAATTTGACAGCTGTCGGATCATTAGTTTCTGAATTATAGCATTTTGAGTGAAGCAACTTTTGTTATTGTGAAAAAAAATGGATAAAAAGGAATTTCACGTGTTGATAAAATATTGCTTTTTGAAGGGAAAAATTACATTTTAAGCAAAAACTTGTCTTGATGACGAGTTTTCGGACACTGCTCGATGAAAATCAACTAACAGGGATTTGTATGTCAATTGTAGACGTGGTGAAATATGCACCGAAGATTATGAACGCAGTGGACGCCCAAAAAGGGTTGTAACCGACGAAAACAGAAATGCTGACGCTACTTCTCGCTAACCATGTAATTTGGAATGTAAGCACTACTCCAAAGCCTAGGGTAAGGGAGACATTATAGACGTACGGCTAATGAGAATTATACCAGCAGAAGAGTGGGAGGCAAGCCACTTAAGGAAATGTCAGCAAGAAGATACGGACATGGAACTCTTAATGCACGGATTGAAGATAATTAGACGACCAAGTAGGGAACAAATGGCTGCGTAAAATCTCATCGCGAAGGCATATGGACAATTGAATAGTTTAGAGTTGATATCAGGCTGTTGCATAGAGTATGGGAGCGTGAAGATGGCCAGCGCTCTCAAAGGCTAATAGCAGTTCCGAGCTTAAGAATTCCGGATGTTCTTAGGGAATTCTATAAGGGTGCTAGTTGAGGGCCACTAGGCATTACGTAAATGCTGGAGAAGATCAAGCAGCGGTTCTATTGGGTTGGTTGTTGTCAATCGATCGCTGTGTGGATTGCCAACTGCCAGGAGGGCATTGCAGCTGTAGGGTCAAATCACGAAGTCATGGGCAGATGAAGCAGTATAACTCAGCTGCACCATTTGAGCGGGTTGCCATGGATGTAGACGGTCCATTCCTTATGAGTAAGCAAGGAAACAAATACGTTCTTGTGGTTATGGACTGCTTTATTAAATAGCCTGGAACCAGGAAGCCAAAACAGTTGCAGATGCATTCACTCACAATTGGGTTACCAGATACCAGAAACTTTGAATCGACGGTGGAGATGTGCCTGTTACTTGGTATTCGAAAAACCCGAACGACAACTCTGCATCCTCAATCAGATGGCATGCTAGAACGATTCAACCGGACCCCGGAAGAGCACTTACGGAAAGTAGTGGACAAACATCAGGATGATTGAGATATCCACGTACCGCTATTCCTGATGGGATATCGGTTGGCACTGCATGACACAAGAGGTCAAATAACTGCGAGAATACTATTTGGTAGTGAACTTCGATTTTCCAGGTTGGATCACCCTTTATTTAAGAGGTAACTCATCAACCCAACATCATTCTCGAGAGCGAAGTCAGGCTTATAATGAAGCAACTGATAACTTGAAACTGGCAATGGGCAAACAGCTTTTCATCTATCCATGGGGTCAAATCACCCTAAATTACTTGTTTATAATAATTTTAGGCAACACCATATATGGAATGAGAAGAAAAATAAAAACATATTTAACAGCAACAAAAGATCTTTACGCCCAAACATCGCATGAAACTTTAAACACTTAAAACAAATGCGCAGGCGTTAGCTCACATTTACACCCAAAAATAAATGAAATCCGCAACTCTTTACAAAAAAAAAGACAGCAAATTTAAGAAAACTCACTGCCATTGCGCAAATGAGTTCACACGCTGCTGCCACCTAAGCTACTGCCGGCGTGGCTGCTGTCCGTATTCGAGATCGACCTCCTTCAATGCAGCAGCAACGGATGCGACAACATATTGAAGGCAGCTGTCAGTGGTAGAAAAACAAAAAAGGAAAGCAATAACAAAAACAACAAACGGAAGTTCTAAATGTTGCTACTGGCGCGCAGCAATGAGACAAAAGTGAGTAAAAAAAGCAACAACAACAAGGAAAAATAATAAATATTTTACTAAACAAGCTATAAAACTACAGTTACAGAAGTAATAAAGTAAAAGAAGAAGTGATGAAGATGGAGAGGAAGATATAGAAGGGAGGAGAAAGAAGAAGAGAGAGGAGCTGAAAGAGCCACTAGTGCCAGCGGCTGCAACACAAAACAATTACGAACATCTCATCTGTTGACTTAACGAATCAACTGCTTGCTGCCAGCCAACTAATAGCGACAATAACATTAACGGCAACAACAACAACAACAACAACAACAACAACAGCAACAACACTAACAACAATTGGCAGCGCATGCGATTAGTTGGCGGAAAAACAATTGTGCGCCTGCGCATTGAACGCGACATAAACAAATTAAAATAAAAACTCTCATAAATGTTCGATATGAGAATCGAGATCGTTTGCGCAACAGATGACTGCCGCTGTTGAAACAACAACAAGCGTATTAGCAATTGCAACAACAATACCATTAACTCAAAATGTAAGTATGTTGTTGTTGTTCTGTTGTTTGTGGCTCAGCAGTAGGCGCAAGGAGCGTCCAAATACGACTGCTAACTATAATTGTTGTTGTTGTTGTTTTGCTGCTGCTGCCGTGCTTCGTTGATGATGCTCGTCTTTTGCGCACGCAGATAGCCAAACATGGCAAATGAAAATTGATGGAAAACACACGCGTGGGTTGTCCTCCTCCGCCTGCTGCACATTTATTATTGCCAAAAACACGCTAATACAATACCACATATATATACATACATGCAAAAGCGAGCGAATGTACGAAACAAAATTTACACATGTGAACATACAAAAGTCGATATTTGAGTAGAGTAACTTCATTGTGGTGCTTTGCGGTTGTTGCTGCCCCTTATGCACGCTCCTTAAAGTGTTGCTGTGAGAAATTACAGAAGTCACATTTGACGCTTCCAGCCACAACAACAACACTATGCAGCATTTACAACAACGTTTATTTTTGGTTATATTGATGTTTACAGACAGCTGCCAAAGGCGTTTTGCATATACTCATTTGTGTGTACATATGTATGCAGGAGTATGTATGTATATCGCAAACTCTTCATTTTAAATTGGATAAAAATATTTGATTTTTGGCTATTGACTGGCATTGCGTAAGCAAAGTTTTGCAAATTTATGACCTGAAGGTTAAACAAATGTTTATTTTTGGAAAATCACAGCGCAGATGGTTTAAAGAAATCTTATTGAAATTCAAATTATTGAAAAAATATTAGCATGAAAAGTATGTTATACAAAATAAAACAAAAAACAAAAATAAAAAATTAAAAAATGAAATAAGAAACATTAGTAAAATTAATATAAAAAAAATATTAAATAATAATATAAATAGAAGAAAATTAAAATTTAAAATAAAATTAAATTGACAAAAAATAAAAAAAATGTATTATATAAAATATTATAAAATGAAATAAAACATAATAAAGGTTGATCTAAGTAGAGGAACTTTTTCATTAGCCTTTTTTGACACATTACGCGTGAGACGTGTGAAGCTGTCGTGTAATATTGTTTGGCATTTCATTATGGAAAGACTTACGCCTGAACAACCTTTACAAGTCATTCAACTTTATTACGAAAATTCACGTTCTGTAAAGAATGTGTTTCGCGCACTTCACTCAACTTTTGGTCAACATAATCGGCCTACTGAGCGTACTATTCGCAACACCATCACCCATCTTGAAACCCAGCATTCCGTATTGGATAATATTCGACCGAAAAGACCACGTCTAGCACATAGTGAAGAAAATGTAGCGGCCGTAGCTGAGAGTTTACACGAAGATCGTGGAGAGCCGATTCGGCGCCATTCGCTGCAACTCGGACTGACGTATGGAACGACTTGACGCATTTTACGTCGAGATCTTAAATTGAAAGCGTACAAAATACAGTTGTTGCAAGAACTAAAGCCGCTTGACCTTCCCATGGGCTCTTGAAAAATTCCAAGAAGATTCCACGTTTTCGAGACATATTTTGTTCAGCGATGTGGCACATTTCTAGCTCAATGGGTATGTAAACAAGCAAAATTGCCGCATTTGGAACGAAGATCAACTTGAGGAGATTCAAGAGCTGCCATTTCATCCGGAAAAACAACGAATTGGTGTTGTTTGAGGGTCGGTGGAGTCTTCAAAAATTATGCCGATGAGAGCGTAACCGTCAATGGAGATCGTTATCGGGCCGTCCGATCGAAAACCTAATGTTTGATGCCTGAAATGCTCGTGAACTCCACGACATTTGGTTTCAACAATATGGCGCCACTTTCCACACATCGCATCAATCAATGGATTTATAGAGAGAAAGCTTCGGTGAACAGATAGTTTCACGTTCTGGGCCGATCGATTGACCACCAAGATCGTGTGATATTACATCGTTAGACTTTACTTGCTGTAGCGATATGTAAAGTCTGAAGTCTAATATGGACAATCCCGCTTTGATTTAGGCCTTGTAGAAAAACATCGCAAGTGTCATGAGCTAGTTACCAGTCGAAATTCTCAAACGAGTCATCGAAAATTGAACTAAAGGGATGGACCATCTGAGACATAGCCGCGGCCAACATTTGAAAGAGAAAATCTTCAAAAAAAAAATAAATGCCAAAGAATGTTCTTTCGAATGATAAGAAAAACGTCCCCATTAGATTTGAATTTCATGGGTTTTTTCTTCTAAAAACCTCGAAACCTTGGAGCCTCGAAATTGATCACCCTTTATAACCTAGCCACCAATACTAAAAATTTTGCTATATATTTGAGGAAAAGTTGGCAGATAGCATTTAACTAACATGGTTCTACCAAAGTCAACTTCAATGCCTGTAAGAAAATGTATCTTTTAAGGAGACAGGTTAAGTTTTTGATGATTTTGCCTTTCACTTAATTCGTTATCTTCTCATTTCAATTTAATCTCCTCGCTCTCCTCTACATGGCAAGGGGCATGCTTATGTATGTCCTATAACCTAGACATATGTCAAAATTCAGTGTGGAAAGTGACAAAGTGGTATCACGAAATCTCACACTAAGAGACAGTGAATGTATAGAGGCGTTAAGTATTGATGATACATATAAATATGTACAAAATTGCTTATAAAATCTCATTTTTTCGGAATTATAAAGCGTTTTTTATTTATTTATTTTTTATTAAAAATATCTCTCCAAAATAAAGTCAATATTTAGTTACGTAAGTTTAAAATAAGTCGTAAAGGGTATTACTACATCCTACTTAGGCAATTTTATCACTTGTTCATTACCATGTCACATTTACCAAACTTCTAAGCAGCCGCTTGATAACAGCTAGACAAAACGAAGTAGGTCACTAGTGGTGAGAGCTAATCCCAATCGTTTTCCGCCCGCTTTGAGCGCCACAAACAACTGTAGCAGCTCTTTAGCTTTAAAGTTCCCAGAGGATCTGCTACGATCTGACTCCTTTTTACATACGAGTACTTGAAATCGTCAGTTTCTTCGCGTAGGTTATCCTTTCTGTACTACCTCCAGGTACTAAACTATTTTAAAAATTTTAAGTCAATTAGCATTGTCAGTCGTCGGTCAGTTATCCTCCATTATTATCACTTTAACGGGCACACACAAATCACTTCATGCTTACATAAATATATATAATATTCAATTATTTTGTGATTTATTGTCACATTAAATGCGCATGTGTTGTATAAATACATATTAAGTGGCATAAAGTGTTGACTGCATTTTTATTAAATTATTTGCGGTCAACATAGAAATCTTAAAATGCAACACGCACACTGCATAACTACGCACTTACATGCATACATATTAATATATTCTTACTTACAACCGCAACAAATAGACTTAGAGTCACATACTCGTACATATATAACTATGAAAATGCATGTATTTGTGCAGCAATGTGCAGCACGCTTTGCTTATGTCCGTTACGAGTATGACTTATACATGCATACATATATGAATATTTTACTTGTATTACATTTATAATTATTATTATAAGCATTTTTTTTGCGCTCGAGCGTTGAAAGCATTAACTGCAACAGCAAATTAAGCGTAATTAAAATTTTTGAAAAATATTTCGCGCTACACCAGGCGGCGTGACGACGATTGATTATGTAGCAGCTGACGAGCGTGTGTATGTGCTATGTGCATGTGTACAAACATATTTGAGCATAAATTTATAAAATATATAATTTGTGTGTAATTCTATTAAAATATTGAATGCTTGTGAATGCTATAACTGTGCATTAGTGCGACCAAACACATTTTAATAATAAAAAATTACTCAAAATTAAAAAAAAATGGTACAGCAAAAAATTAATACAAATCTGTTTCCAATTAAATATAATTTAATATTTTCTAAAAAACTAATAAATATGTTATTTATAGACAAAAATGTCTAAACTATTACAAGGTTGTTGGCAGTAATCCTTTGGAATAATTAAAAATATTATTTAGTCTCCGCCAATTTTTTTTTTTTTTTTTTTTTTTTTGGTAAAATATTATGCTGAAATAAAATAACTTAAATCAATCTCATTTTATTATTTTATTTTATTTCTTTTTTTTTTTTTTTTTTAAGGATTTATTTCTCTAAAAATCGAACTTGCAATAAAAAATTAAAAAATCGCTATAACGGTTACAAAGTGCCAAAAAAAATATATATAAATATATAATAAAAACAAAATACAATTTAACTTAGTAAAATTATCATTTTAAAGTTATATAAAAATAATCCTTTCATAAAAATGTTGGCTATACTTTTTTCAATAAAATTTTTTGTTCTTTATTAAAAAAAAAAACTAGTTCTTTTAAAAATGATTTTAAAATAGGAATAGTTATCCATCTGGTAGTTTTGAAAGGGTAGGACTGTATTTTGACATCTGTCAAACTCAACTGTCAAACCAAATATGTTTGTTTTAGTTAAAAGCCGGGCATTTATGAAAATTGATCACTTAAAACCCGCACAACGCGTTAAAATTGTTGAAACCTACTATGGGGTTTTCCAATAAGAGTGATATGATTTCTTAAAAAAAAAAACCACACACTAATGGTTAAGGAAATTCAAATGTTTTTTTATTTAATGTGAATTACAATCGATACAATTAAGTTCTGAATATAACATCATTCATATGGCCTCCACAACTTCTCTCGCAGGAACGCATTCGATGAACCCAATTTTTTAGCACTTTTTCCACTAAATCAATTCGCATTTCATGAGTAGTCCAATGACTTCAAATAACCACACAAGAAGAAGTCTAATGGTGTTAAATTACAATTTCTTGAAGGCCATTCAATGTCACAATTTCTTGAATTAATCGAATCTCCAAACCTTTCTCGCAATAATTCGGTTGTCGAACGTGCTGTGTGACACGTAGCAACGCTTTGTTGGAACCAGTTGTTGCTAAGATCAACTTCTTCCAATTGTGGCTATAAAAAGTTGTTTATCATCGATCTATACCGCTCAACATTGACAGTAGCGGTGCCACCAACTTCATTTCGAAAAAAGTATGAGCCGATGATTTCACCAAACTAAAAACCACACCACAATGTCAATTTAGGTGAATTTAATGATTGTTCATGAATAATTTGTGGATTTTCTTCACACCAGAATCGGCAGTTTCGTTTATTTATCGCACCACTCAGATGAAAGTGAGCCCTATCGGAGAAGATGATGTTCTTAAAAGAAATCGTTATCGTTTTCAAGTTGTTCCAAGGCAAAATCAGCAAATTCACGACGTTTGTGGTGGTCCAATGATGAAATTGTAAACATTACTGTATACAATGGAAAAAAATGACATATCATGACATATTAAAAATGGCCAAAACGTCATTTAGAAATCATATAATCCCTATTGAAAAATCCTTTACAAAAATAGTGATTCAAACGTAGCTACGTTTCTTGCTTTAAAAGGAGATGTTGGTGCACATAATGGTCCAACTACTCAAGCAATTGGTATTTAAAGAAATTTGAAGATACTGTATAGGCTGCAGATATTGTAAGGCCTGTGCATCATCGTCTTTCTCGTTCCACCTCAAATATCGCCGCTGAAAGTGAAAGTGTAACCGAAGACCCGAATATGTATATTTCTCGACGTTCTCAATAGCTGAAACTTTTTAACGGCACATGATGGTGCATTTTGCACTTGTGCTTACACATACATCTATCTGAAGTCCAGTTCACATAAAAACTGAAGCCAACTGACAATTCACAACAGCGTAGTTACGTCGATCGGATGCTTGAACAACAAGTAGTGGACCGCGATTTTTCCAACAAAGTTTTCTTCAGCGATGAGGAACATTTCTCGCTCGATGAATACGTAAATAAACAAAATTGTTGCTTTTGTGGCTCCGAGGATCCTCAAGTAATTGAATAAAAGCCATTATAACCAAAAAAAAAACTTACTGTCTAGAGAGCTCTCTGGTCCGGAGGTGTGATTGGACCTATCTTCTTTAGGATACGCGAAAGAACATATCTAAGCGGGTAAACCTTTTGTTCTTGAGCACTTCAAAGCCAATCATTCGTCAAGTTATAGCTGAGTTACTGCCAAGTATGTGCCAAAAAGTGGTCGAAAATTACCTTAAACGGAGAGAAATTTGCAAAAATTCACGAGTAGGTCATCTGAATGATGTAGTACTTCACATATAATGTCAAGGTGCATACTTTATAATAAAAAAGAATTTTGATGAAAAATAATTATTTTAATGCATTTTATTCACGTTTATTTTGGAAACCGCAAAATGATTTAGAAAAAAACTAGTCTAAAAGCTTTAAAAGCAACTCTTTTTTATAAACAATTTTTTATTTCTTTTTTTTATCAAAGAAAAAAATTTTAATATGAAAATCACGCAGAAATCTTATAATAGTTTATTTTTTTTTATTTTTTTAAACTCTTCAGCCACAGTTCCTTCAAAGTGCTGCCACACTACATTTAAATAATAAATTTTCTCTTGCGCTTCCTGCAACACCCTAATGTGCCTTTTGTGTTGGTTTTTTTCTCCAATTTATTTTATGTTAATAAACAAGATATGACTGGGAGCAATAATAACTCGTTAAATGCTGACAAAACGATTTTAAAAATTTATTAACCAATTGCTGTTTTCATTTAAATGGCGTAAGAAAAAAGAACGCTCCACACGGCGAACCATGCCAAATGGTCAATATGGAATGTCAATAAGAAGTTATGTACCCTACATACACGCGCGCACTACTCAGTAACAATTTGCTTGCTCTGGGCTGCCTGGAATGGTCAGCGCTTCACAACAGCAGTTACACCAACAACAACAACCCTGTTTGTAATACGTTTTTAATAACTTAATCAGTGATGGTGGTGGCATATAGCCGCAGTAAAGTCTGGTAGCTTCCAACCCCTCCTCATCTTCGTCGTCTTCGCCACCTGTTACCTTCATCAACGGAGTGGTGTGCGTGTGTGTGTCAAATGTTCAGCTTCTTGGCAACAACAAGTTTAAGCAGGAAAATTAAATTTCTGCATTGCACTTCAATTGATTATGAGTGAAACCAGTTTGATTCGACTTTTGCCGCCAGTTGGCCACACGCCAATATCTTGTAGTCCTGCGGCTACCGTATGAGTTGTGCCTGGAATTACCAGCAAGTTGGGTCATTAAAAATTCTTTATGCATTATTGATTTCGTTTTCTATTGGTTTTTTTGCTTTTATTTAGTATTTCTTCTTTATGCCACTTTATGAGGAACAATTTTTTTTTTTCTTTTTTTTAACTGAAAAATCTTGGCTTTCGTTTCTCTATTTTAGTGAAGCAATTATTTTTGCTCTTAATTTGACAGGCTAAAAACTGGCTGTCTAGCTGTCAGCATTGAGCAACTCGTCGTCGTCGGTCGTTGTCGTTATCATTGAGCTGCGCTGACGTTGTGCTTGCTGCAATCGTTGATTGAATCGCTTTTGTTTGATTTAATTTTAAGATTTTGACATGCCGTTAACATGCAATGATCGCTGATTGCAAATTTTCTTGCATTGCATACTATGCATTTGAAGGAAAAACTCATGCAGACCAAAGTTATGTGTGTGTGTTTTTTTTAGCTGTTTAATTAAAATGTAATAATAAATTGACCGTAAAAATATTTGATAGAGAAGTCAAGCGTGATTCTTGTTGATGTTCTCAAAAATTCTGTACTTGTATTGAGCCGAAAAAAAATTTACTTAAAAATTTTATTCTCCAATCGTACAAACGTATTATTTTATCATTTTTTCGTCTTTTTATTTTATTATGTAGCTCTCAAACCATACTCCGACCTCGTGCTTGGTCTGATAAACTAAAGGCTGATCCATTTCCAGGTTTCCTACTTTTTAATGAAAAAAAAAACATAGAAAATTCAAATTCAATTAGAAATATTTAGTACCATTGGAAAGAGCATTCTTTGGCATTTATTTTTTGAAGATAATCTTTTTCAAATATTGGCTGCGGCTACGTCTCGGGTGGTCCATCCGTTGAGTCCAATTTTCGATAACTCGTTCGAGCATTTCGACTGGTAACTGGCGAATGATACGCGTGAAGTTTTACTCCAAGGCCCGACTCGAAGCGGGATTGTCCACATAGACTTCAAACTTTACATATCCTCACAGAAAAAAATCTAACGGTGTGATCACACGATCTTGGAGGTCAATCGACCATCCCAAAACATGAAATTATCTGCTCATCGAAGTGTTCTCTCACTAAATCCATTGATTGATGCGATGTGTGGGAACTGCCGCCGTCTTGTTGATACCAAATGTCGCGGAGATCACGAGTTTCAATTTCAGGCATCAAATAGTCGGTAGTAGTTATTCCTCATTAACTGTACGAACGACCTTTTTGGCAGGAAATCATGATGGGCACCACACCATTGCAATCAAAAAAAAACAGTGAGAAAAACCTTCACTTTTTCCTTTGAACACAACTCGTATATACTTTTTTTAGAGTAGATTACATAAAACTTCACATCAACTGGTGCTTCTCTACTTCCTAGACAAAGTTCTGACAGCGAAACAACACAGAAAAAGCGAGAGAATTCGACCCATATGAGTGTATTTTTTGGCAGTGTATTTTTTGGCATATCTTGTTACAGATTCAATCCCAGTTTCGACGAAATAGACTTCTTTTCCTTAAAGAAGAGACTTACCGTTCATGAAACGAGAAGATTGAAAATCACAAATTACATTTATACAAATTAAAATTTCAATATTTTTATCTTCCAAAATTATCTGCTGCAATTAAGTACTTTAATGTAAAATTGATTTTCCAGAAATTTAATTTAAATTAAATGCACACATAAATGTGCCACTTCCTTGCAACAAAATGTTTGCCTCAAGTCTTGCATGCTTCTGCCTTCCCAAAAACTATACAAAGTCATAAATATTTCCGTGGCTTCATATGAACAATTTTAATCGCTTTAAATGGTTTTACATGTGCACATATGTATATATCCGCATGGATGTAAGTGCTCATGTTGAACAAACTACAATTGCTACAAATTAATGAAATATCAATTTCGCTAACTTTAACTCTTTGTCGCTTCTGTGCCGGCAACACATAAATGCTGTTGCCATAAATGTGGCAAGTGCACATGCATGGTGCCATATTTTTGATCGTTCGAAAGAAAAAGAAACCTAAAAATGGACTAATTTATTTTGTACACCAAGCTGATTTAGAAAAATGAATTGATTTTTTATTGAAAATTTTTCTTCAATTGCTGTAATTTTTTTTTTTTTTTATTTAATTTTTTTTCTGCGGTATTTACCATTGATTTTGTTAATTTTGTAGCGCTCTGCTGCCGCATATGAATCACAATGCGCCGCACGTTCGCTACATTTCATGTTCTGCTGTCAATTGAAAAATGTACCTTTGGACAATTTATTTTGTTCGCTGTTCGCTGTTTGCTGTTCGCTGTTGCTGTTGCTGTAGTTAAAGTAAAATATGACTGCCGTGAAAATGTACACATTCATATCCATATAGACATAACCACATATATATAATTACATATATATATACAATTGTTTTGTATCAATATATTTAGTGTTTACTTACCGTTATATCTATGTCCATAGACATAGTCTACCAGAGCACTGCATGAGCACCATTAAAGGAATTATGTTGTTGAAAATATTAATACCGAATTATTGTATATCTATTAAATACTGAAAATCAAGTCAAGAACACAACAAAGTGTAGAGCAACCCATAGCAAATTGGAGCTGCATACATACATATGCATATATTTTTAGTTAATCAGATCCGCTTGTAGTGCAGTTGTGGTATACTCGTATGCATATAATGGCAGTTGTACTTGAATTTGGAAATATATATTTATATTTAAACACACACATATGCTCATACGCATACGCATGTGTGATATGCATGTATATATATGCCTGTGCCTTGTGTCCGCCACTGAATTCTTAGGCAATGATTGCATCGAATTTTTCTCAACTTCTCCTACACCTTCTCGTTCTCCACTCAGTTGGTGGTAAATAACGAAAACCATTTATCTTCTTCTTCTTCTTCTTCTGCTTAGCATTGATGTATTAAATTAATTAAAACATTTATAATAAATTGGCTCAAATAGTTAGATAGAAATCAGTGAGCAATTCATAGTGTGTGACAGTGAAATAGTGACAAACAATCACACATTGTGACTTAATATACTTGCAAATATATGATATGCAACGATATGTGAGTACGAGTACATGTTGCACAAATACACATGCAGATATGGTAGTGACAGCGTATGATATGATGAATGGCAGTGCAGTGCAGTAGCGCCTACAACTCATAGGTGAAAAAAACGAAAATAAAAGTGAGAAAATTCTATAACTAAGGCCATCACGTACTTCGCTTCGGTATGCAGTTAAAAAGTATTTAAAAATTTGCTTCCAATTTTTTTAAATTCGCATATATTCATATTTTGTAGTAACATTCTGTAAAGAATGTGTTTTGCCTGCTTCGCTCAACTTATGGTCAACGGTATAGGCCTACTGAGCGTACTATTCGCAACACCATCACCCATCTTCAGACCCAGCATTCATTATTAGATAATATTCGACCGAATACACCACGCCCTGCACGAAGTGAAGAAAATATAGCGGACATAGCTGAGAGTGTACACGAAGACCATGGAGAGTCGACTCGGCGCCGTTTGCAACGTAGAGTGAAGGTTTGCGCATGAACTGAAGAAGATCGACCTTCCCAAACGACATCGCTTCGCTCTATGGGCTCTTGAAAAGTTCCAAGAAGATCCGACGTTTTCGAACCAAATTTTGTTCAGTGATGCGGCCCGTTTCTGGCTCAATGGGTATGTAAATAAGCAAAACTGCTGCATTTGGGACGAAGAACAATCTAAGAGATTCAAGGGCTGCTATTTCATCCAGAAAAAACAACGACTTGATGTGGTTTGTGGGCCGGCTTAGTCATCGGTCCATATTTCTTCAAAAATGATGCCGATTAGAACTAAACCTTAAATGGCGATGGTTATCGCGCCATGATAACCGACTATTTGGAGCAGGAAATTGAAGATCGTGATCTCCGCGCCATTTAGTTTCAGCAAAACGGCGCCACTTCTCACACATCGCATCAATCAATGGATTTATTGAGATAACACTTCAGTGAACAGATAATTTCACGTATTTGGCCGGTCGATTGGCCACCAAGTTCGTGTGATATCAAACCGTTAGACTTTTTCCTGTGGGGATATGTAAAGTTTAAAGTTTATGCGGGTAATTTCGCTTCGATTCAGGCGTTGGAGAAAAATATCACGATCGTCATTTGCCAGTTACCAGTCGAAATGCTCGAACGAGTCATCGAAAATTGGACTCAGCGGATGGACGGCTGGATCTGAGACGTATCCGCGGCCAACATTTGGAAGAAATAATCTTCAAAAAAGAAATGCCAAAGCATATTTTTTCGAATGATAATAAACATTTCCCATTAAATTTGAATTTTCTGTGTTTTTCATTTCTTTAAGGAGTAGGGAACCCCGAAATGGATCGCTGGATTAGTTATTCAGCCATTTACTTAAATATTGCTGAATATTTTCATTATTTTACTGATTATTTATCGTTTAATATCTTTCATATGTTTGTTTATTTTCATTTTTATTTTTCAAAAAAGTATATAAAATAATCTAAAATATTTTAATGTTTTTTATTTCAATATATAATTCGATAATAATTCTTCAAGTGACGTTTTTTTTTTTCTAAAACATCCTGTACTAAGTAATTTAACAAATTTATAGAAAAAATCTGATAAAAATGTTGTATAGTATATTATCTGTCCCACAAAAAAAGTGAAAATATAAACTTTTAATTAATTAATTAATTTTCCTATAAATGTCTTATAAATGATGAATGCTTCCTACATTATTCTACTTGTCACAGAATGAACACACCACTCCATTACAGTGCAATATATCTCACTTAACCGAAGCATTATCCGGCAACTTCGACTATATGAAAATCAATCAACCACAAAACAAGTGACAAGTGTATGACAAAACCACCTACTGAAAGTAAAAATAAAAAAATAAGAAAATATTAACAGAGAATTTGATATTAATCACTGAAATGGCATTGTGACAGAAATAATTTCACAGGAAATCATAATCACTTGCAACGAAATGATGGAACACAGAGCATCATCAGTACACTTGTACAAGTAGAGTCCTGCTTCCTGTCACACGAAAACGCCTACGCAGCATGGCAGAACAAACACTAGAACTTCAGCCCACACCAGTGGCTTTTATGTAGTTAAAAAAAAAAAAAATTTACAAAAATAATAAAGAATTTATCAGTAAACCTTTATCTACACATTGTTAGTAAAACTTTATACTTATTTGTATATATGTATGAGTGTACACGTCACTTGTTCGATGATGAAGCACGCGCACCACGCACTTGCCACATTGACACGCGAGCACCTACAACAGCGTTGTCATAATCATCTCTCCCTCACTACATAATCTGCACGCATTTCCATGTAAAAAGTGTAAAAAGAAAAAGTCAGCAAAAACAGCACTTACAATACCGAAGAGCCAGTAAGCAGTAAGTGCCAGCAAATCTATCAATCTCAATTAAATCGCTTTGCGAGGCAAACATCTTCGATCATTTTCGGTTGACAAAAACTGCTACACTTCTTTGCTATCGCTAAGCTCCACAATTGTGGTGGCAGCAGACACGCTGCTAAAAGAAATGCCTCACGCATGCGCATAATTTTTTGCTGCACTTTATTCTGCTATATTCTTTTGCACTGCACACCTCATACCATACTTCGTGCGATACGCGGAAGGTCGTTAAGGCGAGTGAGATTTAATGCGTGCGTTAGTTTATATATTGTGCTTACTGAGGCTACATAGTGGGTAATCAGCAGAAATTTAGTGAAGTATGTAAAGCAACATGTTAAGTGGGATAGTGGACGCCAAGGGACCAAGGTTACAGCGTTCATGTAAAAAATTAAATTTAAATTTATTTATTTTTTTATTTAATTTTCATAATCTTTTCTTACAAATATATGTAATTATGTGGATCTAAGTCAAAGTATAGCTCGAATAAAGATTACCGTTCGCGGATACAACTAAAACTACATTTAGAGGTTAGGTAAGGTTAGGTCGCAAACGGCTGTTCCACTACTAGGTCTCAATTAGAAAATTTCATCCTAATTTTGTGATGTGACGTTGACCACTGGCGAAAAGGACTGCGTGATAACTTAGGATGCGAGAAAATTATTAGTGCCAATCACTAGTCTTGCAAAGATGACACACATTTTGATACCTGATAGCTCATATTGATTGTTACAGACATGAGAAACAAGGTGCCGAAGTGAGAGTAGAGAGGCATTCAGGGATAATGTGCTGAAATAATGTTACTAAAATAAGAGTCGTGCTGGATTTTCAAACTGATTTAATCTACACCAACCAGTTCACAAACAGCCAGAGCCCTCACTGAAAGCAATGTATGTGATTTTATGAGCACAAGCAGGTTTCTTGTCCCCCAAAACCCTCCAAGAGCCAGAAGAATTTTGTGATCACACTCGTGTTAGAAACTCTCTACCGTTAACCAAGTTATGGTGGGGTCCATCTATCTAGAAGAACACCAGAAGGCATTGCTATTCGTTCTGTTCCCGTTAAAAACGACTCAAGACTGCTTATTTTTAGAAGCTCAGCAAATCGGTCAGGCTATAAGAGATCTCGACAATACAGACGGTCCAGCCATTCTTTAACTTTCCACGAGCACACCAAAATTACATATAAACGAAGAATACCCGAATGGTAATCGCAGTAAATTCTGATTTCCTTGACATAAATCTTGCTCTGAAGCAAACTCAAATTCTCACTGCGACGTTTGCTTGAAAGGGCATATTACGCCTGTATCTAGCCTGCACCTATATGTGAAAAATTGGGAACAGCTCGCTTTCATAGGCCGCGGAGCAGCCGAATTGCGCTTAGAAAAAAGGCGTGACTTAATTGGAGAACAAAGTTATTTGATGAAGTCGAGGCTCCGACTTGAACTGCGCTTGGTTTCTTTGAGCCTGGGCGACTAAACCGATGTGTCTAGGTGGTATATTTTGCCCTTTCGATATACTCCTCCGATACCGATGAGGTTTACTTATTTCACACTTTGCGCAGCGCCCTGAAGCAGGAAAATATTTCATGGTATACAAAAGCCTGTACTGTTATTCCATAGAGCCAGTGCCCTGATTAACTGATAAATCGCATCGCCTTCAAATGGCACATCTACTACACTAAAAGGCGACTGACTCCTCTTAAGCTTATACAAGTTTGCCTTCCAATACGTTAAAGATCAAGATCCATAGCACAAGAGAAAGGATGCCATCGTGCTCAGTCACAATTGTTCTGCGGAAGAACTACTAGAACTAAAGGATGATCTATTTCGAGGTTCCCTACTTTTTTAAAGAAAAACCACAGAAAATTTAACTTTAATGAGGAAAGTTTACTATCATTCGAAAGAACATCCTTTTGCATTTATTTTTTGAAGATTATCTCTTTCAAATGTTGGCCGCGGCTACGTTTCTGAAGGTCCATCTGTTTTCGATGACCCGTTGCGTTGCGGAAAGCGGGATTGTCCGCATAGACTTTATACTTCACATATCCTCACAGGAAAAAGTCTAACGGTGTGATATCCCACGATCGACCGGCCCAAAACGTGATATTATCTGTTCACCGTAGTGTTCCCTCAATAAATCCATTGATTGAGGTGTTGTGTGGGAAGTGGCGCCATTTTGTTGAAACCAAATGTAGCGGACATCACGATCTTCAATTTCAGGCATCAAATGGTCGGTAATCATGGCGCGATAACGATCGCCATTGACGATTACGTTCTCACCGACAAATTTGAAGAAATATGGACCGATGATTCCACCGTCACACAAACCACACCTAAACATTCTTTTTTTGAGATATTTCAATGGAACTTAGTATGAGGGTGTATTTTTATAATGATCATTTGCTGGAAACCGTCGGATCTGTCCCACAGAACCTATTCATTCAGATAAGTGATTTTGGCTCATAAATAATTCAATAAAGCATCTAATGGCTGAAAATTTCGTATAATACCTGCGTTAATTCAAATCAAACATTGACATTGAAAATCGTCCAAATCGAATTTTGTATTTTGATGCATTCAAACTTCGGCATTTCCGCCGACAATACTCCTTTCTTGTTTCTTGTTAAAATTGTTTGTCATATAGCACTCTATACAATATATACCGTATCGAATAACTTACGACTATTATTAAAAGTTAAACTTAAAAAATTAAATCAGTGAAATTACATAAATTTTAGTAAAACATGTGTAGATCAACGCTAACAGACGACTAGTAGTATATCGCATGCACACACAAGCAACACACAGTAAACCGGCTGCTTAATACATCTGCCAAGTTCGTTGCTTAAGTCTTTTATTTACTTCACACTTAACGCGGCATGTAAGCGTTGAAGCACGTTTTCCAAATGCATTTACGTATATAACATTTACTACTGCAATGCTATGACAGACTTAACCATATATATACATATATATATATATATGTAAATGTCTAAGTAGATTTCCCACGATTTAGTAATTTAGAGAACAAAAAATATAATGGCTTATTATATGCATTACATGCAAACTAGTAAAAGAGTTTTTGCGTTTGTTTTCATTTTTTATTAACTTTTTCGTTTATTTTTGTTGTTTTTTTTTTTCTAATTCGTATTCATATTAAAATTCGTTTTGGTGTTGCCAAGGTTTTTGCATGAAATTATTTATGTATATTTTTGTTATTCATTTTTTGCGTGCGGCAAAATATAAAATTTTTTTTTTATTATTATATTATTTGCTGGCGGCAGACAATGTGTTCGCATGTAAAGTAATCATTAAAATTGCGGCAATCACAAAACTCAGAAAAAATGTCTAACCAAAATGCGAGCAAGAAAATCCATGCACTAACAATAGTAATAATAATAATATTAACAATTAAAATAAAATTGTTTGAAATATGACAAATGAAGTATGAAAAAGTGGTTGAAGGCAAAGAAAATATATAAAGCTTTCTGTTGTGATGCTAATAAAAAAAATTCTTTATATATGTATTCACCCATATATCTCCTCTACATAAAAATGCTTATGCTAACTTGAGTATTTTTGAAGGAAAATTTAAAGTTAATGTTAAAAAATAGATTCAAAAAAAAAACTGCCAAAGTATCAAAATAATTTTTTTTAACTAATCCAAAGTATGTAACTTCCTGGCTCTTCAAAACTTGTATTTAAACCGATTTGTAGTCAAAAATAGTCTTTTTTCTAACTGGTTGCATTATCAGTATGGAAATTAAAAACAAATTAGAGAAATATGAGTCCTTCGAAGATTTAGTTAAACAGGGGCAAACTGTGTATAAAAATAACTTTTGAAACATTGAACTGAAGCTGAAAAATTCTCTCGATTCCTGTATATACAATGAATATCTGAAGTCCTCTTCATAATTATCTGGTTCCGTTTGACAGTGCAACTGAATTTTCTAACACCAACTCACAATCGGTTCCGGGTGAAGGCTTCCTGACCAATGTAGAGTTTCAGTTTACATCAATCAAGAATGCATAGAGTAGAGAGAATAGTTTATTTTAGCTTCTATACTACTTATTCTGCCATTTTTTGAAAGTCAGACGACCATGCTGATTTTAGGTAAACTTGTGGTGAGCTCAAGGCAAGTTAAAGTCCAATCACTCGATGATTTTTCTGATGAAATAGATCCTACCCGCAGCTAATTGTGAAATAAATGAACGGCTTGGCATTCCTCTAAACAACGCCTGCCCATACCACAGCGGCCGCGATAGTCGAGTGGTTAGCATTGCGTACTGCCATTCGCAAGGCCTGCGTTCGAGCCCAACAACGATTCGACCAACATCCAAAATTATAGAAAATTAATTTTTCTAATTGCGATCGCCCCTCGGCAAGGAACGTTAAGTCCTTCGAGTGTCTTTCTGACATTAAATAAAAGCTTCTCATAAAAATCTATCGACCGTACGGAGGCGGCTTAGAATAAACTCTAGGTCCCTCATTTTTTTTGGTAAAAATATCAACATGCAAAACCACAAATTGGAGGAGGAGCTCTGCCAAAAATCGCTACAGCGGTTATAAAGCAAAATGTATCCAAAAATCTTTCTATGCAGTTCGATTCGTATAGATGATGTTAGTTGGAAAATCCAGCCTAAACTGTGTGCAAGACGGCGAAGTGGAAGCTGGGGTTCTCTATTAATCTGTCTTGCTTTTGCGAGATGAAGCTCCTTGATTCTTAGACCTTGGGGTATTAAGAGTACCATTTTCGTGAACTCGGTATTGGCAACTCAGCCATTGGGCACTTGGTAAATGCATCAACACAGAGTATAAGTCCTAATTATGCCTTAGTGATACCTAGTTAGCTACGTACAACTCTATTAGATTACAACTATTTTTCCCATGTCGGAATAAGTCGTCAAACACACTAAGGTATTTATGACATAAGAATAAACGTTAGAACTTGAACTAATAAGAATCTAAGCATAATTACTCAGAAATTGGGCTGCTTTTAACTACCAACGGTTATTGCCTTCACTGTAGGAAATTACTACGTACCTTAGCTTTCCTTTGGTAGTGCAAGATTCAAATTATTTTCATGAAAAGTTATTACAGTTCTAACCACGAAAACATATACCAGAAACTCCTTTGCTATGAACAGAGCACTAAAGTTCGCTGTCTTTAGAATCACAAGCTGAAAATATAGCCTGCTGAACAACCGACTAACACTTTTAATAGAAAAAAAAAATATTCCAATATATTGCACATATAAATATGATGAAATGCCCTGCAGCTAATTCTAAGTAGCTCAACAGGAATTAGCAATAAAGAATTAAACTCAGCAACAAAAAACCAGGCAACAACAAAAAATGGCAACAAATTAACGCTTGTTATTATATATATACACACATACACTCGCATATGTATATTTATGTATGCAACGAATGTATAGGTAGTACACAGATAGTTAGTTTTCAAGTCAGCGGGTGTTGCTGAACAAACATAGTCGTCGCCACAAAAACAACAACAACAACAACAAGAAATGGCAAGCATAAAAATTAAAGTGGAATATTCTTGTCGACTGTTAATGACCACCAACGATCTTATTGAATGGCGCTTGATTGTGGTATGTGTTGCTGGCTGCAATGCAGCTGCAGACTATGCATTTTGCAATCTAAAACTGCAATTTTGTTGTATTATTATTTTTTTTTTTTTTTTTTTTTTTTTTTGGTAGGTGTTGTATTCAAATTATAGAAAATGCTAAAGAACATATGGAGCACAAAGAAAAAATATTAATTAAATACTATGAAATCTAAAAGTTAAACGTAATAAAAAAAGAAGAAATTTAATTTTTAAAAATAGAAATAATAATAATATATATGAATTAGTCAAAATTCTATGGCAAGATGCGGCGATTTACAGAAGGTTACAAGACTGGAGCAAACCGTGTAGGGACCATGGAGGTAATCTGGTAACAGATGTCCAGTGTATACTTAGTGTATCGAGGGAACACTTCTCCAACCTGCTCAAGGGCAGTGAAGGTGAAAACCGCGAAGGTGGCGAACCCGAAACTCCAATCGATGACGATGGTATAGAAGTGCCATCACCCGACTGTAAAGAAGTTCGATTAGCGATTGCACGCTTAAAAAATAACAAAGCGGCGGGAGCCGATGACTTATCGGTGGAACTATTCAAATATGGTGGCGAAGAACTGAAAAGGAGCATGCATCAGCTTCTTTGCAGAAAACATACCTGACGAATGGAACCTAAGTGGGCTCTGCCAAATCCAAAAAAAATGAAACCCAACGATCTGTGCCAATTATCCTCAATATCGCATATAAGGTCCTACCTATCGTATTGTGTGATAGACTAAAGCCCACCGTAAGCAAATTCATCGGACCTTATCATTGTGGCTTTAGACCTGGGAAATCCACCATTGACCAGATATTCACCATGAGCCAAATCTTGAAGAAGACCCGAGAGAAAAGAATCGATACACACCACCTTTTTATCGATTTTAAAGCTGCCTCTACATATATACATATATCTGAGTTTGATATTCCCACAATACTCATACGTCTTTGTAGACTGACCCTGTATAATACCAGGAGCGCGGTCAAAATTAGAAAAGACCGCGCCATTCGATACCAAACGGGGTTTCAGGCAAGGGGACTCTTTATCGTGTGATTTCTTTAAAGTGATGCTGGAGAAAACAATACGAGCTGCAGAGCTAAACAGACCAGGCACAATCTTCTATAAGAGTGTTCAATTGTTGGCGTATGACGATGATATTGATATAATTGGTCATAACATCCGCAACGTAAGTTCTGGGTTCTCCAGATTAGACAAAGAAGCGAAGCGAATGGGTCTGGTAGTGAACGAAGTCAAGACGGAATATTTCCTGACATCAAATAAACAGTCATCGCACTCGCGACTTGGCTCCCACGTCACTGTTAACAGTCATAAATTCGAAGTCGTAGATATTTTCGTCTATCGAGGAACCAACGCTAACAACATCAGTAATTACAGCCTTGAAATCCAACGCAGAATCACCCTTGCCAACAGGTGCTACTATGAACTGAGTAAGCAATTGAAAAGTAAAGTCCTCTCTCGACGATGTCTACATCCGATGAGTCGGCTTTAGGAGTTTTCGAGAGAAAAGTTTTGCGGAAGATTTATGGTCCTTTGCGCGTTGGCAACGGCGAATACCGCAGACGATGAAACGATAAGCTGTACGAGCTATACGGCGACATTGACATAGTTCAGCGAACCAAGAGACGGCGGCTACGCTGGCTAGGTCATGTCGTCCCAATGGATGAAAGCGCTCCAGCTTTGAAAGTATTTGATGGAGTACCCGCCAGTGGAAGCAGAGAAAAGGAAGACCTCCACTCCGTTGAAAGGAGCAGGTGGAGAGCGGTCTGGTATCACTAACTTGCGTCAAACAGCAAAGAGAAGAAACGAGTGGCGCGCTATTGTTGACGAGGCTATAATCGCGCAAGCGCTGCCTAGGGCAAAGAAGAAAATATAATTTGTGTAATTTTCGGAAAAAAATCGAATTGCTGACCATTGAAAAAAAAAATTAGTTTTAAACAAACCTGGATGTACCAATTTTTTTTTTTTTTTTTTTAAATTACGAACACAAATCTTTAAGTACGGGCTTAGTCGACAACCTTATGCTCGAAAATTTTAGGAAATTAATAGTAAATTGTAAATACGAACCGGCGATGCTGAGTCCAAATTCAAATAAAAAAAATATTTTTGTGTGTGTTTATTTCAGCAAAAGTAGCTTGTGCCGTTCTTATAAAAAATATACATTTTTTCAATTCAAAGTTGGTTTTATTTTTCAAAAAACTTTTTAATTTTTTTTTTATAAATTACATTTTTGTTGTTGTTATTTTTGCTTTGTTTATTTCATAATTTTTTTTTTCTCTACAATAAAAGTTCATTGCTAACTGGTCAAGTCGCTGGGCTCATGGGCTCGCTGTGTAATTGAGCAGCGACTTGAATGCTTGTTATCTATCCGGTTGGTTGCTTGTGGTTGCTTAAGCCAATTTGGCCTTAGCTCCTGCATTTTGCAACAACAACAACAACAACAGCAACGACGGCAGCTTCATTTCAATATTGATTACCGCGCTCTACTGCCAACAATGTAGGTGGCAACATTGACCGCCCGTTGTTGCTACCAAATCCAAATGAACATTGACTAGCCGTTGTTTTTGTTGCTGCTGCTGCTGCTGTTAAAGCAGTGGTCGCTTGCTGCGTGTTGAATACCACAAAATCAACACAATTAAAACTAAAAACTGAAAAAATGATTTGAAAAATCTTTTTTCCTGTTTTTTGCTGCTGCTGATTCTTGCTGATAAGAATTTATTAATTCATTGCTGTGCTGCGGCGTTTGTTGCAGCCTGATGGCGCTGGGTTGTTTGTCGGGTTGTGTTGTTTCAAGCAATTTCTGACACCTTAAAAAGTGTATGTTTTTGCTGCCACTTTTGTTCTTGTTGCATAATTTCTTGTTGTTCTGCAGTCGGCAGTGTGAGCAGAATGAAAAACATGGGATTTAGTGTGAGCTTACAAGACGCTTATTGAAATTTGTTTGTTGCAGCACATATATGTATGTATGTGTATAGCTGCATATGCGTATATATGTCTCTGGGAATGAACATGTGCTTTAACAGTTAATTAAATTTCTCAACTGTAGTGCCGGTGGCAATTTCTTATGCTGTTGCCAACTCCATATAGCCGTTCATACATACTCGTATATACATATATGCCCCAAAATCCGCCTTTGCCTTACTTTGACAATGCGCTGCTTCGTTTATTTCACATATATACACGTATAATGTAATTTTTTTTGTTCTTGCTCTCCACCGTTATTTATGTCATTTATGTTACTTTACTGACTTTATCTAAGATTCGATATTTGTTCCCTCCCGTTTCGGCTTCCAAAATGTTGCACCGGCAACGGAATACAACAAATTAATAGCGTGCAAGTGCATACCGCTTTGATATGATTTATCAATTACTCGCCACTGACATTTAATTTGTTTAAGTATTTTGTATTTTATTATTTTTGGACATTTTTTGTTTGTTTTTTTTTCGCATTACTTGCACTGAATTTGTTGTAGAGAACACGAGCTAGGAAAATAGGTTAATTAAAAATTCAAACCTTTTGACCTGCAAATTGTATTGCTTGGCTTTATTTGATTTATTTTTAATTTTATTTTATTTTTTTATTTTTTTATTAATCATTTTATAAGTAAGTGGGTGAAGTGGACTTATGGCGTGGTGGCAGGCGGATTTAGTTGAAAAAATTCATTTGGTGCCAAGCACTATGGGAATTAATAAAAAATGTATTTGATGCATCTATGATTCAATTTAATACAGATATATCGGTGGTTACAAGTAAAAAACACCTAACTCGAACTTTACCGAATATATTCGGTCTATAACTTAAAGGTTTAGGTAAGTTTTAGAGGTAAAAAAAAGAAATTTTCAAATATTTTTTTATATATACAATCATACATTTTATTCAAACAGTTCACCATATCAAAAATACATGTTTAGACAGTATTTTGTGAAATTTTTATTCAAAAATTCCGAAACTTAGCCGCTGGTACTTCATCTCCCTTGACGTCTCAAAAGAAAATGCTATCGACGAGGAAAGCATAACTAAAATATTTCGTTAGTACATGGATAAATCTCGTTATTGGACGAAGAAAAAAAAATTAATTTGAATTTTTGACAGAATTTGAACAGCTTTGAGATAAACGCGATTAAAGTTTAAAATTGACACAGACGTGGCCTGATGGGCGGAACTTCCAAAGGGTCTAACACTTAGAATTTTATTCCGATCGATTTGAAATTTTAGAAAAGTATTTCAAGCACATTGATCAATTTTCTAAGAAAAAAAACGATTTTTTTTCAAACCCACCTACCCCCTCAACTCGTGAGCTTTGCCGAGAGATGTCAGAACTTAATTATCATACCATCGTTCCAATACTCCACATATGCTTAGGAAAGCTATTGTCATTATGCTTCTCTTCCAGTTTAAGTAATTCATTTGAAGCGTAAACAACAATTTTTTTTCGCTGCAATAAGAAATGTTATGCAATAATACTCCATTATGACAAAGCTCGGCCTCATGTTGTAGTACCGGTTAAAAACTACTTGAAAAAAGTTTTTCCTCTCCCGCGTTTGTCTTGTTCCTTCTAATTACCATTTGCTTTGGTCTAAGTAGAACGCTCTCACTGGACTACGATTCTCATTATAGCAGGATATCGAAAGTTAGCTTGATTCATTCTTGGCTGCCGGCGGAATCATGGGATGAAATCAACAAATTGCAAGAAAAATCCACAAATTTGGAAATTTTTACTTATATACAGGGTGATCCCAATAGAATTACTTCCTTCAATAGCATTTTTTTTTACTGATAACGCGTGAGTCGGGTCAAGCTGCCATGTTATTTTTGTTCAGTATTGCTTGGCATTTCATCCTGGAAAGACTTACGCCTGAAAAACGTTTACAAATCATTCAACTTTACTACGAAAATCCACGTTCTGTAAAAAATGTATTTCGCGCGCTTCGCTCAACATATGGTCAACACAATCGGTCTACTGAGCGTACTATTCGGAACACCATCACCCATCTTGAGACCCAGCATTCATTATTGAATAATATTCGACCGAATAGACCACGTCCAGCACACCGTAACCGAAGGCCGTGGAGAGTTGATTCGACGCTGTTCACAGCAACTCGGACTGACTTCTCAAACGACTTGGCGCATTTTACGCCGAGATCATAAATTTAAAGCATACAAAATACAGTTTGTGCATGAACTGAAGCCGCTCGACCTTCCCAAGCGTAATCGCTTTGCTTCTTCTACTCTTGAAAAGTTCCAAGATGATCCGACGTTTTCGACCCGAATTTTGTTCAGCGATGAGACCCATTTCTGGCTCAATGGGTATGTAAACAAGCAAAATTGCCGCATCTGGGACGAACAGCAACTTGAAGAGGTTCAAGAGCTGCCATTTTATCCAGGAAAAATAACGATTTTTTGTGGCTTGTAGGCCGGTGATTCACCGGGTGCATATTTCCTCAAAAATGATTCCGGTGAGAACGTAACCGTCAATGGCGACCATTCTCGCGCCATGATAACCGGCGCCACTTTCCACACATCACATCAATCAATGAATTTATTGAGAAAAGATTTCGGTGAGCAGATAATTTCACGGTTAAGAAAAATTAGAAATGCGGTCAAGCAAGGAAAAAAAGTCACCTTTCACTATGAAGCTGAAGAAAACCCCGCTGGCCGGATTGTGCCAATTCTTTTTTAGTTAATATGTCAACTTTGGATAAAAATATTACATATTTGAAAGTGTTAGATGTAGATCATTCTTCGATTATCCACTTCTCCCCATAGAAATTAAAATTTGATATAATACAGTGTGTGCGCGTCAGGCGTTGCCTTCTATTCATTTCGATTTTGGCAATTCATCCAAAAGGGGTATAAAAAGTGACCTAATATTTGTACCTAATCAATTGTTTTATATTTTTTGATCGCACAAAAGAGCAGTGATTTTCGTAAAAAATTTCCTTTATATATAAAATGATGAAACATTGACACATTTTTGAATAATATTGTTCAATAATGACGTTTCTTGCAATTATCGGTTGGTCGTATCATCATTTCGGTGAACTTCAAACTATTAATTCCGTTCATGAAAATCCAAAATATACCGATATAATTGCCATCCTTCCTGTAAATGCCATTTAAGTTGCTGTATGAATAGAGAACAAAGAAGAAGCATAAAAAGATTTGTATATAGAATACTATTTCATTACTTTTCCACACACTTCCTGGTCCAGCCATTTTTATACCACCAACCTCCCAGCCCTTTCCTTACACACTTAGTGTCCCTTCTAAACTGATTATTACGATCATATGTTGCGAATTTTTTACCCTTGTGATATGTGAAGTCATTTTCGGCCGTGCCAATGTATTTTCCAACACTTTTTAAAACATAATTTTCCTCCTCGTTACCCACAACGAAGCGATCATATTTTGCGTAGTATTTTGTACCATTGAAATTCTCCATTTTTATGTACAACTCATGCTCACAACTCGTGGTGAGTGCATGCAGCTTGTCGAGACCCAACCAAAAGTTAGATGATAAATTGCCAAAACCATTCTTATAGTCATTCCAACCTCGGTTAAAGTCCTCGTCGCCGCTTACGCGCCTTTGAAATACAGTCCAGCCACCGAAATCGGCTACCGTGTCACACCACACCTCGAACGTACTCCAGTCATCAAGTGAACTAATTTGTACATGATAAATGCCACTTTCGAAGTTACCAGCAGCTGCTTGAAGGCAATTCCAAAACGTGCGTTTAGAGGACTCTCTATATGTAGGGACAAGAAAAGATATAAATATTTATTATTTGAATATTTTTGCAATAAAAATTTTGTAAAACTTGCTCACTCACAGATTTTCCAGCTGCTTTGCCTCATTTTGTGCCTCGATTTTCTCCATCCGTTTTTCGATTTTGTGCAATTTTTGCAACATATTTTGCACAACATCAATTTGCACATCACAATTGCAATCGAAAGTTTCCAAATTATTGTCTTCTTCGCACAAGCAACGTTTGATAATAAATATTAGTAAAATAAATTTTAACAAAATACACTTTTGAAGATACATATTTCCCAGCCGAATATTGGTATTTGAGTGACGATTTATTCGCCTGTGAAATCAAGACAGAACTGAATGCAGAATGAGCTCTGAGATTTATTTTAAGCAATTTTCCCATTTGCCATTTAACTAAATACATATAAAATATATGTATACACCTACCAAGCGATAAGAATTTGAGCGACAATACCATCTTGGTTTCCCTCAATTTTTTGCTATTAATATAATTATTATAATTTTTTTTTTTTTTTTTGAGGGTCGGCGGCTTATCAGCATGCATTAAAATAATTGAAATACAAATTCATTTTATGACGAAGTTCTCATAATTCAAAAGTAAAGAAATTTATACCAACACTAACCGCAGATAAGAGCGCACAGTATTATATACAAAACAAGGAAATGAGATTTCAGAATTCTAATGAAATTAATAGAGTCAAATGGGTTACTTGGTCTAGGCTTATGGGATGAATTCTTCAACAGAAAGTGTAATCAAGCATGGTTCCATTTAATTATGTTCAAAAGAAAAAACAAACAAAACATTGAGCAAAATCGGAAAACAAGCTAGATTTAAATGGAGATCGTTCAGTCTGGTAATAAACTCAAAGATGGCTAGATCCGAAACTCTCTAAAAATGTAGATAAATGCGTTCCTCGATTATTTTCTTTGGGCTGGCAACAAAGCCAAATGGAGTAACTTTGAACAGGTGATGGCAAACAAGCTTTAGTACTTACTACTAAGTCAATAATAAAACGCACAATTTTTTCATGAGAAACGCATTTAAGTTATGCATAAATTTTCATTAAGCACTTTAATTAATTTGCAAAATCTTTTATTATCAAAAAAATATCCCAAAATTCCCCAGAAATCATCCCAGTGCGAAATACTTTCATCGAAGTGGCACGATTGGAAAATGTTTAGCAGTAGTGATCCTAGTGTCAATATGAGGAGAAAAGCTGCCTTAAACTCTTTCACAAGTTAAAAGGATGACTCTTCTAAAGGTATCTAGTTAACAGGTAGTAGAAACCGGATATACACATCTTTTACGGAATAGCTGGCGAAAGAGTAATTTGCTGACTACTATCAGTCATTATGTGATGGCTAAAATTACAGAAAAATGTCGCAAATAGGGAAGTCAAGTTATATCTTGCCCTTTGGTGGTCTAATGTTCTGATAATCTTATTTAATGCAGTGAAAGAGACTGTGTTGGAAAACTTTTCACTTTCAGTCAGAAACTTAGACGACATAATCTCTCGACATTCCACAGCAAATTTGGCTCGAAACAGAACTGCAAAGTTTTGACTGCAAGCAGTTTCAACGCTAACCAGCATTAGAATATTATCTTGCCTCCTAGGAAGGAATCGTGAATAGTCTGAAATACTTACTACATTTACACGTACGGAACAAATATGTTCGACGCTATGAGAACCTGAGCTTATGTGGCCCAGTTGGGTCTCAATCATAATAGCAAAACATAATCCAGAAAGGCGGAGTGGACATCAATGTCGAGACTTTAATACAACTTCTATTTCTTGACATGAGCTTTTCAATAGCATATCTCAACTGGACCTCCATCTGACACTACAAAGGATCAGCAGGTATATTTATGGTGTTCTTAATGCACACTGAAGATTTCAAAAATATTGAGATATAGTTCTGCTAATTACAAGAAAAAATTTTCTTCTTAACTTGAGAAATCTCTCCTTTCGCGATTAAGGGTCTTCCCATAGAGATGATATGATTTCTAAGTGTCGTTTTGGCCATTTTCAATATGTGATATATGATCTGTCATCTTTTTTTCTTCATTGTATTTAGTAATGTTTACAATTTCATCATATCAAGATATAAGCAAGACCAACGTTTACAAATTCTTTAATATTATTATCAAAATAATGGTTCTGCAATTGCAACTTTTCGTGCGCTTTTGCCATTTCATGGTCGTAATAATCGTCCACCTGTGCTCGATATTCGTCGAATTGTTGGAAATCTCTAGCGCATATTTTTTTGATATAATATTCAAGTTCCAATAAGATAAAGAACCGGTCGAAGTAATGAAAATACTGCTGCCGTTCAGGAAAGCGTTACTGAAGACCGTTGTCAATTCCAAGACGTGCTCAAGAATTCAGAATGTCTCGAACCACAATCTGGCGAATTTTGGGAAAGGATTCGGGCTTACATCCATATAAAATTGTTCTCAATCAAGAACTAAAGCCATTAGAGCACCATAAACGTCATGAATTTGCTGATTTAGCCTTGGAACAACTTGAAAAAGATAACGATTTTTTAAGAAAACCATCTTCTTCGAGGAAGCTCACTTTCATCTGAGTGACACGGTAAATAAACAAAATTGTCGATTCTGGTGCAAAGGAAATCCACAAAATATTCATAAACAATCATTATATTCACCTAAATTGACAGTTTGGTGTGGCTTTTGATCTAGTGTGGAATCATCGCTCCCTACTTCTCTCGAAATGAAGCTGATAGTACCGTTACTGTCAATAAAGAGCGGCATAAACCGATGATAACCAACTTTTTATAGCCACAATTGGAAGAAGTTTATCTTAGCAACATCTGGTTCCAATAAAGCGTGTGTGACAACGCACGTTCAACAACCGAATTATTGAGATAAAGGTATGCAGATTCGATTATTTGAAGAAATTGTGACATTGAATGGTCTTTAGCACTTAAACCAGACTCTCTTCAAGCTTTAAAAGTCAATATTGAACGTGGTTTTCATGACTTACGACTTGATTTAGTGGAAAAAGTGCTCAAAAATTGGGTTCATCGAATACGTTCCTGCAAAGGTAGTTGTGGAGGCCATTTGAATAATGTTTTAATCAAAACTTAATTGTATCGATTGTACTTCAGGGTAAATAAAAAAACATTGGAATTTCCTTAAAAATTTTTTTTTTAAAGAAATCATATTCCTGCTCAAGGCAAATTGAAAACTTCAAACGTAGCCAGAACCTGATTTCTCCCAAGGAGAGTCTCACCTTTGATTTTTTGCCATCGGAAACTATAGAAATGATCAAAACGTAGAGAAAATTCGGTCTATAGATATGTATGTATTAAAATTAAGAAGCAGAATTTAGCCTTTTTTATCCTTATCGATCGCCCTTTTATATATGAATTAAAGAATATTCACGTCACAAGGCCTTAAATGGAACAAGAGCGAAGATAGATAAATAGATTTTCGATATCAATCACTGTTCATTAGATTATATAAATTCATATTGATCTTTCTATGCTTTAATCCATTTTGGCATTGACGCTGAGCACTGAGCTGGCGGCTAGATTTTTATCAAGGCTTTAATTGACATTTGTTTGGTTAGATTAATCTTGTTAGTGACGCCTTTGTCAGCCATTAGCCGTTCGTGTAGTTAGTTTGACGATTGAGGTAAGCACTTAAATGGTAAATTTCAACGCGACGCCGGAGCTTTAATGCGTATTTCACCCTCTTTACTCACTTGCCTCATTGGTACAGTACATAAAATAAATATTTTTATTTGATTTAGTACAAATTTTGCCTGCGTTGGAGTATATAATTTTAACTTTATATTATTGTAGTTTCATTTACAATAGTTCTTTTTTTTGTTGTTGTTGTTATTGCCACAAACGTACTCCAGTTTCGCGCTTTGTTGCCACGCTATGACACTCCGGCATTGCCTTGACCCAATTTGGCAAGTTGGCAGAACACGCGCTTTAAAAAGAGAAGCCAATGGAAAAATGAAAAAATATATATCTTTCGAAAAAAAAATTTCAGTATAAATTTATAACAATAATAGCAAAAAGATCTCAAATTCGCAAAGGTACTAAAAAGCAATTCAGTTCAGTGAAGTTCACTCCACGGCATGCCACACACTTCATTTGTTCAATGTTTATTTTTGGCGTTTGTTTTTTCACATTTTCTTTTTTTTTTTAATTTTCTGGCGCAAAATATTCAAGTGTTGATTCATTTCCACTCGCGTGTTGGCGTCATCGTTAACTCCGCTTCATTGTCGTCGTCGTCGTTGTCGTCATTGCACAAATCAAATGTAAATTGTGGCTTTTAAGTCTCTCTGTGCGAAATAAACATAAAAATAAATGGTTCACGAGTTGTTATTGTTTTTGTTATTGCTTTTGTTATTGTTGTGTGTTTTGCCATGAACTTTTTGCTGTTTTCGTAGCGCAAGAATATATGCCAAGAAACTATGGTTTAATTGTGCAATGATTAATGAACTTGTAGGCCAAACGAAATTTTCATAGACAAGGGAGGGCTACTATTGATTAGAAAATATTTATTGGTTTCTCAGTAGTAGTTGTAAACAAAGAAAAATGTTGTTTGAAATGAAACATCTAATTGAAGGTCAGAGCGGAAAATCGATTTGATTTGAGTTGGTTATACGCAAAAAAAAAACTTTACAAAAAAAATGACATTAAATGATAACTGTAAAATTGGTAAAAAAAAAATTATTAAAAATTTACTAATTTATTGTATTGAAAATTATAATACAAAATAAATTTTAGCAGAAAATCAAGTTCAAGTTGGCGGCTTCCGAGTAAAATGCTTTGCATTGTTTGGTAGTTCATCGTAGAAAGACTTACGTCTGGACAACGTTTACAAATCATTCAACTTTAATACAAAAATTCATTTTCTGTAAAGAATGTGTTTCGCGCGCTTCGCTCAACTTATGGTCAACATAATCGGCCTACTGAGCGTACTATTCGCAACACCATCACACATATTGAGATCCAGCATTCATTACTGGATAATATACGACCGAATGGACCACGTTTAGCACGAAGTGAAGAAAATATAACGGACATAGCTGAGAGTGTACACGAAGACCATGGAGCGTCGACTCGACGTCATTCACAACGTAGGGTGAAGGTTTGTGCATGAACTGAAGAAGATCGACCTTCCCAAGCGACATCGCTTCGCTCTATGGGCTCTTGAAAAGTTCTAAAAAGATCCGACATTTTCGAACCAAATTTTGTTCAGCGATGAGTCTCATTTCTTGCTCAATGGGTATGTAAACAAGCAAAATTGCCGCATTTTGAATGAAGAACAACCTGAAGAGTTTCAAGAGCTGCCATTTTATCCAGAAAAAAAGAACGGTTTGGTGCGGTTTGTGGACCGGTGGTATCATCGGTCCATATTTCTTAAAAAATGATGCCGGTGAGAACGTAACCGTCAAAGGCGACCGTTATCACGCGATGATAACCGATCATTTTATTCCTGAAATTAAAGCTCGTGATCTCCGCGACATTTGATTTCAAAGAGTCTGCGCCACTTCCAACACATTGCGTCAATCAATGGATTTATTGAGAGAACACTTCGATGAGCAGGTAATTTCAAGATCGTGTAATATCACACCGTTATACTTTTTCCTGTAGGGATATGTAAAGTCTAAAGTCTATGCGGCAATCCCGCTTCGATTCAGTCCTTGGAGTAAAACATCACGCGTATCATTCGCCAGTTACCAGTCGAAATGCTCGAACGAGTCATCGAAACTTGGACTCAACATATGAAAAAGGTGATCTTCAAAAAATAAATGCCAAAGAATGTCTATCGAATGATAATATATATTCCCCATTAATTTAAATTTTTTTTTTTTTTTTTTTTTTTTTGAAGATTAGGGTATTTTGAAATAGATCACCTGTTATTAGAAAACTAGCCTCGCTTCTGTGGTTCTTTCTTATTTCGTTGAATTTAGATATCATGATTGGCATTGTAAAGAATGATGCAGTTAATCCAAGATATTGAACTTCTCATTAAATTATTAATTAGAGATAGTCTTCGACAAAAATGTAATTATGAATGCCTCAAAGTAAGCCAAAGGCAACTTCTTTAGTCTACGCTTCTGATGTTCAATAAGACTGGACGACTAAAAATAGTTCGCAACCTTATGGATGTTACTATATAAATTTACGAATAAAACTCAAAACAGAACTGCATGCTAACATGAGGCTGCGATCTACGAACGATCTCTATTTTTATTCAAATCATATTTATTTTCGTCGATCGGTTGATCTATGATGTCCTTCCCTGAAAAAAGTATTGTATACGTGTGTTAATCTAGGCAAAAATATACATATGTTTTGAATTTCAAGCAGATCAAACTTAAGTTTTGATCAATTTCTAGAATTTAATTGTAAATATAAAATGTTGAATTTACAAGGCAACTCTGTTATTCATTGTGTCGATATTTTCATCAGTTAAGCTGCTATGTAAATGAATTAATCGTATCTATCACTTTGTTTTATAGCTAAAGAGTTAATCTGAATAAAGCCTTTTCAAAGTACAAACGTGTGCGGAGTTTTTCTTTTAAAATTATTTCGGATTCTAACATAAAACATAAGTATTCAGAAAAATCGTATCATAAAAATATTTGGCTCAATAAGTCCTGGAGGGTTAGCACTCACTCTTATGAGGTAAGATGCTCAGAGTTATATTCAGTACAAACAAAAAGGGTTTTCTCAGCTGTCCCTCCCTTATCATCAACTACATTGAGATCGTAACGTACTACGAGTGTTACGAGTTGGTTTCAACGAACCCAACTGACAGCCGAATGTCACAACCACGAACTCAGAACGAAAGGAACAGAACAAATAATTAAAACAAAGTTAATGGACAAGAAGGGTGAGGCCAAAGGCGCATCAGCTCAGCATACTCACTATTTGCTTAATACAGGAGGGGTACAGTCCAACCACATGAAGGAAAAGTAGGAAATTGATACTGAGAAGAGAAAGAACATTATAAGCAGATAATGCGTTGAGTTGCACATCACTCCACGAGTATTGAAATTTTTTTTTCTAAATTCCACTAAAAGCTTAAGACATAGAAATTCGTTGAAAAAAATCATTTTATTTATAATTTTTTGTGAATTGATAAAAAAAATATTAAGGAAATATTTGTTGTGACTGAAAATACATAAATACAAAAAGATCGGAATAAATTTTCGCTTAATCATCTGCCTCAGACGCTAAGGCTTAAAGCCACTTGGGTCAAAAGCTAATCCCAAACCCAATTTTTTCATAAAAAAAAAATTAAATTTTTTATAAATAATTTCGTCCACCTATTTTCTCATTTTATTGTACATCCACATTTCATACTAAAATATTTCGCTTAAACGCTGTTATATGCAAATACAATAACGGCTTGTGTTACCAGCACTAACCCACTACCAACAACTGCCAACTGGCAACAACTGTTTACCATCGACCGACCGACCGACGACATTTTCATCTTAACTAATGATGTTTAGATTTTTATCTGTCATATGAAAATGTGAATATTTGCATAAAAATTTCTATATTTGATTCGATTCACAATAAAGATATTCATAACCCAAAGGCAGCCAGTTAGTGAGTGTATAAAATAGTAATAACAAACTGTTAGTTGGATAACAACAACAACAACAACAACTCTTACTACGATGCTTTATAATGTGTAGAGTATCTCTTATTGAGATTTAAATACACCCCATGCACATTGCAACTGATAAATCTGATGATCACCACACTCGACTGTTGCCTACTATATGTGATGTTGATAAATCGCAGTTAATGCAACAAATATGCAAATTTCTTTATTGACACTGCTGCTGTCGTAAGTGCTTTGAGGTGTTAGTATTGAAATACACTTGAGATAAGCGTGTTTGTTGAATAAAAGTATTTTTATAAATAAAAAAAATTATTCAAAATAAATTTCAGTTTATAGTTTGAAGTGGAAAATTTACGTAATTGAGTGCAGTAAAGTTGAGAAATTTGTTTTATATGAAACTAAGTGGGAATTTATGCAAAGGCATGCTAAAAGTCTAGAAGAAACCTCGGGGGAAAGCCAAAAGGCCTTTTTGATGGGACTTTTTGGACTTTTGCAGTGAAGTAGAAGACATAAAGGTATCGGTTGCCCAACTGTATAGGGTTTCAGCAAAGTGGGGTTGGTTCTTAAACAATGTCAAGCGACGAAGCCATAAAACTGTTATTAAATACTCGTTTCCCAGGTAACTCGCAGATACTGACGAGTTACTCCTACTTGACGAAAACAGTAAATCTGACAATTTCAATAAAAGAAATAAGTAATGGAGACAAACCTTCAGTCCCTGTAAATCGCTTAGGGTAGATGAGATTTATACCAGATATCTATATGGATGGAGCAATGAGTAAAAGTTCATGCAAGTGAGAAGAGTTTTTGATTGCCATTCATATGTGTATGGCCAGAAACAATTATTTTAAATATGGTTCAAACAACTCACGACTTCCGGTCTTAGACCAAGTATCCTTCGGGTAGCCAACAAACAGGCATCCGTTTGGAAGCGAGCTAAATTGAGAAGGCGAGTCCCACTCAATTGTGGGTAAGGTTTGGGACCCACCACATGGAAATCCTGCCTCAAAGAAAAATCAAAAACCGCTCGGATGATGACGACTCCTGCAAACGGTTTAAGGATCACGATTTGAGGGCGTGCACCTAGAATGCCTGGACTTTTAATTGCGCTGGATGATGTTTTCATAAGACTAAAGGCCGTTCAAGAACTCCGATAGATGCGACAAGGGCAGAAGAAGATGGGTTCTTGTGAAAACTACTACAGCGGCCATATAAAGGGACGCAAATTAGGTGTTGGGCATGTGGCGGAAGAGAGACTCCATCGCTGAGTCCTGGAATTTATCCCAGTAGAGGAACGCCTAGCCACAATCCGCATCACAGCGAAGCTCTCCAACAATCACTGATTTGCGTCCACGCCCCGAATGAAGAGAAGGACGATGTGAACATAGGTGCTTTTTATGAGCGCCTAGCACGTATCTGTGAGCGTTGCCCCCGCCACGATGTCAAAATCGTTCTTTGATGTGGGTCGGTGGTTAAAGGAGATATATTTTGCACAAAAGTTGGAAAATTCAGTCTCTACGATGAAGCATCTCCAATTGGGCTTAGACTGATCGACTTCGCCGGGGCCCGGAATATGGTTGTGTGTAGTACCACAATCTAGCACAAGAAATAATATATCAAGCTGCCTCCGAATCGAAACATGCGCAACCAAATCGATTATGTTGTGATAGACGGAAGTCTTATCTTCAGTGTTCGAGGCGTGCCTACGTTCCATGGGCTAAATATCGACTCAGATCACTAACTCATAACAGCGAAGATTCGCACCCGCCTCTAAGCAGCAAAGAACGCTCGTCAACAAGGAAGTTTCAAGATCGAAAATCTACAATCATTATAGACAGTCAGCAAACTTTCTACATGACTTGTACTCCTGCTTTCTGAAAGCACTCATAAACATTCGGATATAGGAGAATTGTTTAACGGCATCTTAAGCTCCTAGGTACCGCTTCTGGAAAAACAATTTGATTCGACAAGTCAAAAGAAAGAGCTGGTACGATGAAGATTGCCGTACTACAGTGTACAGAAAGCGGGCTGGTTACCTCGGAACATTGCGTTCTGTTAAAACATGTGCGCGGCGGGGATAGATACCGAGAGCTCAAGAGGGAAATGAGGCGAATTTTCAGGCGAAAAACGAAGGAGGCCAAAATACGTGAGTATGAAGAAACTGGCCAACAAGGGAATGCTCGCAAATATTATGAGAAGATGTGGCGGCTTACAGAAAGTTTCAAGATTTGAGCATACTCAAGAAAGAACTAAGGAGGTAATCTGGACACTGACATCCAGGGCATACTGAATGCATGGAGGGGGGAATACTTTAAAAAACCTCAAAAAAAACTGCCACATGAGAGTCGCCTAATGCTTCGCTATCTCCGGACAGCATTTATGCCGGTCTTTCATCGACTTTTTGAGCAACTGGTCGACCAAACATCAAAATTTCCGGAACAGAATCAAGTAGCCTACTTCTGTGTCCGGCCTCCACTTACAGCATTCTCAACGTAAATCACACAAGCTTTTCCGTACATTTTTAATGCGCTTTTATCCTTTTTTGTAGTAAAAAAAAGCAAGGAGAGTAATATTAAAACAGGTATAACGACATTTTCCAAGTTACGAAACACAACGGTTGAAGAGAATTCATTAGAGATGTGTTCTGTGAACTGGTTTATAGCAAAAAAAAACGATTAAGAAAACTTTTGAGTTGTGACGTTTTACGATTTAATAATGCCTCATGCAATATATATATATATATATATATATATATTTACAAAACTATATGTATAGTGTCGATTGTGTATGAACTTAAAGACTTAAGCGACAAACTCGCTGTGAGAGCGCACTCATTATCTTCTCAAAGCAATTTCATTCTTATTTATTTATGTATTACGTACGCGTATGTATGCATGCTTGTACGTATGTATTTACGCTGCGAAATTAAAACAAATTTATAAATTCCTGCATTATTATCAATTGTAAATAATTGCCTGTTGTCCGTTGATTGCTAGAACAATTTGCAATTGTTTACTGTTACAACAATAACAACAACAACAATAAGAATATCAAGAGCAATAGCAAGAGCAAAATGTAGCGCACTTAACACCAGCAACATTCGTACAAAAATTGCTTTGAGATTGTGCAAAAGGTGAGGATTATGAATGGCCAGTGTGGTGTCGCGAAGGGCATGATTGCTTTTAAGTGCTCAAGAGTTTTTTGCATTATTTTCTTTTCTTTTTTATTTGCAATTCCATGCGCAACACCCGCTCAAATGTGGACTGCCTGCCTGCCTGCCTGCCTGGTGGCGGAGACAAATGAAAAGCGTTGTCAAATGCCGCTTTTTGTGCCTTAGATTACCGCTAAGTGATTGCTTGCCATTACTGCTGCTGCTGCTGCTGCAACATTGACAACAGCAACAACAACAACGGCTGCAGTACTCGCTGGCAAACAGCGGCAGCATAAAATAACAATTTATATACAACAAGCTGTAACGGTGACAATGTGTCACATGCTGTCATGTCAAAAAAAGAATTGCTCGCTTTTTCCCTTTTTCACTTTTTCGCTGCACTTCACTGCACTTTACACCACCTTGCACCACTTCACTCCCTCTTTAATGCATTTCAGTGCACTTTTTCTGAAGGTGGAAGGTGGCAGGTTTTTCCATTGCTGTTCCATACATATTTTAGGCGTTTTCGCGCACATTTTCGTCCGCGCTGTCTCGTCCAGTTTTGTTGTTTAACTCACGCTGACCACGACAGGCGACGTTGCTGACAAGTCTAACTGTAACAAAGCGTTGTGTTATCGCTTTAGCGTGCGCTTTTGGCGACAAAAACTATTGTTGTTTGACGGCCAATGGCTGCTGCTGCCACTACTGCTGCTATTGCTGCTGCTGTTCTTTTTATTGTAGTTGTTGTTGTTGCTAAAATTGTATCATTCCTCAATTGTCGCTCATGATCTTTTTCTTTACCTTTTCCACACTCACAACAATTCTCGCTTTGACACCTAAACATTGTTGTAGGCAGCAACATATCTGGTTGGTGCAATTTGGTGTTTGCTGCTAGTGTGTGTCTCTCGCCACACTGGTGACCGTTGACTAATACACGAGAAATGATTTGATACAAAAATTGACAAATTGCTGAAATGAGTGCAAAAATATGTTGACCACATATCAATGTTGCATTTTGCCAACAACAAAAAATATTTTTAATTTTGTTAGTATGTATGTGCATAGCTAAAAATGCACAAAACCGAAGACAAATTGTATAAATAGAATATATGCATTTTGTTTAAATATTTCGGATGCCTCAGTCGCATGCCATGCAGAAGTAAAATTTTTCAAATACTTTACGCAACAACAAAAGCAACAATAAGAACTACCACAACTTGAATGGTAAAGCGTTTTATCCGCCTGTTTTGGCACTTGCAGCCAGGAAAGGCAATTAGTCGCGCCGCACACGTTCCCAACTACATACGTGTATGTATATTTGTGCATGCGTGTCTCCCCTAAGTGCGCGTATGAATGCGAAAATTATCTGTTTAACTTTGTTGTTTAATTTTTAAAATTTTCAAATTTTTTTTTTCGTTCGTCTCTTATCAATCGACAAATCAGCAACACTCTTGCTGGGTTTTTAATTAAGCTCTTTACAGTGGAAGCTGCCACATAGAATATTGTTGTTGGATTATTGCAGTTGACCACTACACAGCAGTGTACAGTGTTTTTGTTTACAAAAAAAAATAAAAATTAAAATTAAAAAAATAAATAAAAATTTATAATGAAAGCGACGCAGTGCCCTCCGATATAAGCACCGGCAGAGAAAGATCTCTACACCGTCTTCGAAATATCAGGAGCACAAGAACTTGGTATCACCAATTGGCGTCGAAAGGCTAAAAAAATGAATGGCTCTAATGGCATAAATAATGCCTAAATGAAGAAGAGAGAGAAGAGTAATTTGATTTTTCTATCAGCAATTTTTTCTCTTCTCTTCTCTTCTCTTCTCTTCTATTCTCTTCTCTTCTCTTCTCTTCTCTTCTCTTCTCTTCTCTTCTCTTCTCTTCTCTTCTCTTCTCTTCTCTTCTCTTCTCTTCTCTTCTGTTCTCTTCTATTCTGTTCTCTTCTCTTCTGTTCTCTTCTCTTCTGTTGTCTTCTCTTCTCTTCTCTTCTCTTCTCTGCTCTTTTTTTTCTCTTATCTTCTCTTATAAGCTCTGCTCACTCTTCTCTTCTCTTCTCTTCTCTGCTCTTCTTTTCTATTCTCTTCTCTTATCTTATCTTCTCTTCTCTTCTCTTCTCTTCCCTTCTGTTCTCTTCTATTCTCTTCTCTTCTCTTCTCTTCTCTTTTACTATCTTATTATTTTCTTCTCTTCTCTTCTCGATATTTTCAGAAAGACACTGTTTATATCGTGACGTTGCTTTAGAGGCTTTAAATGCCGTCCACGGTACCCTTATACCGAAATCGAAGCCAGAGCTCTCAGAGAGCAGGCGTACAAGACATTGTTGTTAACTCGAGTGATTCGATATGACAAGTGGTATGGGTCAATGATAGCATTTCAGAACAAACACAACGCCGGGTTTATGTAGTTGGTTTATTAAGACGTAATCAATTTAGTTATTAGCTCTTAAATCTGGAGCCAGTTATGAAACTTGATGGGTTTTCTTGTGCTGGAGATCAGTATAATTGATAATCTTATGCAATCGGTTAGATCATTTTGGAAGCACTGGTTACATAGAAATTTCTCACATTTTCTTGGAGACTTAACGTCTTGGCGGAGACAGTGGTCATATGTGTATCCCAAGCATTCGTGAGAGGTCTACTTGATCACATCGTTCTTCTTTTCTTTGAGTGAAATGTTAAAAAAAAACCGAGTCGTAATTCGGGTTAAGACAATTGTCTACTATGTAGTATGAGCGATAGTACTGTATAAGAAAGTCTCTCCCCACCATAAATCAAATGCCAAATATACACTCCTCTTTGAGAACACTGTAAGAAATGTTACAAGGACTTTTCTTCTTCTGCTTTTGTCGCGTACATCGTTTCTTCTGGACGACGGTGGTATCAGCTTTAACAATTTCCAACACATTAACGACTGAAACAGCAAACCTTAAAAGGATATAATCAACTGCAAGCTTTCCAAATCCTTGTATTCTAAAAAAAACAACACAGGTGGCAACACTCACTTTGAAAGTATATTGACATTTCTAATTGAGATTTACATATGTACATTCTTTATGGTAAAAGGAGATTTTTGTAAAGCAAAAATATTATTTTCTTCCCTTACTCTCACAACTATTGCCCACTGTGCACTGCTTAATGCTCGTATGGAAATATACAACTTTTTATGCGCGACTATCTGTGCGTGCTTTTTTATTCAAAACTTTTTTCCGACACATTTGCACCATTTTTTGCTCTTTATTTATTATTTCTCTCTCTCTCTCTCTCTCTGTATATACACTTTTCTGTTATACCTCTTCTTATATGCATGTAAATATTATAATTATGGTTATGCCAAACGTTGTTGTTGTTGCTGTTATTGTTTTTTTTTTGCGATTTTTTCGCCGTCGCACAATTCTTGGCGTATTTCTCGAGTAAAAACGCGCGTGCGTGCTGTCGATAGTGATCAGCTGGTAAAATGATTTATATCCCGGTGCAATTAAGTCGCTTTGATGTACACAGCGAGGAAAGAAATTATAAACATGAAAATAACTACGCATAGTAAGAGGATATAAAGGGTGTTTTCTGGGGAAACTTGGTGGAAAAAAATAGAGATAGATAGAATAGAAATATGTAGCTCAATATATAGTACTAATGAAGAAATTAAAAAAATATTCATGAAAGTATTTCTAAGAGAATAAAATATTATATATTTTAGAAAAAAATGTTATTCTCGCTTTTTATTTAAGGTTTTAAAATTTCTTAAATTTTTTAATATAAAATTTTTGAATAAAAAATATTACTGCCACACCCTGTTTATGTGGCTTGAGCTAATTTTCTATTGCACGTTGTTTTATTATCGCTGTCATCGATACACCTAAATCATCCAATTAAGATGTTAAGCGCTGTCACAATTGCAAACCGTTAGAAACATAAACGAACATACATATACACATAACAAATATTATAAGAAATAATTAATGAAGAATTCCATACGCACAGTTGATACGTTGGCCAAGTGATTTAGAAAAATACATATCTTTTTAATGAAAAAAAAAACTAATATCAAAACTAGTCATATATACATACAGATATAGCAAGCACTTAAAATATATACCTTTTCAATATTTATAACTAAAATTACAGTTCAGTATTGCTATTATACTATATATGTATATATATTTTTTTTAAATTATGTTTTCAAAGAATTTTTATAACAAAGGGAAATCCACTTCACTCTCTGTCCAATCAATTCATAAAATAATAGCATATATAATTTTATGTTTTTTTTACAATTGCTTTTAATTTTTAATCCAGCAATAAATGTTTCTACAGCTGACATTGCACACGTACGCGAATTTTTCTCTTGCGCAACCCACGCAGATTCGCCAAATCACATTCTTCCTTCATAGTGAAGGTCTTCAATCAACCCACGCAGGCAGACAGTTGATTGGATGAGCGAAAATTGTAAATTAAGTCATAAAAATGGCATTGAAGAAATAAGTATAAGGTATTCAAAATTGATTTTATATTCAAAAACACCTCTCTGTAAAAAATTGCTATTGTAAAAATTTCCAAAATATAATAAAATAAATGAAATGCTGTTTGTAAAGGGTGATTCAAGTAGTGGTACTTTTTTCGATAGCCTTTTTTTGACAGATCAAGCATGAGTCGTGTCAAACTGTCATGTTACTTTTGTTCAGTATTGTTTGGAATTTCATCACGGAAAGACTTACGCCTGAACAACGTTTACAAATCACGCAACTCTATTACGAATGTTGACGTTCTGTGAAGTTGGCTCAACTTAAGGTCAACATAATCGGTCTACTGAGCGTACTATTCGCAACACCATCACCCACCTGGGGCCCAGCATTCATTATTGGATAATATTCGACTGAATCGACCACGTCCATCACACAGTGAAGAATATATAGCGGACTGGCTGAGAGTGTACACGAAGACCGTGGAGAGTTGATTCGGCGCCGTTCGCAGCAACTCGGATTTTACGTCGAGATCTTAAATTGAAATCGTACAAAATTCAGCTTGTGCAATAACTGAAACCGCTCGACCTTCCCAAGCGACATCGCTTCGCTCAATGAGCTCTTGAAAAGTTCCAAGAAGATCCGACGCTTTCGAGCCGAATTTTATGCAGCGATGAGGCCCATTTCTGGCTTAATGGGTATGTAAACAAGCAAAATTGCCGCATTTAGGACGAAGAACAACCTGAAGAGTTTGAATAGCTGTCATTTCATCCAGAAAAAAACAACGACTTGGTGAGGTTTGTGGGCCGGAAGAATCATCATATTTCCATATTTCTTCAAAAATGATGCCAGTGAGAACGTAACCGGCAATCGCGACCGTTATCGCGCCATGATAACCGACTATTTGATGCCTGAAATTGAAGCTCGTGATCTCCGCGACATTTGGTATCAACAAGACGGCGCAGTGTCCCACACATCGCATCAATCAATGGATTTAGTGAGAGAATACTTCGGTGAGCAGATAATTTCACGTTCTGGGACGATCGATTGGCCACCAAAATCGTGTGATATCACACCGTTAGACTTTTTCCTGAGAGGATGTGTAAAGTCTAAAATCTATGCGGATAATTTTTTTTCGATTCAAGTCTTGGAGCAAAACATCACGCGTGTCATTCGTCAGTTACCAGTCGACATGCTTGAGCGAATCATCTAAAATTCAACTAAAGGGATTTACCATCTGAGAAGTAGCCGCGGGCAACATTTGAAAGAGATAATTTTCAAAAAACAAATGCCAAAGAATGTTATTTCGTATGATAATAAACATTCTCCATTAAATTTGAATTTTCTGTGTTTTTCTTTGTCTTTAAAGATGTAGGAATCTCCTAATGGAATACCCTTTCTTTCGATGATTTCGGTGTATATATATTATAGCAGACCACAACGAGGCACGGCGAAATCACCCAGTTGCGCGTCGGACACGGCTGCTTCCGACAAATACTTGCGTAAGTATACGCACACAGACTATCCTTATTGTTTGCATTACCATGATGAGATGGATTACGCACGCAGAGCATATTCTCTTATACTGCGGAAGATTTAAAGAAGAGCGCATGCAGCCAAAACATTGCAAAATCAAATTAACTTAAATTAAAAAATTAAAAAAAAAGCAATATATAAAAAGGAACAAAATGAAATAAAATAAAATAAAATAAAAAAATTAATTAATTGAAATAAAATAAATTAATACGAAATATAACGAAGAAATTTAAATGGAAAAAAATGAAAAGGAATAAAATTAAGTTTAATTATTTAATATAAAATACAAAAATAAAAAACCATAAAGAAGTTTGATTAAATTCAATAAAAAACATAATATATTTAATTAATTTATATTTAATTCAATAGCCGAAGTGAAATAATTTTTTTTTTAATATATAAGGTAAAAGGGAAATAAATAAAAAATAAATAAAAATTACATGAAATAAATTTATTTTGAATATTATTAGCATATGGATATATTAGCGAATAATCAAAATCCATCATCGCTTCAAAATTTTAGTCAAATGAGGCAACTCAATTTCTACTAATATTTGTTTAATATATTTAACGCGCACAGTGCTTTTAAGTTTTTACTTATTTATTTATTTATTTATTTATTTATTTATTTATTTACTTATTTATATTTTTTTATTATCTTATTTTTCTATTCATTATTAATGGATTTTTCTTATTTTTTTCTTTTTAAGTTTATTATTTTTTTTTTTATAGGAAAGCTCCATTTGGGTTACAAACATAGTTACGGAAAATTTAAATATTTCCTTATTTCCTTTTCGCACAATCTTTGAACTCTTGGGAAATTGCTGAAAACTAAAAACAAAAAACATGCAAACGACATATTTATAAAAATCTTAATCAGCAACATGTGCAAGGCCAAAATCATAATGCATGTCATAGTATATTGTACGTGTATATATGATATGTTTGACAAACCACCAAACAAACAAACAAGTATAGTTATATTCCTACATATGTGTACAAGTACACCTTCAGAATGATTCATTCATAAATTTCACGTAGCCATTCACACGTACCTCAACGCTCCAGCACGTACATTTATGAGGAAACAAGCTCAGCAACAATCCAAACATCTAAGGCATCTAACTCTGAGCTAACTAACTGATAACTGACATGCTGACTTACTGAGTGACTGAGTAACTGAGCGACTGCCTGCCTGCCTGCCTGCCTACCTGCCTACCTACCAGCCGAGTGTGAAGCTTGTTTGTCCAGGCAGTGCCCGAACAAACTATTCATAACTCATTCATACGCCTGTCAGCACCTTAAAGCGCTACACGCTGAACCGTCGTGTAAGGCAAAGCGGAGTAGAGCAAAAACTATTTTTCCACTTTCAAAGAACTTCAACTTCATAATGAGCTATCAAATAACCGACAGAATGCTGTTCAAAAGTAAGGTGAAAGAGGAAGTTACAGGGTAGTGATATAAATATGATGCATCTATATGCAGGTATGTATGTATGTGGTTGTAAAAAGACATCATTATTGCATTCTCGCCATTGTTGAATTGCACTATTGCACTCTTGTGCACCTCACGTGTCGCAATCTACTGCTTGACGACACACACACACATGCTTACTTTCACAAATGCAGGCAACTCAATACACTTGCCATCGTTGCACGAGTACACAACCCATTTGCCACCTCTTTTCACGTTTCGGCGCAAAAACAATAAACGTGTATGAAGCAAACGAAAAAAAAAAATTATCAAAGCGCAAGATTCTAACAAATTCTTCCGCTTTCACCAGTTCACTCTCACACACACACACATTCACATATAAACATTAGTACATTTACTCGCCCAGTCAGTCAGTCAACTTCAAGTGCTGTCAGCAGTCAACTCTGTAATCGGTTAGACTTTTGTTGTTGTTGTTGTTGTTTTTATTTTTCAGTTTTTTTTTCTTGCTTGTTCTTTACACTCATCTCACAGATGGCTACACGCTGATCTGGTGTTTATTTATGAGTGTTAGATGTCGTGGCATGTGCATCAGTGAGGTTGTTATAAATTTCCTTTTCTGTTTATCGCAGGCACAAAAAATGGGTTTTCATTGAAATTATGAGCACGTAGAGGACTTACACAAAATAGCAATTAATATAATGAGATATTTTCATCTTCCTTCATTTTTTTATTATTATTTTTATGTTTAGCTTCTTGTTGATTTCCTAAGGAACTTGTAACTGACGCAAGCAATTTGGATTATTGGAGTGAGTGGTGTGGGTGAAGCTTAACTGGCATGAGATATTCTATTATTAAATTTATATACTTACATATAAAGTTTAAGCAACGATAGGTCTATTATCATATTTTCTTATAATTTTTTTTAACAATAATACTCGTACCATCGTGTCAGAGCTCTTTCGGAATTAAGAAGATGTAAGGACTGAACACCTTGATCTCACGTAATTATGTCTGGCGAAATTATATGTCATTATTAATCTGATCTTAAGATATTGAAGTACAACAATTTGAGTACTAAATAAAATAAAATAAATAAATTAAACAAAATAAAATATAATAAAAAAGAATAAAATAAGATAGAAAAAATTTACAGTTCCCTACTTTTTTAAAGAAAAAACACAGAAAATTCAAATTTAATTTGAATATTTATTATCATTCGAAAGAACGCTCTTTGGCATGAATTTTTCTCAGATGGTTCATCCGTTGAGTCCAATTTTCGGTGACTCATTCGAGCATTTTCTTTTGGTAATGGCGAATGACACGCATGATGTTTTGCTCCAAGGCCTTGCAAGCAGGATTAATCGCATAGACATGGTGGCCAATCGACCGGCCCAAAACGAGAAATTATCTTCTAACCGTAGTGTTTTCTCAATAGATCCATTGATTGATGCGATGTGTGGGAAAAGACGCCGTCTTGTTGAAACCAAATGTCGCGGATATCACGAGCTTCAATTTTAGGCATGAAATAGTCGGTTGATATGGCGCGATAATGGTCGCCATTGACGATTACGTTCTTACCGGTATCATTTTTGAAGAAATATGGACCAATGATTTCACCAGTTCACAAACCACACAAAATCGTTGTATTTTCTTGATGAAATGGTAGCTCTTGAATCTCTTCAGTTTGCTCTTCGTCCCACATGCGGCAATTTTGCTTGTTCACATACCCATTGAGCCAGAAATGGGCCTCATTGCTGAACAAAATTTGGCTCGAAAACGTCGGATCTGCTTGGAACTTTTCAAGAGCCCATAGTGCGAATCGATGTCGCTTAGGAAGGTTTAGCGGCTTGAGTTCTGTCACAAACTGTATTTTGTATGCTCTCAATTTAGATCTCGACGTAAAATGCGCCAAGTCGTTCTTTACGTCAGTCCGAGTTGCTGCGAACGGCGCCGAATCGACTCTCCACGGTCTTCGTGTACACTCTCAGCTATACCACCGCTATATTTTCTTCACTGTGTGCTGGACGTAGTCTATTCGGTCGAATATTATCCAATAATTAATGCTGGGTCTCAATATGAGTGATGGTGTTCCGAATAGTATGCTCAATAGGCCGATTATGTTGACCATAAGTTGAGCGAGGAGCACGAAACAAATTCATTACAGAACGTGAATTTTCGTAATAAAGTTGAATGATTTCTAAACGTTGTTGAGGCATAAGTCTTTCCATGATAAAATGCCATCAGCATCGATCAGCTTATCACGACTCGCATGATCTGTCGAAAAGGCTATTGAAAGAAGTACTTCTACTTGAAACATCGTTGAACTAATTGGACTTTAGAAGTGTATCTACCTAGTAAATTTTTGCGGTCCCTACAGGAAGAATAACTCGAGTACACTTAATAACGGCTGATTTTATCTTCATCGTAACTGTGCTCCCACCAGGAACTGAGACAGTTTTTGCCTTCGTTGCCTCAGAGACGATTCTGGTAATCGGTCAAGACACGACTTGGAATAAGCTCGTTATATGGCAATACATATATACTAAATCAGCGTTAATAGGAATTCGCTCTTCCACTTACATCTGCAACGCCAATTCAGTAGTGACTAAGAGGAGAACTCGAAACGGAATTGTCAATGGAATTTGTTGTTGTTGCCCCCACTTCTGCAAGTTCAAATGTAATCATGGCGATAATCCAAGGCGAGGGTTGATGTTCGTTCTTAAGACGAAAAACGTATATAGTGTAGCAGCATTAAGAGGGAGGAGCTCTGAGGTTTGCCAGGCTCTTAAATAGACTTCATTAACTCATCATTCATTTCTGCTGAGTATCAGCTTAGCACACTATGCGGATACAAAACTAACCCGAATTCATTCTAGTTTCGATAAATTATTTAGTATATCTTACTCTTCAAATCAGATTTTCCAAAATTAAGTTTCGTCTTCATAGATTTATCTCTACTTATGTGGGAATTGTATATTTTCCATATTACAAAAAACTCTCTACTTTGCTTCCTGGTTTATTTTGCTTGTTTCTACATGAATTCAAAACATGTAATTCTTTTTATCTAAAAATTGATCGCTATATTTTCACAAATCTCTATGCTGACGCAAAAATATGCAACCGTAAAGCAATTGTGCACTACAAAGAAAATCTTGATTAAATAAATTTTTCTGTTTCTTCCAAAAAAAAAAAAAAAAAAGACAAAACCAAACAAACACCTACAGTTGTGAGGGAATAATTTTGATTTGGCGCATATAATCATAATTTAAGAGAGAGAAAAAATGGTTGCAAACAAATACAATATGCAATTGTTTCAATTCCCAAAGCTCGCGATGCAAGTGACCACAAAAGTGTTATAGAAGTAGGAAAAAATCCAGCAAAACATAAGCTGGAAAGCTGGCGATTGTTGCTGTTGGCTGCTAAAATTCAATTGCGATTGTTCCTTATGAGAGCAACAACAAACAAACCGTTGATAAAGCCACCAAAGGCTGTTAAGTAGAAATACTATCGCCACCTACCACAAAAACAACAAAAAGAGCATATAAATACTAGTCAGTATATATATATATACATATATATGGTAGCAGCAATCCAAGGCGTTGAGAGTTTTGGTACAATTTCTCAGGTGTAAAAATTGAAATGTTGCACTCAACATATATTACAATCTAGCGGGTGAAACAATATGCTTTTTTCAGCATTTTGGTTTGAGAAACACAAAACGCCATGTGAAATACAATAATCGCCACCAATGCCAACAAATAAATGTTGCCGACGCTGTGCTACCAATGAAGGCGGCCCGGCTCGACCTGGTCATTTCGTGTAGATTGTCTAACAAAGCGTCTTGATGGTTGCAATTCAGCTGCTTCTAGCATTACAAAATAACAACAAAAATAGCAACAACAACAACAACAAAGGCCAGCAACAATAATCGCATAGACACTTGCAATATAATCGCCACCGCCTGGCGGTGGTCCGAAGCGCTATCAGTGTAAATCAATACAAGCGCAAGTGCAATTCAGGCTTAAGCTTAGCTAATAAAAATCAACAAATGTTCATAGTTTTGTTTCTATTTATTAGGTTGCATGCATATACATTAGGGTGGTTTTGGTGGTATAAATAAAAATCTAATAACAGTCAGCGTCAGCCATAAGCTTACAAGCCGCTAAGTATAAAAAGTTTGTTTGAAAATAAAACTATTTTTTATTTATGGGTATTTTTAATGCGGCCTGTAATTGTTTTTGGTTATAAGTAAATGAGCTGTATTCAAAGGCCTATTTTTGTTAGAACCATTATTTTGGTAGAAGTGACAGCTGTTTCGGAGATCACCACATCTCCTCATCAGACTTCTTTTGCCAGGAATATTTTTTTTTTATTTATAGAAATAAAATTTTCTTTTTCTTATGCAATATTGAAGACAGAGTGATGAGGCAAATTTTTTTTTTTGCTCCAATTCACCAAAAAGTGTCTCATCTGTTACTGTGGTACTTTTATTTTTCTAGGTAACAATAGCAACGATCAAAAGTCTACAATTAGCGCTCAATATTGTCGCGGAATTTGTTCTTGTTTTAAGGTATTTCTTCAAATTTTTATTATACTTTATTGTATTCACCTTATTAATACAAAACTTTATCTAAAATATTTTAATTTTATAACGTTGATCTAAAAATTTACAATGGTGTCCAAGCGGAAAGAAATCAGTGTGGACGAAAGGAATATTATTATTAAATTTTTGCGGGAAGGAAATTTAAATCGCGAAAATGCATGTTTGATTGGATAGTTCAGTTTATACCGTAATAAAAAATTTCAAATCTACGGGAATTATCACTTCAAAACCACGATCTGTTCGCCCACCGAAATTAACGCTCCGTGAAAGACGGTCAATATTGAATGCGATAAAGACAAATACGCGGTTAACAGCATCATCAATTGCACATGATGTACAAGAAAGGTTTGCAAAAAATATTTCAGTGGTGACTACGCAGAGAATTTTGAAACGGGCAGGTTTGCATAGTAGAGTATGAAGAAAAAAACCTCTAGTTTCACTTATTAGCCGAAAAAAGCGCATTGACTTTGCAAATAAATATATACACATACCAAAAGAGTTTTGGAACAATGTGCTTTTCTCCAACGAATCGAAGTACTGTATTTTCGGCACAAAGGGGTGCAAATTAGTATGCAAAATTATATAAAAAAATGTAATATTTTTCAAACTGTGAAGCATGGGGGTGGTGGTGTGATGGTCTGGGGTTGTATGTCAGCGAGCAGCACAGACAACTTAGAATTTGTGGAGATAACAATGGATAGGAATATATATTTAGACATTTTGAAAAATTGGGCTTAAAAGCTGGGTATTATTTTCCACACGATAATAATTCTAAGCACACAGCAGAAATTGTATGGCTTTGGTTGCTCTACATTGCCCCCAAACGACTAAACACGCCTCCACAGTCACCAGACTTAAACCCAAAAACAGCGAAAAAACGTGATACTTAAAGAGTGGTCTGAAATATCAACTCAGGAAACCACCAAGCTTGTCGATTCAATGAAACCCCGTGTGGCAGAGGTCCTTAAGTGCCACGGCTACCCTACCCGTTATTAAACTGCATAAAAAGTTTTATTTCTAAACAGTAATGCCTTCATATATTCAGTATCCTGAAGGATAAAAGTGCCGTTATCTCGTCTGCTTGGCGAACTTGTGCAAAAAATTACATCTTCAATCTACGTTCAATAGTATCTAAGAATAAGAAAACTTTAATTCAATAAATTTATTAGTTTAAAAAATATTTTCAAACAAATTTTTTTTATTTGTAGCTGCTTGTAGACTTATGACGCTGACTGTATGTATTAAAAGAAAACTATATAAAAAAATATTAAAAAAAAAAAAAATTTTGAAATAAAAACGTTTTTAAAAATTTCTTGATTTTTTGATAATATTTTTTTCAACTCAACGACCTGCTTTTCTTAAAAAATATTCATCACAAAAGCTATTCATATTAATTTGAAAATTTGTTTTAATATTTTATAGCAATAAAAAATTCTGGCAGCACTGTAAAATATAGTTTATATTTTCCAATATTCACCCCCTGCGACCACCCTAATGTGAAAACACACACATGTGTATAAGTATATCGGTTTTATTTATTTCTCTCTTGAGATTTTTTTCTTATTTCCAACAACTTTCACAAGTCACCACCACAAAGTACAAAACATTGTTGCAACAGCACCTTGTAGCGGATAAGAAAATATGTCTTTGCTGTCGCCACAAAATAGCAAAAGCAACCGCAACATAAAACGTAGCTAAAACAAAATATAAAGTAGCCAAAAAATAAATAGAAAATCACCTAGAGCATTTTTATTTTAAGTTAACGGTTAGTAATGTTTGTAAAGAAAAAAAATCACCCAAAAAAAGTTAGAAGGAAATGTAAATCTCTGCAAATCCAAAGCAAATGTTGCACAATCGCCACAGCAATTGATGCCACCGAAATAAAATTGAAAATACAAAACTTTGGTGGTCTTTCCACCGTCTACATAGTAGTGCACTTGTGTACATCTGCACATCCTTGTATGTTTACAATAACACAACAATAGTCAATATATGCTCCTGGCGGCCTCAGGGCCTTCATACCAAGCCATTGTTGTATTTGCATGTCTCTGTTAGTTATTTCATAGGAAAATCTTCCATTGCTATTTTTTTCTATTTTGTTTATTTTTTTTTATTTTTTATTTTTTTTTTGTTAATACAAACAAATCTATATCGGTAATATAAAGAAGTGAATGGTAGCAACAGCAACTACCATGAGTTTGATAATAATCAGTAAAAATTTTAGTGCTTTAGGCATCTTGAATTTCGGAAGATTACTTTTCCTCTGGCTAATGAAATTGTAAATTTTTTTTCGAATTTTTTCAGTTTTTTAACACTAAAAGCATAATTCTTTTTTGAAATATTGACAAATCGTAGTTATCGATAATTTGAATACGTTTTTATAATATCTCTATAGATGACTCTGAGTAGCAATATCGTACCTATTCTTTGGCATTTCTATCATCAAAGCTCAACAGTTTGGAAAAGCAACATAATTTAGAAGGTTGCCATCTAATTGAAAATTTTTCTATAAAAGACATTGAGTCGAAAGAATCTTATGCAAAAAAAATCTCTGTAACCAAGCAGATTTAAAAACATTTCTAGCGGAAGGAAAACTTGTAAGAATTAATATATTTAATTATTTTTTAAGAGCGTTGCCAACTGACAAAAAATTTTCTTTAAAAAAATAATAATAATTAAATTGATGATCATTATCGATATAGTACTTATATTCAGATAAAATTAATGTACGTAAGTGAGATTAGTGGAAGGAAAACACTAAAAGGCTAATATTTTTTACTATTTTTGTAGGGTTGCCAACAGCTTAAAATTTTCATTTTAATAAAATTATTAATTTAAACGATTTGATACACCGTAAACTTTTATTACAATTGATTAAATGATGCTGAAGACAGAAAATATTTGTAGGTAGGGTTGCCACATGTTTAATTTATTTATTTAATTTGTTTTGTAAAACTTTCAAAATGATGAAAATATATGTAAAGAAATTTATCAATCGTAAGCAAGAAATTCTTTTGAGGAGACTTGCCACCTCTGCGGATTTTTTATTCAGTCTCATTTAGAAAGCTGACTGAATTATATCAATTTAAATTAAATTAAAATGTGAAATATTTTTGAGCATAGTTACCTACCTACTTGAAATTTTTATTCAATTTAATTTATAATGTTATTAAAGCAATATTAATCCAAATAGATTTCCTAAGAGTATCTTGGAAACATATTTGAGCAGGGTTGCGACTGGCACAATTTTTTATACTATATAAAAGTAATTAAAATAATAATATTAGTCTAAAAAGTTTAAAGAAGTTTACGTCTTACACATTTTTGGAGCACTTTACGTCGCTATCTTAAATTGAAAACGTACAAAATACAGCTTGTGCAAGAACTGAAGCTGCCCGACCTTCACAAGCGACATCGCTTCGCTCTATGGGCTCTTGAAAAGTTCCAAGAAGATCCGGCGTTTCGAGCTAAATTTTGTTCAGCGATGAGATAAACATGCAAAGCTGCCTCACTTGGGACAAAGAATAGCCTGAAGAGATTCTAGAGCTGCCATTTCATTAAGAAAAAACAACGGTTTGGTGTGGTTTGTGGGCCGGTGGAATCATCGGTCCATATTTCTTCAAAAATGATGCCGGTAAGAACGTAACCATCAATGGCGATCGTTATCGCGCAGATTATGTAATGTCTGAAATTGAAGCTCGTGATCTCCGCGACATTTGGTTTGAACAAGACGGCGCCACTTTCCACATATCGCATCAATCAATGGACTTATTGAGAGAAAACTTCGGTGAGCAGATAATTTCACGTTTTGGGTCGGTCGATTGGCCACCAAGATCATCTGATATTACACCGTTAGACTTTTTCCTGTGAGGTTATGTAAAGTCTAAAGTCTATGCGGACAATCCTGCTTCGATTCAGGCCTTGGAGCAAAACATCACGCTTGTCATTCGCCAGTTACCAGTCTAAATGCTCGAACGAGTCATAGAAGATTGGACTCAACGGATGGACCATCTGAGACGTAGCCGCTGCCAACATTTGAAAGAGAAATAAATTCCAAAGGCTGTTCTTTCTAATGCTAATAAACATTCCCCAATAAATTTGAATTATCTGTGTTTTTTTTTAAGTAGGGAACCTCTTGCCTCCTGGCAAAATTTTGATATCCAATTTTTCTTAGCAGGAATGCCAATTGACTATGTTTTTTATTCGCTTTTATTTATGAAATTATTAAAATGGGGCCGATCTAAATGAATTTAAAAAATATTTTTGAGTAAATTAGTTATATTAGTACAGTAGCACAACATATAAAGGGTGTTTTTTATAGACGTAGTTGGCATTACTTTTCAAGATGGCGACCGATTTAACAGCTGTCAAGTGATTTATTCTCAGTTTGGTTTGGCAATTCATCGTGAATAGACTCACGCCTGAACAACGCTTGCAAATAGTGCAATTTTATTTCGAAAATAATGGTTCTGTGCGGAAAACGTATCGCGCACTACGTCCAAAGATACGGACCAAGCCAAATTGAGAATAAATCACTTGACAGCTGTTAAATCGGTCGCCATCTTGAAAAGTAATGCCAACTTAAAGTTCTATACCTCTATAAAAAACACCCTATACATATATTTAATGATATAAAGTAACCTTATACGCCACCAAAGATTTACCGTTAGCCTTGTGATACCGTAAAAGCTGTTCCAGCAATGCTTCGCTTTCATACTCCACCGCCCTTTCAGTAGCTTTACTCGGCACAATGATTCCCAAACGTTAAATTCTTATAAAAGCCGAACCTCATCGCAAAGCAAACAGAGCTATGCACTTCTAAGAATGTGCAATTCAATAATAATATATATTCATTTTAACGAAAATCTCCAAATTTAGAGGTCTCATTTGTGATTAAAAGAATATATTAAACAAATCTGCACCTTTCACACCAACGATCCACTCCCAATAGCATTGTCTTGTCAGTATTGTAAAACGCGCACGCCAAAAAATTAAATAAATAAATACCATCTAATAAATAAACTAACTGTCATTGCGAAACAAAAGACTTCAGTAACGAACCTCATTTGCACAATTAAATACCAACAACAGTTATTTCCTTACATTACGTTACTTGGACATACCAACCATACGTTGCATGCTTATCAAACACAAATATATTGACACTGTACGCTCACATACGCACGCACACACATTTATTAATATAAATATATACATAAGAGTGCCACATTTGCCGCATGCCACACGCCACACTCGATATGTAGCACTTAAAAGGCAACCTAAAACTTGTCACATTAACACATGCAACCAAATTACAACCGATCACACGTTGTACAACAACAAAAGCGACAACTAATTTTTTTTTCTCTTTTTTTTTTTTTTTTTTTTAATGTGGCAAGTGAAGTTTCGTTTATATGAAATTAGATTTGCTGTTGAAGTTGAAGCCAATAGTTGAAGCTGGTGGCGAACTGAGTGAGTGTTTGAGTGGTGTTTTTGCCCATTTTTGGTAGTGTCGCGCGAAAGAAAAAAAACAACAACATGAAAATGTGCCTAATTGTGTTGCCATAACGCGCATAAAAACAACATAATATCACCGCAACAACAACGAAACCAATATTGAAAAAGGAAAGAATAAACTGATAAGCCGGGAGCAAATAGGCAAAGTTAACATCCAGCTTACATTGCTGCATTTGTCTAAATATGTAGTCGCGAATACGCACATGTCTGGCTTGAAGTTAGCTGTGGTGACGGTGAAAATGTGAACAATTCGAAAACTCATAAAATGAAAAAGTTAATATAACAATTGATGTATGAAAAAAAAATTGGCCTACACACATACATATATTTTGTGTATAGGAAGGTGCTCCTCATTTAAACATTTTCTGTGCTTTGGAAAATTAAATAAAATTAAAAATATTTTTGCAGTTATAAATAAATGAGCTTTATTCAAAAGGCCTATTTTGTTAGAATCTTTTTTTTTCTGAATATTGTGTTATACAACAAAGAAAATTGGTAGAAGTCACAGCTGTTTCGTAGATCACCACATCTCCAGATTTCTTTTTCCAGGAATCGAACCGACGGATTTTGACATCACAGACGAGTGGTCTACCACTTTGCCAATGTCTGTCATGTAATCTCTTGTTGTAATATTAAAAAAAAAATTTTGTTGTAATTCAATTTAAATTTAAATACGAAATATTACTTTAAAATATAAAATAAAAAGACTATGTATTTTTCAAACACACCTTTTTCTGTTCAACAGTTTCAAACTCTATAATTTAATGTTTTTTTCTCTCCTCAAAAAATTAGATTTTTTATTTAAATGTTGTATTAAATATACTGTTTTTTTTTATAAAAATTATCCTGGAAGGAAACACATCTTCTATATACGAGGTATGTTCAAAGGAAAAGGTGAATTTTGATTTTTCGTTTGTTATAATCGAACACATATGTTTGTCATGTGCTTGCATTAGGAGCCAATTTCAATTAGTAGTTTGTTTTTCACAACAGAAGAGGTTAGTCACGCTTTTGTGTGCTCTTCGATTTTTGACTTTTGAAAGAATTGGATCAAATAAATTTTGAGTTAAAAATGGAATAAAATTCTCAAAGGCACTTGAAATGTTGACATTCGGTGAGTCCACTTTGTCTCAAAGAAAGTGCTTCTAAGTGGTACAAGCGCTTTACAGAAGGCCGAGAATATTTTGCTGACGATAAGAGGCCTGGAGGTGCGACCACGTCAACAAGGGAAGAAAACATCGAAACAGTGAAAAAAATTGTTTTCGAAAATCGTCGAATCACTATTAGGGAAGTTGCAGAATCCGTTGGCATATCAATCGGCGCATGCCATTCAATTTTTTCTAATGTTTTGGGCATGAAACTTGTGGTAGCGAAGTAGGTTCCGAAATTGCTAAATTTTGAGCAAAAGCAATGTGGCATTAGTATCGCTCAGGAGTTGTTGAACGACGTTAAAAACGATCCAGGTTTGCTGAAGCGGGTGAAAAAATGTGGATTTATGTTATGTTATATGGTTATGACGTCGAAACCAAGACCACTTATCCCAGATGATCCAAAACCGAAAAAGGCGCGCCAACTTCGATCAAATATGAAGGCTTTGCTCACTGTTTTTTTTTTTTTTTTTTTTTTGATGGCAATGGTGTGATGCGCTTCATGAGTTCCTGCCAAACAGGGCGTACAGTCAATAAGGAATACTACAAGGAAGTTATGCAACGTTTTCATAAAGCAAAATGGCTTATACGATTGGAATTGTGAAAAAAAAAGTCGTGGATTCTGCATCGCGATAATGCACCAGCTCGCACATCAATGCTTATTCGTGATTGTTTTGGCCAAAAACAAAAGCGTAATTATGCCTCAGTCACCGTATTCACCAGATTTAGCTCCAAGCGACTTTTTTCTATTCCCAAAACTAAAGAAGCCAAGGAAAGGGTAGCGTTTTGCCACAATTGATGAGATCAAGTCAGAATCGAAGAAAGAGCTCATGGCCATACCGAAAAGCGCATTTTAGATTTGCTTCGGGGTTTGAAAAAGCGTTTGCACAAGTGTATTATATCCGAGGGGTATTACTTTGTATTACTTTAAAGGGGACGAAATAGATACGAGTATTGATGAATAAATAAGTACTTTTCAAAAAAAAAAAAAAATTCACATTTTCCTTCGAACCCAATTCGTATATAAAAATGTTATGTTGGTTTGTGTACGCTTCAAAAATTCAAAAAGTTTTGCATCGATTGAGCTGAAATTTTAGCATGAATAAATCCGCATCAGTATAAATTTATAAATTATTTGCTTCACTCACACATCCGCAAGACCTATTCAAAAAAATCGTATTTATGGTTCGATTTGCTTGAAACTTGGTTCATAGGTAGCTTTTTGCTTAGATTAGTAGGAAAATTACTTTTCTCTCCAAGAAGTGGGCCATAGACCGACATATTCTAAATCTTATTTACCTATACAAAATTCTTCCGTCGCAGTGTCTATCCCCGGCCTCTTCCAAAACGGCTGAACCAATTTTAATGAAATTTCGTATATAAACTCATTAGGTCTACGAATAGGAATTTGAAATCTTATTTATCGGTCGATTTACGTGAATGATGATTTCCAGACTATGTACCGATTCAATTGAGTCAAAAATTGATTTCTGCTTCGATTTGGTTAAAATTTTAGATGATATGCCCAAATGGACCATAGATCCGGAAAAACTTTCAATTTTTTTTAAATATTCCTTTACGGGAAAGGGCTCACCGACAGACAAGCAAAAATTAGGGTAATTTTGATATAAGCATAGGTGCGTGCGTATTTTTTTTTTCGCTGGGTCATGTAATTTTTCTGTGACGAAGGCTGTGTCCGTTTTACTTTGAAGCTTTCATATAGACACTTTCGGGAAAGACTTTAATTGGTGAGTTAGCGAAATGCATTTACAAATTCGTGGCTCGATCAATATTACAAAATAATAATAAAAATTAATAAAAAAATATTAATTTAGATGTTGCTTAATTAGAACTTTAATGACCCTTTGCAACACCTATTAGAATCAATTGGAGAATTGGAGAAAATACAGACTGCCACAACAACGTGTGGTCGGGTCGGCTAGTTTGGAAATAATTTTATTTCTATCTGGTGTATTTAAAGGATTTTTCTTTAATAATTATATTACAGTCAATTATTTATCTGTAAATTTATCTAGAATATTCAAATTCCGTGGAAGCGTCACTTTTTTAATAATATAGGTTTTTATGAGAAGACAGATGAAATTTGCATACCATTTTTTGTAAAAAAAAAAAACAAATTTTTAAATCACCTTTTTTCGATCTATAAAAAATGCATTTAACACCCTAATGAATAGAAAGTGACATGTATTTTTTCCTCTATTAAGTACACCTATTAAGTCAGCTGTTGTTAATCCCACCACGCTGTATTGGCAGCAAGCTTAAAATAGGCTTAAATTTATCATTGCATTAACCCGTAATGAACTGCTAAATAGTGTGAATTAATGTTAAGTGACAATTACCACCGCCACAAAAAAACAAAAAAAAAACAAAAAACAACAACATTAGCAAGTGCATAAAAACTCAACACACTATGACACCAGCCGCCAAATGACTGTTAAGAAAGCAAAAAACAAAAACAAAAAAAGCAGAAAACCAGGTAAGCAATAGCTATATGGTGCGACATTTTTTATGGCTCTACTTACAAGTAGCTAAGTAGTTTTTTGCCTACAAAACAGACCTGCTGTGCATAGAAAATAAAATTTAGTGCTGAAAAAAAAACCTTCCACAAAAACTGTAGCAAATTTAGTGGACCTCAGACAGTATATTACCTCACATTCGCATACACACAGTTGCATATACATACAGATTTATATAAAAACAATTTGGCTTACTTGTACCGTCCGACACTCTTGTAATGGGTGTGTTTTTCGTCAAGTCAATTACTATTGACTTTTTATGTAATTTCTATGCCTATACTTGCCATAAACATGCTTACATACGTGCATATACGAGTATGTATAGTTCAGCAGTTACAATGCTTGTCGACTGAGTGATAGATTGAATATTTAGAAGAGTTTTACTCTAAACCGACATATGTATATACTTATATATATATATATATATATATGTATACGAGTATGCCCCTGCATATGCAACTGATGCCGCTGCTCCTTTTTTTTTTTGTTCGTTGTTGTGTTTTATGTTATGCTGCCGACACTTGTTTGCGGTTTTTGGTAGCCGATAAATTACGAATTTCCATTTGTGTTTTAATCAAATTAAAGTCGTGCGGATATCAATTTCAATTTTTTTTTTTTTTTTTTACTAGTAGCAATATTGTTTGGCTGGGTGAAAGGCTGCCGAAGAAGGCAAAGACCAAAGGCAAAAAAAAATCGTGTGTCTAAACACGAGAAGTCAGCTAAGAGAATGCAGCTTTCATTGATTCAAGATATATTAGTGGCATGGCGTATCTTGAAGTAGTTAGAAAACAGTTAGTTTCGAAAGGTCGATTGAAATTTGAGGAAGAGCTAATGGTAGTGTCATCTGTTGAAAGACCTCTAATGCCAATCATAGCGTTTCGCTTCCACTGCTCTGAAAATTACCTCCGAACATTCAAGTCTAAGAAGCGAAGCTCTGTAGACAAGAATAGGGCTTTATATAAGGAGCGATGTTTGAGAAAACAAAATCCAGGAAGGACCCTCATGCAAAAAAAAGATAAGAGCTTCGGATAATTAGAAAATCAATTGAAAATTGCCCGGCCTGCCTAGTAAAGCACATTTTTTTGTTGGCAAAATTAATTTTTTTTTATTCAACGAAGTTCTCTACAGGTATGATACACTGATTATAGCGACTCTTTTCTTTCTTCCTTTTCGAAAGCATTTTTATAGTAAGATTTTTTATTTTTATTTTTGCTTCAAAATAGGCTTCAGTTTCGGCGATCATCTCTTCATTCGACAAAAATTCCTCCCCAACAAGCATTGTTTTGGGATCTGAGAACAGCAAATTTTCGCTGGGAGCCACATCTGGAAAATACGGTGGATGCGGAAGCGATTCGAAGCTCAATTCATGGATTTTCGCAATAAGTTTCACTGGCTTGTGACTCGATGTATTGTCTTGGTGAAACAGCACTTCCTTTTTCTTCAAATGCGGCTGTTTTTCGGCGATTTCGTCCTTCAAACGGTCCAATATCGCTATGTAATAGTCGCTGTTAATAGTCCTTCGTATTTCAATGTAGTCAATGAAAATTATTCCATGTGCGTAACCGGATGTCTTACCACTTTAATTGCCAACGAACTGTACGTGGTCAAAACTACCAGTTGTGGTAAGAGAATTTTGATCTTGCAATCTCGCAACTGCGCATGTTCAAGAAACTAGCCAAGCGTCTGTTAACATGGTTTAAGACCCATCTGTTCAGAAGTTCAAGTTTACAGAGTACCACCTATTGGCACTTTACCCAGTATTGTAATTCCGAGATACTTCGCTGAGACAAGGGGAATATATGATTTTATTTCTAAAATAAGTCGAGGCTATCGACAGTGATGACAAACATTTCTTCACAATTTTCGAGCTTTTTTATTTTGGATATTGATGCTAGCAACTATGAGACGTGTTGTGGCGGTAAGTTAATAGGCAGGGAAAGGTAGTTAATTTCCATGAATTGGGAAACCAAAGAGAAAGAACTTTCGTACAGCGTATCAAGCGTTTTTTAAAAAACCAAATGGTTTTTGAAATCAAAAAATCTGGAAGAACAAGCAACTCGATTAATTGAGCGACTGCGAAGCTGTGATTTCTTGATTTCTTAATCTTACATCGGAGGAGGAAGTATCCACGGAAGTGATGATGCCATGACTCGTCGATCATGCAGCTGAGAATGTAGAGGTCAAAGAAAACATTAAATGATTGACATTAATCTAATGAGAAACAGAGCGTCTAAAGAAGACGACAGAGATTTGAAGCTCCTGCTACATTCACTAGAAATAAGCACACGCGACCGACCAATGAAGGAAATTCTAATCACAAAGTCTTACTGGGAAATGATCAGTACTCGCGCAATGTGGTCATAGTTTAAAAGAGCCGAAATCCGGTTGTCAGCAATGCTTAGCTAATTGGATTGGTAACCTGCAAGAAATGTATTGCTGTATCGCTCAAGAAGCTTTTGTCAGCTCAACTGGCTAATTTTTGTTGTTACTTTCCTTGTAAATTAATAACCAACTTGATGTTCTTTTGCAAGCTGGGCGCAAAAGAATACAGTTTTAGAAGATTCGAAGATTTACAGAGTAAAACAGGGATATTAGTTGAAAGGGAAATAAAAGGAAACGAAGGTAAATAAAAGAACGAAGAAGAAAGGAAAGCTTGGAGAGGAAAGGAAAAGGAAAGTAATTCTGGATTGCCTATTCACAAACTCAAAAAAATTCAACTAAATGACGTTGCTCCTCGGATATAAAAGTATTCAAGGTGTCTCTGCATGCCTGGCAACTGAGTGATTGCGAGTGATTTTTCTATTATTTCAATATTGAAAATCAAAATTGCAATCAATTTTTTTTTACTCATATTCGCGGTTTCAAATTCAGCACTATCTGTTCTTATTTTTTTTTTTCATACTTTTTGTTCTCTCAGCCTGTTAGTTTGGCTTCTTTAACACTTGCTGTGCCCAAATTTTTTTTTTTTTTTTACTATTTTTTTCTTTTTTCTGAAAAACCATTTTCACTTGTCGTGTTTTAATATAATTCAACATTATTTCAACGCGCAAATCTAGATTGGTTTTAATTTTAGTTAAACACAAAAAACATACATAGATATACTGTATATACCGCCACGCTAAGACGCCGCGTGCCACAGCACTCCCCTTTGCCGACACACAATGCTACAAAGTACTAGCTATTTGTGCTCAGTTATGGTGTTTTCTTGTTGTTGCTGTTGTTGTTCTTGTTGTATTTATTATGTCAGCACACAAATCGATTACCGTTGTGATGCCAAAAAATTTAAAATTTTATATAAATTCAAACAAAAGTAGCATTGCATGCCTACAATCAGCGACAGCAGAAGCAAATAAATAGTAAAAAAAGGAAAAATAATTACCAAAAACTAAAAAATAAAAATTAACAAAATATTTAATAAAAAACTAAAAATTTATATAAAACTAAAGTAGTTTTTTAAATGTAATATTTATTTTTCATTATACATATCGGCAGACATGTACATACATATAAAGGGTGATCCAAGTAGAGGTACATTTTTCAATAGCCTCTTTTTGACAGATCACGCGCGAGTCGTGTCAAGCTGTCATATTATTTTCGTTCAATATTGTTTGGCATTTCATCATGAAAAAACGACGCCTGAACAACGTTTACAAATCGTTCAACTTTATTACGAAATTTCACTCTCTATAAAGAATGTGTTTCGCGCGCTTCGCTCAACTTATGGTCAACATAATCGGCCTACTGAGCATATTATTCGCAACACCATCACCTATCTTGAGACTCAGCATTCATTATTGGAAAATATTCGACCGAATAGACTGCGTACAGCACGCAGTGAAGAAAATATAGCGGCCGTAGCTGAGAGTGTACACGAAGACCGTGGAGAGACGATTCGGCGCCGTTCGCAGCAACTCGGACTGACATATGGAACGACTTGGAGCATTTTACGTCGAGATCCTAAATTGAAATCATACAAAATACAGCCAGTGCTTATTCAAGAACTGAAGCCGCCAAGCGACATCGCTTCGCTCTAAGGGCTCTTGAAAATGCAACGTTTTTCAGATTTTGTTCAGCGATGAGGCCCATATCTGACTCAATGGGTATACAAACAAGCGAAATTTGGGACGAAGAATAACCTGAGGAGATCCAAGAGCTGCCATTTTATCCAGAAAAAACAACGATTTGGTGTGGTTTTTGGGCCGGTGGAATCATCGGTCCATATTTCTTCAAAAATTATGCCGGTGAGAACGTAACCGTCAATGACGACTGTTATCTATTTGATGCCTAAAATTGAAACTCGTGGCCTCCGCGCTATTGAGTGTCAACAAGACGGCGCCAATTTCCACACGTCGCATCAATCAACGCATTTATTGAGAGAAAATTTCGGTGAGCAGATAATTTCACGTTTTGGGCCGGTCGATTGTCCACCAAGATCGTGTGATATCACACCGTTAGACTTTTTCCGCGGCCAACATTTGAAACAGATAATCTTCAAGAAACAAATGCCAAAGATTGTTCTTTCGAATGATGAAAAAACATTCGTCATTAAATTTGAATTTTCTGTGTTTTATGTGTGAAAATGGATCACCCGTTTTACATGCATACGTGGAGGTAGTAAACATATTTAAGCTTTTTTTTCTGAATTTTCCTTCAATGCGATTAAAATTTTCTATTATTTCTGTTAATTTATGGCATTTTCGTCGAGCTTTGCAATAATATTGCCCAGCTTACCAGCGTTTGAGCCGTGCAACCGATCAAACGCCGCCATTAAACCGGCCTACAACAAGCACTTGACTAAGCAGCAACTACATGTTGTACTGGTAATTATTTTCACACACACACGGACACACACATATATATATATCTAAGCAATCTGCAAGCATATTCATACATGTTGCAAGTTGTTGTCGTTTTTATTGTTGTGATTTATTACTAATGAAAGTAATTAGCTTAAATTTTCAAAATATCAGTTGCACGTTTTGGGCGTACAACAAGGGGTAACTACAATTGCAACAACATTCAAGTGGCAGCAAGAGCGCAACGTGTGCATGCATGAAATTAGCCTGAGACAAGTAAGACATGCAGCAGACAAACACTTTTGCCACTTGGGGCTTAAGAGACGCTAGAAGAGATGCACTGTCTGCGCTCTGAACTACGTAAACACAACTAAATGCATTTATATGGAATATAATTGTTATTTTTTCATGTGTATGCCATTATTATTATTAGTTCATGATTTAAGTGACAGGAAATATATTAAAATGCTCTGTACGAGTATGTCTCTCTGTCATTTGTAATTTGTTTTCATTAATTTTTCCTGTTTTGCGCAATGTTTGCCGCTTGTCTGTCCGTCTATCCGTGCTCTGTGTGCCTCTATGTCTGTAAGACAGGTGTCACTCGACCTTTGCTTTGACTCTTTTGCCTTATGGTGCACACAAAAAATTTTTTCTTTTCAATTTCAAGTCGAATTGGTTTTGCTTTATTGCCCAGTGGGCGCCAAATGTGGCGCACGAGGTGTCACGAACTCGGTAATATGATGCATGTTTTTCTCTACAAGATTTGTGTGTGGTTATGTAGGGTCGGTAGGTGTTTTGAAAATATTATTATTATACACAAACATATGTATCTTTTTTCGAAAAAAAATTAAAAAAATTATAGGAGATAATATTAGCGTAAGTGCTGCTCGCATGCTGCATATTAAGTATACATTTTCTTGGAAGGAGGCACACTGTCTGCTAATGATGATGGAATCGCATAAATTATAGTCTAAAAAATAAATTAATTAAGATATTAATATAATATTGTAACGGGTGATCCATTTTGAAGTTTCCTATTTTCTTTAAGAAAAAAATACAGAAAATTCCAATTTAATGGGGAATGTTTATTATCACTGGGAAGAACATTCTTTGGCAATAAGTTTTTGAAGATTATCTCTTTCAAATGTTGGCCGCGACTACGTCTCATCATTTCGATTGTTCGCATAGACTCTAGATTTTACATATCCCCTCAGGAAAAGGTGATATCATGCGAAATTGGTGGCCAATCGACCGGCCCAAAACGTGAAATTATCTGCTCACCGAAGAGATCTCTCAAGAAATGCATTGATTGATGCGATGTGTTGGAACTGGCGCCGTCTTATTGAAACCAAATGTCGCGGAGATCACGACCTCACGACGGTTACGTTCTCACCGGCATCATTTTTGAAGAAATATGGACCGATGATTTCACCTGCCCACAAACCACACCAAACTGTTGTTTTTTCTGGATGAAATGGCAGTTCTTGAATCTCTTCAGCTTTCTCTTCGTACCAAATGCTTCAATTTTTCATGTCTAGATATCCATTGAACCACAAATAGACCTCATCGCTGAACAAAATTTGGCTCGAAACGCCGGATCTTCTTGGAACTTTTCAAGAGCTCGAAGAGCGAAGCGATGTCGCTTGGGAAGGTCAAGCGGCTTCAATTGTTGCACGAGTTGTATTTTGTACGCTTTCAATTTAAGATTTCGATTTAAAATGCGCCAAGTCGTCAAATACGTCAGTCCCAGTTGCTGAGAACGGCGCCGAATCGACTCACCACGGTCTTCGTGTTCACTAATGTTCAATTGTACAAATGAATGAAAGCTGTGTCTTTGCTATGAGTAGAGAAATTACTTTGGATCTACGGTGAAATCTAGACAACGACTACCAACAGAGTATACATCTAGGGAATATGTATACACGCACTCTGGATTACTCTTCTGTATGCCCAAAGATGTGTGGGCACCAATAAAATGGACTAGCAGAGTCTTACCCCCCCCCCCCCCTCTCTCCCACTGATCTCTTAAATATATTCCGATAACAACGTTCCTTTGTCAAAGGACATGCAAAGAGTCCATCAGTATTCTCAAATTTTCGTTTTACAGACATTTGACCATAGAATTATCTTCAAGAGCACCTTTCAACGTTCTGATTGAATTAAATATCCATGTATGGAATATGAGCAAAATTAGAAGAAAATGTGAATGATATCTAGAATACTAATTATTTACCTTAGATAAATAATTTCTAATTTCAAAAGATTGTCTTCCATGGTATTTAATACTAAAAAAAAAGCCTAAACATCCTTCTTCGCAAGCTCATTACTATCACAGCTCCTACAATCATCTCAGGCAATTCACTGATTTTTCTCAAATCAATCAATTATAACTCAACTCACATTTGTTGTATTATCGCCAAACGCCAAGCGCCAATCAACACAAACGAGCAGAGCCAAATCAGTTAGGAGGCAAGTAGCAAGCGATAAATAAAATCTTGTTGTATATATTTATGAGCGCCTCGCTGTCTTGCCCGCCTGCCTCTAACGGTAAATGCCACCATAAAAGTATGTAATGCATTTGCTGCGTCTAGTTGGGCAATTTGAATGCTTCTAACCTATCGATCAATCTAAATTGTGGCTGCATTCAACGCGCCATTTTTTTCATATTCATACATACTTATAGACATATAGAAACGAGTATAATTTAATATATTATTATTCAACCATAAAAAGAGATAATCATTTGCATACATTTTTGAACGCTTTGGCATATGCTCATATTTACATACGTACATATGTATGCACTTATATGTACTTGTACATATAAAAGTATAGTGGCAAATATGGCTGCAATGTAGCGCATATATGCAAATGAGCTGTGGAAATGCTCACGGGCATGCAAATGCAAATGTCTGCATGTGTGTATGGCAGGCAGGCAGCGAGCAATAAATGTAAAACAGGAGGCGTTTTAGAGTGATTTAAAAAACATTTATATTTTATTAGTTTCATTTGATATTTTTTAGATTTTTTTTAATTATTTTTGTTTTTACTGCAGATACTTTTTTATAGAATTTAGCAAATGTATGAAAATATATATGTTCTTTTGCACCCAACATGCAAAAGAACAACAAGTTGGTTATCGTAACACATAGAACTTACCAACAAAAAATATAAGTTGAGTGGAGCTCGCTTAAAAGATACTCGACGAAAGAGTGCGTAAAAGGAAGGCAAGAGAGAGAGACAAATTAATACCAGTGGGCTTAGTAGTGGGTCATGTGCACAAATACCTGTAAGTGCTAAAAGTTATTGAACGCTGTATCCATGAGAAGATCAAAAACTTATTTTTTTTTTTCGATTCAAATCTCTCAAAATTTGTGCGTTGGTCTAAACGAGGATAACTTGATATGTCTTTTTTTTTAATGTGGAGAGTGTCAGTGTCAGTGTGAGACTCTAACCCACTAAAACCATCTCCCCCCCGTACGGTAACTCCTGGTACTACCTTTCACTATTCCGTCAGGAGGCCATTTGAGCTAATAGCTCACTAGCCTGAGTCGATATCGTCCGTCCTTATGTTTGTTCAACCGTCCTGGTTTCATTACTCGTCACTATATACCGCGTACGTAAGTTACCTGGTAATATGAGTGTCCGTCTATGGTACGCTGTTGCAGCATCTTCGCCTGTGCTGCTCGCCCCATCGTAAATATATTATTTCGACTATAATACTGTCAACTGCATTCCAGACAATTTTGCTTTCCAGCATACATTTAATTAATGTGTCAGGTGTTTCATTTATGCCGACAACCTCGTTTAGTGACAAGCAGACTCTGCGCCGTCGCCCTACAAAGCGGGGGGAGTGATTGGCCTCTTCTATGGCTTCTGAACCACAAAGTTCACAGTATGCGTCCTGTTCATGGCCAAAGCGATGAAAGCACCCGTGACCACTGAGAACTTGCGTTCCACGTGACCTTACTTCCTGCCTAACCATACCACTAGATCCGCTATCAGACGATGAGTATGGACAGCCTTTCGGCATTCTTGATACTGCTGTTTCGTTTAATATGGATCAATATTTATTTGACTTTACGTGAATAGCATACCAAATTTCATACCATTAGATGCTTTTCTGAGGTATTTTTTAACCAAAACTGCATATCTCTGAACGAATCGGTTGGATGGAAGCTATATGATACTTTCTCCCAATTTCGATGATTTTCTATGTCAATATTTACTAGAATATTTTTGCGTATAATACCATATTTCACACTATTCGATGCTTTTTGACAGATTTTCAACCAAAACTCACACTGATCAACAAATTTGTTGTATGGGAGCTATATCATATAGTCGACGGATACGGCCGGTTCCTACAAATGATCACTGCAATACAAAAATACATGCGCATACCAAGTTTCATTGAAATATCTCAAAAACTGAGCGACTAGTTTGTGTTCAAACAGACTGACGAACGGACGAACGGATGGGCATGGCTAAATCAAGTCAACTCTTCATGCTGATACGATCGGTATAAATTTCGGTGGGTCTATCTCTTCTCCTTTCATTTCATGTACATGAAGGATATAAAAAAAATCAAAACTTAATTTAGTGCACCTCACCTTGAATAAATCCAAAAATACATTTCCTACTACTACAAGCCAACCACCTCCACCCAACATCATGCATACACAAACGATATGTATACAAGTGTATACAAGTGAAATACAAGTGTGTATATATGTAAGCGCCATTTGCTCTAATTTCAACACCTCATTTTAAATTATTCAATTCATTTGAATTACAAGCACAGATAACGCTATCCAGCTGCGCTTATTACTTTCATCATCTCATATTCGGAATTTATGCACGCCTTCATTACCTTGCGCCAGCTTTGAGATGGAAAAATAAACGACCAAATGGCTGTAGATATATATGTGTGCGTGCCAACTAATCAACAATAAGTGACTAACCAATCAGCAGCAACTGAACAATAACAACCACCCAACCAATTGACCAGCCACCCCTCAATAGTTGCTCTGACAGCCACAAAATATATACATTTATATGCACTTGTTATACTTGAGCATACATATATATATATATGTAGGTACATGCATAAGTAGGTAATCTTGTATGCAGTAACCCTGTAGTAAAATCAAATTAAATTAGAACTTTCTGAACTAGTTGCTAACTGTGACCAGACCATCAATCACCTGGCACTTTTGGCTTGGCGTTTTTCAACGAGTTGACAAGAGTCAGATTTTGGTCTTAAATATATTAGTCTTATTGTAGTTCCAAATGGTACAAAGAATTTTTAATGTAGCTTTCGTGTTCTTCTACTGTAGAACAGTTCTCAGTCCGTTAAAGTTTTTTTGTTGCGAACATACCAGTCTTATACTAAAGGGTACTCCATTTCGAAGTTCCCTACTTTTTTTAAGAAAAAAAAACAGTGCGATGCTTTGCTCCAAGGCCTGAATGGAAGCGTGATTGTCCGCATAGACTTTAGACTTTACATATCCTCACAGGAAAAAGTCTATCTATCACAGTCTATATAACACACGACATTGGTGGCCAATCGACCGGACCAGAACGTGAAATTATCTGCTCACCGACATGTTCTCTCAATAAATCCATTGATTGATGCGATGTGTGGGAAGTGGCGCCGTCTTGTTGAAACCAAATGTCGCGGAGATCACGAGCTTTAATTTCAGTCATCAAATAGTCGGTTATCATGGCGCGATAACAGTCGCCATTGACGATTACGTTCTCACTGGCATCATTTTTGAAGAAATATGTACCGATGCTTCCACCATTTTTATTTTCTGGATGAAATGGCAGGTCTTGAAACTCTTCAGGCTGCTTTTCGTCTCAAATTCGGCAATTTTGCTTGTTTACCAAAAACGGGCCTCACCGTTGAACAAAATTTGGCTCGAAAACGTCGGATGTTATTGCAACTTTTCAAGAGCCCATAGATCGAAGCGATGTCGCTTGGGAAGGTCGAGCGACTTCAGTTCTTGAACAATATGTATTTTGTATGCTTTCAATTCAAGATGTCTATGTAAAATGCGCCAAGTCGATCCATACGTCGGTTCGAGTTGCTGGGAACGGCGCGGAATCGACTGTCCAGGTCTTCGTGTACACTCTCAGCTACAACTGCTACATTTTCTTCACTGCGTACTGGACGTGGTCTATTCGGTCGAATATTATCCAATAATGAATGCTGCGTTTCAAGATGGGTGATGATGTTCCGAATAGTACGCTCAGTAGGCCGATTATATTGACCATAGGTTGAGCGTAGCGCGCGAAACACATTCTTTACAGAACGTGAATTTTCGTCATAAAGTTGAATTATTTGTAAACGTTGTTCAGGCGTAAGTCTTTCCATGATGAAATGCCAAACAATACTGGAAAAAATTATTAAATATTCATGTGAATTATACTAGTCTTATACCAATTCCAAATAGACCAGTTCCACAAATTTTCTTCCTAAAAAGAAGTTGAAATAAATAAATAATAATTATTTGTATTTTAAATATTCAATAAAAAAAATTATATCAAGTCAAAATGCAGATACTAAATTTCATTGAGATTAAGAGTTTTCAATAAAAAAAACCCTAAAAATACAATCAGTAGCATTTACAACAAAATTATAGTTTATATTTTTCGAACTAGTCTGATTTCAGTCAAGAAATTTTAGTAGCAACCTAGTACTTTTTTCTAATTAGTTTAATAAAGTACTTCTCTACAGCGCTTGTGTGTATGTATGTATGTATGTATGTATGTATGTACTCGTATAGAGTCATTCAATTGTTGGCGTAATTAGTGTTTGCGGTTATTGGTGCATGTTCAATGCTTTCATTGCTTCCATTAAGTTGGTTAATTATATTGTTTTTATGCAAGTGAGTATATATGGAGGAAAGACGATAACGAAACAGCAATAAAAAACAACAATAACAACAACAAGAAAAAACAATAATTTCCAAACTACAATAGTAGTTGAAGTATTATTGCAGAGTAACAAAGCAAAAACAAAGAAAATAAAAACTAAACAATAATGTTTACAATAAAATCAGCATGTGCAATAATAACTATGGCAACAACAACAACAACAACAGCAATAACAGCAAAAGCACTAATATTTGGCGCATATTGATTGCACATGCGCAGCACAGCAACTGTGCAAATGGTGGCTGTTTAACATATCGATTTCACGTTTTTTTTGTATTATTTTGTTTTTTTTGTTTTTTTGCTATATTTTATTGTTGCGTTTGGCTTTGTTTTACGCGAATTGCCATTTTAATTTTGTAATTTTTTTGTTGGTTTTTTTTTTTTTTGTTTTTTTTGTTTTTTTTTTTGCCATTTTACCAACACATAATGCAAACTAATTTAATGCTTTCAATTATGAATTGCAAATTGTAAATTGCTTTTGCAAATGGTGTTCACAATTTGCATATTTCACTTGCTGCTTACACAAATAACTACAGAGTGCATATATACACACATATCTACATACAAACATATGTTTAGATAAGACAATCGTCTGTTAGTACATACCTGTAGATATATATATTTTAATTTATATGTTTGTTTATTTATATATTTATTTACATACATATATACAATATAATCGATATTTATTGTGTTTCGTGGTAAATTTTAGTGAATTTAATTAATAAATAATCCGCCCCGCAAGTGGTTCGCATAGCTTAAGACTTATTTAAACCTTGAATAGAGAGCTTGAATCAATATCCGTTAATAAGCTGTTACTTGTGCTACCACTTTATTGAGTGCGCTGAAGAGACAGACAAACAAGGTTAGTTTAAATAAAGAGTTTTGGTCATTTTTAATACATATAACATGATTTGTCATTTTTATTTTTTTTATGCTTGTAATAATTGTGCACCTGTGCTTGCTGCTCGTCGAATTGTTGAAAAGTTCGTGCGTACATTTTCTTGAAGGTCGGTATGCACCTCTAGCGATAAAAAAAACTCATATATTTCGTGGCTGGAAAAATGTAGTAAGCACGGAATCTTGACAGATGATTTTCTATTGTGAATAGCTCTTTAGAAAGGAAGAAGATATGCAAGCGTAAATAAACAAAACGAAAAACATGAGTAGAGCGCGGTAAATATTTGTCGCTGATTATGTATTCTTACCTTTTTCGTGACTAAAAATAAATAAAAGGTGTAGAAATCGATAAAAAAAAAATAAAAAATTTTACATAAATTGCTTTATAAGCTTACTTTAATGAGTTTGAAAATTAGTCTTCCTCTTGTTTGTCGCGAAATATACGTGAGACTATTTATTTCGCTCGGAAAACTGTGTGCCGTGCTTTCGTATTTGTTTAAAAAGCTATAGATATAGACAGTAGAAAATGGAGTTTCTTGCGTTCGAGGTGCTTACTACTTCTTCGTAAAAAAAATTTCGCGCATTGTTTTTTGCACTATTTTTATATGATTTTTTGTTTTTTGTTTGTATGTAAGAGCTGCATACCCACCTTTACATAATGTTCAAGTGCCAATAAGACTGAGAACCGGTCGAAGTAATGAAAACATTGCTGCCGTTTAGGCAAGTGTTTCTGAAGATCGCAATTCGTCGATTCCAAGACGTTCTCAAGAATTGGGACTGTCTCAAGTCACAACCTGGCGGATTTTGAGAAAGGATTTGGGCTTACATCCATATAAAATTTTTCTCACTAAAGAACTGAAGCCTAAGCTAAACTAAACGTCGTAAATTTGCTGATTTTGACTTGGAACAACTTGAAAACGATACAGATTTTTTTTTCTTTTTTTTTTTAGAAAATAATCTTCTCCGATGAGACTCACTTTCATCTGAGTGGTGCGGTAAATAAACAAAACTGTCGATTGTGGAAAATCCACATATTATTCATGAGCAACCAAACATTCACCTAAATTGACAGTTTGCTGTGGTTTCGTCGGTCCGTACTTCTTTAGAAATGAAGCTGGTAGCGCCGTTACTGTCAATGGAGAGCGGTATAGATTGATGATAACCAACTTTTTATAGCCACAATTGGGTGAAGTTGGTCTTAACAACATCTGGTTCCAATAAGACGGGGCTACGCGTCACACAGCACTTGCAACAACCGAATTATTGCGAGAAATTTTTGAAGATTCCGTTATTTCAAGAAACTGTGACATTAAATGGTCCCACGGAAGTTGTTATTTAACACCATTAGATTACCTATTGTGGGGTTATTTGAAGTCATTGATCTTTAGCAATAAACCAGACTCTCTTCAAGCTTTAAAAGTCAATATTGAACGTGCTATTCATGAAATACGACTTGATTTAGGGGAAAAAGTGCTAAAAAATTGGGTTCATCAAATTCGTTCCTGCAAAAGAAGTCGTGGAGGCCATTTTTTAGAGATTGGACTCAACTTATTACGCGTTTCATTTATACTAAAGAATTTTTTATGCACCCCTCTTCATCGTTTTCCTTCTTAAAAAAATATCATCTATACAAGCAGCCCCAAAAAGGTGTTAAAGAGAGATGTTTAAAAATATATTTTCATTTTTTTCAAAAACTATTATTTATTCATCGATTTCTATATTTTCTCCACCAAAGTAGTCTTCTCTGATATAATACACTTAAACCAGGGTTTTTTTCCAAACTTTAAGCCAGTTCTAGTATGCACTTTTTTGCGCGTAACTCGTTATTCAGCTCTTTCGCGATTTTTATCACTCAATCGTTGCATAATACTCTCCATTTATAAGTCTCTTCAATTTTTGGAACAGGAGAAAGATTTTGTCTCTTCTAAGAACTTCTGTTGCCTCTATCGGGCTTTGGTTTTCATGTCATAGCATTTATTCTTCATCAATTATGGCTTATCTAAGAGAATCGAGATCATTATTGACTTCATTCAACAATTTCTGAGAGATGCTCAGCTCATGCAATGATGTTTTTTGGACAAATTCTGACAATTCTGTACAAATTTTGCTGTCTTACGCTTTATATACAAACTTACCAATAAAATTGCATGACAAAAGTTAATTCATTTGACGTTAAGGCACCAACATCCATTCAAAAAGTGATTTGACGATTCTGCTTATCAATTTTCTCTGCTTTCTCAATATTTTCTTCGGTAGTTGCTGTGCTTAGGCAAAAAGAACGATCACCGTCATTTACATCTTTATGAAGCTTTTACCATTCGTTTTGGACTCAGAGTACTCCCACCGTATGCCACTGTTTACAAATGAAGTTCTTTGTACGAAATTTAATTTTTTTAAACAAAATTGCATGCAAATTCTTTAATGTATTTTTTCGACAACAAAGAATCACCTAATACGCCACACGCTTCTAATTTTTAAGCGTTTCGCCTGGTATATAGCTCAAGGGTGAACTACTCAGCTAAGATAGTGAAATAAATGGAATACACGTAGCCCGCGAAATTAAAAAATTCGCCTTACTTTCGAACCAACCTCGGATCATGATAATCACGAGCATACATTAGGGTTCTATTTTCACTTAGAAGCTGTTTCTATACTCTAAATAACAAAATAGGATATGTTCAAGCTCTCTCTCTTCGACTTATCATATGCCAGAAACCATTAGCAGTGCAAATCCCTCAAAATGATTTATCCCGTCAGTAAATTAGATTTTTAGTAATAAAATTTGTCCAAGCACTCTTGCAGAAAACTAAGCTCATATCTGCCGTAAATACTCGTAGGACTCGCACATCCATACATACATACATTTCAGTATGTGCAATATTTAATTTTCCCCTTATTTATGGCTATTTCGTTTGCTACACCTACTTTGTTGCTATTTATCTATTATTATTATTATTACTTCCATATCATTGCTAGCCTTTTTGTTGGTGTTGTTGTTGTTGCTACCATTATTTCATGTTACATTTATCTAATAATTTTTATGTATGTTATGTTAACAAAGCATACAAAAAGGCATTGATTGGGCATAATTATACTGCCATATAAATACATACATACATACTTACATACATACATATATACCTACATACATAAAAATATGGACACACACATAAATAAATAATATTATTGGCAAATTATTTAATGTTGATTTGTTTTCTAATGGAATTTATTTAAATTAATGTTATTGTTTGTGAGCTTTGCTGAGTTTTATAGTGATCTTAGCCATAGCTACGGGCATTTGTATGCATTTACTGTGGACAAATATATGTAATTTCTGCAAATTTTATTTCAATCCCATTTTTATCAACATTTTCTAAGCATTGCAGCAGTTGCCGCCAGCGCCTGCACTTTTGACCACAGACTAGACAAACAATTGGCTTCAAGGCAAATAAAAAAACACGGCAAGCGAATCAGTGAACGGGTGACGAGATAAAACTAAATCCGTGAGAAAAGTCCACCAACAAAGCGAGCAGCCACAACCGGCATTAAATAAAAATCACATATTCGCCAGCACAGAAACAGCAGGATATGTACAGTACAGCAAAGATATAAAGGGGCAAACAAGGTAAGGAGAGGGTTTTACGATTTATAAAATGTATTTGTTTGAAGCGAAGAAATAGTTTAATGCACACGAATGGAGCGACATCAAAATGCAGGTGTTTTGCATATGTGATAAGGAAATGCTTTTTCACTGGCGAATTATATAAATGCGATTTCAGCGATTTAGACGAAAAATAAGTAGAAGCAACCACATTCTGTGAGCAGTCAAAGTTACCTCCTGCGGTTAAGGGGCTCAAGAGGCATAAGCAGCGACTAAAATCCAATAGTTCTCGCGACAGTCCGGTCTTTATACCGGAACGACCCGGATCTTTATCTGGCCAAGGACTGTCACTCCCGCAATATTCCCCAAAGCCTAATTTGGAAAAAAAATTTATGCGTGTACAACAGCGTTGTTGTTGCTGTTGCAGCAGTTAAAGTTCCAATTAGTTTAATTTAATTAATTTTATTTAATTTCAAATTTTGAATTTTTTTTTTTTTTTTGTTTTTAATTTATTTATTTATTTTTTTTTCTATTTTTTTTTATTTTTTTTTTAAATTTTTTTCTAAATTTTATAAAAAAAATTATTTTTTTTTATTTTTATTTTTTTTTTTTTTGGATTTTATTTAATTTTTTTTTTTTCTTTCATTGGATTTTTTTTTTTTTTTTTTTTGCAATTTTATATATTTATTTATTTTTATTTTATATTTTGATTTTTTATTATATTTTCATTTTTTTGGCTTTATTTTATTGTATATTATTTTATTTTATTTTTTTTTTATTTTTTTTTTTATTGCATTTTATTTTTTTTTTCTTTTATTTTAATTTATTTTTTTTTAGTTTTTACTTTTTTTTTGTAATTTAATTTATTTTATTTTATTTTATTTTATTTTTCATTACTTCCTTCCTAACTCATCAAAGTGCTGCGAATGTGCGTGCTACACTTAAGGCTCCCAACATGCTGGTTGAAGGGTGGCGAAAAGCATTCCAACACGCCCACCCACTGTCATGCAATCACAAGCATCACCGAACGCATAGGAGCAAAAACTAAAAAAAAAACCTTAAAAAATCGCTTTCAATAGAAGCTACTATCTTAAGCGCCACATGTTGTTGCATGTAAGGCTGCAACATTACATGCCACGCTTGCTAACCCGCATGTGCATTGCACCCTCATGCTACTCAGTTTATTTTATTTCCATTTAAAGTGACCAAAAAAGAATCCCTTGATTTTTCATTGAAGACCAAATCGAAGCTCATACATTCATATACACATATGGGTACTTTTGTATGTAGCATCCACCGTACTGTCCACGCTGCATCTTCTTACATGCACATTCTCTGTATGGCGTTGGCTCAGCACAGCTACTGATGATGCCAATCGACGGCTGGAACAACTTTGCGTTGTTGACCTTAATGGAAGTAAGGTGAACTCACTCGCTGGCGCGTCATGTTCGTTAACGGTTGCTAACGAATGGTGGATGGTGGCTACCGTTTTACGGTGTTATTTGGTTGCTTTTAAAGTTTATCAGTAGATGCGGTTATTGCTGTCTCTGTGTCTGATCTGTTCACATATACGGTCAGATTATTGTTGTTGTTGCTGCTACTGTTACTGCTGTTCACTCTTGTTTATTATTTTGCTGTTCTTTTTTAGTTTTGAGGCGATCTCTGTTCAACGAGATGACACACGAGGCACAGAAATTAAATATAAATGCAGACTTCCTGACCAGAACACTATTTAAAGAAGAAATCAGCTCAGATCTTCGTTTCTTGTCGGCACTCTCAGGCTGCGTCCGGAGCTTCTCGACTTTCTGCATAGAAGTTTAAAGCTTAAATTTATATTCCAGCTTCATCCAACTCGAACTCGAAATTTGTATACCAGTTGAAGGCTTAAATCTCATGAGAGCTCAGATCAGCGGAATTGGGTAAAGGGGTATGGAGTTTCGTGAGTGATAGCACCGATGCCAATACGTAATTTACTCATTTATTGCACAACAACAACATCTGTAGATCAGTTTTCTAACTATGAACGCTCTGGAAATCATCAGGACCCCTTAAAAATTATACCGAGCAGCTAAGACGTCAAAAGAAGCGTAAAACCTTATTCCGGAATTGCCGTCCGCTCAAAAATCAGAAACTTTTCAATATCCCAATATTTATAATGCCACCTCTACCCGTCGTAGCATCTAAAGCAACTCTCGCACCAAACGAATACGTGATAATGGTGCTCTCGCCAAGTACAATGTTAAGGGCTGCCAACACGACTCTTTCCAAGATGTCCAAGTGAGCCATAAGTTGGAGGCATTATTTCAAACGACGGAGCTCCCACGAAATAATGAAAGCTGCTTCCTGTTGAAACTCATGAAATGGAATGTATTCGAAGCGAGTTCGCAGATTATGTATCTCAACAGCAGAACCAATTTCGGGAAGTGGCTAATTTCACTTCAGCTTCAAGCACATTGTCATATTGTCGTCGCTTCCAGAGCTCGGAATATGGTTTTGCTTCGTACCAGATTTTAAGACAAGAAAAACCTGGAGTCATTCGATTATCATAAGATCCAGTCTCTCGTCAAAGAGATAGCGCAAAGAAAATGCAATGAAGAGAATATGGAAGGGGTTATATTTGACTGCAATCTCATAAATGTTGATATTAACAACAACAAACACACGAAGATCTGCTCCATGCCATCTCAATATCGTTCGCTACTTGCCACGCACATGCCAACATGCATATAACCGTCACTCTTGCAATTGTTGCTACCAATTGCAACATCGATAATAATAATAATGGCATTGTTGTTGTTTTTGTTACTATTTGCTACCACGATACCCGCACACACACACAAACAACAAAACAACAAAGCAACAAAGCAACTGCAGCATACAAAGTTGTGGCATCCACATGAGCACATGTGCAACAGTATATGCGTAATTTGCCGCAACTTACCTCAGCACTTACTATGTATGTACTTGCCTCATCGACTTTCATTTAGACACATTTTGGAGCTGCCAGCACGAAATGGAAACGCGTTGCTTGCCGAGTTGCCAACTACAGAACGACAAAGTAGCAACTACCAACGGCAGTGTTGTTGCATTTTTTTTTTTTTTTTTGTTAACCAGTCACCAGCTTTGCGTTAATATGGCTTATTTTGTTGGTTGCATTTGTGCTGCATTGCTTGTGTTATTGTTATTGTGACGATGTTGCATGGCCGTGCTGGTTGCATGGTGTAACTGGAAGCTTTAAAATACTAATTAGACGTCATGATGCCGTCCGCTATGTTCGAATATTCGACTTTTTGGTGCGCCTCCTGGGTTATGGCGGTGGCAGCACAACAACAACAACAGCATCGCAGCAATAACTATACTGGAGCCCAAAGTCGTATGTGCCACTTCATCACCTTTACGCCGCAGCAGCACAGAGGCACGCGTGAGCTCATGTACTTACCAAACTTACAGTGAAATAAACGTACATGCTTCACATACATATCTACATACTATACTTTTATATTTGTAGGCTTGTACTTACAACGGCTATCTCTCTGCTCGTTCACTGTGTATTAAAAGGGGGCATTATGTCAAGGATTTTGTTTGTTTGGTATATTTTACACACAACCTTACACACACTCTCATACATGCATATATTTGTTGCTTTTAAGTATATTGCGTTTGTGTTGGTTAATAGAGATTTAAGATAAATGATGTTTTAGAGGGATTCCAATACCCATTTAAATAATCACGTACGCTTATGTGGTAACCAATAGCTATTTTTACATGCAAACATACTTACATTTGTTACTCGTATAAGCACTTACATAATTTGTTGCGCTATAAAACATACTTACGACTAAATTTGCACTCACGTTGTGCCATTTTTTTTTTTAACTTAATTTTAAATTAAATTTTACGTCTACTTAATGAGTTCACAAAATCTGGCAAAGGCCAACCCAACTTTGGGTACAAATTGGCTTGAAAATATTTATAAAATAACCACAATTATATTGGCTTATATTAGTGAAAGAAATTTTTTTTAAATATGCTTTAAGAGGAAGAATAAATTAATTAAGCTTGCAGCTCTATGCGTAGATAATAGGAGAAGATGTGCAAAGTAAAATTCCTGGCTCAATGTCATTCGTTTACAAAAATTGTTGCGCGACAAAAATGCTGGAAGTAGACTGAAACTATGAAAAAATCAAGGGTCTAACCTCTTAAATTGCAATATACATATATATATATATATATATATATATATATATATATATATATATATCGGAGTTGCAAAAATTTTATATATATATATAGATATATATATATATAAAGGGTGATCCAAGTAGAGGTACTTTCTTCAATAGCTTTTTTGACAGATCACGCGTGAGTCGTGTCAAGCTGTCATGTTATTTTTGTTCAGTATTATTTGACATTTCATTATGGAAAAACTTATGCCTGTACAACGTTTACAAATCCTTCAACTTTATGACGAAAATTCACGTTCTGTAAAGAATGTGTTTCGCGTGCTTTGCCCAACTTATGGTCAACATAATCGGTCTACTGAGCGTACTATTCGCAACCCCATCACCCATTGGGAGATCCAGCATTCATTATTGGATAATATTCGACCGAATAGACCACGTTCAGCACGCAGTGAAGAAAATATAACCGCCGTAGCTGAGAGTGTATACGAAGACCGTGGAGAGTCGATTCGGCGTCGTTCACAGCAACTCGGACTGACGTATGGAACTACTTGGCGCATTTTACGTCGATATCTTAAATTGAAAGGGTACGAAATACAGCTTGTGCAAGAACTGAAGACGCTCGACCTTCCCAAGCGATATCGCTTCGCTCTATGGGCTCTTGAAAAGTTCCAGGAAGATCCGATGTTTTCGAGATTTTTTTCAGCGATGAGGCCCACTGAACCTGAAGAGAAAACTACGGTTTGGTGTGGTTTGTGTGCCGGTGGAACGTAACCGTCAATGGCGACCGTTATCGCGCTATAATAACCGACTATTTAATGTCTGAAATTGAATCTCGTGATCTCCACGACATTTGATTTCAACAAGTCGGCGCCGCTTCACACACATCGCATCAATCAATAGATTTATTGAGGTAACATTTCAGTGAACAGATAATGTCACGTTTTGGCTGGTCGATTGGCCACCAAGATTGTGTGATATCACATCGTTAGACTTTTTCCTGTGAGGATATGTAAAGTCTAAAGTCTATGCGGACAATCCCGCTTCGATTCAGACCTTGGAACAAAAAATCATGCGTGCCATTCGCCACTTACCAGTCGAAATGCTCGTCATCGAAAATTGGACTCAACGGGTGGACGATCTGAGATGTAGCCGTGGCCAACATTTGAAAGAGATAGTCGTCAAAAAATAAATGTCAAATAATGTTTTTTCGAATGGTAATAAACATTCCCCATTAAATTTGAATTTTTTGTGTTTTTTTTTTCTTTAATTAAGTAGGGAACCTCGAAATGTATCACCCTATAGAAGAAAGGGAATGATGAGCGAGTTGAAGAGTTTTGTTTTTGTTCGTTAAGAGCGGAATTTACTATTCAACTGCCTGCTCAGTCCAGAGTAGGGTCTGTTGCATTAGATTTCAAAGCTGACATTGTTATCATTCTTAATGCTTTTTCTAAGGTAGACGATATTATCCGCCACTTTATCCTTAAATCCAACATGAGTATGTCCGATCTTGAGACCTACGGTAAGTCGCCGCTCTTTTCGATAGAATTTTCGTTACACATTTTAGCCTCTTTCCTTTTTTGTTGCTAAGTGTACAGTCTCTTTTCTCTTCGCTGCAGTTTGACATTCCTCTATATACCAGGCATTTTCTAATATTGTCAAAAACCAATAGTTACTCTAACCGGCGGCAGAACGTGGCAGCTTGAGATGTCATTCCACAGTTCCCTTATATCGAGTTGCTAACGAGTGCTCTCAAAAGGTAAGAGTGCAAGTCGAGTAGAAAATCTATTGACCTTCCTTGTGCTGTGACATGATAGTGATGCATATCGATGTTGTGTCCTCGGAAAGTACGCACATCTTGAACACTGGAGCCATATCTTTCTTCTATCACAACATGATCAATTTGGTTGCGAAAATTTCGATCTGGAGATAATAATGTGACTTGATGAATTTACATGTGCCGGTATCTAGTGCGATAATGAAGAATTTTACTTTGATAAGGATTGTGGCACGACTACAAGTAGGAATTGGCGACAGAATATCTATCCTACCACCACTCAAACACCAAATTTGCAGACTTTTATATGATCGATGTAGCAAATTACACAAGGTCTTACCTTCTTCCGTCATTATCCCGTCCATTGTTTTTCTTAAACGGCGGTGGTATCAGTGAATTTTTACAAAGACACTAATCAGCTTGGCAGCGGCACCTTACCAATTATGAGATCTGGCATTTCGGGCACTCGCCTCTCACCGTCATCTTTAAAATATTTGCTGGGGTCTTCGTCAAAGGTGAAGTATCTCAGCCATGTCTAATTTGTATGTTTTTTTATTTGAGGTATATTATTTATGTAGTAGTTCCCAAACCATACGCACAAAAAAGGTGGAGTTCTAAACGGATGTTTTTTAAGTGCCAAGAGTATACTTGGTCTAAGACCCGTAGTCATGACCTTTATTGCGGATCGCTCCCAGGTGAATGTAACTCGACAATAATTAAATTTTTAATCATTTTGTTTAATATTGCTGTTATCATTGAAAATATTTGTAATTACTTTCGAAGACACCTTCCCTATCGTCATGCATAGATGCTTCGATTTCACATTTTCAATCATGTCCACCTTTACCTAAAAAATAATTTACAAAGAATCAGTAGAGTCCTAAGAGCTATACCTTCCTACTCACTCATTGTGATGACTTCCTCAGTGTATAATTTAATATATTTTTCAATTACCGCGGAGTTAAGATACCAATTATCTGGGGAGTAATATAAGAGCATTCTCTAAGGAAATTTCTTTACCAGCGTTCCTAGAGAGCATTGTTTTTCTCACCAAGCACAATCCATACGCATATTTTATTGAAGATATACCGTTATACCAAGTAGACTGATTTAACAAATATATAATTTAATGTTTTCAAAATCAATTTTCACTATTTCTATCTAATCTCTGGCGGTCTTTTGTATACAAATAAATTCTAAAATTCAATGAAAATTTAATAAGAACCATTTTACGTATACCCGCTAGTGTGTGTGTGTGTGCATTTCGTTTAACCACAAAAACAAATTATTTAATAGGCGTAACTGTTACGATGAGTATCAAACACACACATACTACACATACAAACAAACAAACATCTGCAATTGTATCTGAAGTCTGTTGGTACGGATAATCTGTGATTTAAAAACTCCCACAGGTCAGGCGAGCACATCAATTACGTTGGCGCTACAGCAACAAACACACACACACAAACACATACAAACACATACAAACACACAGAGCAACACTTGTGGCCACAATCAACAATAGGCGGCAGACAGACAGACGATCGGAGATTCTAGATGCCGAAGTTCGCGATCTTTCAACAAGCAGACGGACAGAATCAACAATAAAAGTAACAAAAAACGGGCAGGAATCGACAGTTGCATAGAGTAGAGACGAATTCAGTCGTCCGTGCAGACCAAAGCGGCACTTGACGTTTCGATTGAGTAAAACACACCGACACACACACGGGCACTCAGTTCGCTTAAAGCCTGCGACTGCTGCAAGTGACCTCTCAATTTATGGCGCATACGAGTGAGTATACCCTAAAAGGCGCTGAACAACGGCAATCATAAGCAATTGTGGCAATAGTGTGGGCCGTAGCCACAATGTAAATACAGCAACGTGAAATAATATCAAAAACAACAACGACAACAACGCATTTTAGTGCACATCATTCCATTGCGCTGCTGAGGCTCCAAGACGATTCACCTATATGTGCGTATATATAAATATGTGTTTGTATGTATATGTGTATATGTTTATGCTGCGGCCCCATCGCATTTGGTACAGCCCCCAAAATGGGCATGCGCCTGCGCACATTCATGCGTTGATTGTTTTATTATGATGATGTTAAATTATTATAATCCAACACAAGGCAAACACACATAATATCACACACAAACATACTTATATAAGTGCAAATGATGATGGCAATTGCAGTTGTCGTCGACGAGTATCATCTGCTCTGGGATGCAACCCACATTGCAGGCGACTTGCGGCTTTTTCAGCAAAGGATGCCACAATTCGCGCAGAGCTTTGCTCAATGTGGCCCTCGTGGATGATTATACACATATGTACCAGCACACGTATGTATGTATGTATGTATGTATGGAAAAACAAACAAACGTAAAATATAATTTAATGATTACGATCGACATCGCAGCACACTCATACCTATAGTAACAACATCAGCAACAACAATTGTATGGAGAATTGAAGATGCTTGCCATCATCCACACAGCATCATCCCGTATCGACACACTCGCTCATCGCGCGCCAAAGTGTTGATGCCCTATTGTGATAATTTTGGGTTGTACTTACTTAATATGCGAAATTTTACAGATGAATGGTGAGAAATAATTTTCATTTGCCATTCGACGTGCCAACCAACCAGCCAGTCCAGCCAGTCAGCCAGTCGCGCAGTGGTGGAGCCTTCAGCTTGCTAGCGCCGGTGCCAGTCCATCCGCCTCCGCATTTGCATCGTTTTGCATCGATTGCGCATTTAGTGTGAGGCGGTTTCAATATTATTGAATTGAATGTCCAGACAATATGGAATGCACGTGCATACCTACCTACCTACCTACTTACATACATACATACATACAAACAAACATCGGTGAAGCACTTCTTTGGTAGGTAAAAATGATTTTTTATTGATTTTAAGTTGATATTTTTTTGATATTTCTCCCTCCATGTAGCGAAATCGATTTTGATTGCTGGTGATGTGAGGTTTTAGATAAAATTTAAAGATTTAGCATAAGGTTAATAGGGTCTAATGGATGAATTGTTGAATGGTCACTTCCTCGAAGTTTGTGGTTGAATATATTTCCATTGGATTTTGCATAAATATTTGCAGATTTTTTTGTTGTTGCTGAAATGATTGTATTTGTTTAAAACATATTCAGCGGAGTTTCATGTTATAGAAGACATGAACCGATTGCTGACATGTGTCGATCACTTTTTCACGGGTTTTACCAAGATTTCTCGCTTGGTAAATATATATTCACTGGCCGAAAAAGAGGTTGATTAGGTCCGTTTATGATTTTTTTTAGACGACAAACGTTGGGGTTCTCTCTACTGTAGGGCGGTCTTCTTCATAGCGCACTAATGTTATTTTATACTAAATTATTGATGAGCCTTAGCCGAAGGTTTAGCATTGCCTACTACCATTGGGAAGGCCTGTGTTCGAGTTCTAGTCGAATCCAGCATCCTAAACTATAGAAAATTAATTTTTTCTCGGTAGGGAATTTTAAGTCCACCGAGTGCATTTCTGACATGAAATAAAAGCTTCGTATAAAAATCCGCCGTCAAGAGGCGGCTTAGAATAAACCGTAGGTCCCTCCATTTGTTAGTTAAACCACGACGCAAAACCACAAACTAGAGGAGGGGCTCGGTCGGAAACCGCTTCAGCGGTAACAAAGCGCAAAATATATAAAGGGTGATCCATTTCGAAATTTAATGCAGAATGTTTATTATCATTCAAAACAACATTCTTTGGTATTTATTCTTTGAAGATTATCTCTTTCAAAAGTTAGCCGCGGCTACGACGCCTCGACGTAAAATACGCCAAGTCGTTCCACACGTCAGTCCGATTTGCTGCGGACGGCGCCGAATCAACTCTCCACGGTCTTCGTGTATACTCTCAGTTACGGCCACACGACTCCCGCGTGATCTGTCAAAAAAAGACTATTAGAAGAAGTACCCCAACCTGGATCACCCTATATATACGATTTTATATATATTGATTAGCTTTTTCAGAGAGTAGTAGTGTTGGTCGATTGGTTAGTCTTCGCTGTCCGGATGGGATTTCATGTATTATAAGATGGGCGATTTAATTTGGAATCGTTCCATCCAGTGACAACCAAGTAGATTAATGAATTTTCCTAAGCTAACTTCTAGTGCTACAGACAACCATAATTCGGGCCCCCGGTTTGGCTCAACTCATTTGGAGATGTTTCGTCGTATACGCTGAATGCTCTGACAGTTGTACCGAAGATATTTTCTTTGCCCACCCGGAAGCTAACATCTTTAAGCACAATTTTGACATCGTGGCGGAGGCATACTAAGCACATGAGGAAGGCGTCATTGATCATAACTTCATTATCTTCCATTGAAAATGGCACAAATCAGCGGTACGTTGAAAAACTTGGCTTTGATATTGTTAGACTACCGGAGTAAATAGTAGTACTCATTTATTAACCTTTTTTCCCACCACAAATCCGATACCAAATTTGCGCTGCTTTATATGGCGACTGTATGAGGTAGAACATAGGATCTATTTTCTTCCATTCTTGTCAGGTCAATTGCGTCACTTTGACGGCTGACGGTTGACGGTTGACAAATGGCAAGCCTTTATTCAAACAGCTGCTGGGCAACGGCATCTCATTCATTCATTGCAATTGGCATACCACGTGCATGCAATTAGATCGTGTTCCATAAAATGTTTGCAGTAACGTTCGTCAAAAGTGGAGTTTCTGATTCGAGACATTATAGATTTCTTCGTTGGACTTAAATTTGTACATGGTGGGTTCCAAGTTCACTGCACAAAACCCGCTACCCGAGGGGATTTAAAATTAAAAAATTAAAAATGTATATAGCGAGCGACTTGCTTCAAGCCTGACGCCTTCTCGCAGCCGCACACCCATTGAACAGAACCCGAAAAAAACCTCTAATTTAACCTTAAAAAGAATATGTCGAAGTGGCTCCACTAAAGCTCCCTCTCTTTTATCTATGACTCAGGCCCCCAAATGGATTAGCTGCCGCATCTCGCAAAAAGTTTGCCTACGATAGAAGGGTGTGAAACGAGATAAATTTATATATTTTGTATGCTGTAGACAACCAAAGCTGCTATAAGGGCTATCAACTATATGTGAGTTGCAGAGACTTCAATCGAAAGGGTTATGCGTTCTCAAATCCAAGAACTGGCAAATGTAACCTGCTTTTTTGTGTGAAAGAAACGCTTGTACATATAAATATATATTTGTTATATGCATTAGTGCACCTGTGCAACATTTCGCTGCAACAAGCCATTTACGGTCACTTCATTCATAATCATTAACCATTAGTTGTGCATATATGTATGTAGATATTTTTTGTTAAAATTAAAGTCACTCTCACAACTATGAAAAGAAATATATTCAACGCACATTCATACATACATATGTATGCAACACCGCTTTCAGGGCTATCTCAATAAATCATATGACTTCCTTATTGGTGCAAACTGTAGACTGTGAACACAAATGTCCATACAAATGGGTAAGCAGTGTGGACAAGTGGAAGCCACCCGCTCACCAAGCCGGTGCTTCTTACAAATATCTATGTATGTATGTATGTACATTGTATGTAAGTAGGCATGTTGTTGTTGTTGGAATAATGCTATTGACGTCATTTGCCGACAAGTAAGTCGAAATGAAATGCGAACAATGAGGAGTAGAAAAAAAGTATGCACATGTATACATACATACATAACATTCATCGATTTACGGCAACATGAAAAGGTGGTTGCTGCTGCTGCTGAACTGTTTGTTGTGCGCTGCACTTAGCGCGCCACTGCCAATCACCCGCGCCTGGTGGGTAATAATACAAAAGTAGTAGCAACAAACGCGGACAACATTTGAGGCGCCGCGCCACAGAAGCGCATGCGCGGGAGTCGCGCATACGAGTATGGCAACGCCAACAATTGCAACAACAACAACAACACTAGCGCAGCTTATCAACTGTGAAGCCATAATCGCACGGCCGACAACAATAATTGTGGCAGTCTCAGCAGCAGCAGCAGCTGCGGCCGGTGTATTGGCAATGTCTACAGCCAACAGGTCCTTGTTGCTTAACGCGCTTCACTGACAAGATATGAATCGGGAAAATTTTCAATTCATATCACGATTGAAAATATTTTTTATTTCTTCTCATACTTTTTTCTACCAAATGAATTGAAATTGTCGCTCTCTGCTTATTGTTATTACTGTTGTTGTTGTTGCTTTCGTTGTTGTTGTTGTCGTCTAATAATGTTTGTTGAATTTCATTTATATATATAAGTTCATCTGTTGTTGCTTTTGATATGGACAATTGTAATTGCAACTATGTTTGCAACGGTCGCTCATTGGCTTTGCTTGGTTAGCCGCAATCGGTCCTCAGTCGCTCCATTGGGAGAAATAATGTTTAATTAAAGATTTGTAATATTTGATAATGCCAAATAGTTTCTCGTTGACAATTCACTGGGCGCAATTATGTTTCATGTTTGGACTGTCGGAAGTAAATGCGCCAAGAGTAGCATTTTGGATTTGTGTGTTTGCTGTGACTTGGTAACTTCTACTAGCTCATTATCAGCAAAAACTTACTTCTCTCTCTCTCTCTCTCTTAAGTGCTTCAGTACTTAACGGCTTTAGAAAGAATGAGAAATTTGCAAAATACACGCTCTGTTATCTCATATTTCTTAATCGAAACTTTGTTGTTTGGCACACCAATTAGTAAATATTTTTTTATGGATTTTCAGCACTCCGCTCGCAGCTCATTGAAAGTAGAAAACAAACCAACGAAGGATCATTTTATCACATTTAATATTAGTATTTTGTTAACAAACGAAAGTTTTTGTAAAAAAGTTTAGTCTAAAGCCGATAGCAGATAAAACTTTGCTGTGTCGCGGGACATTTTCAACTTTGCTAGCAAAGCGAAAAACGCTAACAGTAGACACAATATGTATTCAATTTTTATTCAGTTATTTTTTATCAAAAATCTAAAAATCTTTTAAACGAAGTAATTATTAAACCTGTTTTGGAGTTTTCCTTCTTAATTATTGGAAATTCGCCTTAAATTTAAGTAAATAAGTTGAAATTAAAGTCAGGGGATGGTCAACGGGCACAAAAAGATGAGCGATGGCCATCTCTTGGCGTTGCGTTGTGGTTAATTTCTTAGACTAGCATGTATTCATCGTCAAAGTCAAACTGTCACGCAACGCGGCTCAAAAGTGCGATCTGCCATCGGCTTAAGAGTTTTGGAAATATATCTGTCATCTATTTGAAAAAAAGATAAATTAAAAAGTATGTGTTCTACAGGCCTTTGTCGAATAGAATATGTCTGAGAAATATTGAAACTTAAGGAAATTTAAACAAATGAAGAATTACAATTTGACTACCAAATGGAAATTATTTGAAAAAGCTTTAAGCCTAACATTTGTTTGAACTAAGTTGCCACCTATTTTAAAAATATTAAATTACTGAAGAGTGTTTTAAGAATTGAAGGTTTTCGAGGATACGTATGAAACGGAAATTATTGAAAAATTGTTTACCAAAGACCAAATATCAAATAGGGTTGCCATGTAACCAGGTAAGTAAAATCTGATGATAATTAAAAACAAGAAAAAAAGTACTTCATACTTTTCATAAACATATAAAATTTATTGTATTGCTTTCTTCCGATTTCGATGAATTTCAATACCAATATGTACATGAATTTTACGCCTTAGTTCCTTTTTGACGGATTCATGACCCAACATTTCAAATAAGAAAAATCGATCGTATATATGCGTAAGCGATCCGCTCTTCGCGGTTCCGAAAAATTTATGTATACTTATAGATCAACCTACCAACTTTGGTTGAGATATCTCAAAAGCTGAGTTACTAGTTCGCTTTCAAGCAGGCGTACTGACAGACGGGCATGACTAAATCAATTCAGCTCGTCATTAGGATACGTTTGGTCTAAATTTTGGTGGGTTTATCTCTTCTCCTCCTGGTACTTTACATACTTCCGACCAAAGTTTATATCCCTTTTATTTCATGTACATAAAAGGTACGAGGCATATCCAGAAAGTAAGTGAGTAAAAAAAATTGTTCCAAATCAAAAAATTACGTGATACTTTAGTGTAAACTATATTTCGACCTAGTCGCCATTCCTCTTTAGGCAAATGGCGGGGTATCACTTTGTTTATGCCTCCCTCGAAGTAGTTTCCCGACAGCGCCATCTCGCGAACAGTTTACATTATCCGAGAGTTTCGGTGATTGTTTCATGTAGTAGAGATTTAAAAAATCGCCGAAACATCGCAGATATTTTAAGCACAGTCAATTTGCAATCATCTCGGAGCCCATTTTCGATTTTCCAGACATTTCGTAAGTAGCCCTTGAGGATAGTCCGCCCCTCTGTTCATAAATTTGTAACCGCTGAAGCGATTTTTGTCCGAGCTCCTCCTCCAATTTGTGGTTTTGCGTCTTGATGTTTTTACCAAAGAAATGGAGGGACATTTAGTTTATTCTAAGCCCCCTTCGAACGACTGATGGATTTTTATGAGGAGCCTTTTATTTCATGTCAGAAATACACCAGTTCCTTTTAAGACGAAGCTGGCCAAAAAAGACTATTCTGACATGAAATTAGGAAGACTATGTCAGTGGTATTCTGGTAAAGCAACTCTAATCTGGAAAGGTCATTTTGCACCTAGGGGAATATGTACATCATTATTCGCTTCCTCGGTGTAAATGCGGTCTCTGCAACCATGAACTAACTGAATGTTTCTTAATTCAACTATAAAGCTCAAAAACAGCTTTCTCGCTAATCTCTAATACTTTCGCAGTGGGGTCATACTAACCTTATTCACTTTGGAATTAAAGCATAATAATGAGTTCATGAGCTGCTCTCAACGATAATATAATGAGGAAGTTAGTGGAATACCAAGGCTAAAATAGTAAAAATTTACGCCGAATAGCAAATTAATTTATTTCGGACGCTAAGAAGCCGAAGTGTCTGTCCTGAAACCCATATTTCAATATAGGGTTAAAATTTGGTCAATGCGATTGAAAATATGGAAAAAAACAAGGCTATGGAACCGAAATATTGGACATTTACCTTGATATGATCGAGACACCGAAATTATTCTTTCAAACATTCATTTTTATTAGATATTTCAATTGGTAGAGCTGCACTATGCAAGAAACCGCAATATTCTTTTAGTCGTGGTAACCGAGCATTAGGCCGAAGAAGCATCATCTGGTGCAGTATAGTCAAAATGTTCTTCACCCTTTCTTGGTAATCACAAATACCCGAAATTTTAGCAAATCTATAGAATAAAGCTAGAATGTCTCTAACGATACATTTCCTGCGTCAAACAAGGTGAGGGGCTACACTAAGATCTAGCTAAAATCAAAAAACGATGCCAAGAATTTCGGGATAAAGGCATGATGAGCGGCTAGTGTTGGAGCCTAATACGTGAACAGATACAAAAGACTCAGTTCCACCACCCTGCATTTCTGATTTTTTACTTTTAATTAATCATCAAAAATCACAAACCTGAAACCGAGCTTAAAAAACGGAGTAAAGATTCGAATTAAGCGTCATAAATTATCATGAATTTTTGGTTTTTATAGGTCTAAAAATGAGTATATTTGTCGTCCATCCTTGTTTGATTAACCGTAAGCATTAAAATGTAATTTACATCGAACAATTAATACAACAACAGCAATCAAGCCGCAAGACACGCACAATACAGCAAGTACCACATACTACAATACTTAATAAGTGCTTAATGGTATTAAATGTTTTAATTACCGCCTACATGGCCGGCTGGCGGTACCAAATACGGTCGACGAAATCGCGTTGTTTCGCTTGTAATCGTTGTCAATCGCACCACCAAAACAAGCAAATGATTGGACGACTTTGGACACGGAAGGTGCGAATACCACAAAAAAAAATGGAGAAGTAAATCTGAAATTGCCAACTGGCAAACGCGTGCTCGTCGAACGAATAGCGCGGGCAGTTTTAGACAATTGGTCGCAGCCATATACAAATGTATATATTTGAGCAATTGAATTCATAATCGTAAAAGTAAATATGTAAGCAATTAAGCCTACTTAACATACAACTTTAAAACTCAGACATATACATACATAAGTCAGTGTGTGAGTATGTGTGTGCGCCTGTGTGTGACTTACAACAGCCACGCAGAGTTGTCTCCATTTTGTCAGTCATTAGCAAACGTTAATTAGTTTATAAAAGTAGTGCAATCGTGTTGTTGTAATTTGTTTCCCCTTTTGTATACAGCATTTGTAATACTTACACCCGTACTTATAGACTATTTATAACTTATACATACAAGGTCATCCATTTTGCGATTCCGAAAATAAATGTAAATCAAATAAATTTAAATAATTTTTTTCATGAAATTCCTCTTCTAAGGGGTGATCCATTTCGAGGCTCCCTAATTTTTTAAATAAAAAAAACGCCGAAAACTCAAATTTAATGGGAAATGTTTCTTGTATCATTCGAAAGAACATTCCTTGCCACTTATTTTTTAAAGATTATCTCTTTCAAATGTTGGTAGCTGCGGTACTTCTCAGATGATCCATCCGTTGAGTCCAATTTTCGATGATTCTTTCGCGCATTTCGACTGGTAACTGGCGAATAATACGCGTGGTCTTCTTGCTACAAGGCCTGAATCGAAGCGGGATTGTCGGCATGACTTTAGACTTTATATATCCCCACAGAAAAAAGTCTAACGGTGTGATATCACACAATTTTGGTGGCCAATCGACCGGCCCAAAACGTGAAATTATCTGCTCACCGAAGTATTCTCTCAATAAATCCATTGATTGATGTGATGTGTGGGAAGTGGTGCCGTTTTGTTGAAACCAAATGTCGCGGAGTTCACGAGCTTCAATCTCAGGCATCAAATAGCCGATTATCATGGCGCGATAATGGTATCTCACCGGTATCCGGCATCATTTTTGAAAAAATATGGACCAATAATTCCTCCGCCCCACAAACCACAACAAATCTTTGTTTTTTTTCGGATGAAATAGCAGCTCTTGAATCCCTTCTGGTTGCTCTTGATCTCAAATGCGGCAAATTTGCTTGTTTACGTGCGCATAGTGCCAGAAATGAGCCTCTTCGCTGAACAAAATTTGGCTCGAAAACGTCAGATCTTCTTGGAACTTTTCAAGAGCCCATAGAGCGAAGCGATGTCGCTTGGGAAGGTCGAGCGGCTTCAGTTCTTGCACAAGCTGTATTTTGTACGCTTTCAATTTAAGATATCGACGTAAAATGCGGCAAGTCGTTCCATACGTCAGTCCGAGTTGCTGTGAACGGTGTCGAATCGACTCTCCACGGTCTTCGTGTACACTCTCAGCTACGGCCGCTATATTTTTTTTACTGTGTGCTGAACGTGGTCTATTCGTTCGAATATTATCCAATAATGAATGCTGGGTCAGTAGGCCGATCATGTTGACCATAACTTGAGCGAAGCGCCCTAAACACATTTTTTATAGAACGTGAATTTTCGTAATAAAGTTGAATGATTTGTAAACGTCATTCGGGTTGAAATCTTTCCATAATGAAATGCCAAAAAATACTAAACAAAAATAACATGACAGCTTGACACGACTCAAGCGTGATCTGTCAAAAAAAGGCTATTGAAAAAAGTATCTCTACTTGGATCACCCTTTATTATAAAGTTTGAGCTTTACATTATATGTGAAACACTACGCCATTCAAATAACCGACTCGTGAATTCTTGCAAGCTTCGATCCGTTTGAGGTTATTTCGATCACTTTTTGCCACATATTTGACGGTTGGTTTTCAAGTGCTCAATAGTTAAAAGTTTATCCGCATAAACACGGTCTTCCGCATGGCCCCACCAAAAAAAATCCAACGGGGCCAAATCTCACGATGTCGGTGGCCGCCAAGACGAGGCACTACGCGGCCGGGAAACTTCACTCACAATAAATCCAAATTCGCTCGTGTTGTGCGGCATGTGGCACCGTCTTGTTGGAACCACATATTGTCTAAATCGTGTTATTCAATTGTAGGCTAAAGAAGTCGGCTATCACCGTTATCGTTTTAAATAAGGAAATAAGGTCCAATTACACATCCGGACCGAAGAGCGCATCAGACTGTAAGTTTTTTTGTTGTAATCCTCTCAATTATTATTTGCGGAATCTTGGGGCCCTAAAAGCGACAATTTCGCTTATTTACGTATCCACCAAGTGAGAAATGTGCCTCGTCGCTGTAGAAATGTTTGTTGGAAAGTATCGCGGTCCACTGCTTGTTGTTCAAGCACCCAAACGACAACGTTGTGAATGGTCAGCTGGCTTCAGTTGTTGTGTGAGCTGGACTTTTTACGCCATAATATGCCGTAAAAAAGTCCCAACTGTTGAGAACGTCGAGAAATAAGCACATTCGGGTCTGCGGTTACACTTTCACTTACGGCAGCGATATTTAAGGTGGTAAGAGGATTATGCATATGCCTCACAATATCTGTAACCGATCCGGTCTTCTCAAATTTCTTAAAAAATTTTACCAATTGCTTGAGTATTTGGACGATTATGTTCATTATTATCTCTTCTTAAAGCACGAACCGTGGCCACGTTTATATCATCATTTTTTAGTAGATTTCAACAATTTTAATGCATCCTGCGGTCCATTTTCATAAATGTCTGACATTAAAATAAAACAAAGCATGTTTTGTTTGACAGTTGAGTTTGACAGATGTCAAAATGCTGCCCTGCACTAAATGGATAACCCTTTGCATACATATTATACAATAATTAAATTAGTCATGCTTTTTTGAGTACACAAATACATATATTTAATTAATATGCCGTGAAATTATAGTCAGCTACTTAATTAACACACACACACACACACACACATACATTCACTCAATTTTTGTTACAGGTAAATAATCGCCAAAACTGATTTTATTATTTATTTTTAATCTTTTTTTTTCAATTTTGATCTCCATTTTCGAATCATACGCGCGTCTGAAATTTGTCACGCCAAATGCTAATGCTTAAATAATTTATTTAATTATTGGTGTTATACACATTATTATACAAGTATATGCTAGATTATTTTAATAGCTGATTATCGAAAGCGCACCAGCGAAGCCTTAATATACACAAACACACACACACATCTATATACAAATGTAGATTAACAAAAATTCCGTAGCCGAAAAAAGTGTGTGGGAAGAAATTAGAAATTCAACAAAGTGTCAAAAGCCGAAACCTGCCAGTAGGTGTTGATCATAACTGATCATTTCGATCGCAACAACAGTCGAGTTGATTTGTCAGCGTTTAGCTAAGTCATGATGCTTGCGTGTTTGACCAAAGCTTAAATTTTTTTTTTTCAATTTGTCGGTTTGCATATTTCCTTGCTCGCTCTTTAAAGTGTGTCCAATTAATTAATTAAAATTTGTGAAATGTCGTTAAACGAGTTTTTTTTGTTGTTGTTTCATATTTGAGGAAATCTATTAATATTTTTCGTTTGATAATGTGTAACGCTACTGGTATTTAAATCTTCTAGTTGTTGGGAATTCAAATACAAAAAATTTCCATATGTATGTATGGGTTTATTAAAAATGATGATTTACTGTGGGTCAACGTGTTAATCAAGTGAAGATTATGGAGATTTTGTAGATGACTGTATTATGGTGTGAATATTAATGATTTAAAAAAAATTATTGTCTGTACTAAGCCACTTGAATACGAAATATCCTAGTAATTTCGAGGATTCATCTGAAGATGCTCCTGATTTTCCGGCATCTCTTTTTTCCTTATTTCAGTTAAAATGACCGAGTTTTTATAAACCATTCGTCTAAGCCGGTCATATATATATCTCCCTTACAGATATGCGAATTTATTTTATGTATGAAAGATCCGTCGAAAAAAGTATGTATGACTGTGAAATTTGGTATTTTATACACGTTGGCGACCGCAAGAGCCGAGTGGTTTTCATTGTGTACTACAATTTGGAAGCACAGAGCTCTAGTACGGGTTCGACCAACTTTAAAAATTATAGAAAAAAATTATTCTAATTACGATCGCCCCTCGACAGGGAACATCAAGCCCTGCGGGTGTATTTTTGACAAGAAAGCTCCTCAAAGAACCCATCAGCTTTTCGAAGGCAGCTAAGAATAAACCGTAAGACTCTCCATTTCTATGGAAAAACATTAAGACGAACCCAGAAATCGGTTTGGGAGCTTGACCAAAAATCACTTCAGTGCTTACGACAAACCAATTATATGCAATAAGTGTGGGAAACGTGAGAAACGTGGAGCCTTGGCTAACGAAAAAAACTTTAGTGAAGGCACTTCCGCTATCATATACTTTCGGTCACCCCACTAAGTGAACAGCTTTGACATGATCCATCTCAAAACGGAGTTCAATATAACGCTGATTTGCGCCGGCATCTCGATAGAAGGACGATATAGACAAAAATTCTTTATATGAGTGCCTAGAATGCTGCTAAGACCGTTGTCCCTTCCACAATGTGAGAATCGTCCTAAACTCCAGCCTCCATGACAAAACGTATCCTGAAGCTAATCAACTTTACTGGAGCAATGGTCTGTAATACCAGATTTCAGCATAGTAGATAATCAGTCTACGTGGCAATCCACTAATCAAAGAACTCATAACCCCCTATGACTATGTTGTGATAGATGTAAGATATGTTTTCAGTGTTTTAGATGTGCGTGCACTGTGAGGTCCTAACATTGACTTGCACCACCAGCTACTTGTAGCAGCAAATAATGGCCGTAAAGAAACACAAGAAAGATTTAAATTCGAATGGCTGCAATCACAACAAACTGCCCAAAGCAAACTCGACTTGTATTATTGCTTTCTGAAAGCCCTTATCATCATCTTGGTATATGAGAGCTGCGGGAGGACATTTCGCGCGCGTACAGCTGCAAATGCAACTCTTGGTTTCCGAAAAAATGAAAAAAAAAGTTCTGATACGATAAGGATTGCTGCATCACAGTGGAAAATAAGAGAAAATCTAGCGACTAATACCCAGAGTACACTGAATTTATGGAGAGAATACTTCTCCAGCCTTTTGAATGAAAGTGTAACACCCGGAGATAGCCAACACGATTCCCTAAACGATAATAATGGAAGAGATGTTCCATTGCCTCACAATGAACAGCAATTTCTCGCCTGAAAACCCAAAAAAATGTGGTGCCGATGTTTTCCCAGCCGATCTATTCAAATACAGTGGCGAAGAACTGACAAGGTGCGTGGCTTAGCCTCTTTACGCAATATGCTCAGAGGAAAGCATGCCTGACGACAACTGGAACCTAAGTGTACACTGCCCAGTTCACTTAAGGGATAACTTCACAATCTGCAACAATTACCATGGGACAAGCCTCCTTAGTATCGCATATAAGGGTATTGTGTGAAGGACCAAAGCCCACCGTCAACAAACGGATTAGACCTTATCAGTGTATCTTTAGATCTGGAAAATCTACAATTGACCATATATTCACCATGATAACACGAAAGGAAGCTGACCCTATGTCACTATGTAAGAATTTGAGATTCCCGCAAATTTTGTATGACTGTGTAAACTAACGTTAAGATATACCAACAGCTCCGTCAGTATCGTGAAGGACCACTGCGAGCCGTTCGATGATAAACGGAAATTCAGACAAGGCGACTCTTTATCCGGTAGCCTCTTCAACTTGATATTGGATAAAGTAATATGGGCTAAATCCAACACAGAGATTTTATTGAAAAGTAATGTCCTCTTCCGATGAACAAAGAACAGACCCACAAGTCTCACATAATTCCCGTCCTGTTATAAGGTGCAGTAACGTAGGTAATGAAGTATTCGAGAGAGGGATTGGAGAATACCGCAGACGATGGAAGGAGAGAAATATACGGCAATATTAACATAGTTGAGCGAATTAAGAGACAGCGAGTACGCTAGCTAGGTCAAGTCGTTCGTATGAGCGACAACTCTCCAGCTTTTAAAATTTTCGACGCTATACGACCCGGTGAAAGCAGAGAAATAGGAAGACTTCCGTTCCATTCACAGTATCAGATGGAGAAGGATCTGACTTCACTTGGTGTCTTCAACTAGAAGAAAAAAACTACTTTAACTCGGTTATACTCGCGAAAGCGATGTCAGTCAAGAAGAACAATAGAATTTTTAAAAATCAGAAAATTTTAATCAAATCGCTATTCCAAAAAAAAATCTTATTTCCTGCAAATCGTTCGCTTAAATTTAAAAAAAAAATCATTACCTCACCATCAATACAATAAATGCAACAATCAAGACGGAAAAAAGTGAAATTCGACCAATTCTCTGCATTTCAAATGCAATAATTCTCCGAAGCACAGCTGTGACTTGAATTACAAATTTATGTCATCAACGCCACCGGAGTTGAGCATGCACAAACAGCAACAACCAACTTTAAAAACAACAACAACAACAACGAGAATAACAACAACTCCAATACCACCATTTACCCACCGATTTATGCCAATTAAGCTAATGATTACACTCAAAGTGTCTAATTTTTCGCCAAAGAGGCGCAAATGACTCAACAAAATGCCATTGGCACGAACAAACGTAGGCTTCATTTACGACTAACTGTATAATAAACGAATACAAAACGGCAAATGAACTGCTATACTTAGATAAAAATACTCGCTCATGCACTTATTGACGCCCAAACAAAGTCAACAAACGTTGACGGCGACGACGTCGACGCCAAGACAACGAGACGAGCCAATAAAGTGAAAATGAAAAAATAAAAAATAAAATAAATTAAAAATAAATGAAAAAATATTTAAAAAAAGGCCAAATAGACAAGAGGAAAACTGGTTAAATGACACACACATCCACACGCACACACGGCACGCCAACAAAGTGATTGCAATGACAACCTCTGAACGCTGAATGGATGGATGGGGAATTCGATTTCGGTTTCGGTTTGGTTGCCAATGTGACTGACTGGCGATGACGAGCAAGTGACAAGCATTTCAGCATTTTTACCAATATATTCCGCAAACGAATATATAAATGTCATACATAAACACACACACACACACACACACACATGCAACAACATAAAAGCAAACAAACGTGCGGCGCAGCTGTGATTGACGAATCGTGCTGTGGGCAACCCACTGCTGCTCGCTTTAATTTAGATTTTCAAAACGATTTTCCCGCTCTTGGCGATAGACTGCCTGCCTGCCTACCACACACTGCAGCATAGTTAGCAAAAAGCAAAAGGAGATAGAGTCAGCCAGATAGTCAAGCAAGATGGATGGACAGACACTCGACAGAGCTGGCAAGCCGTATCATAGACAAGCAGGCGTTCAAGCAGACGGACAGCAGCGCACAATTCTACGCTGGGAGTGGAGAGGTGCAACACGACAGCGACTGTGCAACACAACACAACACGGCTCATCGACGAGCGAACGTACCAGCTTGAGTTTTGCGCTGCGCCAGCAGTCAGTCACTCATTTGGTCCGGCCATAATCAATGACAGCTTTTTGATTATCATTGCAACTGTAGCAAAAGGTTGAGGAAATATTGCCAAATGGTCTAGTGTAAGGATCAGGCGGACAATCTTGGCTTATTGATTTTTTTGCGCAGCATCTAACCACTTACATAACTGCACTTCAATCAATTGCCAGCGCTGTAGACGCGGCACACAAGTGAACTTAACTGCCTGCGCCAAGGTGTGCAGAACTGAATTGCGCCGAAGAGAACTGAACTAAATTGAGCTGAACTACTGTTAACTGATGGCAGCTTGTCTGATAAAGTCAGCCTGACGGCGACAGTTCGCTGGCGATATTGAGAAAATATTGATTGCTTGCTGTAGAGGCACAAAAAAAATGGCTTTGTTCTTGGGTTATTATTTAATATTCTTGAATTTAGTATTCTAGAGAATTACTATGACTTAGTGGTGAGCTTTTAGTGCAATTTATTTGGAAATTAAGAAAACTTTAATTGAACGCCAGAAAGTTTGTTTTATTGAACAGAAGCACTTAGATGGTTAGATGTATAAAGTTTTGGTCCTAAATTTGGAACTCACGAAAAGTCCTTTCTTTACTCTTAAGGTTTAATGCTCTCGCACCGCAAGAACCTAAGGCAGCATATAATTCAGACTGAACAGACGTAGCTCTCCGCCAATCGATCCTTCCTTTTTTATTATAGATAATATCAAAGCACTCACGTACTACCATTCAGAAAACCAGGGATCGAGTCCGGGTTCGAGCAACATCTAAAATTATAGAAAATTAATTTTTCTAATTGCGGTCGTCCCCCTTCTCCTTCTTTGGCATAGGCACCGCATACGCGATTATAGCCGCATCAACAATAGCGCTCCAATCGTTTCTTCTCTTTGATATTTGGCGCCAGTTGGAAATACCAAGTGCCACCAGGTCGCTCCCCACCTGATCCTTCCAATGGATGAAAGCGCTCCAGCTTTGAAAATATTCAATGGAGTACCCGCTGGTGGAAGCAGAGGAAGAGGGAGACCTCCACTCCGTTGGAAAAATCAGGTGGGGAGCGACCTGGTGGCACTTGGTATTTCTAACTGGCGCCAAACAGCAAGAAGAAGAAACGAGTGGCGCGCTATTGTTGATGAGGCTATAATCGCGTAAGCGGTGCCTACGCCAAAGAAGATGAAGAAGAAGAAGATTTCAGCATAATGTATTTTTTTCAACAACAAAATTGTAAGGGCAAGGCCAAGAGACTTAGATGAAGGGTAACATTGTTTTATTTTGTAGATGTTAAATCTACGCCACGTAGGCTGACATGTGCATTCCTGGTCGAAAAGAATGATCTGGTATGATCATCTACACAATCAATTTTCTATCCTCTCCTGTCTATGAACGGCTCAATTTTACTATGTAAAATGTATAATAAAATTTCATTTTAATTTTGAGTATGGAAAAATGAAGATGTCAGACTGAGCATATTCTGTTTACCTCTTGTTTTCCCATAAATCATTATAACTGCTACAAGATGCATAGCAATTGACAATTATACAAATGTAACTCCAATACAAGACAAACAGAGAGACTTGTTGTCTCCAATCCATTCGATGATTTTCGAATTCATTTTTATTGTTTGATGCATATCAAAACATGACCAGCAGACACGCGCACAAATATGAGCAGATGTGCGGAGATAATCCAATACAACTATTGTAGAACATATTCATAGGTGTGAGTATGTATAAGTAAATAAATCGTTAGAAAACAACATTAATAAAATATTCATAGAAACAACAACAACATTTTTAACGCTGAGTTTGATTTGTTGAAGAACTTTACTTCATGAATGGAAAAAAGTGAAGTCATCATTGCTTCAATTGTAAAAAATTACTCACAAGATAAATATGTATGTATGAATGTTATGTTAATATGTTCATGCCCTCAAGTGGTAGAGATATGATAGTGTCTTTTACAGAGTACACACTTGATAATACGAGGAAATTGATGTCAATTGAATTGTAAGTGGTTGGTACATATATTATAAAGGTTTACGAAAGTGTATCAAAAGCGTGTTTTCATGTTTCTTAGCTAACCGATTAAAATTCTTGGAATCGAAGAAAAATATTTTTTATAATTTTCAATAATAAAATAAAAGTAAACTATGAAAAAAAATATTTATTTTACAACAATTGAAACCGCAACACCAGAACTGGTAAAAATTTGTATGTCAGTCGACAAAAGCAATGTTTTCAATAAGCAGTGTTTGAGCTATCCTCATGATAAAGACATTCTCTCAACTACCGTGAAAAGACTGGAGTGGCTGAGATTACTTTTAGCCTGCCATAGAGGTAGAAGCTAGCAGCTCATTTCTTCTGCTGTTTGACGTACGTGAAACATCATTAGGTAACCTTCTATTTGAAAGAAAAGGAGCGCCGTCGATACGCAAAGTGATGTGAATCTTTGTCAAAACTCATTGAACGAAAACTCCTGATCCCAACTCATTAGATGTTGTCTTAGTCTACGGAGACAGAAATATTTTCACGATTTCCTCTCTGCCATATTTAAATATCTCAGCAGTTACATAATCAATTGTTGCTGGTTAAGCGTGTAATTTCCGTTTTAATTTCATCACAGCCAGAACATTAGATTTCTATTATTGTCAGCAAGGCAGGATTTTAATTGGCTTTCTGCGTGAATTTCTTTTAAACAGCAAGAAAGCAGAAGAGGCGTAAAAACCAGAAACTTTTTAGTATTTCAACAATTTATCTCGTAGAAATTTCGGGCATGCATACTGCATACTATCGTTGGGTTTCTCAAGCTGCTCGTACTTATATAGGGGTTTCCAATAGGGATGATATATATAGTAATGGGATATGGGAATTGTCGTTTTGGCCATTTTTAATATGTCCTGATCTGTCATTTTTTTATTCATTGTATACAGTAATGTTTACAATTTCATCCATGGACCACCATAAACGTCGTGCATTTGCTGATTTTGCCTTGGAACAATTTCAGAACGATAACGATTTTTTTAAGAAAATCATCTTTTCCGATGAGGCTCACTTTCATCTGAGTGGTGCGGTAAATAAACGAAATTGTCGACTCTGATGCGAAGGAAATCCACAAATTATTGATGAACAACCAACCATTACATTCACCTAAATTGACATTGTGGTGTGGTTTTTGGTCTGGTGGAATCATCGGTCCGTACTTCTTTCGAAATGAAGCTGGTAGCACCGTTACTGTCAATGAAGAACCTTATGGATCGATGATAACCAACTTGTTATGGCCACAATTGGAAGAAGTTGATCTTAAAAACATCTGGATGAACAAGTCGAGGCTACGTATCACACAGCACGTGCAACAACCGAATGATTGGGAGAAAGGTGTGGAGATTCGATTATTTCAAGAAATTGTGGCATTGAGTGGCCTCCAAGAAGTGGTGATTTAACACCATTAGACTACTTCTTCGGGGGTTCTTTGAAGTCATTGGTGTTTAGCAATAAACCAGACTCTTTTCAAGCTTTATAAGTCAATATTGAACGTGCTGCTCACGACATACGACTTGATTTATTGGAGGAAGTACACAAAAATTGAGTTCATCGAATTCGTTCCTGCAAAAGTAGTTGTGGAGGCCATTTGAGTGATGTTGTAAGCAGAACTTAATTGTATCGATTCTACTTCACATCAAATAAAAAAACATTTAAATTTCCTTAACAGTTAGTGTGTTTTTTTTTTTAAGAAATCATTTCACTCTTATTAGAAAACCCTACATTTCTCTCTCTCTCTCTCTCTCTATTTCTCGTTCTCTCGCAGAGGTTTGGAATCTTATCTTTTTTTCAAATGTTTTTCGCTTTCTGCCCACTTTATCTGTTCCTATAGCCATTTAGGCTGTTGATGGAATAATCTTGTATGTATTATTCCCAGACTAAAAAGCTGTTTTTTAAGCTATTTTATCAGCTACTTTGTTGGTGAGCTTTAGTGTTTGCTTGGTTATCTGCATGAATATGCATTCTCTTGTCGTGTATGCCTGCTCTCTGTCAATATTTCGGCCATACCAGAGTGATTTATCAGCTTAAATTATTTTCTGATCTGCGCAATAATCTGCAATAACTACTCTCCCGTTCTTTTGAAAACCATTTATGTTATAAATATAGATGTACAGCACTACGTCTGCGGCGTAAGCTCTTTGTACGAACCGTATTACTCGTTTGAAACTTTCCGTAACTCAAGCGCGGAATAACGTAATCTATTGAAACACTTGGAGGTAACGCTTTACCACTAAGGCTACATGATTAGATTCCAAGTTTAGTAGCTGCATATAGCCCTGCGGCAGTTGTGAATGCCAGGCTTCTAGCACCTAGCCTCACCAGTCTTCTATTCAGAGTCGCGTATATCGCTAAAGTCGAAGCATTTCTGAAAGCTGTGGTGATGATTCCTGCTAGTCTGAAAACTCCTTCCAACCACTCAAGCTATGTTATTATACCTTTCATGAAATGGTATATTAACTTTGGTCCGCAGTATGTAAGGACCAGAAGGAGAAGAGACCACCAAAATTTATACCGATCGTATCAAAATTATGAGCTAAGTTCATGCAGCAATCTCCGTCTATCTGTACGTATTTTTAAACGCAAAATAATCTCTCAGTTTTTGTGATGTTTCAACCAAACTTGACAGGCAGATGCATTGTTACATTTATGCGATTATTTGTGGGATCCTATAACATATAACTCCCTCAAAATAGCATCTAGTAGCGTAAAATGTGGTATTTAAAGACTTTATCATATAGTCTTCATATAACCGAATTGTTCAGATATGAGTCTTTGTGTCAAAAATCCATCAAAAAAGCATCTGAGTACTAGAAATTCGGCATTCTAAATATGCATTAACATATAAATATTATAACTGAAAATCATGGAAATCGGAAGACTATATAATATAGCCACTTTCAAAACAAAACCGCAATTTTTCTTGTTTTCTTCTATAACTCCTCATAACAAAGGAAACATGCAGAAAATTATTGATTTAACGATTGGAATGTTTATCGAGTAGGAGAGGCGTCTTTACTCGTTCCACCACATCGAGATTCCACGACAACTTGCATTACCAGGTACTTAGTGCTTCGTTACGGCAGGAGTATAGCCTCTTCCAGCTTTGGTTTAAATAGTCTTAGACTTGTTTTATTGGTGTTAATTGGGCATATGAAGGCCCAGTCGCCATACCGAGGTAAATGACAGCCAAAAAAAAAAATCCAACTTTTATATAGCCTTCCATCCCTGCCTTCATATAGCATGCATATGTGCTAGATAAGTTTCTGCTCAGCCTAAACAGTGTCACGCATCCAATAATTTTTTTCTCATTTAACATAGTTAAAATGGATGCGAAACTTTCCACAAAAACAATAAACCAGCGGAACTCACTGAACTGACACAATTTTTAAAAATTATTATTGCACAATACATGTAAATACAACAACAAATAGCACATAAGTATGCACATGTGTTCATATGGCATTATATTTATTTATTGAATGCAAAATAATCAAGTATTCACCTGATTAACCATATTTTTCATCCTTTCTTCTTCTTCTTCTTCTTCTTATTCTACTCTTTCATATTGTTGAAAGAAATTATAGTTTCAATGAGTGTGCAGTCAAAACAATTAGTGAAAACGTCGCGATTGTCAACCTGATATGGTAATATGTACATACAATGTAACACAAAAGCATATAAATGCATATATATATAAATATATATAAATATATATAATCATAGCATGAATATACGCATTTATGTAAATAAAATTAATAATATATTACAACAATAACAGCACGTAACTGTAGTAGTTGTCACGTACGCTTCCTTGTTGCACGCAAACACCCACCCACACACACACACACACACACATAAATGACTACAAGCACATATCTCTCTCCATGCAATTATGTACATATATAAGCTTGTGTGCATTCCATTTGCTATGTTTGTATGTATTAAATACAAAAGTTTTATGTCAATTTCCTAGAATGAAATGCAGAAGCCGTTGAGCGTGTCAGTGACAAATGTCAATTGTTGTTAAAACGTTGAACGCCACCAACAACAACAACACCAACAGTCATAAGCCTAGGAGCAATAATAACGCTAATTCTTTAACACGATCACCTGACTGGCTGAACGCCTCACTAGCCGACTGACTGACTGACTGACTGAACAACTGACTGAACAACTGACTGAACAACTGACTGAGCGTTTGAGTGTTTGATTGAGTGATTTCTGAGCCATGACTGCGCTACGTGTATTGCGGTAATGTGCCGATGTTAGTTAGTGAAAAATTGTTATATGTGTATGTGCGAAGAGCTGCCAGAAAACTGAGTTTTCACAAAATTTTTCTGAAAAAAAAAAAACTTTTGTATATAATTCGGAAAAAAACTCACAAAATAAAATGGTTTTTTTGGGTAATTTTTTTTTTTTTTTTTTTTTTTTGTGGTATGAAAACGTGTTTTTTCTTTAACGCTGTGGCAGCACTTGCAACTAAAAATTTATACAAAAATTTATTTTTTCTAATATACAATTATATAGGCGCTTCTGTTGCACTGTTGTTTTTTTTCATTTTTTTTATTATTTTTTCTGTTCAGTTTTCAAACTCTTTTGTATGTATGTATAATAAAGGAAAATTAATAATAAAGAAATAAATAATACAAAATAGTGAATTGTGTACGTTGAGAAAATTAATAAATGTTCAATAATAAAAGTAGAAAAAATTAACAAACGTTAGTTTTGAATGCAATCCACTCAATCAGGCGGTAAAGGAAGGCAACAAATACATAGATACACCACATATTTACATAAATAGCCGAGTAGAGTCGGTCAAATGCTTGTACAAATGCTAGCACATACTTTCGTATATATGTATGTATATAAGTAATTAAATAGGTAAGTACAGTTATTGACGACTTATTGCAAACAATGTAAAATAATTATTTTTAAATTGTCTAAGATAGCCTAAACTCATTACTTCTTAATATCATTCGATTAAATATAAAATTGAAGTTTTGTTACTGTTCTTAGAAACTCAAGCGTTAATCTTCCAACAATACCCTACATGTTCTCTAAAATAAATATGTATACCAAAAACAAAGAAACTGATGATAATTACTTTTGAAACAGTTTCTACTTAAAGTTTAAGTACAACTCAAGCACAATATTATATTGCATAATTTTAGGCGTTGATTTATTAATGTTTGTCTCGTATGCATTTCAGGAATATGTATAATTCTCAAGCGGACAGTGAAATAATAAGCCTAAATAAAGGCTGATCCCTTCCGAAATTCGCTACATTTTTAAAGAAAAACCACGGAAAATTCCAACTTAATGGGGAATGTTTATTATCATTCGAAAGAACATTCTTTGGCATTTATTTTTTGAAGGCCTTCTCTGTCAAATGTTGGTCGCGGCTACGTCTCAGATGGTCCATTCGTTGAGTCCAATTTTCGAGGACTCGTTCGAGCATTTCGATTGGTAACTGGCGAATGACACGCGCGATGTTTTGCTCCAAGACCTGAATCGAAGCGGTATTTTCCGCATAGGCTTCAGACTTTACACATCACCACAGGAAAAATTCTAACGGTGAGATATCACACGATTTTGGTGGCCAATCGACCATCCCAAAACGTGAAATTATCTGCTCACCGTAGTGTTCTCTCAATAAATCCATGGATTTATGCGATGTGTGGAAAGTGGCGCCGTCTTGTTGAAACCAAATGTCGCGGAAATCACGTGCTTCAATTTCAGGCATCAAATCGTCGGTTATCATGGCGCAATAATGGTCGCCATTGACGATTACGTTCACACCGGCATCATTTTTGAAGAAATATGTACCGATTATTCCACCAGCCCACAAACCACACCAAACTGTGTTTTTTTCTAGATGAAATGGCAGCTCTTGAATCTGTTCAGGTTGCTCTTCGTCCCAAATGCGCAATTTTGCTTGTTTGCATTGAGTCCATTGAGCCAGATATGGGCCTCATCGCTGAACAGAATTTGGCTCTAAAACGTCGGAACTCCTTGGAACTTTTCAAGAGTCCATAGAGCGAAGGGATGTCGCTTGGAAGGTCGAGCGGCATCATTTCCTGCACGATCTTCGTGTACACTTTCACCTACGGCCGCTATATTTTCTTCACTGAGTACTGGACGTGGTCTATTCGGTCGAATAGTATCCAATAATGAATTATGAGTCTCAAAATAGGTGATAGTGCTGCGAATAGTACGCTCAGTAGGCCGATTATGTTGACCATAAGTTGGGCGAAGCGCGAAACACATTCTTTACAGAACGTGAATTTTCGTAATAAAGTTGAATGATTTGTAAACGTTGTTCAGGCGTTACTTTTTCCATGATGAAATGGCAAGCAATACTGCACAAAAATAACATGACAGCTTGACACGACTCACGCGTGATCTCTGAAAAAAAAGGCTATTGAAAAACCACCTCTTCTTGAATCACCCTTTATATTTTAAAAATAAGTGGGTTTCCAATTCTTAAGAACCGCAAGATTGGATACTCACTACCATTTATATCGGCAAAGGTTCAATCACTGACCAAGTTAATACCCAAAATTATAGAAAGTTAATTTAAAAAAAAAAATTTTCCATTTGCGGTCGCTTTTCGGCAAGGAATGTCAGAGATTTCTTTGAAATTACATAAAAAGCTCATAGTAATAATCCATCAGCCGTTCGGAGGTGGCTTAGAATAAGCTGTAAGATCTTCCATTCTTTGGACACCATAAATTCGAGGAACAGCTTGGCCGCATACTGCGTACACATTCAACTGAACATGCTTCTCCTGAGGCTTACAAACTACTAGATCTTCACACTCCGATCTCCCACATAAGACACTCAAGTCAGTAAAAATTTCATTTTGAAGGCTTTGGGATAAATTAAATAGTAATCGACCAATTCTGAAGCGTTAGTTTTTCTATTTCGAACGAATTTTGAAACTGAGTTAATCGTTATTCTTTACAAAGGACTTGTCAATATTTTTGAAGCGCTTAAACCCCTTTTAAACTCGCTTATCTTATTATATTCCCGCTAAAGAGAGGCAGTCATGTGAGTATTACGATCTAATAGGAGAATCCAATAGACTTATTTTGTTGTTGTTGTTATTGTACCACCTAGGGTCAGACAGGTCCAGTGTTAGTCATCGAGGTCAACTAACGGGAGGCTCAGAAAACGTGCTGTTTCGACGGATTCGGACCAGAGCGAGAGAAGTGTTAACGGACTCTCGGTGAATGGTTTTTAATAGACTTAATTTCATTACACCAGGAAGTACAATCACTGGTGAAAGGAACTTTAGATGGTGCCTGTAAATAGAGTTCGTCTAGATTGTAGAGTTCTGGTTCGCTCTATAAGATTTATGTTAAATAGGAAGTCTCATGAAAGGTCCTATATACATAAAAACTAAACCAGATAACGAACCTGAAAGTTAGTTTTTTAGTTTATAAGATCCTATAACTCATATGGAATATTCGTCAAACCTCAAAAATATAATCTACACAGCAACAGGTGGCCTTCACTGCCTTAAGTCTATCATCATCAATTTAAAATGAGGTGCTTTAACATGAGGGGTCTTGAAACTATTTGTCCTCCATGTCACATGTCCAAAAATCGGTAGTAAAACTCGCTCGATAATCGCTACCTAAGCGAGTTATACTGAACTGTATGAATACTTTTAAGTTTCTAAAATCATGTAAACAGCGTTCTTCCAATAGTGTATTAGGAGTCTACTGGTTCCAACTTGCTGCCCGTAACTGTAGATGTGTTAAGCATTCTTTTTTAAAGCACAGCTACCCATACCTGTAAGTGCACACAATGTATTCTATCATTTATTTTCCGTCTAGCGTATAATATAACTCACCAGCGTTCACTACCACATTTGCCGTTGTGTCTAGAAAACGGTCTATTTGACTAGCTGCTGCCGGTACATGTTTTGCATACGAAATTCCATATAACGCCACATTACTATTATTATTTTTTTTTTTTACCTCCCGCATTAACTTGACGTTATCTATTCTGCCCATCTAGCGCCTAATGAACTCATAAGTATCCGGCGTTTGGCTTTTTTTGAATACGCTTTACTTGATTTGCTTTTTCTTACGTACCATGTATGTGCAAGCGTGCTTATGAGGTTTTTTATTTAATTTTTTTTTTTTTTTCTGTTTTGTGTTTTCTGCTTTGTATTCTTAATTATTTAAAGTTCATACTGTGTCAGGCACGTTCACATTATTTATTTTATTGTCATTAATTTTTGTGAAATTTTGTATCCTAAGATTTTTTATTAACACGTACAGGGAATTCAGCGAATTAAAATTTGGTAGAAAATGTGCGTGGCGGCGGTGTATTGATTAATTAAAAATACCAAAAAAAATTTCATTCATAAATTCTTTTGCTTTATGCTGATAAAATTATACTAAATGTATGAACACAAATTTAATTATGTAATATTTAATCAAAATCAGTAGCTGTTATGGAAGAACATGCGCGGATATCCAGTGGGTTTTGGAATAACTTAGCCATCCACACTGGTAAACGAAAACTTCATACTTATTCAAGATTAGCATGTAGTATGCTGTAATGAATTTCCACATTTGATTTTTAATATTTTATTCCATTTCATTTTATTTTATTTTATTTTATTTTATTTCATTTTATTTCTATTTTTAATTTAATTAAATTTTTTTTTTCATTTTAATTTATTTTATTTTATTTTATATTAATTTTTTTTTTACTTTATTTCATTTTTTTTACTTCATCTTATTTTTATTTATTTATTTTATTTTATTTTTTTTCATTTCATTTTATTTTATTTTTCTTATTTTATTTTATTTTTTTATTTAATTTTTATTATTTTATTTTTTATTTTTTTTTTTCACTCATATTATTTGAATAAATTTTATTTTATTTTGGTTTTTTATTTTTTATTTTTTCATTTTATTATATTCTATTTTAATTTATTTACCAGTTCCTGTCGGCATACCCGCCGAAGCGCTGAAAGTTTTTTTGCTTGAAGCGCCCAAACTTACTTTTAGATATGTTTAATACCTGTATCAAATCAGCTCTCTTCCCAGAAGTCTGGAAAAGACAACATCTTGTGCTCATTAGTAAAGCGAAAGGAAACTTAGGTAGTCCATCGGTATACCGTCCGATATATATTGTGGGTTACGCTGATGAACCCACAAGTAATGATAAGAGCACAAATGTGGCTAGACTGGCCTTAAACTCGCAACAGAAAAAACCGATGAAGCATATACCTCCAGAAATAGATTTGCACACAACCTCAGATTAGTTGAGATCAAGAAAAGTTCTTAATTATTTAGTTGTAAGATTAAAACCGAGACTCGCATACTGAGCCCAAATCCAGTACGCTGCGCAAAAAGCCTGAAGAACCACTTCTCAGCTTAGCAGACTGATGGCTAACATCGGGATGCCAAGTCAGGAAAAACTAAAGCTCCTGAAAGCGACCACGCTCAATATCTTACTATACGGAGCCGAGTTATGGATAGACACACTCAAGAGAAATAACAGGCGCAAGGTAGTAGCTAAAGTGCACCGGACAGCAGCCGTGATGGTAGCGTCGGCTTACCGAACAGTATCAGAAGAGGCTATAGCTGTAATAAGCGGGAGCACTCCAATTGACCTCTTAGCAACAAAAATGAAAAGAAACTGGACACTAAGAAAAATGAGGAACCAAGGAAGTGCTGTAAATTTAACTAGAGAAGATATAAGACAGGAAACCCTCAACCGGTGGCAAAGCCGATGGGGAATGGAAAATCTGGGCCGATGGACACCCAGGCTTATAACAGATGGCAGAGTATGAACAATTAAAGAAAATTCGGGGAGGTAAATTATATAACATATATTACCTAGATGCTGTCCGGCTATGGATATTTCCGAAAATATCTATATACAATTGGGAAAGCCATAGACACGTCATGTTTCTATAACGACGCCAAAGAAGATGATGCCAAACATACATTCTTTAAATGCACTCGCTTGCAAGCTGAGCGAATCAGAATTGAAAACACAGTTGGGCCACTTGACGCAGATAACCTTACTTCAGTCATGCTGCACAGTGAAGAAAAGTGGAAATACGTACAGGAGTTCAAAGAACATGTGCTCCGAGCGAAAAAGTAGGAGCTGACGAAATGAAATCTCACTACGAGAAAAAAGGAACGGCGCCATGAAGTAATGCGAAAGCGGTTCCAGGGGTCACCCAGGAGAGTTTTTAGTGACCTGCAAGTGGCATATACCATTGATGTGACGACACAATTATGAAGCGGAAGGTGTTTATCTTCTCCTCCCCGGCAAAAAAAAAAATTATTTTATTTTGCATTATTTTATTTGATTTTATTATACTTTATTTTAGTTATTTTTTAATTTTTTTTATTTTTTATTTTTTCTTATTATACTCAACTTTTCTAATATTATTTTGCGTTATTTTATTTTATTTGTTTTATCTTATTTTATTTATTTATTTTTACTTTTTTCTTTTTTGTTTAATTTATTTTTTATTTTATTTTATTTTATTTTTTTTTTTTTGTATTTTTTTTTTAATTTATTTTTTTTTATATTTATTTTTTTTTTCATTTTATTTTATTTTAATAAGTTTTTTTAATTTGTTTTTTTTTTTTTGTTCACTCTCTAGCAGGTTCGATTAAGCCACTTGCCACATATTAATTATGTAACGCATGTATACAACTGTGTAACCATATTACTCATCATTTTGCTTGCAACATGTGCCAGTTTAAAACCGCCACAAGCTTATTGGTTTTGGCACCCACTCGCGAGTTTTATTATTTCTTTTTATTATATTTTTTTTTTCAGTGCATAAAACTCGACTTTGCTCACACAGCACACCATAGCGTGGTGAATACTTAATATTCCATTTTTCACTTGTAATTGTCATTGTAATCGTAATTGTAATTAATAGCTGCCGGTGTTGCAAGTGACAAAAATATTAGAGAATTTTTATGAGCTACCCACGTTTGCGCATGCGCACTTGCGCTTAAAAATCATAGGTATATAAATATATGAGTTTAGCTTGTAGTACTTAGTTGTTGTGCTGATGTTCGGATAGCTATTAGAATATGGCAAAGCACTTATAAAAATATGTATTTTTACTTTTCTGCATTAACAACTTTTAGTATTAATATTGGCAAATAGGAAATTGCCAAATGACAAAGTTGCGCCACCAAATTTGGTCTGTTAACTGGAGAAGCACACAACACCAACGATTAATGCAGCTGACAGCCGTTGGCATGTGGTTACACATTTTTTTTTCTAATTAATCTTTGAAACATTGACATTTATTTGGCGATAAGGAAGTTGAAGCAGTGGGAGGAGCAATTGAATTGAGCAATGATATTTTTCGCTTTTATAACTAAAATTGGGCAAAGCAAAAGGAAATATTTTGTAATGTAATATTCTACTAAATTCTTAGCGGCGTGTAAAGCCTAATTGTAGGCAGCATTAAAATTTTACCAGCTGATTTATTTGTTGCCTACATTTAGGATGATCAAAGCAAAATATATTTTAAACGTTCATCTATCCGTTTTCAATGATTATTTTAGGAGCTTTCAAGTCAGAAACTGATGATATTTTTAATTTTTATTTCTAAATAAAAATATTTATTTACTTGCAACTGAATTTACCACATATTTTGTCATTACAAAAATATGTATATGTAAATATATATATAAACAATAATAAATCGAGATAAAGCGTGAGAAATTTATAATTGCAGCAGACCCATATGCTTGCTTAATATTGAAATAAGATTATGAATATATTTGCTGATAATTTAATGTGTAAATATGTATGTACATATATTGGGTCATACTCGTTTGTCAATAATTAACGCGATACATAAGTATAAGTAAATAAATTTGTTATCTAAAGCATAACACAAATACATAATACATTTATACTACAGTCCATCCGAAGAACAACAAGCTCTCTCACAATATTTAGAGCAAATAATTGTTGAAATACTTGAGTGGTGGGCTTTTGAAGCTCAATAAGTTACAAATATTTATTTTTATTATTATAATTATTTTAATCTTTTTTATTTAAAATTTGTTAATTTTTTATTTTTTTTTTTTTTTTTTTTTTTTTTTTTTTTTTTTTATTGAGAGAGAGGAATCAACAGTGAAGCGTAAAAAGTTCACTCGCAGTGAAATTGTTTGATTTTATTTCAATAAAATTTCTCTACGCCAAGCCGATCCCGATAGTCTCATAGTTTAGGAACTGAATTTAGAGATTTCGCAATTGGTGAGAGAATTAAGGGGAACAAATGGTAAGTATATTTATGATCCAGTGATCTCTCCTCTGGCCACTGACAAATCATTACCAAACCCAACAAGACTCGATGGCTTGGTAAAAATTTCGCTCGGTGACTGCGCCTCATCGGTCCCAAATAAATGGACGGATTTTTTTAGACGGCTTCCGTTGACAAAACGAAGCTACATGTAACTTGCTGTCTACGTAAATGAGCAAGCACCACCGTGGCGCTTGAAATATCCATGAAGGAGATTCATCTGATTAACGGGAAGGCAAAAGCCTTCAAATCCCCTAGCAGCGACGAAATAAGCATGCAGTATTCCTCACTAAAGCCGTCAGGTTGTTTGTGAGCAACCTAAAAATACCCTATTTGTTAAAACATGGTAGATTGGTTCCACCACTGAAACATAGGAAATGCACAAAAATTGGGAAACCATTTTCACCTATATCTCGCATCTCCTCAGTAGCAAAGAGACTTTAGGGTTTGTTGCTCTCATTTTTCGCTTACCAACTGAACGCAGCAGCACATCACCATGGCTTCTGTAATGTGTGCAGCGCCACTACCCAGATAATTCATGGAATTAATCAATATCGATTCTGCGCGCGAGCTGTCCTGGTAGCACATGATCTGTCATTTAATACGATCATTCAATCTCGCAATGCTAATCTCGGATATTGAGGGATTTTCATTAACACCGGGGTTTGAAGAGGTGTACCATGAATTACCTGAGTAACGAACAGTCATAGGAAGAACCAAAACTCCGAAAAATTAAGCAAAAAATTATATTCCGAATTTCCCTCCATTTACATAAGGCGAGGACATCGAAATTCTAACAACTAGCAATCCCTAGTTCCTGGAAGTCACATTCAAAAGCCTGCACCCCTTAACTCCGCATACGACTGCGAATGCCACCGAAGTATTAGTACTGGGCAGAAATAAAATCCTGTCTGTAGCCAACAGCATCTCCGTAAAAATCAAAGAAACGTTGCTCACACTGACAAGACAATTGGCAGGCCGGTTAGTAATTACGCCACACCCACACGACACCGGGGACTGGAAGCTAAACAACCACCCAGGTATGTTGGAGAAGGAGTACTAAACATAACGAATTTTATTCTCAACACCACGTAACAGAACCGCTTGTCACGACAAGGTACCAACAGGTCTTTAGCGCCATTCATATAGTCCGTCTACAACTTACAAAATCTCTACCCGTGAATTGAATGCACGGAATCCAGACACCAACCATAGCAAACGAAGAACTCGTGCTGCCTCACGAAACCTGAAGTGTTTGGCACAATTAAAGTCTGGATGCACTAGTAGATTCAACTCCTACCAATCCAGACGTGATCCCGACATGCCTAAAGTCGTATCATTTGCATGCAATGATTACATTTGCATTACAATGATATTTACATGCACACCAAGATCCATTCATCTAAGATCCCTCTTCGATCCCTTCAAAACAGCTCGTTTCCTGCACCACACAGTAGATGACATCAACAACATGGACTTACTTTTCCTGTTCCTTGAACAAGCCGCTACAATAACAATAGCAGCTCCCTATACTCTATAAACACCTTTGGAACGTCCTCAATAAAGAAGTTCTAGAACTGACTTTAGTTATTTTCTTCTGCTTCCTATTGGGGTTAGCCCCGCCTATGCGGTACTTCACTTAGGTCTTCGACGCCAAGAGTGGACAAAAAGTGAAGTCAGATCCTTCACCACCAGATCTTGCCAAAGGAGTGGAAGTCTTCGTTTCCTCTACTTTCACCGGCAGGTACTGCATCGGATACTTTCATCCATTCGGACAACATGAGCTAGGCAACGTACAGTTCATTGTTACACCGTCTGCGATAATCACCGTTGCCAATGAGGAAAAGGCCAGAAATCGTTCGCAGAACCTTTCTCTCGAAAACTTTTAATGTCTATTCAACAGATTTCATCAGCCTCCACGCTTCTGTACCATTTAGTAGGACGAGAATGATGAGGGCCTTGTCAAGCTTAATTTGTGGTCGTCGGAAAAGACAAGAGGCTTAGCATTTTGGTATATAGTAACATGAATAAGAAAATGGGAAATGTTGCCAGCAACCTTTAGCTAAAAATCGACTCCTCATTGCAAACTCCAAATTTAGCTGCCATGAATGAAGCAAGTTTCCCAGAGCCTGTGTCTATCGTACACAGGTGTTCTGTTGACCCATTTTGCTATGCTTTCATTTATTTATATATGTTATTGTTGTAATTGTAAACAAATCAGAAAACAGATCAAAATATGTATGCCTTTCATTTTACTGTCATTGCCTGCCCCCAGGTTGTCCATACTCAATCCATACTCGCATATATAAGTACATGTGTATGTTGGCATATGTATTGTTGTAGTTGTTGTTGCAAATAAATAAATTTTATTTGATCAAAAACTCCTGTGACAACATGCAAATCGACATGGGCACATACTCTCATACCCATACTATGCTATGGCAAGTACACTCATGTGGCAGAAACAGCGGCGACATTGAAGGAGACAAACACAACAGCTAAGGAAAACCACAAACAAATAATTGTTAAGGCATAACAAATAACAAGAGCAATAATAATAACAGCAGCAACAACAACAATAACAACAACAACACCAACAACAAAAAGCGCTCATAGCGTGCTTTCGTGCTTGCAACACAATTGTTACAATTGCAATAAAAAATCTCATCTAAATTTGTGTTTATGAGCGCACCAATGTGCAAGCATGCCGGGCAACAACAACAACAACAACAACAACAACAACAACAATAACAACAGCAACAGTAAGCGTGTAGCACATGTACATACATATTTAGACATTTACTATATAGAAACCCAAATGGCATTAGCAATAAAGCATGGCCAAACACAATGACAATTGTTGCAACTAAACAACAATAACAACAACAAAAACCAAAAACAACAAAAGCAAACTGGAAAAAAGGTGAAACATAGAAATGGAAATTTAGATGCAATAAAATAAAATAAAATGCCATGAATATGGAATTGGCCAAAATGTGTGGCAGATGTGGCCGTTCTCTACTGCGCTCTTGCAGCCGTGGCAACAGCACTTTGTGTAAAAATACAATAAATAGTAAGCATTTTGTCACCCGAAATGATCGAAGAGATATTACTGAAAAAGTGAAGCAATTGAGATTGATTGCTGCAACAAGCACACGCATATGCATATATACATATGTATGTACAAAAATATATATATGTATGTGTGTGTGTGCTTGGGTTGCAAGCTGAACAAGCGCAACAACACATCAACGCTTGTTGGCAGCGGACAATTCTTACATGCATTCTACCAACTACTGCCAACATAAATGCAAAACTGTTGGCAATAATAACAACAACAACAACAAAAATAATAACAACAACAAAATAAAAATACTATAAGAGTCGCAACAACGCAGGAAAATAATGTTGGCGGCAACAACAGCAATACCGTGTTGGTGGCAAACAATAATTTGTCACAGATGCGTAGGCAGTTTTACTTCTTGGCCAACAACAACAACAACAACATTAGCAACATTTAAATAACACAGCTGACATTGGTGTTGTTGTGCTGTCCGCCTGCCATTTCAGCCGCGCGAAGGTAAAACAATGAGCAACGAGAGCGCGTCATTCGCCAAACTGTGAGCTAGAAGTATTTGTATGCAAACATACATACATATATATTAGACCGGAACACAGAAATGCGTGTGAGATTCCAGGTGGTCAAATTAGAAGCTTATCCTGGAAGAAGGCAAAAAAAATTCCAAAAGAGGAAACTCTGATATTTTTAACTCATTTAGTACCGCGTTGACCGCTCTTTTACTCTGCTAGGAAAAATTGTAGTGACGACCGGGCCCTTTCTAAACATTCATTCACGATTTTAGTAACTTCATTGTAAAGATTCAAGGAACAACGTTGATATAGTATTGTTTGGCATTTCATCATGGAAAAACTTACGCCTGGGCAACTTTTACAAATCATTCAACTTTATTACGAAAATTCACGTTCTGTAAAGAATGTGTTTCGCGCGCTTCGCTCAACTTATGGTCAACATAATCGGCCTACTGAGCATCACTCATCTTGAGACCCAGCATTCATTATTGGATAATATTCGACCGAATAGACCACGTCCAGTACGCACTGAATAAAATATCGCTTCGCTCTATGGGCTCTTGAAAACTTCCAAGAAGATCCGACGTTTTCGAGACAAATTTTGTTCAGCGATGAGGCCCATTTCCGGCTCAATGGGTATGTAAACAAGCAAAATTTCCGCTTTTTAGAGAAAAATCAACGGTTTGGTGTGGTTTGTGGGCCGGTGAATTCACCGGGTGCATATTTCTTCAAAAATGATACCGATGAGATCGTAACCGTCAATGGCGACCGTTATCGCGTCATGATAACCGACTGTTTGAAGCCTGAAATTGAAGCTCGTGATCTCCGTGACATTTGGTTTCAACTAGACGGACAATCCCGCTTTGAATCAGGCCTTGGAGCAAAACATCACGCGTTTCATTCGCCAGTTGCTAGTCGAATGTTGTCAACGGATGAGCCATCTGAGAAGTAGCCGCCGAATAATAATAAACATTCTCTATTAAATTTGAATTTTCTGTATTTTTTCTATAAAAAAAATTGTCCAGAACCATGTCAAGCAAAGCTCAGTACAGAATCTGCGACATCCTGCACTTTGATAAGGCAACAAATCAGACGCCAGCACTCTCAGCTCTCCAGGAAAAAAAAAAGAAAAAATTAAACTCCAATGGGACACAAAAAAATTGTAAAGAATTATACCGTTCTATGAAGCAGCCCAGACTACTTTAGTTGCGTTATTATACTTACTCCAGACAGTGAAGGCTGGGCTCCATCTGGGAGCATTAAAACATGGCAGACAGATGGCTCAAAAGTTGATTGCGGAATGGGTGAAGGCCAGATTCACTTCTTCGTCGAAACATTCGCTTTCATATAAACATATAAAAACATATTGAACTTCTAACGACCTCTTCATATGCAGTAACAGTCAAAACCATAAAATTATGCCGATTTGCGCCAATCATATAAGAGACATCTGAACACAGCAGACTATCCATCGTTGGAGACGAGGAGTTCCAACAAAGAGGCATAAAGATTTACTGCTCGTACTGAAAACTTTCTGTGCAAGGTGCGATCAAAGTGGGTAAACTAAAGTGGAGGCAAGCGCGGTCAAAGGAGTACCGACGATGGTCCTATGGTTTATACTCTATCAAAAGAAGTACATTTGAGATCCTGATGAAGTTTTGCTTTAGAGGGCGACATGCCGATAAGAATGATAAAATACTTGAAACTCGCCGGAGATGAAGAACCAAAAGGCAACCTACAGTCCTTTCAAGTTGGTAGTTCGGAATTTGATTTTTTTTATTAAGAAAATGATCCGATCTAAAATATATATCTGTATATATATCTGTATTTATTTATGGACGATTGTAAATATAATTTCGTTCAACCGATATAAAGGTGCTGGCTGAAAATTTTTTTCCATTATTTTATTTTGTCTCTTAAATTATGTCGCGCGATGAAAAATGTGTTGCAATGTAGCATTTGTTATACTGTTGGGAACTTGACAATGGTTTGTCATGTCATGTCATGTCTAACAGACAGGCCAAAAGTGTATGACATTCAAAGAGACAATGTGCGGTAAAGTACAAATGTCTGTATATTTGCACATTTCCATATATTTAAAGGATTTGTTTTTATTCACAACTACAGCCATATTATGGCATTGACACTTTTATGCCACTGTTGCACGCTTACGGGCTACTCAATACATAAAATTACACTAGACTTGTAACGAACGTTCAATTTGGATATAGCAAGGCTGAAAGTTCTTTTAGTCTTCTCTTGAGACTCCAAAAATGGTCTAATGAACTCAAATTAATAAAATCAATACAACTAATAAAACTTTGTTGGGCTATTTTTAGATGCTTCTACGTCACAGGAAAAAGAGGTCAACTTTTTTTACAAAAAAATATACTTTCCATAACATTTATCCCTCTATAAGTTGTCCCGATAGAGTAAGCTTAATTTTGGTTTTGAATTAACCATTTCTTAAGAAGCCCCCAACTGATTATCCAACAGCCGTTGGAAAAAAAGCTCTTTCGAAAATCGCTTCAGCAGTTATAAAGTGCCAAGTACTCCGATATGGTGCTAAGATGTCTGGATTTGCATTAATACTTAAGGCTTCGTTCAATCCTTACCACTCTTCACTAAGCCGCAGATACAAATATTGCATTTTCGACAATCTCTTTCAACAAACCGATTATAATTCCACCTTCCCTTTGTATACAGCTGTTCCAGCTATTTCGCCATCGTGCTTTGAAGATTTTTTTCCTTAAGCAATTTTTGAAATAATGCTTCCTAGACCATGTTTTACTTTGTATTTATCCTCTGTGCTGCGAGTGTACGAGGGAATTATCCTACGATTAATAGAATAGCCTGTATTGATGGTTAAGTTGAAGTGGCCACTGGGAATCAGCTTTTCTATTATAGCCTATTGTACAACCAACGTATCTTTGCACTCGCCATTTCACACAAATCTCTAAAGATTGCTCATTCTAGAGACTTCAACCTATTCATTTAAAGTGCGGGGCATTCACAAAAGTTCTTCTTCATCCCTATAACTCCTACAGAAGTCATTTCACAGTAGCCTCTCTATGTGTACGTCCACCTAACAGAGGATATCCCACAAGAACACTTATCATTGTAGATATTTCGTTCCCTTTTAGTGAGATAAGCACTCTCTCAACCTTGCCGGTCACATTAGGCTAACGCGCATGCCTAGAGTAGAGACTCGTCCATCTTGGATTAGCATCTACTACGAGAATCTCTCTTATATAGAGCTAATAAGTCGAGAACGGATTTCTCAAACACTTCCATGATACCGCAAGTTGCCTGGTATGTTACTATGCCCTAGTACCCACACTAAGTTCACAGACAACTGGTTAGCCATCATTAGCCATCACGTTTATTGGTTTGTAGCAATTCTCTACTGTTACTGGTTTTATTGTGATTGTATTCCATGCCTCTAAGTACTGACTAATTATCCGAGAAAATATAGCTACAATTACCGAAAGTGCCATTAGTCCGAGAGTAACGCGTCTACATCCACTGGAACAACCCTGTCCGATTGACGGAATCTTCCTAATATATTGATATTCAATTCAGACACCTTTTTTAGTCTTGCCGTAGCATAATGTATGCTAGGCATCACCATAATATCAATAGGTGGTAGATCCAAGAGGACATTCAGCTGTGTAGTCCGCAATACTCCAATAACGCATAGGTTGTCTCTCAAACCATAGCAGCCCTGTAGAAACGTGTAGGCCTAACCATTGCCATTTAGGTGGCATACCCCCCTTTCATCCAATCGCGGGTTTCCAAATTTTTCGCATTCGTTCCACCCAGTTCTGGGCCAGCTCCAATTTTATCCAAGATGAGTCCAATGAATTTTGCAGATTAATTAATAAGCAGCCTCTTTCCTGAGAGTACTTAAGCTCATAACTGTTGTGTCTTTTAATTTATAGTGAAGAGAAAAAGCTACGTCTATTGTGGATTAATGCCTATCCATCTTAGTACGCCCTGCTAAATATCACACGGAGTTTTTTGGTATTTTCCACTCACTATAATCTTCATATCGCTCGCATACGCTATGACTCTGCATTCCTCCTACTCTCTAATATCCGCCAGCAATTGGTTTATTGCTAAAACCCGTTAAAGAGGCGAAAGAACTCCACCTTGTCAGGTTCCTCTGCTGACATACCCAAGCGCCAATGCTCCTGCGAGTTCAGATCTTACAATACTGCATCCATGGAATTGATATATAAGAGAAATTACCCAAAGACCGACGAACAGGCAGTTCGGAGCAGAAATAACTGCATTCGGCACTATACTATTGAGGACATCCATAATATCCCACAAAACAAATACTTTAAGCTTTACTCTTTAACCAAGATAGATTTCCCGGCATGCGATTGTACTACGTGAAGTTTCAGTTGACCTGCCTTTCCTATAGTCAAGTTGATTTTTCGAAAGTTTGTGATCCACAGTATGTTATCTTAAAGATAAGCTTCTATCAATTGATCGGCTACTTTAAACAGAAATGGCATTAGGCTTATTGTTCTGTAGTACTTTGAGATACTTTTCCGCATTTGGTAATAAGAGCAATTCTCAATTCCCTCCATGATTTCGGTATGTAACTTAGGCTGAAGACTCCTTCTAATGTAACACATAGCTGCATTTTTGTGACCTGGTGATACCGGGAACTGAGAACTGATTTTCCGAGATAAGAAGGAAACTAGGCATTGAAGATGGCGGAACGCCGAAACCAGTTTGTCGAAAAGCCAAAATTGACAAGGAATGACGGAAAATCGTTCCATTTTAAAATAGGATATTTGAATTCCACTTCAGAGAGACGAAAGCTCGGAGCTACATATTTTTAATTATTTTATTAAGTTTAATGTTGAAATATTTACATAAATAAATTTGTGTGCTGTTATCATCAATGATATTTCCATAAATCACTCTCACGCGATTAATGGTTTTTTTTTTCATAATTCTTTGAAACAATTAAATTTACTTATACAATTTACAAATCTAAAAATTAAAAAAAAAATATTAATGTTTATGCATTACCAATACAAGAGCACACCCAATAAAATTTTAATACATAATTTATATCCTCGCTATCAGTCACTGGGCAGCTTCGCGAAATGTTGCATGAAATCAGCAACTTAACACCGAAATGAATGTGCTTGCACACTTAATAATTTTGAGTGCATTAACAAATGGTAGTTCACACCGTTAAATAAATATAAATGTGTATAAAAAGAAAATTAAAAAAGAAAAAGAAATTAAATAATAAAACGAACTTTGTTGTTTGCTGGTCAGCCGGTTACAAACATACATACGAGTATGTACGTATACATACAATTCTTGTACAAGTATAACATACATTGTATCACACTGTACTGAATCCCTCTGCCGAATGTGTGGACCTTTATTTGCTTGTATGTACATACATACATATGTGTTTGGCTGTGCGTCTATGCCTTTTTGTCATAAATTGAAATTAGTCACGAATGCGTGATAAATTCGCTTTTAAATATTTTCAAAGCGAGAAATTTGCCACAGGAAAACCGAAGTGTGCTAAACAAACTGTAACACACACATACTCGTATGTATGTACGGCTGCGTATATGGATGTATGAAAAAAATTTTGCATATGCAGATATATTTAAGTGCAAATTATGTGGCATTTCTAAATGCAGAAATATATAGACTTGAACATATGTTTGTGTATATACCTGTATATATGTGCACATGTATATATGTTTTGTGAAACAATGTTTCTGACGCGTTCGCTAAGCTTTTTTCCTTCAGTTAAGGTTGACTTCTCATATACCCATATGTATACATACATATATAGTTCTTAAAAGTTCAACTGTCCATGATATCATATAAAATTTTGTTAGAAATCGCTGGGAATATTCAATGGAAAATATGTGATGGTCAAATTACTCCAAAATGTCTGATAACGAATTTATTGATTTTTAATTTCATTTTTTTTTTAATTTTTCTTATCATTACATTTTATAGCGTTCATCGGCTTCTATTTACTAAATAATTGTATTTCTAAATATATCAGTATGTAGATATGTATTTGTTCAAAAATAAATGCACTAATACGAGTACATAGCATTAAAGAAAGTCAGTCAATCCTACCGGTTCTATCTGGGAAAAAATTTATATAGGCTCTGATGAGAATTGGCAACATCATCATTAAATCAAAGCCAGCAATCCACTGCACTAGCCCGACAGCTTCTTGCGGGTGTTTCTAAATCAATCGCTCCTTATGGTGCTGTCAAAAATATCACTCCACTCCGAAACTAACTTCAATTTCTGAAAAAAATTGCCCTTTGTAACGGGTGATTTCGAGATTTCCTATTTTCAAAGAAAAAAAAACACAGAAAATTCCAACTTAATGGGGAATGTTTATTATCATTCAACGAACATTCTTTGGCATTTAGTTTTTGAAGATTATCTCTTTCAAATGTTGGCCGCGGCTACGTCTTAGATGGTCCATCCGTTGTGTCCAATTTTCTATAACTCGTTCAAGCATTTCGACTGGTAACTGGCAAATGACACGCGTGATATTTGGCTCCAAGGCCTGAATTGAAGCAGGATTGTCCCCATAGACTCTAGACTTTACATATTCCCACAGGAAAGAGTCTAATGGTGCGATATCACACGATCTTGGTGGGCAATCGACCGGCCCAAAACGTAAAATTATCTGCTCACCGAAGTGTCCTCTCAATAAATCCATTGATTGATGCGATTTGTGGGAAGTGGCGCGGTCTTTTTGAAACCAAATGTCGCGGAAATCAAGAGATTCAATTTCAGGCATCAAATGGACGATTGGTGAGTCCACCGGCCCACAAACCACACTGGATAAAATGACAGCTCTTCAATCTCAATGCGGCGATTTCGCTTGTTTACGTACACATTGAGCCAGAAATGGGCATCATCACTGAACAATATTTGACTCGAAAACATCGAATCTTCTTGAAACTTTTCAAGAGCCCATAGAGCGAAGTGATGTCGCTTGTTGAGCGGCTTCAGTTCTTGCAAAAGTTGTATTTTGTACACTTTCAATTTAAGATATCAACGTAAAGTGCGCCAAGTCGCGCCATACGTCAGTCCAAGTTGCTACGAACGGCGCCGAATCGGATCTCCGCGGTCTTTATGTACACTCTCAGCTACGGCCGCTACATTTTCTTCACTGCGTGCTGAACGTGGTCTATTCGGTGGAATATTATCCAGCAATGAATGCTGGGTCTCAAGTTAGTTGATGGTCTTGCGAATAGTACGTTCAGTAGGCCTTATGTTGACCATACGTTGAGCGAAGCGCGCGAAACACATTATTTACAGAACGTGAATTTTCGTAATAAAGTTGAATGATTTGTAAACGTTGTTCAGGCGTAAGTCTTTCCATAATGAAATGCCAAACAATACTGACCGAAAATAACATGACAGCTTGACACGGCTCACGCGTGATCTAACAAAAAAGGCTATTGAAAAAACTACCTCCACTTGGATCACCCTTTACCTGCATTCATTTGTTTGAAATTAAGTCGTCCAAGTTCCGCTTTTTTTCAATTTGCTTTACTGTGTAACATACCTGTGGTAGTGTTAGCTACTATTAGGGCTCCTGCTATATTTTCAAGTCTAATTCTCTCAACTTGCCAGCGAGTGACCGTATAGCGTCTGGGTTAGCTTTACTTCATGCAGAATTACTCATTAAGGTATTATCATTTCTTGCTTAAGGACAACCATAATACGAAAAATTAATTTAATTTTGGTTGTTGGTCGGACCAGAACTCGAACCTTAGCCATACGGATGGTAGTACGCTCTACTAGCCACTCGATTTTTTGATCGCTTTTGCGGTTATGATGTCTGTTATTAGCCTAGCCGACCATCAGCCACAGGTTTTTTAGTTTCCATCGGGTTGGTCGCTGATTCAGGGTCCCTTTTTTGTACCATCTTGTATTATTTACGACGGTTCCCTGATTCTTATTTTTTTTTTTTTTTTTGATTATCCAGTTTCTTCTCCTTTCGTCTTCCAAGGATATCGATAATAGCGCTTCCGCTTATTATAGTTATAACCCTATCTGAAACTATATGGTATGCCGACGCCAACCTCACAGCTCCTGTGTGATACACTTTGGCTAGAATCTTTCGTCCCATAACTGAACTCCGTTGAATAAGATAACGAGAGTTATCACCATTATCAGCTTTATGTTTTTCTGAATCGGTCCTTCAATGTTAGACATTAGTCTGCTAAACTGAAAAGTGATTCTGGAGGCTTTTTCCACAGCTTGCTGAATTTGAGCCCAGTGAGATGCTGTCAACCGGATAGTAATTTACTATTCTTAACCGCAAAGTATCAAGGTTTAATATGCCATCGTAGCTGACGTTCCAGGCGCTACACCTGTCGTCTTCTTGAGTTTTCGCGTCCGGTATGTGGTCTGGTAAATTAAAGCTCTATTTTTAGATAGCTCCTCATCAGTGAGCTAAGGTACTGAGGGTATCATAATTTTTTTTCCAAGGCTTCAATCATATCTCTTCACTGGACACTGTTGTATTGAAAGCATTTTGGAAGAATGTGGCGGGTATTTGCTTGAATTTGTGCCAACCTTAAGCCATTTTGCTTTAAGTGAAAGGCCACCAATACTAGTAATGGCTGTTTCTAATCTTGACTTAAGCAATCTTTTGAGAAGTTTTAAGGTAGTGTCCAACATGCAGAGAGAACGATATGCCGATGGACTACCTGGGTTTCCTATCCTCTGATTAAGAGCACGATATGTTGTCTTTCCCAGATTTCTGGCAAGAAGGTATTAAACATATCTAAAACAAAATATATTAAATTATTTTAGAGCAATGACTTTCAGCACTTCTCCGGATATGCCTTACGGGTCTGTTGTTTTTTTTTTTAGCTTGCTTGCTGCTTCTGGAAACTCTTCGGTAGTCAATGGCGACCGTTATCGCGCCGAGATAACCGACTAATTGATGTCTGCATTTGAAGCTCGTGATCTCCGCAACATTTGATTACAACAAGACGGCTTCACTTCCCACACATCGCATCAAGCAATAGATTTATTAAGAGAACACTTCGGTGAACAGATAATTTCACGTTTTGGGGCGGTCGATTGGCCAACGGTGTGATATCACACCGTTTGACTTTTTCCTGTGGGGATATGTGAAGTCTAAAGTCTATGTGAATAATTCCGCTTCGATTCAGGCCTTGGAGTAAAACATCACGACTGTCATTCGACAGTTACCAGTCGAAATTGTCGAACGAGTGATCGAAAATTGGACTCAATCCATCTGAGACGTAGCCGCGGCCAACATTTGAAAGAGATGATCATTAAATTTTAATTTTCTGTTTTTTTTTTTTAAGTAGTGAACCTCGTAATGGATCACCTTTTATATAATTATGAGTTGTTTTAAGTGGCTCTCAGTAGCGGAAGTCTACTCTTCGCTTATCTCTGACATTGACCTTTCACTCATCGCTAAACCTCACAGCTCGTGGGATTCAGCCACACCGTCATACATATATGCTTTAGGACACCCTGCTGAGTATCTGATATTCTATTAACTATTTTTATATTATATTCTTTCATAAATCCGTAATAACAAATTTCGCTACACTCATTTTCTACTAATTTTTCTACTGTGAACTCACAAAATATCAACACTTTTCCGACATTTGACATGAGCCGCAAACAAAAAATTCTCACGAAATTTATCTGCTCGAGATTTTGTAAAGAATTTTCTTTTTCCTTTGACTTCAAAGCAGAAATGAAAAATTTTCTAAAAAATATAAAATTTTTCATAATTTTTATTTTCGTAACCCATCTCACACTAGCTGTTGGAAAACTGTGCCCGATTGGAAATTGCAACAACGCAGGCAATTGCATAATCACCGGCACTGACTTGCAGTGCTCCTGTGTCGCCAATTATTTCAGTGGAACACGTTGTGAACAATTCATTAATCACTGCACTGCGAATCCGTGCCGCAATGGCGCAACCTGTGAACCAGCGCTCGGGCAATTCGTTTGTAAGTGTCCACCGTCATGGGGTGGCCAACGCTGTGACATGAAGGATATGCCAACATTTACGAAACTACATGTGCTCTTCAATCCAGTTGGCGTATTTGGTGAACAACAAAACTTCTTAGTCACCGTAGAAACCTTGGGTGCAAAAATTTTCGTTTATGAGGCATTCACAAAAAATTGTCTCATCGACACATTTGAATCGTATCCGAAGCGGAAAAGTGGCTTTCGTTATACGCGTGACTTGAGAGCTGTCGCGAGATCTTTGAATCTGCTGCATGCACATCGTATACCCTACAAAAGTGGCTATTACCACGTGGGATATGAGAACTTCTGGGATGCGGGTACATTGAGCATAAGAGTGCGTGTTGCTGATATGTCATCGAATGCGCTTTACGAGCATACTTTCGAATTGTACATCATACAGCCACCTAATGTGCCTTGCATACCGGATATCGGTTTTATGCATGGTTCCAATCCGCAGGAGCCGCTCATGGTGGATATAGCGCGCTTCAATATCTTCAATGCCATCATACATCGACATTGTGCGCCGAACTCACGCATCGAAATGGATTGGACGGTACACAATAGCATTGGCACAGGTGAGGCGACTGTTCAGTCATTACTCTCTTCTCGGAGTTACTCTACTTCTCTTTCTTCACTTTTCTTCTCTTAGTTCTCTTACATGAATTCGGCAATACGGGCAAGAAGCAACTAAAAGTCAAACCCTATCGCTTGTGGTTCAACTATCAGGGCAATGTGGCACAGTCTTATATGATACGTGTCAATTTGGACGAATATTATGATGACTTAGTTCTGCATAAAAAAGTTAGAGTGAGTTTAAATTATGTTTGTGAGCTCTTCATAAAGATTGATCCTTTGATGTTCGATTACTTAGTGTTACATATTCATCTTGTCCAAGCCGGTGTCGGCTCAAATTTTGGGCGGCACCACACGCGAAATGGGCATTCGTGAGTCCTTCTTCTTGGATGGTTCGAAGAGTCGAGATTACGCACTAGCGCCATTTGCGGAACAAAGAATGCATTACAAGTGGAGTTGCGAGTCAAGCGATGACAGCACAAATGGTTTCTGTGGAGCAAATATGGGTGCAGGTAAGCTGAAATTCATTTCATTTGCATAAAAGTTGGGTTAAGAAATCTCTGAAATGCAAAAGCTAATATTTTATAGATATTCTTCGTTAAGATATGTTGAAGGAAAGTACTTCCGACTCTTGCAAAAATACCGAACTAGTAAAACGTACTTAATACCAAACGACATATCTCGGAGATGAGAATAATTTACTTTAAGTTCCTTCTTAGTTTACTCGACTATCCTTTAAAATGCTCTTCTAGGCTTTTCTGTTTTCGCACAAAATGCAGATACTATGGGTAGAGACCCTTCGAACTGATTGGACTCTTTTTAGCTCTTCTAGCAACTCCCTACGCCATGGAAATTCTAATAGCTGGAAGTATTATCCCTACGTGGGATCTGAGGGGAAAAAATTCACTTATCGCTTGCCAATCCAGTTCGAAGTTACTCTTCTAAGCAAGAATGAATATATATTGGAGCCTATGGCCACCTGGGGGAGACATTCAACACGGAGCGACCAGAAATGGTTATTCTGGATATAATTCACTGTGATCTGGATATTTGAGTAGCCAACCAAAATGCACCTCTGGGCGTCGGCTAAAGTGGTGAAACAAATACCAGCCGCTGCGAGTTATGCAGAAGTCTTTTACATTATTATTTAGTTGGACTAGAACCCAGTCACGTGCTCTTAATCGTAGAACACTACCGCCCATCTCTCCGCCCTATTAGATATCAGCTTTGTTAATATCAATATACAGCTAAGTCGACACAAATTCTAAACCGTATTTTCATCCTTCTAGACCACACCCTTCACGTACCAGCTGGGGTACTACGTCTTGGCAAAACTTACACTTTCACCTTCCGAGTGAGCTCATTCGTCAGTCCAATGGAGAAAAGCATCGCAAAACAAGTTGTCAAGATTACCAGCGAAGCAAAGCATTACGTCTACATTTTATGCGTAAAAAATTGTGCTTTGGACACATACGCCGCGGGCCGTAAGGTACATCTACGCATGCGCTGCCCGACTTGCGCCCAGGAACCGACCATCACTTGGACTGTAAGCAGTGGTGACAGCACGCCCAACACCATAGAACGTATTGGATTCATGCCGCCAAATAGTGGCAGTGTAACAGTCGAAGCAGCTGTAAAAAGCGGCTCAATGAGCGGCAAAGCTACAATCGTGCTAACTCAAAATGAACCCCCCAAATCGGGTAGTTGTAGCGTTGAGCCCACAAATGGTGTGGAATATGAAACGGAATTCCATATTGAATGCAAAGGCTATGAAGATCCTAACGGTCCGATCACTTATCAATACATAGCCGACACATTCACCTTCGATCGCACGAATGAGCGACGCTTGAATACAAGACTGCCGGTGACGAGTAGTGTAAAAATTGTAGTGTGTGATTGTTTCCTTGCCTGCACTGAAACACAAGTGTCTGTGGGTGTATCCACCATGCAAGTACCACAAAGTGAAGCTACGCTCAAGGCGTTGCTATCCAAACCGGCAAGTAATATAACTAAACTCTTGTTGGATGGCGATGTTGTACGCGCTATGGTGTTAACCGATGTGCTGACACGCAGCGCACGCACTGTGGCCATGGGGGAAATCATATACTCTCACTTGGTTTGGCTCGAGATGGTAACACTGTTGAGGGTGGAGCAGATGACTAAAATTACGCGCAATTTCTTAGCACCATTGCAACCGTTGGACAATACGCGTGTGCGCATATTCACCAAATTTCTACGCTTTATCTCAATTGGGTTCCACTACATAATATCAGATGGAGAGTATCGCGAATTGCTGCCTGAACCCTATGACTTGCTCAACAATCAGGTTTTTGAATTGATTGCTGAATTCGCAGCCAAACTGGAAGGTATACCGCCTGTTGTGCGTATCGAACCTGCAAATAGCGGTTCGCCGAATCGGCTAAGTGAGCGCTATGCGCCCTTACCTGATTTCGATGAAACCGTACTTTCCCGCATTGAAAATTGGCTAGATGTAATTTTCGAAGTCTTTCGTTGTCTACATTTTGTGGGTGTGGCAAGCACAGTTATGCATGAGCCGACAGATGATCATTATAAATTAGATAAACCCGGAGTTAAAGTGGATATTTTCAGTATTGAGGGCACAAAAATGTTCAATCTCCAAACTGAAAATCGTAAAATTGAAATAATATTGCCAACCGCATTACTTACTGAGCTAGAGAGCACGCTACAGAGCGGACAATTGCATTTTCAAGTGGTCTCCTTCGAGCGTAATCCCTTTTGGTGGTATCCCGATTCAGAGCCGCTCAACACTGGCATAGTTTCGTTCAGCGTATACAGCAGTGCAGATCCAATGAGAGAGGAGATCTCGTTAACTAATCCAATTGAGTTCCGCATGTCTTTAACATCCGAAAATACCGCGATGTCACCAACTACTACCAGCGTAATTGAAGGCTTCGTTAACAGCTCCTTAGACATGCCAATCTATCGCATCGAAATGCCAGAAAATACCGCTGCAATTGTGAAATTTTCGGATCCCACCACACGATTCTGCGTTAAATTGAATTTATGCACAAAACCACGTAGTTATCAGGTACGCGACTCTGCCGATATTGTGCCACAAAAGAGCACATACCACATTGTGAACAATAAGGGTGGCAATGTTTGGGCTTACCTGGCTGTAATGGCAGCAGAGAACATTTCTACGCAGGAAACATTTAAATTTGAGACTATCATGCTAAAGTGTCTCATGTGGGACTTTAAACTGCGCGATCCAGCTTGGTCTACGACTGGTTGTGTGCCGAAGCTAAACTTAGCCGATAAAGAGAATATGACTTGCAGCTGTTACCACTTGTCAACGTTCGCGGGTAAGCAGCAATCTACGTACGCTATGGAGGCCGATACACCACGCCGTGTGCTGACTTATTTACCTACTAACGGTTATATGGTCTTGTTTTTTCTATTTCTGCTGCTGCTCTTCGTCGCACTCTTCTGGTGGGCTTACTATAGTCTGAATAATCATAAAGGTGATCTCATTACGCTACTTGATCAGGAGGAGTGCCAAATCGAGTATGGTGTTAATGTGCACATAAGCACTGGCGGTCACTGGAATGCTACTTCCACGGCAAATATTATTCTCATTTTCGCATTGCGTCAAAGCACACGCAAATTTGTTGTATATCAAAACCCCGACGATCCACATCTTGTACGCAACTCTACTTGCACGCTGCGTTTACCGCTAAGCGGTGATGACCTCGCACAGCCGCTATTGCTTAGCATACGCCGTGATAAAGCTGGGCGCTATCCGAGTTGGTATTGTCGCAGCATAGTCATTGAGGATTATGCCAATGAGGTTATGTGCACTTTTGATGTTGAACAGTGGATCACTACGAAACCCTTAGTGCTGGATGCTACGAATTTTTACGAAGGTTCGCAAACATTTAAACGCACCTTTCGCGATACACTGGAAAGTCTATTTATACAATGGTATCTTTTTCAAGCTCTTACTGGTGCTTGGAAATATGGCGAAATGCCTTTGAATCGCTTCGAACGTATTTGTATATGGACTGTTAAATTGGCCATAACCATTTGCATTGTGACCTGTTATATGGGTCGGACTACTCTGGAGACGTATGAAGAGGAACGCGAGAAATATAATAATGTTGCCTTTGATTCGATTGAAATATTTTTCTTATGCGTTTTCTCTTATGTTATTTGTTTTTTCGTTGAAACTGCTCTGAAGGCTTTTATTTATCATGATGAAATAAAGAGAGAAGGAGATTCTGAGGAGTTCAACAAAGAAGAGTAATTTTTGTAATTGAATGAATTAGAAAAATAAAAGTGAATCCACCTATGTACACATCTATGTATTTTTTTTTTTTTTTTATAAAAGAAAGCGGCTTACGAAAAAGGGTGCAGAATACGAGAAGTTTCGATGAGGTTATAAATTTAATTCATTCAAAAAGCGCATGTAATGTTATATAACTAACGCTAACTAAAAACCACCTTTACATTAATTTAATTTCCACTCACAACATTCACCACTTTCACTAAAATTAATTTTTATATTTATTTTGAATTATATTATTGGTTCATAATTCTTCCCATGTGCTCTCTTTAAAATTTGCTACCTATAAAAATATATGAAGAGGAGAAAAAAAAACCTAAAATTAATTAACTGAATAATTAAATTTTACCAACTTTTCGGCTTTACCTAAATACATTCCACTTCTGAAATATGCAAATAAATATCACTCGCGCACACGATTTTAAATTAACAACGAACTGCACACGTTAACAGCACAAAACTAAATGACACTAAAAAGGAACAGCGAATACAGCACGAAAACCGCTGCATGGTGGAACATTTTTACCGTTCGCGATAAACATGTATGCACATGAGAGCCAACAGTCTCTGTAACATTAACAGCGGTATTTCAGCTGATATTGCGTAAGAATATATAGCATAATTTTAGGCGTTATGTAGACCGTGTAAATCAACGCACAGGAGATGGACGTAAATATAATAATTTGGTCATATGGAAAATATTTATAATCATTTAAATGATGAACGTTTCCAAAAATTGGATGCTAGAAGGGAGATTACTGCTAAAATAAAGTATTACTTTGAGGTCCTTAGTAAAGCTTTTATTTAAGGAGGGAAGAAGGAAGGAAATGAATAAAGTTTAAAGAGACTATGTTGATAAATAATACGTTGTTTACTGATAAAATTTCTTCCACGCAGAAAGTCAATGACTTACCAAACTCTTTTCTAGAGCCTGTGTGCTCTTCAATGATATGAAACAATACGAAATTATTTGCTACGATTGGAGAAAACAGTCCGTACCAAATTGAGTTATATATAGAATTCTTTAGGAAAAAAATAAGAAAAAATCATAGAAATGGCTGTAGACGCCCTTAGATTTCATAGTTATCGCACACTAACGCAAAAACAGTCACAACTAAAAAAATTTCGAAATCGTTTCACGAACCATTTTATAGAACACATATGTACCTAATGACTGCAAAAAATATTTTAAAACACAAACTTCAATAACTGGAAAAATACCGTTATGCTTGTTTTCATGTTATCGCCTTTAACCAAAAATTACCACATACGAAACTCTCTCAAAATGAAGATAAAAGGTTAATTGAAAAGTCTCCGGCCTAACATAGTAAATACATTTCTTTGACAAAATTCATTTTTTTATGCAACATAGTTCCATTCAAGGATGATACTCTGTTTACAACGGCCCTCCAACTTTTCGATACCATTTTTGTAGCACGATTTGTCGATTGCTTCAAAATAGGCCTCAGTTTCGGCGATCACCTCTTCATTTGGTAAGAATTTCTTCCCAGCGAGCATTCTTTTGAGATATGAGAACAAGAAATAGTCGCTGGGCGCCAGATCTGGAGATCACGGTGGATGCAGAAGCAATTCGAAGCTCAATTCATCGATTTAACTGACTTGAGACACGGTGCATTGTCTTGGTGAAACAGTACTCTTTTTTTCTTCAAATTGCGGTCATTCAAAATCACTTTGTGAATTTTTTTGATGTTTTCATCATTAACAACCTCTTTTGGGCATCCACTGCGTTCTGCGTCTTCGGTGCTCATTTCACAATGTGTAACCTCACTTAACTGTATTTTATCAACACGCTACTTACCTTTTTATCCATTTTTTCACAATAACAAAAGTTTCTTCACTCAAAATGTTTTAATTAAAAAACTAATGATCAAGTTTATACACGCGAGAAAATGTCCAAAAATTCTCCAGAAATCCAGAAAGGAAACTTTTTTATCGAATTCGTACTATTGGGAAATGTTATAAAAAATGTGAGTTTTCAGAGCGCTCTCACCTTTGGCTGTTTTTTCTTCTCCTGAACATTTTAGATTTTTGAGTTCTAACTAACTATTTCTGATTTAGTATACCGTAACGTTTTACGTAGCTACCCTCGATGATTTCCCAAATCCTTCGAGTCCGATCAGTAGATCGCTAAATAATAGTCCAAGATTTATTCGTTTGGCCTCTTAATCGTCAGAAATTTAGTCAACGTTTATTTAGTCTTCAATAATTACAATTCTTTACTATATCCAATGGCTTATTTTACAATTCTTTATGGCACACAATTATTTTCTGCTTCACACAGATCATCGAAACATTCTGTTCACGCGCTCAAGAATAGGCTGATTATTCGTTTGCCTGCGGTAGCTGCTCCATTTATCCATTTATTTATGCTTGTCCTTGCTACGGGTAATTTGCATCATACTGCCACTTCCTTTGTCTGACCTTTTTATGTGGAAATCTCGTCACACTCCTTTGTCTGTCTTTCGTATTAGGGATTTCCGCCACAATACGATATGTACATAGGTTATTCTTAATACAGCTGAGGTTTTCTATGCTCTGGAACGGAGTGCGGAGTTTTGGACACTCCCTTAAGAATCCAGCCTGAAATGTCTTGAAATGCTTCTTCTAGCCCGTTAAAAATTCTAGACATTCATATCGGTCCATACTACAGATTTGAGACAGGCCCTGGTTGATTCCTACAGTACTACAGTACTTACTTTTATTTGGGACTACAATGGAGCGAAGTAGATCTAACGAAATTATGCCACTTTACCTACAACGAAGCATACGAGCCACACTGAGGGGAATTTTTCCAAGGAGTCAAGAGCTAGCTTGATAAATTTGCGGATCTGAAAATGTGGCACCTCTTTCTAGCCACTACAACGAAATTGGATAATTACTGCATAGATCCGTAGCGGTTATATGTGAGGCTGAGATGGACCTTCTTCAGACGAGCTGTGATATATTTTCTTTAAGGCTTGATGTGCTGGTGTCTCCCGTGTTGAGAGAGTATCATACTGCGCTAATTCCGATATTAAAAGTCTTTACTTCTGCATTAAAAAAGGGGAAACTTTATTTTAAAAACATTTTAAGAGTTTACATAAACAAGGGAAAGCAAATGGATATTTATTGAAAAACTTTACGAATAATTATCATAAATTCATAGCAAAAAAACTAAAAGAAAAATTATGTAAAATCTGAAATTAAAAAATTTCGTAGTAGTCATAATCAAATAGTATCGGCTGCTGCTGAAAATGGCACAAGCCGCAGGCAGCGCATGCGGCAACACAGCAGCATCGGCAGCTTGGTCGTCAATTTTTTGGTTCGTTTCTCTTTGATCTTTTATTGAGTTATTATTATTATAATTTTTTTTCAAATTTTTTTTTTTTTTTTTTGTAATATTTGTATGTATATTACTTGCAGCGAGGTTAGTTTATTGGACAGGCGCCCTGCCAGATATCGCCATGTATCATCTTCGGTGTGATATGCACGGCCTTCTTGTTCACCTGCAAATTGCGTATGCAACCCTTGAATGTTTTCTTGGTCTTCAAACCAGGCGCCTTATTGAACGCATGATGACCGCCCAAGAATAGTGGACGGTTGGTCTTTGTCACCGTCGAACCATCTGAGCCAACACCCGGATTTGTGCTGAAGTAATCAACCGAAATTGAGATGACGAATTTCGATTTTACCGCTTGCACATTACGCCACTTGCCATCACAGTAACTACCGTTATCGGGTAAGGTGTAGTTTGTGGTAACAATATTCTTAGAATCTGATTTAACGGTAAACACCAACATGTTATCAATCAACTCTAATATCATATAGGCATTCTTGCCGTGCACTGAGAAGAGCAGACCGTCCGGTTCGCGTGGACGGAAATCAAAGTTTATAATGAAATCAGTGCCGACGACGAAGCGTTCGAAAAGTTTGACATATTGTGCCTCCTTGGTGAAGAAGAAACCTTGTTCGACTTCGGTGGAGCATGGCACGGTGGAGTATGTTTCGGGTTCCTTCTTCAAACTCAAATCATTCAAACGAAGCTCTTTCAAGCAACCGTTATAGTATGGCTTGTCTTCGGAAACATAATTGATGCGCTCATAAACCTCCGCCTCCCAAAGCTTGGACACACCACCAAGGAAGAGTATCATGCTGCGCACATTAAACTCATAATCGTCAGCCACATTCTCTGCAACTATGCCGACTTCCACTTGATCGATAAATAGACTGACTGTGTGATGTTTGCGTATTACCTTAACGGTATGCCATTTGTCGTCGTTCACCTCTTCGTTGCTGGTGATATTCACCTCCTCACCGCCTATGCTCGCTCTATGATGCAATTTACCATCCAACAGATAGATGGCAATATAGTCGGAGTGTTGTTTAATGCCCGCGTAGAAGAGCAAACCAACTGGGTACTCAGTCTTGAAGTTGAGACTAATATCGTATTGTTTACGCAATTTGGTTGGTGGCGGTATTTCCAGGCGCTGTTCGCGCATCGAGTAATAGCGGTAACCTGCCTCGCTATAGTCAACATCATAGTTCGGATTAGTTGGTAGTTTGCAGCGTGGATCTTCTGGTTCATTTTGCGGTACAAATGGACGCACGGGACCGGCTATAATTGGTGGTTCGGCCGGTTTCGTTTCAGGAAGTGGTGGTAATTCGTCGGATTCTGGTAATGTGTCTGGTTTTTTCGCTTGTTCTCGCGCGCGTTCACGTTCACGCTCCCGTTCAAGCTCTTGCTTTCGCTCACGCTCCCTTTCTCGCTCCCGCTCCCTTGCGCGTTCACGTTCTTTTTCCCTCTCGCGCTCGCGTTGACGCTCTCGCTCATTTTTATCCAACTCACCGAATCGTGACGGACTCTGAGTGGGCAGCACCTTCGTCGTTGTTTCAACAACTGGATGGGAGGTTGTTGTGGTAGTTGTTGGAGGCGCCTTCGTCGGCGCTAATGGCACCACAAAGTTACCTGGATAATCGCCGCCAGGCAATAGCTCATTTGCGCCTTCTGGGAAGTAGAATGGCACTGCAGCCACGTCGTAAGCTAAGTGGGTGTGAGTTAGAAAAAATTTCATAAATTTGTTGTTCTTGAATGTCTACGGAATAAACACATTTTTTGTTACCTAAAATATCTGTTGGACAATGATTGATGTTGCCATTGCGCTTCTCAGCGCTGTCAGCGAAATTGACAATCTCACCATTGATTGTCACATCACTAATACAACCCGCGAAGTATGCCAAAGTCGGTAGAGCATTTCGTACTGGTATATAATTGTCGGGTAATCCACCGAAGAATATGTCGCCTGATTGTATGTACAAAGCTTCGGGTGTGTAGGGTAAGCTGGAATGATAAAAGAGGAAAAAGATGAATGCAATAAAGGAAATTGGTATTGAAATATTTTTGGATTTTTCATTCAAACAACTTGTATCCGATTCATTGGTAAAATCTTTTTCACCGGGTTCATCTTCCTCTAGTAAGAAACGTATGTATAAGGAGTATGAGATTTTTTCAGGAACTTCCCTCCGTCCATTCCCTTTCATACTGCCTAACTATAAGCATCAAACCATCCTACCCCACTTGCAATTTCCTTTAAGCCTGAGTACACTCTTCTTTCATATGAATTAGTCTATATTGTCTACTCACCGCTTATCTTCCGTATCGTCTATAGACAGACGTAACTGATCGCCATCATGTTGCACGGTAACCACATGCTCTTCACCATCATTTAGCTTCTTCATATCCGACACGACTTCAGCGCCCATGCTACGCAATGTCAAGTAACCATCATTCAGAGTCAAGCCAATATTCGCGCTCTGGTCATGATTAGCGCCATAGAAGAGCACACCGTCGCGTTGGCGCGTTTTGAATTTGAGATTTACGTTCAACTGATTATTTGACGTGACATTTTCCTTACGCAAGAAACCATATTCATTTGGAGGGTAGGCCAAAACTGTTGAGAATTTCTTTGGACAACCGGGTTTAACACCATGTGCATGGACATTGTTGCCCAGATCCACCTTTGTGCCCGATATCGAAACCTCATCAATGCAACCGTCAAAGTTGTGCTCGATAACCACTGAGTGATTGCGTTTGCCGGGGAAACCACCAAAGAATATACGCTTGGGTGATGGACTGAATTCGGTAGGACCTTCTGGTACTTCTTCTTGTGCCAACAACAGATCATCCACTTTCAACTGACCGCGTCTACCATCACGTTCCGCCACAACACGATGCCATTTGTCGTCGTTGTAAACGTCCTCCGTGCCCGTCGACACTGTACGCTCACCCAGTTTGTAGCGGAAGAAAATAGCGCCATTCACGAGCTCAACAGACATAAATTGATCATTACGTCCGTAGTAGAAGAGCAGACCATCTTTGGAGTCTTTAGATGCCTTGAAGCTGAATTGTATGCTGGAACGCTGGCGTAAATTGTATGGCGCTGCTTTGAGCGCGACATAACCGTTGCCATTGAACCGATAACCAGTTGGTGGTATCTCTTCAGTTAAGAGCTTGTCGCGCTGCTGTGCGCCCTGATTATTCTCCAAGCCGAAAACAAAGTTCCACAGTCCAACATGATCGTCGCCGATCTTAAGATCTTCAATTTCACCTTCGAAAGCATTGCTCTGTATGTCATGTGGTGGCGTAAAGTCAGCAGGTGGTGGCAGACCACCAACGAACAAACGACTGTTGCGATCGACATTAAAGACATTGTTAGCACCCAGCAAAGGCTGCTCTTTCTTATGTTCCACAACAGTGCCATTCTCCAACTCTTCGCGTATGATTAGCTTAGCATTCGAACCGGTGCGATCCACTACAGCTTGGTACCAATTACCATCAGCGACATATTTCTCATTTGTAATACGCTCGGGTCCATTACCGACATCGATTGTCAAAATCGGATAACCATTTACAATCTCTACGGCCATAAAGTCTTCGTTGTCCTTATTCGCTGGTGTTGTGCCAGCTGATGAGGTCCTATTGTGGTTGCCCAAGTACATTAGGAAGCCATTAGGTTTCTCAGTTTTGAAGTAGGCCGAAGCTTTGGTCTTGGTTGCTAGCAGTGGTGTGGTTTCAGGTGTCTTCAACTCTAACACAGTGCCTGGCGAGAAGCGCACACCCACCTTAATGTCATTGGCAATTTGTCGTGCAGTCTCAATCTGTCGCCTTAAGTTTTCAATATCCTCACCCAAGAGTTGACCGATCTCCTCAACATTTGCCTGTTCTTGCTCGATGGTTTGCGCCAAATCATTGAGTTGTGGAATGATGTCTTCTACGGAATCCAATTGCGAACGCGCTTGCGAGATATCCTTGGTAGTTCCATCGATATCTTTTGAAATATTACGTGCCTTTTGCAGTTCCTTTTCCGTCTGTGCACCTACCGGACGCAAGACATTCAACACATCTTCAATTATGTTCAGTGCCTCGGTGGCATTCTGATTGGCATTATTCCAGAGGTCATGTTGGGTCTCAACGGGCAATTGCTGCAGTAAAATGTTAATATCCTCCAGACGTTTTTCAGTATTCTTATTCAAATTCGAGATGCCATCTACTTTGGCAGCGGATACATTCAAACGCGGCTCGAGTTCGCTCTGTACTTTACTAAGGGCGGCACGGGCATTCTGTAAAAGCTCACCGGATTCGTTATCGGCGCGTCCTGCACGATCTTCAATGCCGTCGGTGATCTCTGTGGCATTACCAGCAGCGAACTTGGCTTCCTTTGAGAATTCATGTGCTGACGAAACCGCATCAACAATACCGCTATAGGCTGTAGCAGCTTTTATGGCTGGCTCAGCGCTTGCTGTCATGTGCGCATACTGGTCGGTGAGGTCTTGTGCACGAGTGTTCAATTCATTCGCACGGCGTATAGCCTCTTCAGCCAATTTGCTAACTTCGGCGTTTTCCTTTTCCATTTCCGGCAGATTCTCATCCACATTCTTATTGATATCCTTCAAATCGGAGAGCACGTTGGAGAGTTGATCGATCCTCTTATCGATATTGATCAACGCCAAGTCAATATTGACGAAATATTTGCCTGCCTCTTCAATATGTTTGTCGGCTTCCTTCTGCTGATCAGATACCGTGTCGAATTTCGAGTTATCAAAAGCAGCTTTATTCAAATCATTCAAACGGTCCACTTCGTTGGCAGTCTCTGTCGCATTGCCGCTCCAGTAGTAGAGGTCTTCGAGCTTATCACTCAAGTCACCAATATCATCCTTCAGCAAGGTCAATGTATCATTTTGATTCTTTATTGGCGCCACTAATATGTCCACCTCTGTGAAGAGCTCTCCAGATTTGTGCAGCACCTGCTCGGAGCTGGTTTTATCGATTTTTGTTTCTTGCAAGTCTTGCAATATGCGTTGTGCTTCTTCTAATGCAGCATCGATTTTCGTACTGGCCGCCATTTCCAAATTTTTTGAGAGTGCATCGACCGAATTGATAGCATCACGTGCTTCCATTGCCCTGTTCTTCGCCATCTCCCGCAACCCAGTTGCATTCACAATGAGTACACTCGCCGTCGCACGACTATCCAATGCATTGCTCATACTGAAGTTAACCTGTTTGCCATACATCTTCGCATCCGCCTCCAAATCGGCTACCAACGAACGTGAGGGCTCCAGATTAATGCGCTTCGGATCAAGATTTTGTACCTCGGGTGCGATTTTGTCTGTCAATTCGTCGTAGTAATTCAACTTCTGGCTGGTGAAGAAGGCTAAAGCAACTGATTGGAACTCATCCACTACAGGATCGATTTGGTAGCGCAGCCGGTCAGTCACATCTAGCAGCGCATCATGACAGGAGTCACATTGGAAGCAACCTTGGTCCTTAATCAACACCCAGCGGTGTGGACAGGCGTCACAACGATCACCGATTACGCCCGGCAAACACTCACATTGTCCCGTGAACGGATTACAGCCAAAACCACGTGAGTAACCCTGATTACAGCGACATGGCTGGCAGCCTTCGTTCGAATAGCTCCAGTGATCTACAGCACAGTGATCGCATTGACGTCCCGTCACACCCGGCTTGCAAGCACACTTACCGGTATGAGCGTCACATTGTGTGGTATTCGAAGCAACGCCGCAATCGCACGCACGACAACCCACGCCCGAGTCGTAACCATAGTGGTCGGGTTTACATTGATCGCAACGTTCGCCAATGACATTTTCATGGCAGTGACACTTGCCCTCATATGGATCGCACTCCAATGTGCCCAACTCTTCGCAATCGCAACTCTGGCAATTCTTCAAGTTCACCGCATCACCATAAAATCCGGGTTTGCACAAATTACAAGCCACACCGAAAGTATTATTCAAGCAAAGCAAGCATTCACCCGTGATGGTATCACAAGAGCCCGGTTCAGCAGGATTAATATTACCCGAACACTCACAGGGTTTGCAATAATCGCCCGCCTTCTCTGGCTGACCATAGAAGCCGTTAGCGCACGCCTCACAACGTGGTCCCGTGTAGCCGTGTTTACACTCACAATGTATCTCATCGCCAGATTCGGAGATCTCACAGCTGGTAGCAAAGTTATTCGTCTCATATGGTAGTGGGCAAGCGCAAATCATGCAATCATGTGGTGAGCCATATGTCGCATTCCCATAGTAACCCTCCTCACAGAGCTCACAGTGTTCGCCGGTCGTCGAATGTTGACAATCATTGCAAATACCAGTGGCGCAATCACATGTTTCTGCGTGACCGTTGCACTCGCATGGTATACAATAACCACCGTATGGGCCGTTAGAGTCGCGATAATAACCCGGTGCACAATCCTCGCAAGACAAACCGGTATAACCGGGTGGACAGTTACAACGTTCCACTGGTAAATATTGATATGCGGCAAAGTTGTCTTCATCCTCATCGGCCAGCGTCAAGTATGGCTCGGTTAGGTATGAAATAAATGTTTGCTCCCAGTAGTTGGCGCGTATGAAGATCATCTTCAGATCACGTAGAGCCATCATGAAATCAGCGCGTGTCACTGGCTTACCATCTTGTGTTTGGAAATTGGACTCGACCATTTGAACACGATTTCTGAACGCCTGATTGCTTGAGGGCTGCTCATAACTTTGATGCACGAGCAAATGATCATTGCTTAGCAAAACTACATCAGGTGCAAGCAATGGCTTGCCCGAGAGACCAGTAGTGTAGTACAATGAATAGGCGAGCTCGCCACCATAAGCTGATATGTGACTATTCTGATTGCTGAGGTAGTCGAGCACACCGAAATAGACAACCTCTTCAGCCTCCACATCGTTCACTTCGTGGAATGAGAAGTCCGCCTTCAAAGTCGTCTCATTCACCATAATCTCATCTTGTGGTATATCCCAGATTTGGAAATCAATAGATTTATCACCGAAATGCGCCGAGTTCAATGTAATATTCTTCAACAAGCTGACATTGAAGATACGCAGATAAGCGCTTTCGCAACGCGACGTGCGACCGAAACAGAAACAAGACGTACAACCATCCGGATTGCTATCCTGCAGATTGTAGGTGCCCTCCTGGCACTGATCGCAATCCCTGCCCACCACATTGCTCTTACAGAAACAGCTACCATCGACCTTATCGCAAATCTCCGTCTGTGTGCCAGCCACATTACAGCTGCAGCGATCACAACGTGGAAAATCGAAGAAACCATTCGAGCATGTATCACAAGCGCGACCCTCAATATGCTGACGACACTCACAAGAGCCGTTGAACATATCGCACTGTTGATTACCATTTGCAATACCCAAATAATTACAATTACAGTCCTCACAACCGATTATCTGATGGAATCCATATGTGTTGGGCACACACTTTTCACACATGTCACCCATCACATTCGGCGGACAAACGCATTCACCGGTATTCGGCTCACACATCGCCGTGCTAGGACAGTCGCAGGCTTTGCACTCAGGGAAGCCATAGAAACCCGTGCGACAGGCATCGCACTGACGTCCAATCACATTCGATTTACACTGACACTGACCGCCAAATGGATGACACTCAAAACTGATGGATCCCTCATAGTTACAGTTACAAGGTAAAGCGCCAATATTGTGTTCGGAGGTAAGCGAGAAAACAGCCTTCTTGCAAAACTCGGACGCATTGTGTGTAATATGGAAGTGATCCTGCCCGCACTCTTTAATGAATTCCTTCGTCTGATCGAATAACTCTTCTACGAGCAGATCTTCGTTATATTGATTTATCGGCACGATAACAAGATAATCAAGCCAAACTCCTTGTGGGCGTGTATTCTGTAGGGAGTTAAGGAGAGTGTGTCGTTAGGAAATTATATTAAATAAATACAAATTAGCTTACCGTTAATGTGAATTTGAAATCATCTTCAATATCAAACCACCAATCTTCGCCGATGGGATGTATAACGCCACGGCAACCCGAGCTCGATGGGCAGTGGCTAATATCGAATTTACCGCTGTACTGGTTTTTGCCAGTAGTCAGTGTGTACTGTACATTGTATTTGGGGTGATGTGGCTGGTAGTATTTGACCAAAATGACATAACGATCTGGCTCGCCCACTTTCGATCTGAAAATTATGGAAAAAGGTTGTATTGAATTGCTTTCGGTAGACTAAGTATGGTAAGTTAGAACGAAATATTCAAGAGAAAGAGCTGAAAAAAGGCATTTCCTATTTTTGAATGAAAAATAATTGGAAATGAAATGGCGTAACCTCATCTACTTAGATCATAAAGACTGTGTAATCTATAAAAAGAGGAGTGCCAAATAAATAGAGACTTTAGAACCTTTGCCGTTCTAAGACGAAGCACGTGAATGTGAAGAGTTTAAGGAGATGGCTGACAGGGGTAATAATAAAAAAGGTTGCCCAGAGTGTACTGACTTTAAGTGGGGAACACTCCTGACAATGAAAATGAAACACCAGGAACCGATTGCCCAATCAGTGGCGATGCGATGGAAGAGACATTCCAGCTCGAATGGCAATTGTCCGCCTGAAGAACAGCAAAGCGGGGAGCGCGCAAGAGGCTTTTTGAGGCGAATACCGCAGTCGATGGAATGATGAGCTGTACGAGATTTCAATGTTCAATATTATTAGGGTTAAGGTTTAATGATATTCTAGGAAAACATAGACTTGCAAAGCTTTCAAGGATTCAATTCTATCTTTGATTAATTCATTTTTAATTATGTTTTAGAACTAAACATATGAAGTTTCTCTCACTCTCTCTCTCTCTCTCTTTCTCTCTCTCTATTTTCTTCCTCTAAACTCAGTTATGAGTACTTTGAGCTACTTCAAGAATAACAAAACTTGTTCCGTGCTACTCAAATCTATTCTTCACACATTAGTAATAAAAAGATGTGGATCCAAATTAATTATTCTCTTTATAGGATGCTGGAAATGGACTCTTACAATTTCCTCACAGCTGCTAAATTTTTTTCTCCCCGAATGTCATGTACTCTCACTTACTCAACAACAATTGTGCTCGTGCTCTCCTTATTATCCAAATAAACCAGTTTTACGCGCTCATCCAACGCCGCATATGGTGGCTTATTATCAGCAATACGATCTTCGTGATCAGTTTCGAATTCGATCTTCTTCGAATCGGGCACAGAACGGAATTTCGGTGTGGCACACTGGTTATTGTGGGTAACACAAACCGGACTGGGCTCAATATAATCGATGGACCATTTGTCAACAGGTATAGCAGTGACCGAGATTATAGCAACATTACCGTAATCATCGGAATCAGTCTAAAGAGTAGAGAAATTATTAAAAAATTATTTCAAAAGTAATAATTTAAATAAAGTTAGCACTAACCGTAACGATAACCGGTTTCAAATCATCCTTGTTAATGTAGAACGTCTTCTCACGACTATATTCGTCGATAATCGGCGTGCGGCAGGCCATGGAGTAGAGGCACGGATACAGAGTGGTAGTGCCCCAATTATCTTCATTATTACCCAAATTTAATTTGACAAAGAAAGGTTCTGGATACTCAGGTGTGCTCACATAATCGATAACAAAGATGTAACGACCACTATGGGGCACATCGACAATGTAATTGAGTTGACGTTGACTATCGCCGATCACAGGTATATCGCCGACATGACCAATAATGGCCAAATGATCGGGATTATCGTAAACTTCGGTCGGATTTGTGGGTTTGCCATTGGCGCCGACAATGAAAGGCGTTGTGGATGGTTGGAAGCTGCAAGAGTGAGTTCAAATATTTATATATAAAGAAATTACAGTCATGAAAAAAAGAGAAAAAACTCACTCATCCACTGAGGCATATTTGTAATGACGACAAAGCTCCATATTGCCCAATTCGCAAGGGTTTGTAATTTTGCGCGTCAATACCGAAGCTTCGTAGTAAGCGGCCGGTAGTAGCACGAAGTAGTCGAGCATCACATTCTTATTCGCTTTGGTTGTGAAAGTGTAACGCGAGCCCGGATCCAAAACAATCGGTGAGGGCTTATTACCTTTAACGCCGGAGACGGTAACAAATTGTGGCGAGGTCGTTGGACGTAGCAGAACTTTCACACTGTAATATAAAAATTTTGAAACATGATATTATAGCGCTCTTCGGAGTACTCAAACTCACTTTTGGTCCACCTCAAGTGGATTTTCCGATTGTATGAGTATGCTCGCTGTCACATTGAATGGATTTTGGTTCACATAACGTATAACGATGCGATAGACCGAAGACTTCTTCACCATAAACTCATTGCGCACTTCATTTTGTATATCATTGAAGACCGCATAACCTTTGCTGCTGAAACCAGGGAATACGTTCTCGTCATACTGGTAACGCACCTGAGCACCCGATGGTTGTGCGCCATCCTCGTACTCATATTGGAATTGATGCAATGTAGGGAAGTAATGTGTTGTCAGTGGTTGCGTACAACCGCGACCCGTTACTCGTGGATGACACTTACATTGACCCGTCGACTTATCGCACTCACTATGCTCCGAACCGCCCACATCACAGCTACAGTCTTTGCAACCAAATAGCGAAGAGCCATCCAAATCGTATGTGCCATCCTTGCACTCTTTGCAAGTACGTCCCTGTGTATGTGGCTTACAAGTACATTGACCGGTCTTCGAAAGACATGTGTCCAATGCCGCGATAGTACCATCCGTCCAACAATCGCACACCTCACAACCATCCGGATTGCTGATATTCAAATTCCAATACAGTGGCTTGCATTCATTACAAATGCGACCTGTCACACGTTCCTTACACTGACACAACTCACCGACAGGTACTGAGCCACAGCCGGCAAATTTGTCAATAACACCAGCCGGATCGCAGTTACAGTCCTCACAACTGGGGAAGTTGTAAAAACCTTCCTTGCAAGAGTCACAAAGTTTACCGCCGAAGTTGGCATAACAAGAACACTGACCATCAGCGTTACAGGTGACACCCTCCGAGCCATGTACATCGCAGTTGCAAGCTAATTTGGAGTGGTATTTATATTAGTAATCTCAATACCTGAGAGAACTCAATATAGCTACTCACGTAAGCACTCCGGATAGCTGTAGTAACCGGCACTACAGAGCGTACATTGTTTGCCGGCGAAATTCCGTAAACAGTTACATTTGCCCGTATTATCGCAAGTAATCGCCGTACTTCCTTGTGCGGAGCAGTTGCAGGGTTTACAAGCTGGATAGTCGTAATAGCCGGGTAAACACAAGTCACAACGTGGCCCACCGAAACCTTCACGGCAAATACATTGGCCCGACTCTTTGTTGCAGATCTCCGACTCTGTGCCTTGTATATCGCAATCACAATCTGAAAGTTTTGGAGTAGGGAAGTTAGTAAAGACGTTAGTTGTTATGGAAAGACTAGCTAAGTCACCAGATACGACATAAAATAGAGAAAAAGCTCGTTTTAAGAAGTCCTGTGTCGTAGGCCTAACTATGGCGTATGAGCTATTGTAAAAGAAGCCTCACCCTAGCGGATAGCTGCCCATAAATTTGCTAGATAATTGGACCAACTGCTTTCAGCGCATTCAAATTCAGTACATTTATCCACGTTATCTACGTTTTTCTCAACATACAATTTACCAAGTTCAGACTCAGTCTCAGTTTTCGGCTTCCATTAACGGAGACTTGTCTGCGGCATTAGAGATCTCCTGCCTATTCATATATCAGCAGCCTCGGAGAAGACGTAGTAGTAAAACGCTCTAAGGTATACAAGTACCAATAATTCTCCGCAGAGAAGAGCCAAAATATCGAAGTTTCACAGTACCAGATCTCCGAAAAAATTAAATTTATAAAAGATGAGAGATATAGATCGCAGTACCCAAGTGGATATCCAACATGTCATCAGAAAAAAAAATTTCTAATTCGGTAGGCGCGCGCCAGAGAATGTCAACCCTCCTCACAAGAATATATCTGCCGTTTTTTAAATGGCCAGATGTTCATACTCACATTGACACTTGGGATAGTTGTAGTATCCGTCCTTGCAATGCTCACAACGTTCACCACCAAAGCTGCTGAGACACTTGCATTGACCCGTCTCGACATCGCAATCGTTACTGATAGAACCGATCTTATTACACTGGCAAGCTGAAAGTACAAGGAAGGAGTTATTCCAAGTAATTTATTTACGCTTCACGACCAGCTCCTTACCTTTGCACTCTGGAAAAGCGTAAAAACCTTCTGCACACTGTTTACAATAATGGCCGGCGAAATTGATCTTGCAAGGACATTCGCCATTAACCGCCTCGCAATGATAACCATCGGTGCCGTTCAAATTACACTCACACTCACGACAATTCGGGTAGCCATAGTAACCATAGGCGCAGGAGTTACAGTCTGGCGGTTGGAAAGCCTTGCGACATTCGCAACGTCCGGTCTCCTCCTCACAATGGCCCGTGGAATAGAAGAAGTCGCAGTTGCAAGCTGAAAGTTACGGTATTTATTAAAAAAAAAACACGATTTTCACACATTTTTGTCTGATTTCCTGCCACTTACGTTGACACACATCGGTCTCATTCCAGTATTTGCCGAATGGACGATAGAATTTGCCCTTGCATTTGTTGCAGTTAATGCCCTCAGTATTGTGTTGACAGTTCTTGCACACACCACCGCCATCATAGCGGCCGTGTATGTCCAAAGACAAACCTTTACGATCGATCTCCTCATCGTAGTCGCACTCGTTGGTGTGACCGTGGCAGTTACAAGCTGTAAAGAGATATATGAAAGGGTAAAACTCATTATATTATCATCTTTTTCTATCTTCTCTCCCCACTCACGTTCACATTCGAATGGACGCGCGTTAGTATTCTGGCTCCATTTCTTCTGCTCGAAGCCCGGACAACATTCGTTACATTGTATACCGCAGGTACGATGCTGACAGCGACAAGCCAAAATACGCACCGGACTCTTCGGATCTTTCACATCGCAAGTGTCGGCATGTCCGTTACACATACAACGACCACCAATCGAGATATCCTTAATGGAGTAGAAGTAACGACGTGTCACAGTGGGATCTTGTCTTGCCACCGACATCAGATGACCAAGTAAATTCTTCGTACGCAACAAACGTATGCGCACATTTGTGGCACGTGTCCATTCCTGCAACACTGTGGAATTGAAATAGTTCGAAGCAGACGGACGATCGTTCAGCAACATTACGGGGATTTCACCATTTTCCAATGGCACAATACGTGAGAATTCTGTCGAACAGATCACATCATCATCACGTGTAATTGGCTTGTATGAATCCTTGCCGAAATAGGTGATACAATCGTGTACGGAATCGGAGAAATGCATCCATGGTGACCAAGTTTTGCCATAATCTGTAGATTTCTCCAGTGTCCACAAGCCGGGACGCGGCGAATTGCCCATACGAATGAAGAGGTAGGCGACATGGAATTCCTGTTGATGGAGGAATACAAATATATATATATATGAATAAATGGATCTGTGTATGTGTATGTCTAGATATGTATATGTATCATTCACATTCGTTGGCAACAAAGCAGAGATCGCCGGAAGATCAGCAACTCAATGCATTGCATATTTTTAGGCACTCCTGCACTGCTCGTTGATCGCACACTACACTCGGTAGCGGTTGACTTTAGTATCGATTGAAATCTTAAAAACAAATACGATAGCGATACTTCGAAACATGTCTATGATATCGTGACAACTGATGAAGCGTGGATTTACGAGTATGAGCTCGAAATTAAGCAGCAGTCGAGTGTATGGGTTTTCAAGTTGAGCCGAAACCAACAAAAGTTTTTCGCAGACGAAGCACTTCCAGACAAATGGTTGACTGGTTTTATTTATTTATTTATTATTTTTTTTTTTTTTGAAAAACTGGGCATATCGCAGTCATACCACTAGATCAACTCAGCACAGTAAATTCTGAGTGGTACACAACCATTTGTTTGCCAAATGTCTTTCAAGAAATAAGGAAAATTAACCGCTGAAGACGATCACTCTTCAACACGACAAAGCTAGCTCTCACACATCCACTGAAACAAAATGCATTTTTGAGCACTCAAAACATCGATTAGATGCGTTATTTACCGCATAGTCCTGCCATGACACCGAATGACTTCTTTTTATCCCTATACGTAAAAAATTAACTAAGAGGTCAACACTTTTCGATACCTGAAAAAGCGTTCAGACGCATTGGTTCAAACGCATGCAAAAGTGTGTAGATCTTAATGAAGAATATTTTGAAATACAACAAAGCCATTTTCGATTAATAATCCCGAAAATAAAATAAAATCCCGAAACATAAAAAAGGCAATCCCGTAGGTATCTGCCATTAACGGGCATATTTCGTTTGTCACGGCCAAAATCCCTCTCTTTGAAGTAAATAAAAATTGAGAAAAAGCAACACTCAAAACAAATTAAATTTTTTATGTTTTTGTTTGTATTTCAATCAATTAAAATTCACTAAAATAATTTGCGCTGAAGCAAATTGACAGATGTATGCATGTACGTATAACCCAGTAGTACATTTGACTTTTGAAACTAGTTTCATAAGCAAATACCGTAGGTTAGACATATTTATAGGTAATTGCAGCGTCTATCCAGTGAATTTAATATTCTTTTTGTTGTTTATTACTTAACGCTTTGAGCTTTCCTTATGTGGAGGCTCTAAGTATTAAAAGCCTTCTCTTAAGAAGTTCTCTAACTTTATTGTAGACATATTTTAGAAATGATTTCACTTTCACTCTAACATAGTAAATTCTAAGATTAGACAATATGTCACATGGATTCCAGGCGCATTTTCTGCGGGCTTAATCATTCACTGGGTATATTAAAAGACCTATAGTCGTACCAAAAATTCGATCATTCGTCGTCAATCAGTCGCCCTACTTTCCTAATAAATCAAGAATTCTTCTATTCAGCGAAATGTATTTTTCAGGGAAGAACAAAAAATATATTCAATTCAAAGAATAATATATGTTTTCTTTAGAGTATAAAATTTTCTTTCTTCTGATTCTGAGCTTTCCTTTCGCTACTCAAAAATAATTAACTTCGGTTCGAATTGTGTAAGTATGAGTAGGAGAAGATACTTGTATTTATCCATCAAAATTTGTGTAATGGATCGCATGAGAATGATGAGCTGAGTTCATTTAGCCATGTCCGCTTGTCTGTCCGTCTATGCATCCATCTGTTCGAATGCAAAGTAATCTCTCAGTTTTTGAGATATTTAAGCAAAACTTAGTATGGAGTTGTCTTTTTTATATAGTATTGATAATTTTTCGGAACCAGACAGATCGGTAGGCTACATAATATAGCGCCCATAGAGCCAATTTGTTCATATATATGATTTTGGATCATAAATACTGCAATAAAGCATCTTCGAACATGAAATTCGGTATTCAACACACATATAATGAACTTAACATTGATACTGATAATAATCTAAATCGTAGTACTATATAGTATACGAGGTGTATTCAAAGGAACAGGTGAATTTTGAATTTTTTTTAAAACACCTATTTATTCATCAATATCTATTTTGTCTCCTTCAGAGTAATCCCCCTCGGATATAATATACTTGTGCCAACGCTTTTTTCAATCTTCGCAGCATTTCTGAAATGCGCTTTCCGGTATGGCCATCAGCTCTTGCTTCGATTCTAACTTGACCTCATCTATTGTGGCAAAGCGTTTTTCTTTCATTGGTTTCTTTAGTTTTGGGAATAGGAAAAAGTCACAGGGAGCTAAAACTGGTGAATACGGTGGTTGAGGCATGATTACGGTTTTATTTTTGGCCAAAAAAATCACGAATAACCATTGATGTGTGAGCTGGTGCAGAATCCACGATTTAGTTTTCCAAAAATTCCGATCGTGTGAGCCATATTGCTTCCCGCAAGCGCTACAAAACTTCCTTGTTGTATTCCATATTAACTATACGTCCTTTTTGTCAGGAACTCATGCAGCACCACAACATTGTAATTAAAGAAATCAGTAAGCAAAACCTTCACATTTTCCTTTGAACATACCTCGTATAGCCGCCATACAACCGATTTGTTTAATATGTGGTGAAACTCGAACTGTGCATTTTATAATAAATTTTGATATGTTCATGAAAGATATTAGACAGCACTTCTCTCTTGTTTCTACAAAAATTAGCATCTGCTTAACATAGTGCATACATACATACATACATCAATTTAACCAAGTAACCGATATTTGCATGAAATGAATAATTTTGAATACATTCGTATTACCTTTTATGTATATGTATGTTTGTATGTAAATTTAAAAGCAATAGTAAAACGTGCAATAGCTTTTGGCACAGATCAGCAAAATATGCCAAGAGAAACGTTCTACGAGTATGTGCATGAATACATATGTATGCATAAGTACATACATATTCTTTACTCTGTACGATTTTATGAAGTAAGAAACATGCAAATACTGATAATGTCCATATACGAGGTATGTTGAAAGTAAAAGGTGAATTTTGATTTTTCGTGGGCTGTGTGTATTCGATCATTGATATTTTGTTTTTGTTATAATCGGACACATATGCAGTAGTTTCTTTTTGACAACAGAAGAGGTCAATCACGTTTTAGTGTGCTCTTCGATTTTTGACTTCTGAAAGAAATGGATCAATGAATATTTATTAAATTTTGCGTTAAAAATGGAATAAAGTGCTCCAAGGCACTTGAAATGTTGACTGAGGCATTCGGTGAGTCCACTTTGTCTCAAAAGAAGTGTTTCTAAGTGGCACAAGCGCTTTACAGAAGGCCGAGAAGACTTTGCTGACGATAAGCGGCCTGGAGGTGCGATCACGTCAACAAGTGAAGAAAACATCGAAACAGTGAAAAAAATTGTTTTTGAAAATCGTCGAATCACTATTAGGGAAGTTGCAGAGGATGTTGGCATATCAATTGGCTGATGTCATTCAATATTCTCGAATGTTTTGGATATGAAACGCGTGGCAGCGAAGTTTGTTCCGAAATTGCAAAACTTTTAGCAAAAGTAATGTCGCATTAGTATAGCTCAGGAGTTGTTGAATGGCGTCAACAATGATTAGCGTTTGCATAACTGGTGACGAAAGGTAGGTATATATGGTTATGACGTCGAAATCAAGGCCCAATGATCGATTTTTTTGCTCACTGTTTTCTTTGATTACAATAGTGTGGGGCGACATGACTTCCTGCCACAAGGTCGTACAGTTAATAAGGAATACTACAAGAAAGTTATGGAAATTTTGCGTGAATAAATATGGCTCAAACGATCGGAATTGTGGAAGAACAAATCGTGGTTTTGCTGGTGCACTATGCTCACACATCAATGCTTATTCGTGATTTTATTGGCCAAAAACAAAATTGTAGTCTTGCCTCAACCACCAGATTTGGCTCCCTGCGACTTTTTCCTATTCTCAAAACTAAAGAAACCAATGAAAGGAAATCGTTTTACCACAATTGATGAGATCAAGTCAGAATCGAAGAAGGAGCTGATGGCCATACCGAAAAACGCATTTCAGATGTGCTTCGAGGATTGGAAGAAACGTTAGCACAAGTGTATTATATCCGAGGGGGATTACTCTGAAGGGAACAAAATAGATATTGTGGAATAAATAAGTACTTTTCAGAAGAATTCAAAATGCACCTTTTCCTTTAAACACACCTCGTATATCTACATAAGAAATATACAAAGTAAGAGATTTATGAACAAATAAAAAATTGTTAAAACAACAAATTCTTTTAAATACATAAAAAACTGAAAAGCAAACTAATGTAAACAAAAATGTCTTAATAGAAAATTTTAGTCTAAACCAAATGTAGAATGAAATCTGAAAACTTTGAAGGGAAAACATCTTAAATGCTAGCCATTATGGAGAAGAAAAAAATATTGAGAAAAATAAGTCTTAAAAAATTTTATGAAAATTTAATTTAATAAAAATTATATCAAAAAAAAATTTTTAAAACCATGCAGAAAAAAAATTAAATTAATAAAAGAAATATTAAAAAAATTGAAGAAAAATATAATTTAATTTACAATTATTTAAAAGAATTAATAAAATTATGCAAATTGGTGTTGCTATTAGTTTCTTTTCATTTAAAAACTTTGAATATTATTTATTTTGAACTAGAAAATTGCTGTATTTCAATTTTCATGCAAGCAAGATACATACATATTTCTTAAACAATCACATTTCATATGTTAGTTGCACAAATTCAAAATACACATGTGAATATATGTAAATACATATGTAAATACGCTTAAAATTATTTAAATGATTTTTTCTAAATATGTCTTATGGAGTTTACATACATACATGCGTATGTATACTTAGTACATCAGACGCTAAATAAGCTTAACGCACTCAATTATTATGCACACACAATTCATTTTAATAAACAAATATGTAATTGCCAGCTATTTTTGCTTGCTGCCGACAGCATGAAATAAAAATCTAAAAAAAAATCACTATACACGATGAGATCATTGGCATACTCCAGCCGGCAGCCGAACAGTGACACAAGAGCGCACGTTCGTAGTAATATCGAGCTAAAGCATTCCAGATTTTTAACACCAAAAATTATTTATTTAGAATTTGAGTAAGAAACTAATAGATGTATTTCATATAAGGTGAGTTCAATTTGGGGGAGTAGAAACTTTTAAAACAAAAATGAAAGATGAACTTTTTTTGGTAACATAAAGTGTTATAAAAAATGCTTTCAAGGACAAACCTATGTTTACAAAATAAAAATTTCTGCGAGGTTTGAAGTCGAAAGTTTAAATTGTAAAAATTCACACCAGTAATTTGGTAGTTAGAGCAAATTTTTCTTGTTCTTCCTTGTTACATTTAATGAACTTTTTTACATTTTACACAAAAGTGCATCCTGTAAATATTAGTTTTGTTTTATAAAAGCTTCAAACTACTTGAAAGGTGAACAATTATCACTTATAAGCACATATATTTACAAATATTATTGTATATATGGTTGATGAAAACTCAAAAAACTGAATTTTTTTACTTCACAGAAAGGAAGGGTTTTCCATTTAGTGATTTCGAAAGTGCAGGTCTATATTTTGACAGCTGTCAAACTTAACTGTCAAGCCGAAACATGTTCTGTTTTAGTTAAAATTCAAACTTTTGTGAAAATTAATCACTTACTAACCCCACAATGCGTTGAAATTGTTGAAACCTACTGAAAGAATGGTAATTTAAACGTGGCCACGTTCCTTAGTCGGAGGTTATGATGCACATAATCGTCCAACTACTCAAGCAATTGGTAAAATTTTTAAGAAATTTGAAGAGATTGGATTGATTACAGATATTGTTAGGATTGTGCATCATCGTGTTGTTCGTTCCACCCCAAATATCGCTGCTGTAAGTGTAACCGAAAACTCGAATGTCTTTTTCTCGACATTCTCAAGAGCTGGAACTTTCTGACGGCACATCAAGGCGAATTTTGCACTTGTACTTACATCTACAGTCTCTCATATAAAGTCCAGCTCTCACAACAGTTTTTTTTTTTGGCCTGAAACTGAATAAAACGACTTGCACAATATGTGGTTCCAACAAGATGGTAGCACATGCCACACTACACGACCGAATATAGCTTTTTTGCGAAAGAAATTGCTCGGCCGCGTAATCTCCCGTCCTGGCGATGCCAACTGGCCACCGAGATCATGTGATTTGACACCGCTGGACTTTTTTTGTCGGGCTACGCGAAAAACCGTCAAGTTATGGCTGAGATACCGCCCAATATGCACCAAAAATGGCCGAAAATGACCTCAAACGGATCGAAGTTTGGGAAAATTCAAGAGGCTGTCATTTGTACGATGTAGGATTCTTTTATTTTATACATTTCAAAAATAAAATTTAAAATGGAAATTTACAAATATTTCACCAGAAAAATGTAATATGTATGTAACGAAAATTTTGTTCGAACTTGAAATGCATATTCTTAGCTGAGCTCATGTCATACACCACTCTTCAACTTAATCTCAATGCTTTACAAGCTAATCAACATACCCACTGTCAAAAAAAAATATATAAAAAATCGACGACTATGCAAAAAATTGTGCAAAACAAAAAAAAAATTCAAAAATAAAGCAACAAACCCTACACATGTAACCATACACTCGGCGCGTCAAATGAAGCGAGCTTAATGTTTGCAGGCATTTCACGGCAATTAAAAGAAGCTATAAAATATGCATTTAGCCTGTTAATTCCGCACATGAGCCACGCCGTCAGAATTTGTAATTAAAACTGTTGCATGAGATGAGATAAACCTCATGGCGGACGTACAACCCAATATATACATAGCTATGGTCAGCGTATATTTATAATTCCATCATATCATTGTAATTTGGTATATGTGACTATGCCATACATACAGATGTATGTGTATATATGTACGTAGGTTTACATATTTCAATGCTAACTACTCGTGTTGGCGTTAAAAATTACTTTATAACATATCTATCACCCAGTTATACAGCTATCTTGTTGCAGTTTAACGCGTCTGTGGCATGCCACATAATCCTCGATTACATTATTACCCTGTAGGAAATTCAATTAAGATAACCAGTACTCTTACACCGCGCAACAAAAGTGTAAAAAAAAATTCCGGAAATGACTCGAACAACTCTGAAATTGAAGTAAAAGTTCTCAAAAATTGCAATTCCTTCGAATTTTCTCTTCGAAAAAGAATATACTAAATGGCCTATTAAACGGTCGAAAAGCTTATTAAATGATGGCACTGCCTATTTTCCATGATATTTCCATGTATTTTTAATAGAATCTTGTTCATAATAAAATCCCTACTCAAAATTGTCAAAATTGTTTTCTTTTTTCACGTTTCCCATACAAATTTAGATCCAGGAAAACCTTGCTGAATGCACAATAACGGCAGTAGAAACTCTAACGGAGTGCCAAGATAACTTTTTCGTCACATTTTCTATTTATTAAAATATATTCTGTCATAAATGTGTTTACAAATATACAAGTTTTGAACTTATCTTAATTTCTGACTTTGTTTAAATGCTAAGGCTCAGTACTGAATACTTTTTGTTCATTTTTAACTAGTAAGAAACTAGTACATATCTAAAAAAACACCTGAGAGTTACCAGCTCCTAGAATATATTTATATTAAAAATACTTTTTATAAATAAAAGATTGCTTAGAATACTAGTAACTAAATGGTTTTAAAATAGTTCATTTGATTACAGAGCAATTGATAAACGCATGAATGAAGCATTTACTAGAACAACAGCAACTTAGCACTGAAATATAACTTAGGTGAGTCGAAAAATCTAATCTAACGCATTTATAGTCTAAAAATAACCTATTTAATTAGTAAAAAAATATGTCTTTGTAAGCTAAGGTGTTTTGCTTTATTTTCAAAAATTAAGATAAATATGTGTACATATTACATTCTGGAAGAATCTGCTTGCTGGAGATTCCTCTTTCATTAGTATATATATTTTGGAATCTCGAAAAAAGTAAAAAAAAAAATTATGCAGTTTTTGTCTATTTTTTTCATTTTGTAAAGCTTCTAAGTAAACGCTGAAGCAATTTTCGACTAAGCTCCTTCTCCAATTTGTGGTGTGCGTTCTGATTTTTTTCCAATAACGGAGAGACCTACAGTTTATGCTAAGCCGGCTCCGAACGGCAGAGGATTTCTATAATGAGGTTGTATTTCATGTTAGAAATTCTATCGGAAAGCTTGACATTCCCTGCCAGGGGCGGATGAAAAAACAAAAACAATTTTCTATAATTTTATATGTTGGTCGGACCAGAACTCCAACCTAATCCGCATAGTAAAACTCAATGCTAACCACACGGCTATTGCGGCCGTTATAACAACTAAATCACAACCAAGTTGATAATTTAAGAAATTTGAGAAATATTAAGCTCTACAAACTTGTTGACGTGGACTTTGACTTAAATTAATAACTTCAATAAGTGAAATTTATTTTAGGTTGCTTACACCGTAATTCAGAAATATTGATTTTATTTCGGGCAGCCCTAATGCATATGAGAATTTTGTTGTTTTTTTTTTTGTGTTTCATCATCGATTTTACTGCGCAATACCATCACAATCAATGCCTTAAGCCGATAGCAGATAGTGCATTTGAGCCGCTTTGCGTGACAGTTTGACTTTTGACGTTTAAGATGAATACATACTAGTCTACGAAATTAATCTCATAAGCAACGCTGGCGCCAACGCAACGCCAAGAGATGGTCATCTCTAATCTTTTTGATTTTAATTTCCATTTATTTACGTAATTTTAACACGATTTGCCAAGAATTTAAGGAGAGAACTCCTAAATAATTTCAAAATATATACTCAATAGGAAAATTTGTAAGCTTTTTGATAGAAAAATAATTGAATAGAAAAATGTTCATGGTGTCATACCATTGGCACTTTTTTGCTTTGCTAGCACAGTTGGATGTGTCACGCAACGCAGTAAAGTCATATCTGCCAGCGGCATTATACTTTTATACTCTGACCACAATGTCCGCTTGCAGCTGATAAAGGCTTTCATAAATGCTTTGAGTGAATGAAATCATTTTGAATTTAAATTTTCATAAAAGCTCAATGTTATGTATAGACTTGAAAGAAATGCATGCAACCTAAAAATAATTTTTAAAACATTTATTTAAAATGTGTTTTCGTCGTATAGACTCTGCTCAAAAGATTTTGAGAATAAGAAACGAATCTTTTTGAATTAAGCTTAAAAAATCTTCAGACGAAATATTTTGGAAATAACGTTGTAAACCTGGTGCATATATCCTACATTTCAGTTTTCAATTGATATTTCATTTTTCTAAATTGATATATTATTAAAATTAAAAATATTTAGGGTGATATTGTGTGCGGAATTTCTGTAAAATCGAAAGCTAAGGCTAAGTACTGAAATACAGCAGAAAACCAGGATTTTTTTGGTCACTGAATGTCAATTAGCTGCATAACAAATAGATGTAGACCGGTTGAGAAGACTGACGTCGAAAATTTTATTTCACCCAAGACCACCTCAGTTTTTGGCAAAAGAATTAAGAAACCAATTTTTAATTATTTATTTCACTTTTGAATTTTTCACAATTTTTTTAAACTCTTTATACTAAAAAAAAATTTTAAAAATTAAGTTTCCATAAAATCGATTAAAAATTCCTTTTCAAACTTTTGACCTCTTCACAAATAAAAACCAGCAGATAAGCTCTATAAATGGTTACATTGACAAGCGCAAGCATATGTATTATTTAAGTATGTATACACATATGTATGTCAGCATTAAAATTGAAATATTTTATTGCTTATCAACGGACACTTCCTTTGACTGAAGCCACTTTCGTCTTGGGAAAACTTATAAGACTTCATTTAAACAACACAATTATGTACAATACATATGTGTGTATGTGTGTATGTTGGAATATGCACATGAGCAGTAAATGGGACAGATTAAAATGTGGCATATAAATGCTTTAACTCAACGCAGAGCAGTAAATTTTTATATGAGCGTATACTTACACATCGTTTGATAGGGACAAGTGGCCAATAGGAAAAAGGCTACAATACTTTTGGTAACTGTAGATAATTTACTAGTGGAAATTTTTTATGTTTCGGGTAAATGATATTAGGGTCATCTTTTCATTTGAAAGAAATAAAGAAAGCTTTGGAAAACTGGTGTGGAAGTTTTCTTCAAATTTTAATATCTTTCAATCAACACTAATTCTTCTGAGTAAAATTTAAAAAATGAAAACCTTTTTTTACTTTAATTAGCCTGAGTTATATACAGTTGTTTCAATTTTTTAATATAGCTCAGTCAGATTTGAGTTCCAAACCAGTTTTTATTAGATTCAAGATTCTAGTTAAATGAAGTACAAATGTGCTATACTTTTTACTTTTGTCAGGTTATGGTGAGGATTGAGAAATGACCAAAATAACATGAGTAATTGAACTAAAAAATGTTGAAATTTAGTAAATTTGAAGTTTATGGCGTAACAAAGTGTCTCTTAAAAATCACCGAAATCATTTCTTTGTTGCATTTTGAGTTAATGAATTTTCAAAATTTAATAAAACCAAGAAAGAACGACTGTATAGGGCATGCCGCAGGTCTTATACCTTTCTTGAGCATATGAAATTTATTGAAAATTCCAAAATTCAATTTCGATAATTTTCAGTGTCAATATCAATGTGAATTTTCGTCTGTAGAATACAAAATTTCACGCTCTTAGATACTTTTTTGACGGATTTTTAACCCAAAACCTCATATCTGAACATATAGATTGTATGGGGACTATATGATATAATATTCCGATTTCGAAGATTTTCACTACCACTATGCAATTCATAATATTTATGGATAATAGCAAATTTCATGCTCCTAAATGCTTTTTTGACTGAGTTTTGACTAAAACCTAACAACTGAAAATTTCAATTTATATTATATTCGTCCTATTTCGATGATCTTCAGAACCAATTTTCTATTCATTATGTATGTGTAGTAAACCAAAATTCGTTCTTGGGTATTTTTTGACGGATTTATAACCCAAAATTTCAAATCTGAAACATCGGTCGTATATATGCTATATTAGTCCGATCTGGCCGATTCCGAAAAATGATCGTTTAAACGTATATTTGCATCTTCCCACCAAGTTTGGTTGAAATATCTAAAAAACTGAGGGACTAGTTTGCATTAAAGCAAACAGACGGACAGACGGGCATGCTTAAAAAAATTCAGCTCGTGATTCTGATTTGACAAAAAATAAGTTTTTTTTCTGTTCTCAATCCTAATACTATATTTTAAACAACCATCGGGAATATAAAAATACCATATTAAATATATAACTGTAGCTAAGTTCACATTTATTATGTCCTACAGGGTCACTGCGCTCAGATTGCAAGCAAACAATAAATCTAAAACAAATATTACGGAAGTGCGTTGGCATGCGTAAGTGTGTGTATTCGTAGGCTTTAGACTTATCACCAGCTAGCCGGAGATGTTAGCACAATGAACTTACTTAATAGAATTTTTTCAGTATTTTTTACTACTTGAAGCTGAAGAAAAAATTCGAAATCTAAAATTTTTAGTTAAGAATCATAATAGTTTGGAACAAATACTCATGCCTGCTAGCCTCAACTGATAACCCCTGACATGCATTTAAATTAAAACATTATGAAATACAAAAAAAAATATATTAAAAAACCTAAAAACTCAATTTCTTGCAGTCACCAAACCGAAAATATTTTATAAAAAAGCAAATTCAAGCAAGCTTTTATTTAACACTTTTTGCTTTCAGAAAAATTTTGCTTTCTCAGCGAATCTTCACTGCCTTTTACCAGGAATACATGAGCTTTGTGCACATTACATTACATGCACAATGATATGCGAGCATACATGCACTACTTGTAAGAGTATGTGTGTTCGAGTGCATATTTTGTATCTTCAAGATGCAACAACAAATCAAGTTACATCTTCAGTATCTTGTGACAGTCTGGACTGTAATCAGTGAACAGAGGAGGCTACAACCGCCCAATGAATAGGAGCACTGGCGAACAAGTTGACAGAAATTTGATGCGTTTGTGTCAAGCGCTGGCAGACTGAAGAGTTTTCTTACTGTAGTAAAGGTACGCGAACAAATTTTTTATTTATTTTTTCTTAAAATGCAGTTAATTTGCTTGGCTTTCATTTTTTTCTTTTCTTTTTTTTCTTTTTTTTTTCTTTATTTTTTTGACATCCTTACGAAAAGCGCTTGTCATAAAAATAAAAATAAAAAATTAAAAAGCAAAAAATTTATAAAAATAACTGTGTTAAAAAGGTCAACAAAATGCAGAACCAGAAAGTGTACTAATTTTTATGACCCTGCTATACGAGTTGTGCTGGCATAGTAGCTTCTCTTGTCTATATGAATGTATCCGTATGCCTGTGTATACAACATACAATGACGTGCACACGCTTTAATGTCTATAGAATCGCCCATCAAGTGCCTCAACGTTTAGCCGCCACATTTTACACATTCTTAAGCGGCTTACTGCGGCTTTTCATGTCTTGCCTGGCTGATGGCTTGCAACGCGCCCAAATGGCTGGCTCCCTATACCTTCGATGTTTTGTATTGATGTTAATTTTTTTCTTTTTTCCAAAAAAAAAATTTTTTGTATCCATTCGCGTGCGTGATTGTGCATTTCAAATGAGCTGCATGAGAGTAGTATTCACTAAGGCAAACATACATACATATATGTATGCACATATTTGTATCTTTTCTTGTTGAAAGCAGAAAATATTTTGATTTTTTATTCTGATTATTTCTCTGTGCTTCGCTGTGGCAATGCTGCCGTTGTTTTGTATCGCTCTGTTGCCATCGTAGATGGCATGTACGTACGTATGTACATACATACATATATTGTATTTATAATATTTGTTTTCTTCTCTTCTATCTGACTTACCTGTCCGAAATCGATGGTCAGATTGACTTCATTGTATTTCATGCCACGTGAAAGTGGCGGACTCTGCCACCAAGCCTCCGTACCGTCAATGGCATATTCGGCGGCGTGATTCTTTTCGGGTACGCTGGGATCACAATAGTCGCAAACCTAAAATTGTATAATTAATGTAATTATTTATCGTATTTTTCTAAATAATTTATTCAATTAAAAAATGTTATAAGTGCAGTCTTCATTGTCGTTCTAAAAAAATATTTTAAAAAAATTTTTACACTTTTTAAAAAAGATTTTAATTTTTATACTTTTTCCAATAGTCTTTTTCTTGACAGATCACGCGTGAGTCGTATCAAGCTGTCATATTATTTTTGTTCAGTATTATTTGGCATTTCATCATGGAAAGATTTCAACCCGGACGACGTTTACAAATCATTCAACTTTATTACGAAAAATCACGTTCACGCGCGCTTCGCTAAACTTATGGTCAACATAATCGGCTTACTGAGCGTACTATTCGCAACAAAATCAACTAACTTGAGCACTCAGCATTCATTATTGGATAATATTCGACCGAATAGACCACGTCCAGCACGCGGTGAAGAAAAATAGCGTCCGTAGCTGAGAGTGTACACGAAGACCGTGGAAAGTCGATTCGGCGCCGTTCGCAGCAACTCGGACTGACGTATAGAACGACTGGGCGCATTTTACGTCGAAATCTTAAATTAAAAGCGTACAAAACACAGCTTGTGCAAGAACTGAAGCCGCTCGATCTTCCCAAGCGACACCGCTTCGCTCTATCGGCTCTTGAAAAGTTCCAAGAAGATCCGATCCGATGATCCGAACGATGAGGCCCATTTCTGGCTCATTGAGTATGTAAACAAGCAAAATTGCCACATTTGGGACGAAGAACAACCTGAAGAGATTCAAGAGCTATAATTTCATCTAGGAAAAACAATCACACCAAACATTTTGTGAGCCGGTGGAATCATCGGTCCACATTTCTTCAAAAATGAAGCCAGTGGGAACCTAACCATCAATCGCGACCCTTATCGTGCCATGATAACCGACTATTTGATATCTGAAATTGAAGCTCGTGTCCTCCGCCACATTTGGTTTCAACAAGACGGCGCCACTTCCCACACATCGCATCAATCAAGGGATTTTTTGAGATAACACTTCGGTGAGCAGATAATTTCACATTTGGGGCCGATCGATTGGCCACCAAGATCATGTGAAATCACATCGTTAGGCTTTTTCCTGTAGGGATATGTAAAGTCTAAAGTCTATGCGGACAATTCCGCTTCGATTCAGGCCTTGAAGCAAAACATCACGCGCGTCATTCGCCAGTTACCAGTCGAAATGCTTCAACGAGTCATTGAAAATTGGACTCAACGGATGGACCATCTGAGACGTAACCGCGACCAATATTTGAAAGAGATAATATTCAAAAAATAATTGCGAAAGAATGTTCTTTCGAATGATAGTAAAAACTTCCCATTAAATTTGAATTTTCTGTTTTTTTCTTTAAAAAAGTAGGGAGCCTCGAAATGGATCACCCTTTAGTACAGTCAAGTGTAAAAATTATTTAAAACATTCTGAAAAAAATATATTTTTTTATCCGTTTTCAATTTTTTGAGAAAGTTTTCCTTTAGATCATGAGTCTCTCTCTCTTTGTGGGCAATGAAATTTTTTTTTTAATTTGTGTATTGGAACTAGAAAATATTTTTTTTTTTTTGCAAAAATCGTTAGAAGATATTGAATTTATGATTTGTGGATAAACTCAATTTTTAATTTTGCTTCCTTCAATTTAAGAAAAAAAATGTTGAAAACTGTTTTCCAGTTTTTCATGATAGATTTAGAGTAACACACGGCTCACACCCATGAATAAATCACAGTTTTTACTGAATATATTTTATTTTTAATTAAAAAAAAATTTTATTTATTTTTTATTAATTTTGTCTTCAATCTCTCATTACCTAACTGATTTCTATAAAAATTTGTCTTAAAAAAATCCAATATTCGAATACCAAATTGTTTTTTCCAGCACATATGCTAAAGATATACACATTTTCGTATCAAAAATAGCCTAAAAATAATAGCTAAGTCAAACAGATGTTGCCAATGTGTTGAGTTATGTTTTTCGATTTTTTTTTTATTTTTCAATTTTGTATGTACTTGGACGAGTAAATATCTTAGACAAACAAAAACGCAAAATTTGCTCAGCCATTAGATCAGCAACGGCTACAAAAGGAGATAAAGAAAATTAAAAAGCACACAAATGTGCTCATCTAGATAAACAACAGATTGTAAATTAAAAGCAATGTGTATACTCAATTCATAAGTAATTGAAAATTAGACTTTTTCCAAAAAAAAAATCTTTTTGAGAGAAAATTTAAAAAATTTGTATTTTATTTTAAGTTTTGAAGTAAATGCTATTATTCATACAAATTTTCTGAAATAAAACTAAAAAAATTTAATATTTTTTATTTCAGAAAATCTCTAAATTTTTGATTTTTAAACTTATTTAAAAAATATGTAGAAATAAAAATATTTTAAATTTAACACAAAGCAAAGAAAAACTATTTAAAAACCTCTCTGTATTGTAATACTAAATTCTTTTCCACAAAAAAAAATAAATGCTTTTTCCTGCACCACAATCAGCACTAATACAATCAACATCGTCGCACTTCCGGTCTAAAAATCTCACACACTAGCACTCAAACGTACAACTAAATCACACCAATTTCAACTAATTTAAAGTCCCATCAACTCTCTCTCTCTCTCTCTCTCTCTTCACACACTCTCCTCCTTCTTACCTGTCCTTGAATGACCGAATAGTAAATGTGATCATTCTCCGTATTAGCGCCCACTAATTTACAATACAATTCCGGTCCATCAGTGCCCACACCACATGTGGCTGAAGCATAAATTTTACGTCCTGTAGCCAAATTGAAGTATGGCGGTGTGAGTTCAGCCAAAACGAGACTACCGCAACAAGCAAAAAGTATTAGAGCACAGGAAAGTGCCACACCCACGCTGCCGCCGCTACGCCACCATTGTGGCTGTGCCATATTGTAGTTCAGTATGTATATGTATGTATGTATGGAAAAATATTCGTATTTAATTTTTATTACTCAATTAATCCTTTGGTGAAAGCGAGTACGCCACGGCACGCACACAAACACAATTTTTTTCGCTATTTTTTTCCAAGCGGAAATCCTTTTATTCATGCACTACCTAATTTGAATTCCTTTGAAGAGCACAGAAAAATTTCACTTTCCACACATTTTTTTTTTAATTTTTCACTTTTTCACTTTTCACTTTTTCACTTCTTATTGGAGCTCATCCATTTATCCAACCGTTTGGATGGCCCTTTCGCGAGCAACTGAATTCAAATTTGAAAAATGTTTTCCTTCTGACTTCGACAACGTATGAAGTCAACAATCGGCGTTGGCACGATCGCATTGATCGTTGCGTGTATGTGTGTATACCAATACATGCTCAAATGTGTGATAATTTTTATGAATATATGTATGTGTGTATGTAGGTATGTATTCTTGTGGCTTGTGCGTGCAGCATACGCTTATCGGCAATCTCAGCTGTTTATGACTGACTGACTGCCTGACTGAGGACGGAGACAGCTAGCACGCACACACACGCATGCATTGCTGCAACATGCAACATTCGCTTGATAGTGAAGAGGAAGGAATGACGAAAGTAAGGCCAAAAGTCAAAATGATATTGCGGCACGAAAAAAAATTATGTTGCTGATAAGAGTTCGTGGATGCTTGTAAGAATAATTTTTTGTGTGTGTTAGTTTAAGTATGTATGTACATATCTGTGTGTATTGCTACAAAGATAGATGAATGTATAAACATTTGAAAATATAGTAAATATGTTTAAGCATATTTTTGATAAATAATATTTTTTACATGTGTATATGTAGAACAAATCTTGCACCGAATTTATAATTTTATATACTTATATATTTATGTATGTATATTTAGATATATTTTTATCCCCTTGATAATGAAATGTTAGTATATATGCATTCGCTGTGATAAGCGTCAGGATTTAAAAAATGTTTATGTACGTACATATATACATCTATACATACATACATACATACATATATTTTCATTTAAAAGAATATGCATTGTTAGTTTTAATAAATTATATACGTGAAATTGTCGAATTTTTTTTTTGAATAAAGAAATTTAAAAATTAAATTTTTCATTAACTCATTAAAAATGAGTATTTTTCAGAAGAAAATATATACAAATTTTAAGTTAAAATTTTTTAATTAATTTTCAGTTTTCAATTAAACAAATAAAGCAGAGTTTTTGGAATTATTTCTTTCCATAATTAAAATTATTTATTAATACGAAAACTGTGTCCTTACAAAGTCACTAAATTTCTGAGGATAAAATTTAAATTTTTTCTAATTTAGAGTGAAATAAAACTTTTTTGAAAAATTTATATCAAATTCACTTTAGGGGTTACAAAAAAAGGGTTTCACTATTTTTTATTCAAAAATTCCGAAAACTCCGAAATCTCAGCCGTTGGTACCTCATCCATCTTGACGTCTCAAAGGAAAGTGCTCTCGCCGTGGACATCATAACTCATTATTGGTTCAACTAAAATCAAAAAACCAAAAATATTTCGTTAGCACATGGATAAATCTCGTTATTGGAGGAAGGAAAAATTTTACATTTGAATTTTTGACATACTTTAAACAAAAACACACAAGTTTTAATCAAATTTTCGCCATGCATTGGCTCGAAAAAATTATTTGAAATAAAAATAAAAAAAATCCTTCATTCAATGACCAGATAATATTATTATAATGATGTGTACCAGCTTTGAACAAAATGGATTCCGAAAAACCGTGTCCACCGACTTAAAAAATAGAGTTTTGAGATAAACGCTTTTGAAGTTTCAAATTGACACAAAAATGGCCTGATGGGCGGAATTTCCACGGGGTCTATCTCTTAGAATTTTACTCCGATCGATTTGAAATTTTAGGAGAATATTTAAAAACTTATTTTACAATTTAATGAGACAACAAAAAAATAATTTTTTTTTTTTAATTTTCAAACCCACCTAACCCCTTAAGACCTATGCGCACTCTTATTAAAAAAATTTAAATAATGAAATTATATACATATATATTTTAAATAATAATTTATTCAAAAGACAATTTTTATCTTCTAAAATTTTCTATTTGTTGTTTTCATAAAAATTTTATCGCACAATTTTAGTCATTTTTTGTTCATACATGTTTTTGAAAAAATTATTTTATACTTAATAATTTAGAAAAAAAACAATTGTAAAAATATGTGAAAATGTTTCGTAGTAGTTCCTAAGCTTTATAAAAAATTTGTCATAATTTTTTAAAAATTTGTAATTATTTTTTAAAAAAAGACAAAAAAATAATAAAAAATTTGAAAATTTTTCTCTTGTATAAATGAAAAATGTGAAAAGTCGTCGCGCGAATCAAGAAACTTTGTATACATATTCATAATACAATTTTGTTATAATTTAATTGAGGGGGTGTCCTAGTCTAGAATTTTGAAAAATTCGATTTTTTTTTTGCATATTTTTAACTATTTAAAAATATGTTTGTAAGAGAATTTTTTTGACGGCATTTTATGAAAAAAAAAAATTTCCAGTGCTGCAGGTTCCTCAGATAGCGACATTTGTACTAATTAAGAATCCATCATTGCTTTATTTTCAAGCTGACCACAAGGGTAGAAGTTATGGCGGCGAGAACACGGCCTTTTTTCCCCTCTCTACATCAAGGACGCATAACTCCATGGAATTTGTTTTTACTTTCTTTTTAAATTAACTTTTTGTACTCTTGATATATAAATATACAAAAGATAAAAAAATTTATAGTAAAAATTTCAAATGCTTTTTTATCAATTACCAAAAAACGCTCGAAATGCGGGTCTCTGGACTAGAATACCCCCTTAAGCACGGTTATAATGTTAAAAAGTACAAAAAAATAATAATATATTTAAATTTAATAAGTTCTAATAAGATTTTCGAGCCAAAAATTCTAGTAGTTTTCGAAGCTTTTTTTAACTTTGTCAATTCAGTTGCGAGTTACCCACTCAAAATGAAATAAAAGAAATTATTTTCAAATTAGTTTTATTATTATATAAATATATAGCAAAATAATATAAATAAATATATATACAAAGTTTTATTAATTTTTTTTTTAAGATTTTTCTTTTGTACAAACATATAAAATTAGCAATATTTACTTCACTTTTATGGCCTGTAATTATTCAAAGTGTTGGCAGTAATTGTGATGGGATTTTCTGTCATTCGTTCATTAACGCCTTTTATTGGTATCTCTCTATTTATGTTTTTAAATACATACAAACAAGCATTGCTTGCATATGTGCAATATATCCATACTTATTTGTTTATCTCTGCTTCTACTTTATTTTTACTCTCTCATTCGTTTTGTTGAAAGCGTAAATTTAGTAAAAAAAAAACTCTCACACACACACACACACATACACTACTGCAATAATTTTTACTCTTCTCTCTATCGCCACATTTGTTCATTCATAATTAAATTGCGGCATAACTTCAGCCGGCCGGCGTGGTGTGGAACGCGTTGGTAGTTGAAACAAAATGATAAACAAACGGTAGTTGTGTCGAAGTACATGCATACATACGCATTTATTCTACACATGCGGACCTTGTAATAATAATAATAATAATAAAAATATTAATATTAACAAACATACTGAATTTATACCGTTTTAATTATTAAAATAAACTCAAAACAAAAATTTAGAAAAAGTTTCCAATAAGACTACTTAAAAAATGTTTATGTTACATAAATATTTGTTTATTTACAAAATATTTACTTCCACCTTCACTTTCCATCTGCATGCACACATTCATAAATGGTATTACTCTACATACAAATTTATACTAACGTTGTTTCCCTAACCTACTTTCAGGCGACATTTTTTGTTCATTTCGCTTTTAATGTGCATGAATTGTGTTAAAGATAGCAGAATCATAGCATACTTTTTGGCACCTATATTTTAAAGTAAATACGCAAGCAGGAGTTAAGTTGTTTAATACGTATCTGGTATTATTCTATAAAAAAATTTAAATTAAAATTTTTTGCAAAAGCTTCAAATTATATTAAATTGTTTTATGACATTAGTTTACCTCTCTGAACATCTTCCAGAAAATGTTAACCAAATATATATAAACAAAACTTTATGGCGAGAAAACAGATTTCAAGGATTTATCCATGCATGAAAGTACAAACTAAATTTTGAAATCATAAGATTTTGAAGCAAAAGTTCTAGGATCTTTAAATTCACCTTAGGGTCTTATAAAGGGTGATCCAAGTAGATTTACCATTTTCAATAGCCTTTTTTTGACAGATCGCGGGTGAGTCGTGTCAAGCTGACATGTTTTTTTTGCTCAGTATTATTTGGCATTTCATCATGGAAAGACTTACACCTGAACAACGTTTACAAATCATTCAACTTCATTAAGAAAATTGACGTTCTCTACAGAATGTGTTTCGTGCGCTTCGCTCAACTTCTGATCAACATAATCGGCCTACTGAGCGTGCTATTCGCAACACAATCACCCATCTTGAGACCCAGCATTCATTATTAGATAATATTCGACAGAGTAGTACACGTCCAGCATGCTGTGAAGAAAATATAGCGGTCGTAGCTTAAAGTGCACACGAAGATCATGGAGGATCGATTCGGCGCCGTTCCTAGCAACTCGGCAACTCGGACTGACGTATGGAACGACTTGGTGCATTTTACGTCGAGATCTTAAATTGAAATCGTACAAAATACAGCTTGTGCAAGAACGGAAGCCGCTCGATCTTCCCAAGTGACATCGGTTCGCTCTATGAGCTCTTGAAAGGTTCCAAGGATGCCCGAAATTGAATGTCTTGATCTCCGCGACATTTGATTCCAATAAAACGGCGCCATTTTCCACACATCGCATCAGTCAGTTGAGTTATTGAGAGAACACTTCGGTGAGCAGATAATTTCACGTTTTGGACCGGTCGATTGGCCACCAAGATCGTGTGATATCATACCGTTAGACGTTTTCCTGTGGCGATATGTAAACTATAAAGTCTATGCGAATAATACCGCTTCGATTCAGGCCTTGGAGCAAAACATCATGCGTGTCATTCGCCATTTACCAATGGAAATGCTCGAACGAGTCATCGAAAATTGGGTTCAACGGATGGAGCATCTGAGACGTAGCCGCGGCCAATATTTGAAAGAGATAATCTTCAAAAAATAAATGCCAAAGTAGGGAACCTCGAAATGGATAATTATTATTTGTTGAAGTGGCATAAGGAAAATTATAATTCAAAAATTCTACAGAGTATAAATTGATAAAAATCCTTTCCCACTGACGAAATTTTTTCAAGATTTTTAAATCAAACACTTTCAAGATTAAATCTAAAACACATTCGCCAAATTTTACGCCATTTCCAAACATTTATGACGTACTTGTTTATACCATAATTGGTCGAATGAAAAGTTCAACTCAATATAAGTAGAAACAAAAGTAACCAAGAAGTAGGTGCATGAACTCCACATAACTCCAGATATATGTATGTATGCAAACATTAGAATTGCTATATGTATATAGACGTATGTATTATTAATTTAAAAAAAAAATTATGCTCACGTAGATACATATCTACATATGTATGTATGTCAAACGAACTGAACCAAAACAATATTGAAGTTGCGCACCAACAGCAATGAAGACAAAACAAACAACACCCAGCACATAATCAACAACAAATTAAATGTGTTACTGCGTGAAGGTAAACTTCTCTATTGATTGCAGCGTTGGCTTGTTGCATAATCGAGATATCTAATGTCTACGACAAATGCGTTTTCAATGTAGAGTCAAACAAGCTCAAAAAATTCGCGATGCAACAACATTTTGCTAAGCATAACTATGTATATATATATGTGTGTATATATGTAATTCTGCCTTTTTAACGCCACAAACGCTATGGAAAACTCAAAAAAAAACAAAGATTAGCATGAAAATTTACCAAAAATTACCAACTTGAAGTTTATTGCTACCAAAATTTCAAAATTCGTCCAACTGCAGCGGCAGTCAATAGAGCGCGACAGCACCGAAACGCTTGCACTAACTACATTTATTTCGCTAGCATATATGTGTGTGTGTGTATGTGTTTTGTTTATTTGTTTTCGTTTATTTGTGCTCTGCACATGTGTAATTATTGAAAGCCGAATAGACTGTGTGCCAAAGTTGTTCAAATTCACGATCACCACAACTGCTTGCCACTTTGCTGCCCCAACCGTTAGTTGACCGCTGAAGGTTGCTGTGTCGCCGCAATTGCACGCCTGTTCTTATATACATATGCATGAGCTTATATATTGTAAACGCACTACGCTCGTGCGCAACACTATTTCTCACTGTTGCAACATGCATTGCACCTTCAATACTCGTATGCCCACTTTTTGCCACTTTTTGTTGTCAAATGTCAAGCCAGCGCGATTGGTGGTTCTCTTTCCGTTAGGCAGCATGCTGCTACAATCCGAAACAAAATCGCAAATTTTATTAGCCAAATTTGGTTATTAATGTTTTCTACCAACAGTTTTTTTTTTCGTCAAATTTGTCAAGCTTAGTTGGCGGCCGCAATAGCCGGTGTGGTTAGCATTGCGTATTACAATTCGGTAGGCCTGGGTTCGTGTCCAGGGTCGAGTAACATCCAAAATATAGAAATATAAAAGCTTCTCAGAAAAATCCATCGGTTGTTCGGAGGCTGCTTAGCATATGGTGTAGGTCTCTTCATTTGTTTGGTAAAAATATCAAGACGCAAAACCACAAATTGAAGGAAGAGCTCGGCCAAAAATCACTTCAACGGTTACAAAGCGCCAAATACATGCATAGATATGCTATATAGTTGGTATATAAATTTCTAGAATTTCATAGAAATACTGGTATATTACTTTTATTTGTATAAAAAATGCTTAAAGTGACACCAATTGCAATATCAAGTAAATCTATTGCAGCTGCGCAACATTAACGAGCCGTCTAACTACACCTTCGTAACGCAAACGAGTTCTGAATATTTGGTTGACTTTTGACTGCAACCTAAGAAAGGAACTTAAGTTATTAAGAAAAAAACCCGTAGGCTGTCATTTTGAAATAAATTAACATTTTTGATATTGTGTAACTGCGCTGAAGAACTAAGAAAAATTTTGAGAAACTAATGCCATTTTACACAGTAGATTTGGAGTTTCTTATTTTTCAATAATTTCATTTATTTGTTTAGTTTATAACATAGCTTTTTCAAGAGCTGTGAAAACAGAAAACAACTCTTTCAGCTCTGAAATTTAATTTATGTTGAGCCCTAATTAAATGTGGAGCAGAGAGTATAAATAAAACGACATTTTCAATGCCATTTTGAAAATTCTTTAGTAACATAAATTGTAATTCAGCAAATCCGATTTCAATAATTTTCTATTTTGAATCAACAAATCAGACAATAAATGAAAATATTTAGTTTAATTATTTCAAAATAACAACGTTTTCAGCTCTAATATCCACCTAGAGATGCCGCTGCTCTTAGTGCATAACAGGTTAATTGAAAAGTCCCAGTACTACCATAATAAAACACCTTTTTTTTTTTTGCAAAATTCATTACTTTTATTCAACATAGTTCCCTTTAAGGGTGTTACACTGATTAATGCGACCCTCCAACATTTCGATACCATTTTTGTAGTACGTTTTGTACTTTGCTTCAAAATAGGCCTCAGTTTTGGCGATCACCCCTTCGTTCGACAAAAAATAGTCGCTGGAGGCCAGATGTGGAGAATACGTTGAATGTGGAAGCGATTCGAAGCCCAATTAATGATTTGTGCCTTCGATTGCACTGATTTGTGACACGGTGAATTGTCTTGCTGAAACAGCACTTTCTTTTTCTTCAAATCTGACCGTTTTTCTGCGATTTCGTCCTTCAAACAGTCCAATAATACTTTTTTATAGTTGCACTTGATGGTCTTTCTTTTTTCAAGATAGTCAATGAAATTTATTCCTGGCCAACCGACTGACAGCTTGACACGACTTACGCGCCATCTATCAAAAAAAGGCTATTGAAAAAAGTACATCTACTTGGATCACCCTTTAGCTTCGACATAAGGCGGAAATGCAATACAGATTATATAATAGGCCAACAAAGTGGCGTATGATATTTTCATACATACAGCAGCGACATCTGTTTGTGAGGCTGCTCCAACTTAGCAGGGTTGCACGCTTAAACATGGGCCCTTCGATCTGGATCCAACAAAAAGCTGTAATAGGTTTTTTTTTGGAAGTCAGTTCACGCATTTGAAATTTTTCATTAAGTTCCTTATATTACAGATTGTCTTGTTGTTTGCATATAATATTCTTAAAAGTAAGCTCAAAGATTCTAGATGTAATTTTAGTCAGGGAACAATCAGATCTACTAAGATGGTCAACTCCACTTCCACTGCCCCAAAGCCTTTCTTGGTCTAATTCCACAAACAGTAAAGTTATCTTACTGGCATTTCCATCTATCTTTATTCTGGTTTCTTTACCAAAAAAAAAATGGAAAGGATTTCCATGCGAAATTGTTACTAATGCCCGCTCCTTAATCAATTCGAACGAAAATCCAAAGGAGAAGTAAGTACCGCAATCATAATTGTATTCCATTTTCGACGAAAACAAATTCAACTTTGGTCGCTCAGACTCTCTTAATGATTATTAAAGAGACTTACGTAGGAAACTTGTTTATTTATCTTAATGAATCTTCGTTTTTATTTTTATTTGAAAGGTCTGGCAAATATTCAAATGTAAAATATACTGTTCTTAATTCTAGTTTCAGGTAATAGCTAAAGGATTTTAATTTTATTTTATTTTTTATTGAAAAGAGACAAACATAAAGGCACTAATCGATCCTTATACGCCTTTAATGATAAAGCGATATACATATATTCGCAAATCATTTTTGACAAAATTTGGAAGGGACCAAGCGAGTGCTTTCCGAAAGCAAACCTTGTTTCAGACAAGATACCAGAAAAATTGGGAATAAACGATCTTTATCAGGCATTGAAACGAAAATTTATCGAATAAAAATCGAAAATGTTTTCAATTCGTGAAAATTCGAATTTTTAGCGCTTGAAAATCAACTATAAAGTTCGATATTCCATAATAAATAATCATTAAGAAAATTCACTAAGACTCAACGCTATACCATCAAAGGCACTTCATTAATCAAAGTCTGTACGGAATATTACCAACTAGCAAGCGCACGACAAGAATTTTTCGATGTAATAATCCACTTATACATATATGTAAGTATGTGTATACGCGTAAACAAACAGCGCTGAGCTAGTTACATTCGCTTAAAAATATAGACAAATACTACATATATGTAATACATACAAACAAACAAAAAAGCCACGACCTACAGGCTTCTTAGCGAATGTGCAAATAAATACAACTTTACCGTTACCACTGCCACTGTCAGCCAAAATTCGCAATTTTGCAACAATAATAATAACAACAACAACAACAACAACAAATGCAAAAGCAAAAGCAATCAGCTGTAACATGTAGTCTACATCCAGCGCCTGCTTGCCTACCTGCCTAGCTGTCTACCTGCTAACTGTTGCTGTGGTTGTTGCTATTGCTGTTGCTGTCGTTGTTTCAATGCAATGTATTTTGCTGTTAAGATCAACGTTGCATTTCAGTTCTGCGTTCACTTACGTTCTAAACTTTGGCGAGTAAACAACTTGAGCGGATAAAAACGGAAAATTACGCAAAGTAAAACGAGTCAATACTCGAATGGAAAATTCTGTAAATTTTCAACATAATTTATGCATTTGTGCAAGCATTGAATAATAAAAGCAACAACATTTAAAAAAAAAATCTAATTTCCAACATTACAACGCATTCAGCGTAGCTCAGATTATGGTCTTGCTGCGTGTTATAAAATATCTTGTGGGTTAGTAGTGTAACGCTGTGCATATGTATATGTGGTTAGTTAATATGTGTAAATTGACTTTCGATTGATTTTTTGCTTAAGCACAATTTCATTTCGTTCAATTGACTTAATTTTTTTATTTTTTTTTTTATTTTGAGTACATAATGTGAGCTATTGCAGCGAGGAACGAGTTAAAATATTGACTTTGCGGTGCCAATGAACTTTGTCAGAACCAGTTGCGTTTTGAAAGTATTTTTTTTTATTTTTGATCAATTAAATAAGACACAAATAAATATTTTTAATTTAGTGTATTTAATGAGACTTTTGCGATTTTTATTTAATTTTTGATTTTTATTTTGTTTTTAATTGCTTATTTAAAGGTTGTGTTGTGCGTCTTTGTGAGGAGCTCAATCATAGCGTCCTCTCCTGGAAAATGCTTAAATATCGTATGTTGCAACAAAAATGACGTCTGCCTGTAGTGCGTGATTGCAGTCAACATTCTTCTTGTTTGTGTTATATTTCTTGCCGATGATGATTTGCTGAAGATTTCTGAAAATGTGTTGTAGCATTCGAGAATAAACGAAGTTCGTAGCTTAAGTCTTTTGTTTTACAAAAAAAAATGTATGAAACGAAAGTGTGTTCAAAAAAGATAAAAATAACAAATAAATAAATGCTTTGGAAATTGATTTGTTTAAAAAAACTGTAGTTGTTTATTTCAAATTTTTTTACTACAGGAATAAATTCCCAATAAATATTTTTTTTTTTAAATTAAGTTCGTGTAAAGCAAAGAATGAAGAAAAAAACATTTCAAAAGATGACATAAAAAATTTTAGAGGAGTATAAAAATGTTTTAAAAATTGCTTTCCCAATTTAATTTTTTTTTTCAATTCTTACTCTTTATTTTAAAATATTTGTTTGCTTTAAAAAACTCACTTATCTTATGCAAAGAAAAGAAATTTTTGTCGAACTAAAAAATCATAATACGAGGGTTGCATTAAGTATTTCGGTATTTTATACACTTGTGTAAGCGTTTAAGCCGATTTCTGAAGCACTCTTTCCACCCTGATTGAGGTTTTTACAATATATGTGTAAATTTTAAGCTGGATATACCTGCTAATGTTTATGATAAAATGTTTATTCCAAATATTTGGCCGATGAATGTGACAGTGTGTCCCTCGTCGTTTTTTAGAGAAGTCTACCCAGCCCCTCAAAGTGTTATAAATCACACTTCCAGTCGTTCGCTTAAACAAATAAAGATAAACTTTCATAATGCATCAGCGATTAGGACTAAATCTATTAATGTGTGCCTTTTAAGCTCCCAACTGGATTATAATATTTTCTTTATTATTGAGATCTGGCTCATAAACTCATTTTCCGATGCTGAATTTTTCGATCCCAAGTTGCTTATGGTGTTTCGCAAAGAACGTATTTCGCTCAGGACTGGTTATATTGGAGGTGGAAATGTACTGATTGCTTCATGTTGCTCTTTGAGGCCATCATTAGTTGTGCTTCAAAATAATGACAAGTTACTGGGCCAACATTCTGTTAAATTACAATCATCGCCGAAAATTCTTTACATTTGTGCATCTTATATTCCTCCCGGTAGTAATGAGGTGCTATATATAAGTCTCGTGTTGGTCTTATATAGATAATTATTAATTTTTAACTCGTTTTAAAAATTTATCATTTAAAAATTTATTTATCGGTTACCATTAAATATTAATAAATGCTTTCTATCCCCATTCAAACACCCTTACACACTCTCTATCATATTTTAAATTCTTACTTGAAATCAGTTGGTGAGGTTAAGGACCCCTGGGGTTTACTTTGACTCTAAATCCTCATTTTACATGCATTATAACTATATTATCGCTAACTCGTACGCCATGCTTGCTTTCATTCGTAAAAGAAGTAGTGATTTTTATGACCCCTACAATCTAAAAACCCTATAATCGGCTTTCGTACGATCTAAATTGGATTATGCAGCATTCATTTGGAGACCGTATCACCAAACTCATATACATTTTTTTGAATCTATACAGAGTAGCTTTATTCTCTTTTTTTCCTGCTTTATCTAACCTTTACAGAACCAATAACGTCATATTTTTCTAGATGTCAGCTAATAAATCTAATGGCCCTCACTACTCGAAGAGAATTTCTTTAGGTTTGCCTCATGCTCGATGTCATGTTCGCCAGAATAGACTGCCCTGATCTTCTTCTTCCTAAGATAAATTTATATGTTCGGCCCAGAAATCTTCGTAGCTTCGACTTATTGAATATAACTTTTACCACTGCAACTTTGAGTTCAAATGCACCAGTTCGAAGAACGTCGATTGAACTCAATAAAATATTAAGTTATATAGACTTCGATATTTCTTTGCCAAGGACAACACTATGAAGAATAACTATGTATGTAGCATAGGTGTATTAGTTGAATTTATATATAGTTTTAATATAATTTTAATTAATTTTATATTTTGTATAATTAATTTTTAATATGTCTGTATAGTCCTTAGACTATATAATAAATAAATATAAATAAATAAATAAATAAATAGTATCAAATTTCATGCATTCTGAATGCATAAACCGCTTCTTCAGGTGTCGAAAAACTGTACGTGAAAAATGGATCAAGTTTATTTTTCGCGTACAGTTTTTAATTTTTTAATTTAAATAAATAAATAGTCATCCAGTGTCTAGTCAGACATACGGCAAATAACTCATTAAATCGATGCTTTGAGTGCTGAAAAATTCAGTTGTTTCAGTCGATGTGTGAGAGCACGCATTGTTGTGGTGAAGAGTGATCCGTCTTCGGCGGTTAAATTTCCTCATTTTTTGAAAGACAACTGGTAAACAAATGGTTGTTCTAGTAGTATGGTTGCGACATGTCTAGTCTTTCCAAGAAAACGGTCAATCATTCGCTTGGAGATACTTCGTGCGCGAACAACTTTCTTGAAACACTCAAACAGTCGACTGCTATTCACTTTCGAGCTAAAACGTATAAATCCATGATCTGCCACCTATCACGATATCTTAGACGTGTTTCGAAGCACCGTTATCGTATTTTTTTAACATTTCAATCGATACGAGCTTTTTTTTTTTGGAGCGATTGAAAAGTTGTGTGGGATCTAGCATGAACATTTTTTTTTACTATCAAATGCTCAAGCTATATTGAATGCATGCTAATCCCATTAATGCCTACAGTTGTCTCGGTATCGTTGTCACGATAGGCCGAACGACATCTTTAAATATCAGTTTGCACACAGCATAAAAAGTTTTCGAAAAAACAACTGTTTTTCTTCATAAAACTCGTCTTGGAGTGATCTACGACCTCGATTGAATTCACCATACCATCCATAAACACTGTTGATGAGTTAATCCAGAGTTTGCAGGATTATGCTGGAATTTATTGAAAAATTGTTTACCAGGATATGCCAGGATTTTCTTACAAATTTGAAAACTGAAGAACATTGCCGTCGAAAGGAAAAAAGTAAACGTATAATTGCCATCTAGAGCTTCGAGAGTTTATGGAAAGATCACCTCTCCTGATATAACACTATGCTCTATGCTTTTGTCCGTGGAGTGATTTTTATGATTTCTTCACTTTATAAACTCCATATTCGGTTTACTTTCAGCGTACCGTACCACCAAACACTTATAAATCGTCTGAAATCTATGCAAATATAATTGTACGCTTCTTCAATATAGTCTTTCAGTACCCAATCGTTGTGGGCTTGCCCTTAGAGATTTGAACCTTAATATAGCCTCACAAAAAATAGTCAACCGGCGTAGAATCAGACGATATAGGCGGCCAATTAACCGGCAATCATGCTTCTTCTATTCTCGCACCAGCTGTATTTTAAAAATTTTCACACCCAAATTTTTCACCAACAAATGCTCATGTTGTGGAGTAACAGAGAACCAATAGTTGCGGCGCCGAAACGATAAGACATGGTCATCAGTAGCACTGGCGGATATATCTTTTCGCACTCCACGGCGATTTAATGTCCAATAATATGTGTTTATAATTAGTTTATAATTTGCACTTACTTTAAAACACTGGTGTTAGGTGTCAAAACATGAAAAGTTGGTTTGAGAAATATTTAAGTGAAAAGTTAAACAAAATGTGTTATTCCAAAGACGTTTTGGTAAATAAATGTGTTCTTTTCGTACTTTTTTCTCTGACTTTTCTCTTGTAATTTGAGTTATAATTCATATTTCATATGAAATTTTTTTCAATCTATAAGGCGCGATTTTACTTACTGTTCCATTATTGAAGTGTCACTGAATTTTGAAGTTTGACAAAAGTTTCTCCAACAATTTGACGTTTAGCGAAAATTTCCTTTGGTAGCCCATTCATAGTAGTTCCACTTTTTTAATTTGCAACGCTATTAGACAGGTCGGGTATGGTTTAAGCGATTTCAACTCAAACCGATTTTTTGTTGTTTTTTTACATGTTATGCGCCCTTTTGTAGGTCGGATGCAAAAGGAAACGCTTAATGTAAGCTTGGTGTGTGAAATTTAGACACCAGATTCCGGGTAGCCGCTTCCGAAGGTCGACCAAACTGGTCATAATGTGGAAGTAGCTCACCACCATACATTTTCTTAACTGAGCTTGCAATTTGATAATAAAATTCAATAAATTACATGTGATGTTCGTTAATAAGTCGATTCATGGTTAAATCTTAGGCTACGTTGAACATTTTTGACAGTAACACAAAGCAGGAAAGCCACTCAAAAACTCTATTATCAAAAAGGAAGTTGCCAAAAAATCACTATTTGTTTTAAGAACTATTGTTGAGAGCACATTATTAATATGTTTATTTTTTACATATTTTTAATTTATTTTAATTTTAACAAAAAGATTTACTAAATATCTCTATGAGTTTATTCGTCTTAGACTAAATAAATAAAATAAATAAAATTAACATATTTATCGTATCATGTGTAAACAGACCTTATCAGTTGTCATGTCTATTTTGTATTAATGTAAATGGGGGTTAAAATATATTATTCTAGGCTACTGAGTTTCTGGTTCTATTTCCTCTGGGTCAAAGCAAATGAAATGGCGTTTTAAACTTGATATTCTCTCCACACTAGCAAGTATTTGAGTTATGTTGGAAAATTAGCCTTCTTCTTGTCATTTAACTTAAGAACCTGCCTAATGTCGATTTTTGTATATATGTATGATGTACATATATGATACTCCCGATTGCTTCCCTTTTAATTATTCGCTTCACGTCTAATTATAATTCAAGACGATTTATTTTAAGAACACTTTTATCTGCTCAAGAGTATAATTAAACAGCCTACAATGAGCGTCTAAAAATAAGTTACTGTACGTTGACATGTTTGAGGAATTTGCAGGCACACATGCACGTAAGTAAGTATATATGCATATATATAAATATTTTTTTGTATGTATATATAAGTAATGCATCGCTCACAGCAAAAGTTCGGTTAGTTACCAAAAAATATATGTACGAGTGCATACATATGTATAAGCACATACAAACATTAATATGTGTAAAAAAAACGCCCTATATTTGAAGTAAGTCAATCAGTCAGCTGAGTCTAGCGAGTTATTTCCGATTTAAACTGCCGCTGGCGTAGGAAAATATCAACAATTAATTATGAGTTCATATTTCATATTGATTACACGCAATTATAATATTTAACTTAATATTTTATAAGAAGCATTAGGAGAAGCAAATCTTAATAAAGAAAAATTAAAAAGAAATATATACTGTTAATAAAGGGTGATCCAAGTATAGGTCCTTTTTTCAATAGCCTTTTTTTTTTTTTGACAGATTACGCGTGAGTCGTGTCAAGTTTTCATGTTATTTTTTTCAGTATTGTTTGGCATTTCATCTTAAAAAGACTTACGCCTGAACAACATTTACAAATCATTTAACTTTATTACGAAAATTCACAATCAGTGAAGGATGTGTTTCACGCGCTTCTTTCAACTTATGGTCAACATAATCGGCCTACTGAGCACACTATTCGCATCGCCATCACCTATCTTGAGACCCAGCCTTCATTATTGGATAATATTCGACCGAATAGACCACGTACATCACGCAGTAAAGAAAATATAGCGGCCATGCTGAGAGTGTACATGAAGACCGTGGCGAGTCGTTTCGGCGCCATTCAAAAGCGTACAAAACACAGCTTGTGCAAGTACTGAGGTCGCTCGACCTTCCCACGCAGCATCGCTTCATTCTATGAGCTCTTGAAAAGTTCCAAGAAGATCTCAATGTGTATGTAAACAAGCAAAATTGCCGCATTTGGGACGAAGAGCAACTTGAAGAGTTTCAAGAGCTGTCATTTCATCCAGAAAAAAACAAACAACGGTTTGGTGTGGTTTGTGGGCCGGTGGAATCATTGGTCCATATTTGTTCAAAAATGATGCTGGTGAGAACGTAAACGTCAATGGCGACCGTTGTCGCACCATGATAACTGACTATTTGATGCCTGAAATTGAAGCTTATTATGCCCACGACATTTGGTTTCAACAAAACGGCGCCACTTCCCACACAACGCATCAATCAATGGATTTATTGAGAGAACACTTCGGTGAGCCGATAATTTCACGTTTTGGATTGGTCAATTGGCCACCAAGATCGTGTGATATCACACCGTTAGACTTTTTCCTGCGGGGATATATAAAGTTCAAAGTCTATTTCGGCAATCCCGCTTCGATTCAGGCCTTGGAGCATAAAATCATGCGTGTCATGCGCCAGTTACCAGTCGATGTGCCCGAACGAGTCATCGAAAATTGGACTCAACGGATGGACCATCTGAGACGTAGCCGCGGCCAACATTTGAAAGAGATAATTTTCAAAAAATAAATGCCAAGGAATTTTCTTTCGCATGATAATAAACATTTCCCATTAAATTAGAATTTTCTGTGCTTTTTTCTTTTAAAAACTAGGGAACCTCGGAATGGATCACCCGTTAAAACGGAGTTGGTTAGCTAACGTCAACGGTTATGGTAACCTTCCTTCTATGGTTATGGTAACCTTCCAACTACAGTAAAATATAATAAAAATACTCCACAATTTCATCAACTGGAAGCTGCTTTTGAGCGGGAACATAAATAATTTGGCTAAATAGTATAATTTCTTCTTCTCTTCTTTTGGGAATTACAGAAAATTGTATACAATGAGAGTCCTTGAGCTCATATACCGATGAAAGCTCGATTATTGCAGCCGGGCAAGCATGTATTCGTTGTAAACGGCTCCCTCTGCAAGCTATTCCACTCATTTTCTAAATACCTTCGATGACTAACTTTCTCTGCTCCTAAACAAAGTTTCCGTTCAACAACAACATCAAAATAATTCTATGTGACTAGACCCTTTCTTTCTTATATTGACTTGATTATAGGCTTTTTAAACTCAACCATTTTTTATTTATTTATTTATTCATTAATTTATTTATTCATTGTATTTTTAATCTACCCTACAACTTGTAACCGTTATCACTAAATATTATTTACTATCTAAATTGATGAACTCATCATTCACAAATAATTCCAATAAAAATAACAATTTGTAAAAAATAAAGCAAAAATATTTTTTTTTAATTCCGCGAATATATGAATGACCAATATTATATATTATCACTATGGCAACGAGCCACGTAGACAACATGAAAAAAACGCCCCTTATATATTTCAAAAAATATATGTATAATGAGTATTGATAATATAAATTCTGTTATTTGTATAAATTTTCATTCTTTTACATACATACATATGTACATATTTCATAGCAAACCCTGCAGGGAGAAATACTAGTTGTTAACTAGAGTTCAACTAGTTTGCACGTTTTACACTAACTAGTTGATCTAGCGATGTCCTACCAACTGTCATAGATAAATAAATGTTGAGTTTCTAATTCACCAAAATAAATTGAAAAAAAAAAACATTAGTTTGCTAGCAGCAAGATTCGAAACGTGAATCTCGCGCGGTACAGGTACAGTGATAATCTCTAACCACTCGGTTATTGTTGTGAGACTCGTATATCGACAACGTCATCATACGCACTTCAACAGATCTTATTAGGAAATAAAACTCAGCTGTGGTGTGCCAAAAAATAAAAACAATATACGAATGGCATGGTGGTGATTAAAATTATTATTCACGTCACTGGTGAACTGCCATATAAAAATTTATGTATGGTGGATATTTGCTATCGCTTGATCAGCTGTTTTCGGCAACTACTCGATAAGTTGTTGATTAAACGACGCAAATTTTCGAGTGGTTAGCGCCAACGACAAAACATTTCATATTTTATTTAGGTTAAAATAAATAGTATAAAAGTTAAAATAAAATACATATCGGAAAATTACCATAAAAAAGCAAAAGAAAATAAACTAAAATATCTTTTTTGTATTTGACGTACATTTTATTCCAAAATGAGGTAGTAACGCCTTCTTCGTCAGTCGATAGAAGCTTGCTGCGAGAAGTGAAAGATCCTTTCAACTTGAGTGAAACAGAATTTCAAAAATTATATCGATTAACCGCAGATTTGGTTGAAAAAAATCATTTTTCAACTTGTTAGCCAACTAAACGGTAGGAGTATAACGGCGATATCTACAGAAAAACAAGTAAATCATGCAGATTTCAAGTCTTTTTTTTCAATTTTTGGCTTTATGAAATTACTTGAACGTTTTAACTGCCTTACCGTTCTTCGTCACTGAATGCTATTAACGTCCTGTTGGAGAGCAGTGAGAGATAGTCAAAAGTCAGTCGTTCGTAAACCGCTGTATACATAGAGTAACTGACGCAATCAACCGTTCGATATTTTTAGCATAAGTTAGATTTCATATGGCTCAAACAGAACGGTGATGTCAGCTAACAACTATAGTTATAAATGAGTTACAGAATTACATAATCGTTAGGTCAAGCGACAAAGTTCGTTGGTTAACAACTCTACAAATCGTATCGATAAAAGCTACAGAATGCCCCTACTGGCATAATTACATTCTATTTCATACTAGTATTTAACTAGAAGTTTTGCATACTAGTCAAAGTTTTGACTGCAGGGAATGTACACAAATATACATGTAAATATACCTATTGTACATACATACTTATCAGTGAAATTATGTATATTAGTAACTGCAATGACGTGCTTACATACAATGCATAAATACTTATTAATACTTACTTAAATAAGCATATGTATGAATATGTATGTATGCAAATAAGTATATGGTGCTCCTTGGCTGCAAAATGTTTATGAGGCGCTTGAACAGATAATCTCAGCTCATTAGCGCCAATTACAGTGAATGCTTGAGTAAATCGGCTAGGAAAAATTGTTTGTTCTTTCTTAGAGAATTATTTTAATTTAATTTAAAAACAAACAAAAATTAACTAAAATTATTGAGAATTAGAAAAATTACTTGCTTTATTCTAATTTTAACATTATTTTTTTTATTACAGTATTAATTATTATTATTTTTATTATTATTAATTTTTAATTAACAAATTAATTTAATTAATTTTTAAAAGCTATAATTCATGGAAAATAAATGCTGTTTTTCAAAATTTTGTCTAGCATTTTATTTATAATCTTTACGGTTTTTGAGACTCGCATTAGTCTGTTAAAACATTTTCTTGTAAATTTTATTTAGGTCATACTGTACCTCTCAGCCTGCTCACTGTTATATAGAGTATATGAAATCTATGCGCGTATATATCAGTATATATATATATATATATCTGTATATTAGTGAAAAATTTCGAATCCAACGTTATAACGGAAACTGGGATAGAAATTCGCGTCGCCAGTGAGAAGAGATCAGCAATCGACGCAACGCAGACAGTCGAATAAAAGATACCGTGTCAGTTAGACATTTTAGTGCAAAATTTACATTATTTTATACATATATAATTTTAATTTCTTTTTAAATTACAAGTTAATTATTATTTATTTTGAAAATGAGCAATAAAATTACAATTCTGCCCACATTTTGTTTGCTTTTGGGTAAGTTTTTGCAAATTAATTTTCATATTGCAATTGAATGTTCTTTTTATTGATTATCTCTTGCGCGTTTTTTTTTTTCTAATTTCCCTTCTTTTTTTTTTTTTTTTTGCTATAGTTCTTACGATTGCCACATTAACTGCGGCTCAAACAGAAGCCGAGCCGAAAAAGTGCAACGAAGATTGTCCAACGACACGCGATCTTGTTTGTGGTTATGACAGCAATTGTTATGCGAGATTTGACAACAAATGTCTTTATGATCGGCTAAAATGTACAACGAAACATAGTAAGTAATTCGAAACCAAAAAAAAATTTATATAAAAATAGAAATAAAAATAAACGAAATATTTTTCATTTCCGCTTAGTGGTGCGCGAATTTGAGTACTAATAATATTTCTGTAATTTTCAAAACTATAAAATTGTGTGGTGTTTTATCGGAAGATACTTTTTTCAAAGGAATATTTACACTAATGTGTTAAGTGAAGTGTTCCCAGTTATGCAATAGGGGGATTCGCTATGTCTAGGAAATGCATACTATGCAAATATTTCCTATGAAATCGGGCTAGAGATCGAAAGCACCCCCGTTGCAAAATTGCGACTTATTCAAGTGAAACAATAACAACCACACAGGCACAGGGTTGCTTTTCCCTTCACAGCCTTGCTTTTTCCTTCTTGCTGTCTATGGGAAATAAATATACATAGGTTTTGGTATAGGATATTTTTCCTATCGTAGCAAATTTTGTGCGTTGTTGTTGTGCCATTGCGGGGATAAGAAAAATTTTCTATCTGTGCACCGTAGCATGCATTTCCTAGAATTAGCGAATACCCCTAATGATGTGAAAAGCCATAAATTAAAAGGTTTCTTGTTGAATTTCTCTAAAAATTTCATGAATAAATTACAATACTTTGTTCTTTGCACAAAAATCTCTCCAGACTTCAGTTTTGAATTTTAAATAATAAAAGAGTAGAAAAAAATTTTTAAATTTCACATGCGTATAATTCTTTTTTACACTCTCATAAGTTTTTTATCTGCATTGCAACCTACAGTTCAGTGAAATTCAAGCTTTAAAGAGCAAATGAAATTATATTTATAAATTTATTTTGACTTTTTATCTGTCTGTACATAGAAGATCTATTAGTGCTGTCAATTCGCCAGAACCTTTTGGGAATGTTTGATCGTCTGTTGGCTCTTCACCATAATTTTTTGCTTTTTGTTTTCTACCTATGCAGATTTTTCATATCAGACTAATATAATTTTTAATATCGCACACATATTTTGGTTACATTAAAGTCCACTACTTTGATGAGTAGAAATCGCCTTTCATCTTGGGAACCACCACGTTGTAGAGCGCTCGGTTAAGTGCACCATTAATTTTACCTACTTAACAGGTAACTGCGAATAGCTGCTGTTGCGGGAAAGGCGGTCTTGTATTTTGTAATCTCCTTCCTTAGTATTATTAGTTCTAGTTTCAAATTATTAGAACGTGGTTGTTTCCTCTTCACCTCTTCGTTATATTCATCATATTTTCCATCTTTTTAACTGATGAAAAGCAGAAGGTTCTCAACTTATCGAGTATATTTTTATTGTAGGGCCAAGCATAGCTTTTTACGTAGTGTTCCGATTGTGATAATTCTAGTTGTGTTGGATGGAGCATAACTTGAAATTGTTCCCACAGAAAATTTGGGAAAAGGATAGGAAAGGAGATATGATTCATTGATTTCAATGTGTAGTACCGCATATCCCGCTATCACGTATAGTCCGATTTTGATAATTCATTCCGTATTGCATAAGATATAATGCGAAGTTTTGTTACACCCTTAGACCATACCAAAAGCTGTACTCGTATACCTTTCATAACATATCAAATTTATTGCAAAATAAAAAATTCCATTTCGAGTATTTTCGGTGTCAATATTTCTTTGAAAACCTCATATCTGAACGAATCGGTTATTTGTGGTCTACATGATATAGTTTTCTGGTTTAGATGATTTCGAATGTCAATATTTATTGGAATTAACGTTGAAAAAGGCAGATTTCATGCTTTTCGATATATTTCGAACGGATTTTTTAACCAAAACCTAATTTCTGAATAAATCGGTTGTATGGGGGTTATGTGGTATTCCGCTTTCGATGCTTTTCGGTTGTTGTTGTTGTTGTAGCCGCTGCGCCAACCCCATCTAGGGTCAGGCAAGTTTAGTTTTAGTCATCGAGGTCATCTAACGGGAGGCCCAGGAAACGTGCTGTTTCGACGGATGCGGACCAGAGTGAGAGGGGTGTTAGATAAGTCGGGTTAAGTGGGCATGCAGCGAGTCTTGTGGGTATTACTGTATGGCATCCCGGTAGTCAAGTATTCCCTTCCTGATGTGCCTAGGTGGTGGTTCAGCTTCCAATAAGTGTCTGTTGAGATGATCCCAACGGTAGTATACCCAGCAGATATTGCTTATACAGCATAACATTATGCTCCTTAGCTGGGAGCATAGTTGTTTCACTATATAAGTGGTGCTCCGGCGCCATCAGGAGGTTTCCCGTCACGATCCGAAGGGCGGTATTCTGACAAGTCTGGAGCTTCTTCAACTGCGTCTTGCTAGTCCCCGGCGTTTGTTTTCCCCAGGTGTTGCTGGCTAGCGATTTTAAAATTTTGTTGCAGCTCTGTACTTTGGTGGCAATTGCAGTCCTATGCGGAATGAAGGAGTGCAGGCTATCAAATGTGACTCCCAGTAACTTTGGGTTGTTCGTGGTAGGAATTTTTACGTCATCGACCTTCACATTAAATTCAAGCCGTTACTCCCTCGTGCAGCTGGTGAAAAGGGTGGCAGAGAATTTCGAGGGTTATAGATTTAAATGTCGTGCAGTGAAGAAGTTGGAAAGGTCGGCGAGATAGCAGTTTACTTTCGAGCAAAGGCTATGCTCATCTGTACCATTGTGCACTTCACAATATCTGAGTGAAGAATGCCAATTTTCATATTCTTAAATGCTTTATTGAAATATTTACGATCTAAAATCACATATCTGAGCAAATCGTACATTATAATATATATATTCAATTATTTTTCTACATACAAAATGCAGTCAATCAAGTTTAAAAATTCATTAAAAAAATTCTCTAATTTCAGATCTTGAAACTGTGGATATGTCACTGTGTGATTTGGCTGAACGTAAATCTCATCCGGCTTATAGGCTTTGCTAAAACAAAATACTAGCTAATCTATAATGCAATTATACTAACATACTGTATTTTTTTTTGTAATGAATATGCTCAAATTATTACTACACATAGACTTAAGACGTTTAATTATAGACATGTATGTATGTATTAAAAAGTACGAAAAAAGCGAAAAATTTGACTATGAAAAATGTCTTAAAATAGCATATACTTAAATAGAATAAATAAAAGATTTAAAACAGAGAGAAAATGTGTAATTTTTAAAGAAAAGTAGTAAAAAAGTGTGCTTTTTTAGGAACTAGCTGTGATTTCATTTCATGCAATGGATTTCATGTGATTTGAACTGATGTCATGTGAATTCGATTTTCTTAAATGAGATCACTTATTTTTTAAATAAAATCAATGCTGATCTTACTTACATATGATGATGATGTGGTGTTATCGCTTACTACATGTGACGTGACCTTTTCTTCCGACAGCTTTTCGCTTCGAGTGATGTGATGTCGCATCTCTACTATGAGCATTGATGTCGCAAATCATGCGATATGATGAGAAAATGAACTAAAAAGCTAGTTTTCTTTTACAATTTTGATTCATCAGATTCTTCAGAGTTTAATTTGATTTGAAATTTTTTTATCAATAATGAAAATGCTATATTCACGAAATTGAAAATAAAAATTAATTAATTAATTTAATTGTGAATCCAAGAAGAGCTACTTTTTCGATAGCCCTATTTTTGACAGATCACGCGTTAGTCGTATCAAGCTGTCATGTTAATTTTGTTCAGTATTGTTTGGCATTTCATCATGGAAAGCTTACGCCTGAACAACGTTTACAAATCATTCAACTTTATTACGAAAATTCACGTTCTGTAAAGAATGTGTTTCGCGCGATTCGCTCAACTTCTGGTCAACATAATCGGCATACTGAGCGTACTATTCGCAACACCATCACCCATCGTGAGACCCAGCATTCATTATTGGATAATATTCGACCGAGTAGACCCTGTCCAGCACGCAGTGAAGAAAATGTAGCGGCCGTAGCTGAGAGTGTACACGAAGACCGTGGAGAGTCGATTCGGCGCCGTTCGCATCAACTCGGACTGGTGTATAGAACGACTTGGCGCATTTTACGTCGAGATCATAAATTGAAAGCGTGCAAAATACAGCTTGTGCGAAAACGACCTTTCTTGAATAGATCCAAGAAGACCCGATGTTTTCGAGACAAATTTTGTTCAGCGATTAGGCGCATTTCTGACTCAATGGGTGTGTAAACAAGCAAAATTGCCGTATTTGGGACGAAGAGCAACGTGAAGAGATTCAAGAGTTACCAATTTATACAGAAAATCAACGGTTTAGTGTGGTTTGTGGGCCGGCGGAATCATCGGTCCATATTTCTTCAAGAATGATGCCGGTGAGAACGTAATCGTCAATGGCGACCGTTATCGCACCATGATAACTGACTATTCGATGCCTGAAATTGAAGCTTGTTATGCCCACGACATTTGGTTTCAACAAGACATCGCCACTTTCCATACATCGCATCAATCAATAGATTTATTGAGAGAACACTTCGGTGAGCAGATAATTTCACATTTTGGACCGGTCGATTGGCCAACAAGATCAGACTATTTCCTGTAGGGATATGTAAAGTCTAAAGTCTACGCGGACAATCCCGCTTCGATTCAGGCTTTGGAGCAAAACATCACGCGTGTAATTCGCCAGTTACCAGTCGAAATGCTCGAACGAGTCATCGAAAATTGGACTCTACGGATGGACCATCTGAGACGTAGCCGCGGCCAACATTTGAAAGAGATAATCTTCAAAACATAAATGCCAGAGAATGTTCTTACGAATGATAATAAACATTTCCCATTAAATTTGAATTTTCTGTGTTTAAAAGAGTAGGGAACCTCGAAATTGATCAACCGAAGAAAAACTTGTTAGGCAGATGACAGGTAGGACTTTTGCGCCGCGTTGCGTGACATCTTGACCTTGACGTCCAAGATAAATACATGCAACTCTACGGAATTACCTTCGTAAGCGACGCAGGCTCCAACGCAACGTCAAAAGATTACCATCTCTCACCTTTCTTAACACTGAGCCTCACCGAGTTAGCCCAATTATTTATTGTTTTAAGTGCCGGAGCTAATGGTTGCCAAGCACTTACTGTTTACGGTAATCGACACGTCATCTGCATAAACTGTAAGCTTTCCTCCTTCTACTTTTCTCGGCAATCTGTTGACTGCATGAATTCAAAAAAGAGGTGATTGGACCCTTCCTCGTAGTGTGTCTTTATGCACCTCTAGTGCAATCTCTTCTAGTCGTCATTGCGCATACATTTGTCTGTTTTTACCCAAGACCGAATATAGAATTAATTCCTTTCGATTCTAATCCGCTTGATTATGGATGTTGCTAAGTGCTCCGGACATGTCGAGAAAGATTTCTACAGCATATTCTTCGTTTTCGAACGCCGTTTTTATCTTCCTTATCACATTGTGTAGCTCTGTGTCTGCTAATCTATCTTTTATGAAGGCATACTATCCTTCCGAGAGTTCCAATGTTTTTAGGAGAAATGATGTGGAACTGGATAAATATACACATACACCCTGTCTTCGCTGCTTTGGATAGGAAAACAACTCTCGCTGTTCGCTATGGAGTAGGAATATAACTTTCCCATAAATACATCCATCAAAGAGTTTGCGCAGGAACTTTGTGGTCCTATCCCCGGCTTTCCATAGCACAGCTGAGAAAAATAGTTCCGTATGGTGATTTATAATCCAAGAAAGTCTGTATGTTTACGTAGGTTCATCACCTCTTTTTTTAATATTAAGATTGCTTTGTTGTAAGTTGCTTAAAAAAGACGTAGGGTGTGATGTGCGTTTGCGTCTGCGCCTATGATTAGTTTCTCTCCTTTGGACTTGCTGTTCTCAACCAATATTTCCAACTAATTTGGAGAATAATCGATATTATGGGTCGTGTAGGATGAGACCAGGATAATAACACTCTCTTTACCCCGCTCTATGGCCGCTACCATCATATTCTGTGCTGAAATTATTTAGCATAAGTGTATGAGTACACCCTGTCTCTTGACTAAACGGAGTATAAGTCAAAGCCTGCTGTCTTCAGTCCAGAAACTTACCTGAGGCAAGATAAAGTCCTTGGACCATAACCACATTGAACGACTCCTCGTCTATTGTAAGGAGAAGCTTGCTCGAAGTTACTAAACTATGCTGTCGGTTGATTTGAAGGACTTTCAGTATTACTAGTCTGCGTGTCCCCTTATTATAGCACCGAGCAAGGCAGTGTTGATGTCCTCTCGATGACGAGCGTTCGCTTTGAGCATGAAGGCTAGAGCAAAGACAGATTCGCTTGCCCATGGAAAGGCATGAGAGCTCCTACCAACCTTCGATATGAGCGTCACTCTGACCTGCCTCTATAATGTGGACATACGTCAACCTGACGTAGTTGGAAATTAGCCATTTATGCAGGAAGCCGGCATGCGCAAGGCAGTAACTGTTTACTTTCGAAACTTTTCGCAAAAACTGTTGGGTGTGTGCTCTCTTTGTGACTTAAGTAAATGAGATTCATTCATTAAACATCAATACACTTTTCTTTATGCAAATTTTTTTTTTCTTTTTTTTCTATAATGAAAAAATTCCCCCAAAACAAGTTTTATATTAATTTTTGTTTGATAGAAATTCAATAAATATCACATTACGACAAATTTTGTTAGCAGTAACATTAGAACGTTCCCAGGGAGTAGTTGTTTCACGAATTGAAGATGCGTTTATTGGCAATATTAATGTCAGGTGAGTTAAGTGCCTATAAATATTTTTTATAATTCCGAATTTTAAATTAAATTTTTAATGAAAATTTATTTAACTGTAGCTGTGCTGTGGTTTACATTTGTGGACGCACAGTGTCCTCAAATTTGTCCTGCAATCTATATGCCCACTTGTGGATTTAATGGACGTTGCTATAAAAGTTATAGCAACGCTTGTACATTGAATGCAGAAGCTTGCTCCAGACGACAAAGTATTTATTTTATTTTTAATATTGAATAGAGTAAATAGCAATATATGTTCTCCATTAATTTTTTTTTTTAATTTTTGCAGACATCAGACAAGTTGGTTATCAGGAGTGCTCAAAGCCTGGCGCACGACTTTGTTAGGAAAGGATTTTTTCATCTGCACACACGTACATACATATATGTATATAATAGTTCAACTTATGCCTACTTACCTTGAGTGAATGTGTAATAAAGTTTTGAAACACAAGTACTTGCAAATATTGATTTTCATTTCAATAATAATTAGCATTTGTAATTGTACTTGCATATGTATGTGTGCATATGTGCATAGAAAAATCACGGTATATCAAATAATGTTATTCACCGAACGCATCCGCGCAGTGCCCATAAAAAGTTCCCCCAAGAAATCTTTTATCATCAAAAATTTATTAGGTTTTTTAATTGCATATAAACATACATATAAAAGAAATTTCGCTTTGGTTGTTCCTACAGTTACTCACAGAAGTATTTTGCATATGAATACGATGAAGAAACCTTTAAATGTTTTTAATTTTTTTTACTGATTTATTTCATAATTTAGTTTCATATTGTTATCCTACTACATAACTACTTCATTAAAAATCGAAAAAAAGTTTAATATACCACATAATCATAGCAAAATGGAAAAAAGTCATACTCACAAGAGTTCACAAAAGTATTTTTCCTTCGACTAAAATTCGCTTAAAATTTATTTAATCGTTTTCGCCCAAAGATTTTGATAAGGATGATAAATGTGGATCATTAGTAAGCGTTTTTTGTTAGGAAAAAGTATCCAGATTTTAACTTCTTGAGCTGTGGGGGTCATTGTCGAGTTGAAATAATAATTCATTAACCGTTTAATTTGTTCTAAAATGTAGCTTTTCTTAAAAATGGTAATGCCTTCTATAAAAACTAGTTTTTTAACTCCTTGAGCGGATATTCAACCCTTTTCAATGGCAGAATCTCCGTCAGTAATAACATAATTGGATTTAAGGATTTTAAGTTACAGTGCCTTATGTCGCTTTCTTCTTACCATACGACGATTAACCGAACAAAAAACGATATATGTACGTGCTTTCGTTACTAATAACTGCTGTTTTCGAAAAATCAAAATTTTTTTCTTTTGTATTTCTTGTGAGTAATACCAAAGGTGCCCTCAGTTGTACATAGCAATTAATTAATTTCAAATTGCATGTCAAACTGAAAAATTTCGAAACTTCATTTTAGGAGCATTTACACGTAGAATAAAAAATTTCATAAAAATTATATTTCAATTTTGGAAATAAGGCTGAATGGTCACTTTGCCTAATTAAATTTCTCTGACAATATTTATATACTTTGGTAGCACTCTCAAGAGAAATAAAAATTTGCGAGTGCAGCACGAGTAATTGAAATTTTTATTTCAGAAATCAAATTGTAGATAAGTGAGTGAAGTCACACACTGGAATTTTCATTTATGCAGCCATATGAAATTATATTGGCAGAAACTAGTTTCAGGGTAGATACACTGCGAAATTGAAATTTTTTGAGGGCGCTATACGTTAATTAATTGCTACGTCTAAGAGCACCTTAATAGTCATAAAAAGGTGATAAATCCAACTGGTTTTTGGTCGTAATCTACTTGTAGTTTTCAAATAATAGGCAAAATACTTTTGTAAGCACAAATTTTTGTAGCCTCACCGTTTTGTTATTGTTGTTACTTAACCGAATGAATATAATGCGCACGATTTCTTCTAAGAAGATTTTGAACCAAGCAAATACTTATGTATATCTTCACAGCGCCTAGAAATTTGAAATTAGTACATGCAAGGCCGTATGCAAAATACTTCTGTGAGTAACTGTACGTCGAATTAGCATGAAGGACACATCTGTAAAGCCTTATTGATTTCATAAACAAGTAGATTGATAAACGGATAGTGCTAAATATTTGTCATTTACATACATATGTACATACATATAAATCGCAGGAAGGACGTAGTCAATATCATCAATAGCATCGGCTCTTCATGCTGCGATTCAGAGGAGTGAGCATTTATGAAAGACTGCCCAGTTTGAGTCTTGGCTTCTCGGTGTTTCTTGAAGAAAAGTCGTTAGATTTTCGCAATATTTATTCCATGCATCGCTAAAGTGTCGAGTTTAACAGAAGGATTGATCGAAAATGAAACTATACTACTACACTTTCAACTACTTCTTCCAGTATTTGCTGCAGTAAGTAATTCGGACGAGTTGGACAAGTTAGCACCATACTCCGAAGATAAGATGTCATCGTCCACGGTGAAAGCAGAATATAGGTTGCGGTGGGCATAAATATAGTCTTTCGACTGTTCAGCTGGAGTTATGAAACTGTTGGAATATTGTGACGGAATGTATTTTCGCGCTATGAAACTACTTCTTACCATTTTATCTACACTTCCAGTAACAACATAGTTTGATGAAAAGAACAAAAAAATTCTACCTCGAAGTTTAATGGGTCATCGTAGACTCAGCACACTGGCTATGATATCCACTCATTGAGATATTGCTGTGGAGCCAGACTAAGTCAACAACATTTTATGGAGAAAAAATCGAGAAGATTGCCCTTTTAGAAAAATGAATTATATTCATGCAAAATCATTTATCTAGGGATACGTATAGTTCATAGAATTTATGTGTTTATTACTAGATCTCCATACGCAAGTGATGACGTGTCGAAATTTCATTCGTACTTCTCTGAGCAATACCTAAGACGTTTACCATTATAAAACCGATGACAGAGAGAACTTTATTGCGTTGCGTGACATTTCCAAAGCCCATGGTAGGACTCAGTGAACATTTTTCTTCTCATTTTTCTTGTTTTGAAGTTTTCCTCTGCAATTCTTTGAAATTCTCATTAAATTGAGTAAATAAATTGAAACTATAATCCGCAAACGGTCAACGCGCGCTAAAAGATGAGAGACTTTCGCCGTAGAATTGACGTCAGTTGACGTAGAGTTGATCGTGCGGGTTAGAGGTTCAAGAATTTATCCGCGGTGAGGCATGCCTGTCGTAAAAGGCGGCTAAAATTCAATAGTTCCCGCCACAGTCGGAACGACCCGGATTTTTATCCGGCCAAGGACTGTCACACCCGCAATATTCCCCCAAGCTTAATTTGGGGAATTTTTATGCGGCTATAACAACAACAACAACAACAACAGGGAAACAACAACAAGAAAATCACGTAGAGCATGTATTCTACGTCAAAATGACTTTAAAATGAATCTGTCACGCAACGTGACGCAATATTTTTATCTGCCATGGGCTTAACCATGATCCCTCTAGAATTGGTGAGCCCCTGGTTACGGACCTAGCTTCACTGGCGCTCCTGACACCATACTTTGTTTAATAAGTTTACACGAACGGACAATCCAATCAGTGAAAGTGAGAGAGTATTTCAGGCAGCTTTTGTCTTCGGGAATAAAAAATGATTTTTAATTTTATTTCGGATGAAATGATAGTATGATGTAAATACATATGTATGTACTAACAAAAATAAATAGAAATTGACGTCATATATTTGATATTCACCGAAATACTTACATATGTATGTATGTACAAATCTCTGTGCAAATCTGCACACATACGCAAATACAAACACATGTTCTCTTCCGCAATGCGAGCTAACATTTGTTAGTAAACAAACAATTAATAATAATATAAACAAAATCTCAATGCCACTATCCAGTGATGTGCATACATGCTTACATAATTGTGTAATACCTGTTAGTAACGAACTCCTATTATTAAAAAAAAAAATAACTATATGCGTTAACTACAACGATATAAGACGTCGCATCATATTGCCCATTAAACCGAACATAAAACGCATTAGACCTTCTTCAGCCGCTGCACTGGGTGCCGCATCTTCAACTCCATCCGGTCTTCTAGTCGTTACTTCCTTGCTGCTTAAGACTACGTCTTGTTGCTCCATTACCTCTTTTTGTTTTGGATAGTCGAAACGATTTATTTCATTAAAACTTTCATCATTTGCTGGATCCATATATAGACGTGATAGGCGTGTTGCAGGCGCACTGCTTGGACGAGCGTTTATTAAAGTTAAGGAGTCTGGAGAATGATTTTCACATAAATTTTATTTAAAAAAAAGCAATTAAATTTTATTTTATCTTACATGCGGCCAATAACCAAAAGAGTGTAGTCAGATTATTCATTTTGAGCCTTTTTCTTCTATTTTTCCTTATTTCTTTATCGCAAACTCTTATGGTAATCAAAAATCTCTTATTGGCTTACCAAATCAACTGAAAAGTTCTTTCACTTTGTTGGAAAATTTATAAACTTTTAGTACGTGACCGTTATCATCAGCATTTTGTTCGCTAAAAATTGCGCTAAAACACGTTCTAAAACTGAAGGTCGTAGATTTTACTTTTAACGCATATTGACTTACGAGTATTTAAAATTAATTGTTTTTTAATAATTGTTTGTACGATAGATAATATAAAAGTCCAAAATTATGGTTGCTACTAAGAACATCAGAACACCATAGACGATCTATCTGGCCTAATTTCCAGTAGTTTTAGTTATTGTAAAAAATTAAAAAAAAAACATGCATAAAAACACTTGTATAAATAAAACAACGCTTACATACCATATAAATATATACAAAAACATCAACAAATACGTTTGAATTCCGAAAATTACCGGTATTTATTTTAAAGTCTTTTATGAAGTTCAATATGATATTTAATTGTGAGTACATATGTATATATTAATTAATTTTAATACGCATTTAAAAATATTTTTGTCAGGTTGTTATTGAAATTGTTTAACACATATTTACAAATATATGAGTGCATGATTACTGAATACAGTAATTCGTCATATATTCTTATCACTTAACTGAAATTTGTAGTTTAGCATACTTAAGCTTTTTCATATCCAAAATATATAGTCCAACGCTCATAGCCCTCCTCACACAGATACGTTTCCATTGAACAATAGTCGTTGTTATAATCAGAAAATGCTAAATATTGTAATTCGACAATCATTGAATTTTTCATATATAGATATTGACTTTAGACTAATTTATTTTACTTACTCTTTCCAGCCTTGCAGGCTGCTATATCTAAATGGCATTTTGATGCATATTTCCTAATACAGCCCTCATCAGCATCATAAAGGCAGAGAGGTATTGTGGTTTCATTTACAACACATTTGCTCTCTGGATCACAAGGCTTCGTCGTTATATGAGGAGGTGTTACATTTTTTACTTGAGACGGTATGGCATTTGGAAGGCTTTGAGATTCTTTCGTATCAATGCTTGCGCTATTCACACATATTAGGAAATCTGTTATTATTGGGAAACAGAATTTTTACTTTAATTCAAACATAAAAATGAACAAAATTAACTTCACCCACAAAATAGTAATGCAAATAATGCTTTATTCATCAGCAGCATATTTGAATTCAAAGTTTATGTATAAATATACTTTTATAAGTATTATTCTATGAACGACCGAAGTAGTACTAACAGCACACTTCTTAAGCTAATTTCATTACAGTACCAATTTACATTTTTCTTTTTAACAATGTTTACTTTAGTTTCGTTATCAATATAGGTACACCGTAATAATAACTCTGGTATAAATTATCTAATATTGCTCCATTATTCATATTTAAGGCAGCTAAAAAGGCCCACTATTGAACGGTTTGAGAGAGTTTGAAACATATTTTCGAAGCGAATACATACGTACATACACACAATAACATTTTTTAATATGTTCTAAAGCGAGAATGGAATTATTTTAACTTTACTTATTTATAGTTTAGAAAAAAAATTCGCACTGTAAGCTTTCGTGCACATTTACATTTGTGTTTTATCTAAAAAAATTAATGGTAGCATGGTTTGCGCAGAGAACTTACGCACGTATGTGACAAGAGTGAGCTACTCAAAATTGTCAAGTGCTTCTTTCAGATTAATATTGAAGCTAATTTTATCTAGTGGCAGTTTATAAAGTTAACAGAGAGCTGTTTAAATAAAGTTATTTGGATCTTTCAAACTGATATGAACATTAATTACATATAAACTTATGTATACATATATATAAATACATAGTATGTGCACAGCTACATATCTTAATTTACCTGTTTTGGTGCAAAAAATGGAATACTATCACACCTTATTCAATAACAAATCACTATTACGTGTAGAACTTAATGAAAATGGTTGCTTTTATTCGATTTCTTTTTTTTTTTAATACTAGTATTCGTAAATTTAACTAAATAATTTTAAATATTTCTTAAAAAAATATTGATATTAACGCCGTTTCTTTTTTTCTTGCTTGCGTAGTTTATGCAGTCGTCGCATGTTTCCCATCTCGCCGTTGTACTTGTAATCCTTTGAAAAATTATAAATAAATACTTATATAGTGAAACGAACTTTAAATGTTAGATGTTTCAATACTTTACCTCATTGCCATCTTCACTACTCGATCCTTCGCTAGCAGCAGGAAGTAAAATCGATGAAGCGATACATACAAGTTGAAATATTGCACCTATAAAAAGGCCATATCGCAGAAGTGTACTGAATATATCCCCACTGTTATATTTATCAAAACGAAAACCATCTTCGAATAGTTTTTCACCCATTTTAGAAGAGAAATTCTTTTTCACTTCAGTTCATTCAATATTTTCTAATTTGCAATTTTTGTTTGTTTTCGAATTGCAATTTGCTTCTTCTTCTCGATATGCATGCATTGCAGTTACAATGACCGTTTTAACCCTTAAATATCCCCTGTGTATATTTTGCCCTTGTGAGATTGAATAATGTTCACATAATTTACTGTTATTAATTTTGAATTTACTTTTATTTTCACTTCAATATAGCAAAGATATCCATTACAATTAGAGCAGAAAATATTTGTACAAAATATAATGTCCCTCTAGACGTATAACTGTTCATTAATAAGCAATATTCATGCCAGGATTAATATATATATATAAAAAGTATGTACAAATGAGTTAACATCTTGCTCTCTCCTAAAATATCTGTTATTTTATTGTCGATATTAAGCCTTACATAATCATTTATTATCTACGAAGCAAGTTTTTCCGTTGATGGTTCACATATAGGATGTGTGCTACTCTCATATGTGGGAATCATATATTTGATATTAATGAACGCATTGGGACCACCACATGTTTCCAGCAAAGATAATGTATCTTCAATAACATCACCGATACGTCGGCTACGGTCAGGATCGACACCAGAACCGAGGTTAACGTTGATATTTTTGTATAAATTACAAACAGCTAAAAGCTGACGATAATATGGTACTAGAGCTTGTCCAACACAAGGTCCTAGAATAAATATGTCAAGTCAATATATACAATTAAACTCATATCATAGACAAGTTTTTGACCCACATACCAACCAAAACCATAGTCTGCAAAACTTTCAACGCAGCAATGATTATACGTTTATCTCTAGTATTAAATGCTCTTTTGAAAGGAAGAATTAGTTTTGGTAGAACCGGCAAAATTTTGTGTGGAGCTTTTAGTATCAAGTCCATGGCAGCTTCTTGTGCTAATGAACGTACGTCGATATCAATATCAGCGAGGCTAAACAACCACAAAAAATACATACATAATGAACAAATCTTCATTGTATCATAATTGAAATTGAATTATAAAGATAAAAGTATACAGATAGATCATCTCTATAAGTGAACAACTGATCTACCATGGTTACATATTTAGAAAGAGAGCTGAACATAGGGATTTATTATACACAATACGACTACATAATACATACCCATCCACGAAAATCGGTAGATAATAACAGTAATCTAGTTCTTTTGGGTCACAAAACCATTTTACAGTCCCTGTAGTTCCCTTTCCGCTGCCCTTAATTCTTTTAGCTACCGGTATGTCACCGCGACGAAAATACATTTTAAAAAGGGTTTCTTTAACCGGACGTTTCTTGTATATATATATTCTATAGAATTTTTGTATTTGAAATTAGAATAGAATTGGTACAAATCTCATATGGTGAATTCTCACTTTGGTGGTGGTTCTACAACTGTATTCTTCTGCAGCGCTTGATAGGTGAATGCAGGAACTATGCGAATGGGCTATAAGGTTTTTTTTAGTATGTATTTAATCCAGCTTTGGGTGGCCATAAATAATTACCAAGTTTTTCCTATGAATCAAAAAGGTTCGACACTCCTTTCCTGTTATATGCATTATTTACCCTATTTTCAGTCACTTTCAAGCACTATTCAAACCGCTGTGTATATATCTGATTCGTAAAGCTATATTTTCCTGTTAAAATTAAATAAAAATTCCAAAAACGAATGATAAAATTTTAGTAAGTTAAGCTCGAAAAAATTTTGAACAAAATTACTGACACTGGAAAGTTCTGTCACTTGTGTAAAAAAACTTCCCGACAATTCTTTTAAAGTTGTTTTCTTTTCTAAATTCTCAGTTTTTCTGACAATTCTTTTAAAGTTGTTTTCTTTTCTAAATTCTCAGTTTTTCTTGTATTTATAAAAAAATCAAAAACTTGAGAAACAAAATGTGAATTCGATTATTGTGAATAATTTGCATTAAATGTCATTAATTGAAGTGGCATCTCCCAGTGGTCGGAACAGCTGATTTTTGGAAGGTTATTTCTAGATCGGTTCTAGCAAAGAAAAAGATTTGGTTTCCAAATCTTTTAGGCCGGTATTAAGTAATACATTTTTTTAAAGCAACTATTCAAAATTGGTGTTTGAATATAGCAACTGACAATGTCAACATTACGTGTGGCACTAAATAGACGATTCGTCACAGGTGTTGTACCGAGACCAACTGTAGGCTATGTGTTGTCTGTATGCCGATCAATAATACCACAAAGTAGACGATATGCCTCGCAGGTTACTCCGAACCGAAATGGCTCAAGCACTTTTAAGCTGGCACTTATTGGCGCTGGAGTTGGTGCTGCTTCTGGTACAGTATATTCTATTTTTGGAAATTGGAAGGATAAAAGTTCTCATATGGAACATCAAAGTATTCCACCAAAAATTCTAAAAGAATTACCAAATGTAAGGATAACTAAACGCTATGTTAATCCAAATGATAGCTCTGACTTGAATATAATACTATTCCAATACCAAACATGTCCTTTCTGTTGCAAAGTGCGTGCATTTCTTGATTACATGGGTATATCGTATTCTGTCGTCGAGGTGGATGCAGTACTTCGACAAGATATAAAATGGTCAGAACAGAAAAAAGTGCCTACGATTTTGGTACAACAAGGAGACGGACGATACATACAAATGACAGAATCAAGTGCTATCATTTCGCTTATTGCGTCTTATTTGAATGATAAACAAATTGATATAGGCGATTTGGCGAAATTTTACCCACTGATATCGTTCTTCGATGATAATGATAAAAAACGCCTGGACATACTGAACAAATACTTCTTGATGTATCAAGATAAAACTCCTAAAAATATAACCCGAGAAATTCAAGAGTGAGTAGTAGTTATTTTTATTTAAAAAAAAAAGTTAAAATACATTATATTTTAGGGATGAACGAAAATGGCGTACATGGGCAGACTCGCACCTCGTACATCTTATTTCGCCCAATTGCTATCGTACTTTAAGCGAAGCACGTGAAACGTTCGAGTGGTTTTCGAAAGCAGGCGAATGGGATATTAACTTCCCCAAATGGGAACGTGATCTAATGGTAAATGTCGGAGCATTTGCTATGTGGGGCATAAGTAAAATGTTGAAACGTCGGCATGGTCTATCAGATGATGTTCGATCGCATATATATGATGCACTTAATAAATGGACTAAAGAATTGGAAAAGAGAAAACAAAAATTCATGGGTGGCGATCGACCAAATTTGGCAGATCTGTCAGTGTTTGGCGTACTCAACAGCATGGAAGGTTGTGAAGCGTTTAGTGATTGTATGAAAAACACAAAAATAGGTAAGAAATTATAAAGTTAAAAATATGAATGTATAATATAAAAAAATTTTATGTTATATCTGCAGGAGAATGGTACAATAATGTCAAGAAATTGGTGGACAAAAATCGTGGTAATTTAGTAAGACGAACGGAGTTGGCGCCTCTAACTGCATAATTTTAAAATTACTCTTCAACAAGCAAAAATTTATAATTATGTGTATATAAAATGAACACTTTTAAAACTTGAATAAACAGTTTATGTTATTTATTTCCTAACTTTTCAATGTGGGAGTGAATCTCCGAGAAAGTTAACTCAAAAGTGCAAACGGTTTGTAGAGATTTGGATATGGAATAGTTTGAATCGAAATGGATTTATTTCAGATTTAATTGTGAGCCACTATTTTTCAAAATTCATTGATTTCTAGTTTTTCTGGCAACACTTCAAATTTGATGTGACAGCATTTTTTCAACTGTCAAACAAAATAGACAAACGTCATTCAATAAAGAAGGCAAAGAAGAATTTCTGCAAATCACTTGGCGAATCAACATTTCTATAAATTAATTTGAAAATATATTTAATTTTGTATAATCATGCATAAAATTCAATCTTTTCCGGAATACCAAGTCCCCGGTGCACAACATCAAGATTTTTCGCCATATGAATCCAACGGAGGGTAAGAATTCACAAAATTCCGCACTTCGACTCTACTAAACCAAGTCCTTAACAGATCCATTGTGGCCATTGCCGGTGAGGACTACGTTGTAATTGCGGCCGACACACGTTTGAGCAGTGGTTACACCATCCATACCAGAAAGCAAAACAAGCTATTCCAACTATCAGAGAAAACTGTGCTCGGTTCAACTGGTTGTTGGTGTGACACACTGGCGCTCACAAGTTTGATGAGTGCACGCATGCAAATGTATGAGCATTTACATTTGAAGACAATGTCCACAGAGGCAGTTGCACAGATGTTGTCAATTCTCATGTACAACAGACGCTTTTTCCCATACTATGTTTCGAATGTTTTGGCTGGTCTCGACTCTGAGGGAAAAGGTGTTGTTTATTCTTACGATCCAATTGGTCATTGCGAACGGACCACATATCGCGCCGGTGGATCTGCCGGTACTCTACTCCAGCCCGTATTGGATAATCAAATTGGTGGAAAAGATAAAGATGTGAAGAACAAGCCAAAAGTGCCACTGGAGAAGGCCAAGGAAGTTGCTAAAGATGCTTTTATTTCAGCAGCAGAACGTGATATCTACACCGGAGATTCAGTAATCTTGAAAGTTATTACAAAAGATGGCATGACAGAGGAAGAGGTGCAATTGCGCAAAGATTAAATTGTAAACATAAATCCACTTATTTTTTGTAAAATTTTTAATAAATTTCTGATTTTGATTCGGAGAAATATAGCTAAATTTCTTCAGAAAAATACTCACATTTACATACCTATCCATTCACTTGTCATAGTATATATTCGCATTTTCGGTCGGCTTAAAAGTAACTGATTGGTTCGTAGAATCGTGAATCTTTTCAACAACAACTTTGGTAACAATTTGTTTTGGTTTCTTTGAAGCCGTTTTTATCAAAAGCAATGTAGATATGAAAATGAATCACATGCAGGTATGTATGTATGTATTCGTGTGCTGTTCAATAAAACACAAAACAATCAAAAACTATCTACCTTTGTATGTATGCAGTTTTTATATGCACTCCATATGTCATAGTCACGTTTTCAATGCCAGTAAGTTTAGTCAAAACTATTCTTTATCATTTTCTAAATGTATTAAGTGAATTTATAATTTTGAATTTCCTATAAATGATACACATATGTAAAGATATTTTATAAAATTAATTAAAAAGAGGTTTAGGGGTTTCTGCTAACCGCATAATTTATTTTTATTTTTTGTTTAGTTTTTCATTTAAATTTTAGGCATAATAATATAAATAGTTTTTCTTGTGTTTTAATATTATAATAGTAATAGTATATGCATGTAAGGTTGTAATCGTTATACATATATACATATATATGCTTAGGTGTATGCACGTTGTATATTTGCACGCGTACATGTGTCGTTTGTGTTTATTAATATTATTTGCTCTATTATGTATTGGATTATATTATTTAGAGGGAGGCATCATCGACATCTTGCACTCAAGTCTCACCACTTTGCTCAGCGCTTACACTAAGCTGCTCTAGCATTATTTCTTACTCGAAATGTTAAAAGAAAGTAAATTATGTAACTTTTTCGCAGTTTATAACTAGTTTTATTTGAATTGCATTCCTAAACATAGTAAAATGAACAAACATACAAAATAACGACAAAGAACAAAAACAGAAGAGTCAATCGTAAGCCGCAATATAAAGTTGCCTTCACATATTTATGTATGTATGTAAGTCGTATTATGTTTTTCTTTATTATCATTATCCTATTTAGTAATTTGATTTTTTTTTATATTTAGTCTGCATGCCCTCGATTTTTATTTCAAACAACCCCAAAATTTTCAAGCATAGACAACTATCGCCTTTTCAATTCATTAAACTATACTGAAAAGCAGATATTCGTTATGCTCAATTCTTTTTAAAGGCAAGTCAGTAGATATACGATCGTAGCAGCGTGTTGGAAATATCTTATCTAAAAATTCTTACAGTTCCACCCTTAACACTTTCCCAAATTGGCTTTTTATCGTACCCAAATGCTGTGGCATGATGAGTTATTGCTTTAGCATATGACGATTTTGGTTAATAAATTTTTTTTTTAAATAAAATTATTCGCAAGTTTATGTGAATAGCTTTCGGAATTTTTTAATTTTTCTTAACTTCTTTCTACCTCTGTAGGTCTGCAGAAACGTATAAAGTGTTGACTAATAATTTCTTTTTCGTTAAATTAAAATACACTAATGCTGCTATACAATCGTAACCAAACAGCCTTCGATTCGCACAGATCGATAGAATACATATGTATACATAGGTCATCTACTACAGAACGTTGACACACTCGCTTATTCGAATTTAAAAACTGGCTAATAGGACCTGCCGAGCCCTTAAACTTGGCAAAATGAATGCAGTGTGTAGGTAGCACCGATAATGGCGGTGAAGGTGATAGACTGTAGCTTTGGGTTTGCTGAAGATTTTGGAAATTGTGTTGTAGATGTTTTTCTTGTTGCTGTACATATATTGGTTGGCGATACGTCTGTGTTGGCTGCTATGCTACTAAGCCTCAGGTAACGGCTTCAGCTCCTTTATCTGTTTAATCAGATATGCTTTTTCATCGTTGAATTGCTCATCCTCCGAACGATCCGTGTGGAAATTGGTCAAAAAATCAACCAATTTAGATTGGTTGCGTAGTAAGATGTCTAATATGGGCTTCGGCTTATTCGGATTTGCTACAAACACCTTGAAGACATGAAAGGCCTCAAATTGTATATTACGTGACTTTTCTTTCAACATATTCATCATAAGCTTTAGGTTTTCCGGCTCCGATATATAACGTGTCATTACGGTGAAATTGTGTCGATCCAGTAAAAGTTCACCTAATAACTTTAGACTTTGTCGTCTGGTGACATAATTTTCCGAATTTAACAACCTTTGATAATGTTGCGTAAAGAACCTGTCATAGTTGGCATCGAGGAATTCAGCGCACAGTAATTTGTGACGTGTCAGCAATTCTTTGAATGTGGAGAATGCATCCGACGCAATATCGAAGGTTGACACTTCTACATAACGGAAGAACTTGAAGAACTCATCCGAGTGCAGCATTATTTTAGCAAGTGCCTCATATCGAGCACATTCACGCAGCATTGTACCGGAATTTAATGCGATTTCTGGATGCGCATCTTCATAGCCGGCCATTAATGTAAATAATATTTCCGGTTTGGTACAAATATACTCCACTGTGGGTGAACGTGTGCCGATTTGTCTTCGCAGCACATTATTGAATATAAGTGCCACATGCTTTTTGCCTTCGAAGTCAATACGGTGCAGATTCTGTATTAACAGCAACAATAAATTACTATTGTAAAGTTCTTGCGACAATTGTGCTACTACATAATCAGCTGGTGGCTCTGAATCACTGCTGCCATAAAGCATATTCTTGATGGATACAAGATTTTTGCTTACATCCTCTTGCGCCTTCTCTGCTTTTCGATCACCACCCGTTTCCAACGCATTGATTGCTTCCTTAAGCGACCGCACTAGTTCAGCGGGGGTCTTTTGTGATTTTCCAAACAGGGGCATTACGTTGGCACTTTACTCGATAGATATGTAGCTCACACCCGGTTTACCACACACACACACCTACTATTTTCGTACTGTCACACCAGACTGCTTTGAATGGCGTTAACGTCTGTGCTCCACAGCAACGGTATTGGAACTATGACTGTGAGACTGCACCGCGGTTTTACAATCGCTGCCACACTGTTCCTGCGGTCGATGTGTCTTTTCGCTGTTGTTGTTTTTGTAGTCGGCTCTTTGCGTTCCGCGACTAATTGCTATTCGCTGTACCACCACTGCCGGAATAATCGTATAAAGCTTGACAAGTTGTTTGTGTTATTCAATTTATTCTTTCGCTTTCAAAATTTTATGAATTTACGCTCCGTTTGTGTAGTTGATCGGTTTTACCAGTTTTTATTCTGTTAATTTTCTACTTTTGTCGTTCTTGGGTGTAGTTGAATAAAAGGAAAGTTTTCGTTTTTACTTTTCTTTTGACTTTTCTCTTTAGCCGTCCTTTTTAGGCATGTTGGGTGCTGCCAGGCGTTCGCACAAAACTAAATGTCAAACACGAAAAAAAATCACAATGTGTGCTGCCATCTGCGAAAATAAAACACTACGAACGGAAATAAAAGATAATTGGAAAAACTACATGATCAGCGGATATTACATAGGAGGTTGTTACAAACTGTCTTTGAACGAGTAAGGGAGAAACACGACTGAAGGATGTGATTTGAATCGGAAAAGGTTTAGTTTAATTAGTTGAAGACAGTTTGTAAATAATTTTCTTCGAATAAGCACACAATAAATTTTATCTCTATAAAAGTACTTACGGCGCAGTTCTACTCCGTTAAAAATAAAAAAACTCATTAAAACCTGATATTTATTATTTTGGTATGACAAAATTATTTTTGTTTTTCGTTTTTATTTCAATGAACTTTTAAAATTATACTCATTATCATGATAATTATAACATATAATACGATAAAATATGGTTTATAATATTTTATTTTAGTTAAGTATATTATTAATATTATTTCCAATAATGTAGAGAAATATTGCGAAACTTCTTTTATATATTATATATGTATATGTATAAGTTCTTGTGTAAATGTATGTATGTATGTATATATATATGAATATGAATGTAATTTAGATGTAATATGCGCATAAATTATTTTTTCACTTTATCATAGTTCATAATTGTTCTTTTTTTGCGTATAATTTTATCATTAATAATGCAATATTTTATAGTTATTTTTTCATATGAGTTTAGTTTTTAAGACGTATTGCTAAACGTATGTACTACTAGTTTTTATTTTGTAATATCATTAAAATAAACATTTTCCACTTATGTATTTGGTATATTTAAGTTTATAAAATTACTTTTTTGTTTTCAACGTACGCGTTATTATTCAATGTATACATATGTATGTACGCTGTACATAAGATGATTTTGATTTGAGCATTACGTTCATACTTCAATAGTAGCGACACACAAAAAAACATACTGCTAATCTCTCAGAATTCGCACACATGATTTTTCCAAGCAGAGCAAGCAAAGAAATGACTTTATTTCAATAAATACATGTATTTTGTATTTTAGAATGTGCATGTAGCGTGTATTGTATTAAATTTTTAAATTTATGTACGTAATATTGAGGTTTGTTTATTTACTTTTAAATCGGTTAAACTTAAAATACTTATTTGGTCTTTTTTTTTTTTTGCTTTAGTAGTTTCTCCTACAACGATGATCTGTTTCCTTATTTGTTGTTCTTAATACAAAAATGTTTATATGCGCACGCAAAAGAAACTTTTAAAAATCATATTCAAATTTAACAAATTTTACTTAAAATTAGGGGGAAAACAATAAATAAATAGTTTTTAGTGAGATAATAATGCTTCTGTTTAGTATTATTTTTTTGCATGCCGTTCACAGTACCACAAATGTGGAATATTAGAAAGAAAAATAATTAATGTGTGCCAAAATCTTTAATTTTTGTCATAATAAATATTATCGTTGATCACTACGGTTTTTTTCGACATTAAAATTTCTTTCGTTAATTCTACATTGTTATTGTAAGTTTTTTTTTATATAAAAAAGGAGGCGTAAAATGAAACTGTTGTGTAACTTAAATTAAGCGTAGTTTCAATTAATTTTTATTTTTGACTACATTTGTCACAAGCTTAGTTTAATTTTAGTATGCTACAATACATATATGCATAAACATGTTTCAGTAAAACTATTTATTAAATATCTTTGGGTATTTTATTTTCTCAGCATTTTAACCGCTTACAATTTTATTTAAAAAAAAAAAAACTAGTCACACAGATGATAGAAAGAGGAAGTGACGCAGTAGCATAATTGCTCGTAAAATTTTGTTGAAAATGAGTTTAGGCTTTCATTATAATATGTAAAATATTAAAATGTTACAAAATCGCGATTTGTAGTGCACAAAAAGCATCATTTTTCATATGCAAGGTTTGAACTCCAACTAAGCTACGAAAATTAATATTTAATAGTAATCTAGACATATTTAGATAATTTTATATAAATGTTAACGGAAAAAAAATTATTTATTGGTGGAAGTAGTGGAACAATAAATTTTGTTTTTAAAATATTCTGAACGAAAAAAAATATATATATGTTAATTAAAAAAGAAAATTGAAACAGCTTAAAATAATAACGAAAAAAATATTTTACTTTATATAGAACACTACTACTGAAAGTGTACAAATGAAATTATTTCTTGCCTCAAAATATAATGCAACAAGCTTCTTACTATACTGGTTGAATATCTTGTCTCAAGCAACGTATAAATGTATCACAGACCAACGAAAATTATTACTTTTTGAAAGTGTCAAATGTGCGCAGAAAATTTGCAAAATTTTCTTTCAAAATACTATAGAATGTACATAAAAAAAGTATTTCAATGTAGTAGTGTGCACAAAAATGTGCATGAAATTGGCATAATTTTTTTATAATTTTTTTCGAAGCTGATTTTAAGTAGCTTTATTGAATACATATGCTTATAATTCTTATTTTGCGAAGCTGCCTTGATTTTTCCAAAAAAAAAATCGCACGGCATACTTTTGTTGAAGTCTTTTTTTTACCGTTAGTGCTAGAGACAGCACTTGCGCAGACTTTCAATATGTAGTAAAAACCCTTAAACTCACAAGAACACAGTTTTTCTATTTCCACAGCAAAAAAACGTATGCCAACCAATTCTCTGAAACACTTTTCTGACTTTTTTGGCACTATACTAATTGGAAATAGCATGAAAACAAGTATTACTATTTTTAAATGGATTTGCAAACGTACATAGAAATGCAACTTGCAATTTACTAATAAAATTTTTATAATATTTTCGAGCATTTATATCATTTGCGCTGCACTTTAACGGTATTAAAAAATTTGCTTGTTGTTAATTGTTTAAAAATGACACATATATCGGCATATATTGCTATGAATTAAATAGTTCTCCTTAACTCTATACTTTTATTAGTTATATTTTATATCTAAATTTCATAAATACGAATGTCTAAAATATGGAAACAATTTTTTGTATGTAGATTAGAAATAAAACTAATATGTAAAATTACAAATATTTTTTATAGGAATACCTACAAATACAAATAAGTCTTAGTAAATGAGTACGCAGCAATGCAAGTTACATCAATTTTTCAAAGCTCGCATTTTTTGTTTTTGTTTTTTACTTTCATTACTTTTCTTTCAATATTTCTTGTTGTTGTTTATTGCTAGTAACTAGTAAAAGTATTTAGTTTAAAATGTCTTGATTTCACCTTGAGGATAAGTCTACAACTAACAGCAATTTAAATTGGATTCTTCTCGTATGACTAGATTTTATATATATTTTTGTATGCTTTTATTATTAAATATATATACAGGGTTTACGCAAGAACAATAAGCAGTTAGCGATTTAAACGGCGTTTACTTTGTATGAAAAACAAAATGAAACAAATCATACACTTAGAGATTAGGATTTAGAACCCTGTACGTACTTCATTTGAAGTTAAGTAGTCATATATATATATATATATATGTATGTTTTGGTTAAATAGTTAATGAATACATAGTTATACGTGCATAAAAATATACTTGTATATGTTTTGGATTAACTTCCTAAACACTTTAAAATTAAATATTAATATCCATTCCTTTCCTTTGTAGCATAAACGTCTTTATAGTTCACAATGGTTTTTTTTTTGTTTTTTGTTTTTGCTTAAAAACAAATTAGTGAATTCATCACGCACAATTTCAAATTCCACCGTTTTTTTGTTCACACAGATGATATGCTTGTACCAAATATAATCAAGCAGGAAACTAAAGCCTTTATCCTCTCTTACCGTCAACACACCGCTCCAACTGCCACCTTCATTCATTTCTCACTCCTTCTTCTACTACTACAACTACTACTACTCTTACAGCATACTTTCATTTACGTTTTATAAAATTCCCCTCAGCGTCCAGCCAGCTACGCCATGGTGGCGGTATTTCTTGCCTTTCCCCAATGCCATCTTCAGTACAATCGTAATTGTTAACCCCCGACCGTGTTTCCCGCTTTAATAATATTTACCTATGCAACGCATTTGTTAGTTGTTTCAACGATTGGCCCACTTCACTGACTAGACGCTCATTGTCTTGTACATTTTTACTGCCGGCTGTGCGTAAACTCTGCGATTGTGTTTCGATGCGTGTCACCAGTTCGCGAAAATGAAATTTCGAATGTGGTGGCATTGTCTCGTTGTCTGCGAAAACTACACAATTATTTTGTAGTATATTGAGTTTGTCACTCAATTGTAGCCATTGTGAGGCTGAGATCGAGTTGACCGGATGTTGGTGTAGAGAAGTCTCCAGTAGTGCAACTAGTTCTAGTATACTTTCGCGTGTGATTTGTGTGGAACTTTGTAGTGTGCTACTGAGTGGTGTGTTTGTAGTGCTATCTAATGCATTGGCTGCGATCTTTTGTGAGATGGGTGTGGCATAGATGGTTAATTTGGTGGGTTTGAGTGGCACAGCAGGTTTATTTGTAATGGCGATATTATTTGTTGTATTATTCGCAGTAGTAGCAGTAGTAGCGGTAGCAGCAGTGTTTGTAGAGAAGCTCGATGTGGTGAGTTTGCTTGCGGCACTACTAGGCTCCACAAAAAGAGATTGTGTCATTGCTGTTATTTCGTTGTTAGTCGTTGTATTATTTCCTATTATTGTATTAGCGGTGGATGTGTTGTTGGTGAGTGATGTACCTTGCTCACCATACTGATGATTGCCATCTGTGAATAGTTGTGTAGAAAGAGAGGATGTTAGTTGGGATTTGGTGCTTTGGGAATTGTTGAAAATGGAATTTTGATTTTGATTTTGATTTTGGTTTGGGTTTTGGCTATTGGTGCTATTGGTAGTTGTGGTAGTAGGGGGCGGTGGTGGTGGTGCAGCTGGTGGCGGTTTATTCGCTATGGAATTTGTTACATTCATGGCATTGCTACGTGGTGAGATTTGAGTGCTAAGTGGTGGAAAACGATTTGAGTTTGTTGTGGGCGTGGTTGCAGCATTCGAAATGGGCTTTAAATTGAATTTTGGTGAGAGTTGATTGGTGCTTGAGGTGCTGTTGGTGGTGGATGTCGTGCCAGTGCTGCCACTATTTGCTGAGCAGTTCGCCTGTGTTTGGGTGCTTGCATAGTCGGCGCCACTGCTCGGTTGCTCCCACAATTTCTTCAAACTATTTATACTACCTGTGCTGCGTCGCTTGCCGGATTCGGTGTCATTTGCGCTCGCTGCTGAATTATTATCTGCTAACTCAGTGGTGTTGCTGACTGTGTTGTTGCAATTCATATTTGTATTGCTATTTGCATTATGTTGTATGTTACCATTGGTGTTGGAAGTGGAGTTAGTGTTGACATTTGCGGTGCTTATGGAATTGCCATTATTGCTATTGGTCATATCATGTTTTGTATTGGTTTCAGTCTTTTGTTGTGTTGGTGTGGTGAATTTCTTATCCCCCTTGCGTCCTAGCGTGCCTGTTGTGGTCACATTTTGACTCTTTTGTAGTATACTCTTAGGCGTTTCATCTGTGCCTACGTCTTTTTTATTATCTTTCGGATCCTTTTCAACTTTTCGCAAATGCGCCTTAAAGTCAATGATCGTCGTTTGATTTTCGGTCTTTTGTGTGGGTGTTGGTAACTTTTTTGGCTCAACTTTCTTTAGCTGTGCCTTAAAGGAGTTTGTGTTGCCATTTTCCTGCGTTTGTGTTTGTGAAGCCCCAGAGTCGCCACTGCTGCCACAGCTGCCACCGCTGAGTGCTTTTGGTGGTTGCGGTGGTGTTGATTTTTGCTTTGTCAAATTCATTTCAGCCAATTCTGTGAACAGCAATGAAACGGGATCGACGCCACTGCCTGCTGGCGGCGGTGGTATGATAATGCCATTTTGCAGATTTACATTATTAGACGAATTCTCTTTGGAACGATCTTTTATCTCAGCCATTAATTTCTCCTTCATGTTGAGCTCTTGCGTATTACCGCCCGTATTTGCATTTGCCGAAACTTCCGGTGGCGACCCTAACGAACTGCAGGAATCTGTTGATGGCTCACGCTTACGTAGCGATACACCAAAGCGTGTACTGGCTTCCTCAACGCTGGGCGCGGTATTCGAGACATCATTATTACTGTTATTTGGTAGTGGGTATTGAGTTGCAGTTACACCTGCCGATTGTAGTTCTTCCAACACCTCCGGTGCTGGTGCTGGTGGTGGTGGTGGCGGCGGTGTCTCAAACTCCTCTGGCGGTGGTGGCAAATCCAGTGGCGGTGGTGGAAATTCCAAATTGGCTAATGCTGGCTGCTGACTGCGTTTGGGCGAATTGCTAGAGGAAGCGCCACGAAATGAGGAAAACGTCATCATAGTGCCATCAGCAGCTGTGCGGTGACGCTGCAGTTTATTTAAACTCGCCGAAGCGCTATTCTGCATAGTGACACCACTCGACGAATTGCTGCGTATCATTTGCTGTGGCGGTGTCGGAATAGCAGATGCAATGTTGGCAGCTGCCTTCATTGGTGGTGGTAATGGCAAGACATGTGCCGGTGGCAGTTGTTGACGTGTCACAGCAGCTATATTCCCACCATGGCCATTTGTGGTAGTGCCGACAGGCGACATTGTCGAGAGGTGAGTGCCAATATTGTGTTGTGGTGGTGTATTCGGATCTTCCAAACTATTCAGATAAGCGCCTATGCGTTGTACCTTCGGTAACGTGCCATAACGATTGACAACACACTTGACATTGTTCACCTCCAAAGCACCAACGGTGACATGATGTGGAGTACAGGCGCCAGCGCTGCTGTCACGAGGCGCATGCTGTTGCTGTTGATGTTGAGATCGTTTACTTTGACGTGTTTCGAGTCCACGGTTACCCATAACGGGTGTGGGACGCTTGAATGAGCTATGCTGTTGGCCAGAACGTGGTCCAATGCCGCCGCTATGCAGTGAATGTGGTAGCTTACTTTGACTGGTGGGCATGTTCTGACACTCTAAGCTATCGCCGGTGGCATCAGTGTCGGGATCGCCAGTAGTATTGTCATTTTCGGAATCATAACGCTGCGTCAGACTATTCACATCTCGTGTGAGACCTAGATGAGAAAGCGAGTAGTGAGAAAATAAAAAGAAATTACACATTTGTTAGTAAAAGAGTGTGAAAGCTTCATTCTAATGCTTTTGTATGCAGAGTAGAGCAATGCGTAGATTAGGTGGATGCGTTGGTTTTTAGGGGCGACATTAGCATTTAGTTTGGATGGAGGTCCAGCAACCAGGCAGTAAGATTATTCAAATGGAAATGAATGGCAGAAATAGGCAGAAAGCAAATAAAACAGAGTTAGATTTTCATATATAACTATATGCGTTTATACAGGGTGAGCTGCTGGAAGGCTAGAAAAATAGTTTGCCGACTCACTTCAAGATACGCAAGCAAACGAACGAACGTTGAGTCCAATCCAAAGGGGTAACAGGCATGCAAGTGATTGATTTTGAGCTGATATTTTTTTTTTGATTTCTTTTAATTTTGACGCAACTTGAAGTGAGAAGCTAACATATTACTTACATATATTATCTCCGTTGCAACCCTGTATAATTTACATAGTTAACGATAATTAGAATAAATATTTGAAAAAGTGTTAGTAGTAAGTAAGTAATAAATATTAATTACAAACTTAATTAACAATAAAACGAAATGAAGAAACAAAAGACAAGACGAAACACAAGAACAGATTAATAAGTAATGAACTGCAGAGTGTAATAAAGAGGTTTGTTGAGAGAAAATATTCATATAATGCAAAAGCCATAAAGGTTAAGGGGTTAGGTGGGTTTGAAAATTAAAAAAAATCGATTTTTTTTGCCTTATTAAATTGTAAAATATGTTTAAAATATTATACTAAAATTTCAAATCGATCGGGGTAGAATTCTAAGAGATAGACCCTTTGAAAGTTCCGCCCATCAGGCCATTTCTGTGTCAATTTGAAACTTTAAACGCGTTTATCTCAAAACTCTATTTTGTAAGTCGGTGGACACGATTTCTCGAAAAGGTATAAAGCGATTTTGTTCAAATTTGGCACACATCTTTGTAATAACATTATCTAGTCATTCAACAAAGGATTTTTTTTTATTACAACTAATTTTTTCGAGCCATGCATGGCGAATATTTAATCAACAAATGTGTTTTTTTTTTTTGTTCAAAGTCTGTCAAAAATTCAAATTTTAATTTTTTGTTTTTTCCCTTCCTCCAATAACGAGATTTATCTACGTGCTAACGAAATATTTTTGGTTTTTTGATTTTAGTTGAACCAATAATGAGTTATGCTGTCCACGGCGCGAGCACTTTCTTTTGAGACGTCAAGGGAGATGAGGTACCAACGGCTGAATTTTCGGAATTTTTGAATAAAAATTTCTCAAAATACTGTTTAAATATGTATCTTTGATATGATAGATTGTTTTAATAAAATATATGATTGTATGTATAAAAAAAAGTGAACTATCCTTTTTTTAAACCTCTGAAACTCACCTAACTCCTTAAAGGTGGTTGATACAAAACAAAAACAACAAATAAATAAATTACCTATTCATTACTCAAAATTCAATTGCTAAATGAAGAAACAAACCCAAAGTACCAAAAAACATTCAAATAAATAATTAACACAATTAACAAAAGAAAAAAGGAAACAAAAACAACACAAAGGATATGTTTTAATAATCTTACTCAGGTGTGAAATACCTCGAAAGAGTATATCGATTAGGAAACTACTGCAAGAGGATGATTTCTTTATAGTATATTGGGGAGGAGGTGGTGTAGTACACAGAGTATAAGAATTCGTTTTGCAACGTTTATTAGTGTTATTGTTTGGGTTTGTGGATGGTACAACGTTATATGGTTGTGGTTGTATTGGACTTTGCTTTTGCAGTTGTTTTTGTAGTTGTTGCTGTAGGTTGAAAAAGATGCTACTACCATTTGTATTGTGTTCATCAATGAGATTACGTGATTCATCCTCACGATACGTCGAATCGCGGCTGGTCGATAATAAACTGCAACAACAACAAAAAAAACATAAATATATTGTCATTGAAATGGAAGGGCATTGCATACGCACCTCGTACGCTTTGGTGGCGCTGGGGCCTGTTTGCCTTGTTTATTGGTGGTGCGACGCATTTGTACATTGCTTTTACCTTGACTTGAGAATGTGCTCAGTTTTGTAGAAGTGGAACCAGTTTCTATGCATTGAAAGATTAAAATTGATTAGTTATTATTACTGATTTTAATTTTAAACATATTTACCCGACATTGGCGTGCCTGCTGGTTGCTCGTGTAGGCCGCCGCTTGGTGTTAAACCGCCACCGCCACCGCCACCACCGCCGCTGCTGTTGCCGCCGCCGCCGCCACCACCGCCACCATTCGCTGGTATACCCTTTTTGCCCATTTGTGGCGTAAGACTCTGTGTCATCGTTGTAGCATTCAATTGTTTCGCGACCGCCTCAGTAATCGATGATTCCTGCAGATCGGAGAAAACGAGACGTGGCCGTCCATTATTATTATTGTTCTTACAACGTATTTTCATGTTCATAGCTATTTTTTTATGATCATCATCATTTTGATTTTCATGAATTTTTCTACATCTATATTGAGGCTCTACAATAATAGCGTCTTTCAACAACGTATCGGACACAGTGGTTAGCAACATATTGGCTGCAGTGGCCATATTTTTTGTTGCTTTGGTACATTTGTACCCACGATTGCCGTTACGATCACATCAAAGTTCAACGCCATCATCGTCATCATCATCATCATCATCATCGTATTCATTATCATCTTCTTCATCATCATCTTCTTCCTCTTCATCTTCTTCATCATAATCTTCACAAAATTCACCACTGTCACCATTGTCATCCCACACTTCACCCACCTGAAACATATGCTCCAATGCATGATGTATACTCTTGAATGTCGGTCGATCCGCCGCATTCCAATGCCAACACTGACGCATCAAATCGTAAACTTCCGGTGGACAACCCGGTGGCCTCTCCATGCGATAGCCCTTCTCTAGCTTATGAAATACATCGGTGAGATCAATATTGGGATATGGTGAAGCGCCATATGTGGCGATCTCCCACAGCAAAACGCCGAATGCCCAAACGTCCGACTTAGTGCTGAACTTATTGTACGCCAGACCCTCTGGTGCGGTCCATTTAATGGGAAATTTAGCACCAGCATGCGCTGTGTACGTATCATCGCGCATAAGACGCGCCAAACCGAAATCGGCAACTTTGACAAGTTTATTATCGCCCACAAGACAATTACGTGCCGCCAAATCGCGATGTATGTAATTACGTGATTCCAAATAGCTCATGCCGGAAGCAATCTGCGTAGCCATATAGAGAAGTGCCACAGCGTCGAGCGTTTCTCGGGCAGGTGAACGCAAGAAATCCAACAGATTGCCATGCGACATGAATTCGGTGATGATGTAGAAGGGCGGTTCACGGGTGCAAACACCTGAAAGGTGGAAAAAGCGTACATTAATAAATAAATGTTGGCATAAAACACTAAATCTGCACATTTTCAACAGATTCTTCTACTACATACTCACAACGTTCAGTGGTTTAGACAATTAAAACTCACCAATTAGTTGCACTAGATTTGGATGTTTCATCTCTTTCATTATTGCCGCCTCTTCGAGAAAGTCCTTGAGTGCCATTGTATCCTCTTTGAGTGTTTTCACAGCCACAGTATTGCCGTAACGCTTCCAAACGGCCTCGTACACTTCACCGTACTGGCCGCCGCCCAACTTATGCTTCATCACAATGTCCGTACGGCAGATTTCCCATTCGTCCGGTTCGGGACTGAGTGGGAAAACGGTCGGTTTATTTTGTTTTGGCGCCGGGTACAGTAGTGGCGTTATTAACCCATGCCCTTCGTGTTGTACACTATGATGATGCACAAGTTCGGCGAGTGTGTTAAATTTGGCTTCCGCTGTGACAAAAACTTTACCATCCGGATCTTCGGAAATGCGATAATGATACACACGACCTTCATATCTAACAAGAAATGAGAAAGAGAAGAGGATGAAAGGAAAATATTAAATTAAACAAAAAAAAAAGTGTAAACAAAGTGCTTACCTCAAGCTAATGCTTCTTTGGCCGGGTGAGCTTTCACTCTCGCGCACCAAAAAACTACCATTAATGCCCGAGCTGAGTAAATATTCGGCAGCATTACGCGATATCGGTCCATGATACCAAGAGTGTTTCTCGAGCGAATTCAGTGGCGTTACATAGTTCGATGGCACCCAACCGACATTGCCCGAGTCGGAGTGGGCCTCACACCATTCGCCCGACTTGTTGTATGACAAAATGCGCACCTGCTCACCCTTTTTCAGGCTCAATTGATTCTCACCACCCGCTTGAAAGTCATATAATGCTACAAATAATTGTGGATCATCCTCCTCCGGACCGGGTGCTAGTAAATTCTCTTTGGATGTCCAACGATGTGCCGATTCGAAACCGGATGTGGCTGAACTGTGTCCTTGACTATGACTTTGTGTGTGCAGTGACACGCCATCTTGACACTGTATATCTGTGTCGGGCAGCATGGTCGTGCCGGCGGGAATGTGTGGCAACGGACGGGATTGTCGCAGCGCTTCTGGAATGGGACGGAAAGGAGAAAAGGTAGAAAGAAATTTATTTGTTAATGAGCAAAAATTAGGTCAGTTGAGTAAATGAGAGATAAATGGTATACTTTTAAAAGCTTGCAAAGCAGTGTTTCGCCACAATGTGGTCGACTCATAAAATACTAATGAAGTTCACATGACGGAAAGGGGTATCTTAATAAATGATAAACATTCAGTTAGACGGCGCCTGACTTGAATTAATAACAAAAATCAATGTGTCAGAGTTAGTGCATTTGCCAGTGGCTGGATTTATGTATGCCGTGGCAAGAAGGAGCATTTCTTAGTAAAGCTCAAAAGAATATATAATTAACTGCTCAAGGTTATAGAGGTTTGGTCGAAACTATCAGAGAACTATCAGAGAGAAGGTATGAGAGGCCTCGACCTATTTCTTCAAGTCTAACTTATGACTTCTGGCCAAACTAACCTGAAAGAATTTTCCATAATTCAACTAAGAAGAAGGAACTGTGTGTCCAATTAGTTCACTTAAAGCGGGCGGTAGACCTTCAGCATCGTTTCCAACTTTGACTTTAGCCTATAACTAAATGGTGATACAAGTAGGGGGACTTTTTCAATAGCCTTTTTTTGACAGATCACACGTGAGTCGTGTCAAGCTGTCATGTTATGTCTGTTCAGTATTGTTTTTGCATTTCATCATGGAAATACCTACGCTTGGACAACGTTTACAAATCATTCAACTTTATTACGAAAATTCATGTCCTGTAAAGAATGTTTTTCGCGCGCTTCGCTCAACTTCTGGTCAACATAATTGGCCTATTGAGCGTACTATTCGCAACACCATCACCCATATTGAGACCCGGCATTCATTATTGGATAATATTCGATCGAGTAGACCCCGTTCAGCACGCAGTGAAGAAAATATAGCGGCCGTAGCTGAGAGTGTACACGAAGAGTAGTAGGAGAGTCGATTCGGCGCCGTTCGCAGCAACTCGGAACCGTATGGAACGACTTGGCGCATTTTACGTCGAAAATCGTTAAATTGAAAGCGTACAAAATACAAATTGTACAAGAAGTGAAACCGCTCGAAGTTCTCAAGCGACATCGCTTCGCTCTATGTGCTCTTGAAAAGTTTCAAGAAGATCTGACGTTTTCGAGCTAAATTTTGTTCAGCGAATGAGGCCCATTTCCGGCTCAATAGGTATGTAAACAAGCAAAATTGTCAATTTGAGACGAAAAGCAACCTGAAGAGATTCAACAGCTGCCATTTCATCCAGAAAAAACAACGGATTGGTGTGATTTGTGGACCGGTAGAATCTTTGGTCCATATTTCTTCAAAAATGATGCCGATGAGAACGTAACCGTCAATTACGACCGTTATCGTGTCATGATAACTGATTATTTGATGCCTGAAATTGAAGCTCGTGATCTCCGCGACATTTGGTTTCAACAAGACGACGCCACTTCCCACACATCACATCAATCGATGGATTTATTTAGAGAACACTGCGGTGAGCAGATGATTTCACATTTTGGGCCGGTCGATTGGCCACCAAGAGCGTGTGATATCACACCGTTAGAGTTTTTCCTGTGGGGATATGTGAAGTCAAAAGTCTATGCGGACAATCCCGCTTCGATTCATGTCTTGGGGCAAAACATCACGCCTGTCATTCGCCAGTTACCAATCGAAATGCTCGAACGAGCTAACATTTGAAAGAGATAATCTTCAAAAATAATCGCCAAAGAATGGTCTTTCGTATGATAATAAACACTCCCAATTAAATTTGAAGTTTTTTGTGTTTTTTTTTCTTCTTTAAAGTAGGGAACCTCGAAATGGATCACCCTATATAAGTGGAGATGCAAATTGATATTCAGGTATTTTTTCTTTTGCCCCTCCCAAACGAACAGAAATATGAAAACTATTCGAATAATTGTCATGACTGAAAATTGATGAGTTGGGCGAAGCACATACCACTGTTTGTTCCACTTCATTTAACGGTGTGCTCTATTTGCTCAACACTCAACTATTACATAACAATAATGGGCGAAATAAGGGCAAAAATAAATGGTTTACATTCAAATTTGATTGGATGGTTGAACACTCAGCACAGTTATAAGTAAGAAAAGCCCAACTGGAAATTGCTGATACACACGCTGGGATATAAATGATGACAATGTTGCGGATGGGCTGGTGTAAGAGCTTGGCTTGCGCAAACCAAATTAGAAAATGCAAAAATGTGGACTTAAAAAGTCATGGCTTCCGCATTTCCAGTAGGGTTTTGAGGCACATAAAATCCTGACTTTAACTTCATGGTCGGGGCTAAGTGTGAAAGCACACACACACACACATAATAAATAACTCTCTCAACATATATACATTGTATAAATGTAACATTTGATCAAGTGAATAGCAAATCAAGTGCCAATTGATAACCATGAAGTTGGCTGCTGCCACTATTTCGATTCGCTGCTCACTCATCTTTGCATTTTATGTCAAATGCAATGCACGTGCACCATTTGGTGAGTTGTGTGCCGCCTGAATGAATGAGAATGGCATATGATGTACTTTAGTTGATTGCCAATGCTCTTCTTCTTCTTTTTCTTCTTTTCCCACACATTATTGCCTTTGTTGCATTGCATTTGAAATGAAACAGTTCTTTGCAGGAGTGTTTTTTTCTAGTGCTTGTTTTTGTTTTAGCTGCTTTTTTTTTTTTTTTTTTGAGGCGTAAGTATTAATCTCACTGTTGCACAGTGCAGCCTCCGCCTCATCGTTGCTTGTGTAGCGACAACAAAATGTTTATGCTTTCTGCCTTTCATCCGTACCATTCATTGTGCTTTGCAAAAATGTTGTTTTTCCTTTTTAGTATTTTTAGTTGGAAATTGTAGAAGTGTTTTTTTCTTTCTTCTTCTTCTTCTTTGTATTTAATGGGTACTCTCTTTCTATCTTTAATGTGTTTAATCATTGGGAATTTCTGATTAATAAGAAATGTGGTATGTTGTTGCTTTTGATATGCTTATCGCATGCGAAAATGCTTTTGACACCCACCACAAGCGATTATGGGCAATACGAGGAAGCTACTCAGAAAACTTTATATTTGGAAAAAAAATTGAGGTTAAGTACAAAAAATTCAATAAATATATTTTATAATTGTTTCCACGTCTGCGTGAATATATTTCAAATTTATATACTCGGCTGTACTATGTAGAACGAGCCTTTATTTATTAGGGGTTTCTGCTGAAATATTTCCGTGGTTTACGGTGAAAATGCTGTAAGTGAACGCCGGACCCAGGAGTGGTTTGATCGATTTCTTTTCATATATTTTGAGGTGAAATATGCATCTCGTTCTGGTCGGCCAATCATTCAAAATGTCGATGAAGCGCTGTAACTGGTGAAACAAGGTCGGTATGGAAGCTGTCAGAAGATAGCGGATTCATTAGGCATCACTCACGTGTCAGCTTTGAATCATTTAAAAAGGCTGGCTTCTTACTACCATCAGATCAAATCACTACTGTAACTCGACGAAATCGAAACCTTTCTGAAACGACTCTATCGTGCGATAAAAACTGGGTTAAATACGAGAATATAAAATTTATAATATCATTCGATCCTCCACAAACGACTTCAAAGCTTGAATTGACGGCAAGCAAGGCGATGCGAATTAAGTAGCTACAAGCCAAAAAATCGAATAAATCAATATAAAAGATGTTGTGTTTCATCACGACAATCATAGACCACAAATGTCTATCTTTGATTATCAGGCAAAAGTTGAGAAGTTTTGATACATCCATCATAAATACCGGACCTTGCTCCATTTAACTATCCTTTTTTCGGTATCTGCAAAACCCTATTAATAATAGAAAATTGGCCGACCGAAGACCAAGTTCATCGTCGAAAAACTACAGAAGTTCTAAAGGGTGATCCAAGTAGAGGTACTTTTTTTGAGTTTTGTCAAGCTAGTATTGTTTAGCATTTCATCATGGAAAGACTTACGCCTGAACAACGTTTACAAATCATTCAACTTTATTACGAAAATTCAACTTCGCTCAACTTATGGTCAACATAATCGGCCTATTGAGCGCACTATTCGCAACACCATCGCCCATCTTGAGAGCCAGCATTCATTATTAGATAATATTCGACCGAATAGACCACGTCCAGCACGCAGTTAAGAAAATACAGCGGCTTTAGCTGAGAGTGTACACGAAGACCTTGAGGAGTCGATTAGGGGCCGTATGGAACGATTTGGCACATGAACTGAAGCCACTTGACCTTCCCAAGCGACATTGCTTCGCCCTATGGGCTCTTGAAAAATTCCAAGAAGATCCGACGTTTCCAAGCCAAATTTTGTTCAGACGAAGAGCAACTTGAAGAGATTCAAGAGCTGCCATTTCATCCAGAAAAACAACGGTGAGAACGTAATCGTCAATGGCGACCGTTATCGCGCCATGATAACCGACTATTTGATGCCTGAAATTGAAGTTTGTGATCTCCGCGACATTTGGTTTCAACAAGACTTCGCCACTTCCAACACATCGCATCAATCAATGCATTTATTGAGAAAACACTTCGGTGAGCAGCTAATTTGACGTTTTGGGCTGGTCGATTGACTACCAAGACCGTGTGATATCACACCGTTACGACTTTTTCCTGCGGAGATATGTAAAGTCTAAAGTCTATGCGGATAATCCCGCTTCGATTCAGGTCTTGGAGATAAACATCACGCATGTAATTCGCCAGCTGTCAGTCGAAATGCTCGAACGAGTCATAGAAAATTGGAAAGAGATAATCTTCGAAAAAATAAATGGCAAAATGATAATAAACAGTCCCGTCCCCATTGAATTTGAATTTTCTGTTTTATTTTTTTTTTTAAAGTAGGAAATCTCGAAATGGATCACGCGTTAACTTCGATTTTTGAACGATCTGTGAACTTGAAATGAATAATAGACTATCACAATGCTCGGTTCCTCCCGTAACCTAATCTTTCTACGAAATACTCTTTAAGAATAAAAAAGAGTTGAAATATATATCTTCCAAATGTATATAACGATGCTGTGGTTCGACTATTCACTGAAGCTTTATTAGAACTAGCCAGACATACTTCCACTATTCGAATTCATAATGATTTCTCACTTTTTTACTGCCATATGAAGCGTTCTTCCATCAAGTTATACCAAAATCACACGAAAGTATTGAACGGGTTAATAATTATATAAAAAGGTCAGATGATTTGTGAATTTTAATTCGCAAAAAACTATTTTATTTATTTCAAAAAAAAAACCCTTCCGAAGTAGAGTACTTTTTCATGACTTTTTCATATTAAACCGCGAAGAGCAACAAAATCCATCTCTAATCCATGATAACCAACAACCGAAAGCTCTTCAACCATTAGAACAGTGCTGACTAAAACCTAAACAACAACAAAAACCAGCAACTTTTCAAGTACTTCAACAAGTATAACAACCATTAATGCTGAAAGTAAATAAGAAAACTTGTTTTGTGAAAAAGCCAAAGAGTAAAAGCAAAACATTTGAACGTTCACCTGAATTTCTGAGATAAGATTTTGACAAAAACAAAGCAAGGAAGAACAAAAACAAAACAAAAATAACCATAAAAATGAGGAAAAAACCACAACGTCAAAGCCGAACAGAGAACCGACAAGAAATGCGAGTGGCAAGGAGTTAACTGTGTAAGTATGTACATAAGTACTATTGCCGGTTTGATAGGAATTTCGACAGTTAAGGGCTTTCTAAGTGAAGAAGAGCAAGAAGTGAAACAGGCGACAAGTGAGGGGGTGCTAAGGAGTGAGTGCACAATGACAGTCACCTGAGTATCAAATAACACAAAAATACAACAAGAAGACAGAGGCCACAATTGCTGGCAAATGGGCATAAATATGTAAGTAGGTACATCGGAACGGATGGGAACTGAAATTTTACAGGCAATTTATGCAATGCCAAAGTATTTATGCAGGAATGCTTCAATGAAAACGTGCGCTGAGCAGAGAGCAACACAAACAGACGTACATAACTGAAACTACTTTGACTTGTACGTGCACATCCATACTTACTGGTATTTATTTATTGAAGCATGTATGTATGTATGTATGTATGAGTTGCTACAATTTTCATTCAGAAAATAAATAATTCACGACTTCAAAGTGACTTTGGGGCAAGAAAACCGTTTTTTTGTGTGTGTGCTATTTTGCGGCACTTATTTGCTGCTGTTTAGTCTTCTTCTTCTTTTGCTTCTTGTTTTCAAGGAAGCCACATTTTTATGTTGTGGGAAGATGTTTGAAAAAATTACAAGAATGTTAAAGATACAGAAATTATTAGTTCAATTTGTACATTTTATTTTGTGAAAAGTGTAGAAGAATGTTGTCTAGTTAATATATGTAGCTTGCTTCTTGTTGCCATGAGAAGTGCATAGCTGGTGTCAAGATGTAAAATAAATGGTAAGAAAAGTTAATATTACCAATAGAAAGAAAAAAGGTTGAGAAGCAGAAATATATTTTATGCCATACAAACAGGAATTTCGAACAGATTTTCAGGTTTTTAACTCAGATGAGAGCAAAAAAAAATTGCTATAGAAAAAAATTGTGAAATATAATTTTTGCAAAAAATTTAAATGTATATATTAAAACAAATGATAAAATATATAATATGCAAAAATATTGATTAATAAATAATATAAAAAATAATAATAAAAATAAAATAAATTTAAATTAAGATAAAAAATAAAATAAAATAAAAAGAAATACAAAATAAAAAAGAGATAAAAATTAAATAAACTAAATTAAGAAAATAGTAATATAATATAAAAAATAATAATAAAAATAAAATAAATTAAATTAAACGAAATTAAATAAAATAAAAATCGTGAAAAACAGAAAAAAGCTTTTGAAAAAAAATTGTTTGTAAAGCAATTACCAATTAAAATAAATATATAATATGCATATATAATAATTAATAAATTAAATAAAAATAATTCATATTCAGATAAAATAAAATTTCATAAAATAAAATAAAATAAATAAATTTAGATTAGAATTTAAATAAAGTAAAATAAGAAAATAGTAATATAATATAAATTTAATGAAATAAATTATTCTAATATAAATCATATTAATTTAAATTAAATTAAAAAAAAAATGATATAAAAAAATATTTTGAAAGATAATTTTGTAAAAAAAGTATATTTTTTAAACCAATTAATAATCAGAAAATACAATCACAGAACAAATATATTATATGCAATTATAATAATTAATAGAATAAAATAAAAATAAATTATATTAAGGTAAAATAAATTTAATAAAAAACTATTAGATAAAAATAATATTAATATAACTAAAGAAAAAAAACTAAAATAAATTGAAATTAAATGAAAAATATAAATTATATTAAAAAACTTAATTACAATAGAACGACTTAAAAATAAGTAAAATAACATAAAAAAATGAAATACCGTAAAATAAAACACAATAAGAAAAAATAAAATAAAATAAAAACAAGTAAAATAAAAGAAGATGGAAAATAAATAAAAAAATGTGAATTAAAACTAAAATAAAATAAAATAAATTATATAAAATCTATATATATATATATATATAAATCAATGCAAATAGGTGTAGCAAAGCATGCCGGGGGTCGCTAGTAAATTATAAAATGACATAAAAATAAATAAAACAAGATAAAAATTAAATCCATGAAATAAAATAAAATAAAAACAAGAACGAACGTCCGTCTCGGTCACGCCGAAGTCTTTATAACCTTCATAAACATATCAAATTTACTGCAAAAACTGCCAAATCCGATTTCAATGATTTTCAGAATCAATATGCAGTTCATAGAACTCCGAATTTCATGTTCCTATATGCTTTTTTAACGGATTTTTCACCAAAAACCTCATAACTTAACAAGTCGGTTGTATGGCAGTATATAAGTAATTTCGATATTCGTTATGTAAGTGTAGTATAAAAAATTTCACGTTCGTAGATACTTTACTCTATTGACAGATTTATGAGCCAATATTTCAAATCAGAAAAAACGGTCGTATATATGCGGCCCGGTGCGGTCAATTCCGATCAATGATCATTTAAACGTATACGTTCATCTACCTAACAAGTTTGGTTGAAATATCTCAAAACATGAGGAACTAGTTTGCTTTCAAACAGACAAATGGACATGGCTAGATCAACTCAGTTCGTGATTCTGATATGATCGGTATAAATTTCGTCTGGTTCTATCTCTTCTCCTTCTGCTACTTGCATACTTCGGATAATATACCATTCCATGTACATGAAATAAAAATAATAATAATAAAAACAAATAAATAGGAATAAAATAAAATAAAATAATGAAAGGAAAAAAAAGATAAAAATTAAATTTAAAAAAAAGAAAGATAAAACCAAAATAAAGTGCAATAAAATAAATACAATAAAATAAAGTTAAAAATGATAAGATAACTAAAAACGAAACAATAAAAAAAACAATATATATAATACCAAGCACAATTAAAATTATTTGGTATTGAAAATTATGTATATGAAAGAGCGCCTAATACAAATAAAAACCTTATGTGAATGCCTTAAAATTAAAAAAAAAAACAGATATACAAATTTATATATTTACATATCACTTAACACCTCAGCAAATTAATAATACATATTTTTAGGTAGTTTTTGTGCCACTTTTTTAAGCAACTCTTGATTCAGTTGCTTTTTTGAAGTTAGAATGGTGGAAGTGTTAATTTTTTTTAAAGCTTTTTAGTGTTGTTGTAGTATAATAATTAGACTACAGTGAGTCATATTAATGATCCAAAGTCATACAGAATTCGTAACTCTATCTAAACTATAAAATATTATAAATTCCAAAATAAGTAAATAAATATAACATAAAAGATAAATAATTACTGATTATGGCACTTGAAACTGATTGTATTTAGTTGGCAACAAAATTTTCAAGCGCTGAAAATACTAAAAATCGACGCAAAGGAACTCAAAATAACATTCCATATTTTTTGTTGCTAAATTTCTGTGATTTAAAAATTATATGTAAGAAAATAAAGTGTAATAACAAAAAAAAAGGTAATAAAAAAATAAAAAATAGTACAAACTGTAAACACATAAGAAATATAAGTTTTTAAATTTGCGTTTTTCCTTTAATTCGTACAATTTTTATTTTATTTTTATTTTTATTCTTAATTTTATTTTATTTTATTTTTCCCACTACCCCAATTGCGTAAAAAGCATATATTACCACAAAAGATTTTGCAACTGACAAGTGTATGTGCATACATATGTGTGCACATACGTGTAGTGCGAAGACACGTCAGAAGCAGCAAACCACAAACATTGTCGCTGACGCCAAACAATACTGTTGCGCCGATTTTGTTGTTGTCGTTTCTGGTGATTAAACAAAAGCTTTGGCGGTTTTTTTTATAGTAAATATGCTTTATTTTAATGAGAGCAGCTTGGAATAAAGCGTGTGTGAATAAACCAAAAAAAAAAAAAAAACTGGGAAAAACTTCCAAAGCTTATTCTTCGCGGTTAGCTTTACCGGAGCACATGGTAGTGATAACTTAGTATGTTTAAAAAAAAAAGTGCGAAAAAAGCACAAAAGTTTATATAACACTCGGCTTTATAACTTGTTTAAAAGAAATTTAGTGGGCAAATGGCTGATGATAGTTTTCGTTTAAGCTAGACTCTTACAATAAGGCTAACCATGGCTCCCCTGATGAAAAAATGTGCTTAAATAATGGGTGATCAATTTCGAGGTTACCTACTACAATATTGAACAAAATAAATATAACAGCTTGACACGACTCACGCGTAATCTGTCAAAAAAAAGGGCTATCGAAAAAAGTACCTCTACTTGAATCACCTTTTATATGAAATCTTACAATAAAAAATAAATTTGAAAAATAAAGAAATTAATATAAAATCATATCTTTAAGGAATGTTTGTATATCCACTTTATCCATTTTATTAAAAATTTATAATAGAAAAATGTAAAAAAAAAAAATTACTTAACACGTTGACTGCCGACTACGAGGTACAAAAATAACTTCTAGTGTTTACTTGCCAAAGAGAAGAGAAAAATCTAAATAACATTTTGTTTTAACTATGTTTGGGAACTAGATTTTTTAATAGCATAAAGTGTTTTTTTTTTTTCGTTTTTATTTTAGTTCAGATTTTTGAAAATTTGCCGACAGTCAATGGGTTAGACGACACTTAAAGTTAAATTTTCAATAAAACATTTCTGAAACCTTTCTTTAATGTAATTTTACGTCATTTTTTATTTATTTCTTTTACTTTTTTTGATGAAAATTTTGAAATTAAATTAAATTTCAATGAGATTTCGTCGTTCAGAGAAGCAATGCAAATATTTTGCATACGAAAAATTATTATTATATTTTTTGTACCTCTTCTTTATTCCGTCATTGCTAAAATAAATCGCAAAAATCAAGCAAGCAAAATATCCACAGTGTGCATATTCAATCATACAATTTTTCAGCTATATACGTATGCACACATGTACATAGCCATAGTGCACAAGTATTATTTTAAATTCATTATTTCAAAGAGGAAATATTCATTTATCTACATAAGCCATGTATATCAACATCATCAGCTTGCCATCGTTGCATCATTGACAATCAAACAAGCGCTGTTTTGTTGTTGTCGAGACTGACCGGAGACCCAAATGAGCGCCACAGGCACATCGTTAATTTACAACTCAACTTGACTGTGCCATAAAATGCGATATACGAGTAAATGTGAATATGGGAAATGAATATATATAGATATGTATGTATGTACATATAACTGTATATACATACATATGTACATACATAATTATACGTGTAAAATACATAAATTTCATATTCATTCATAAAAAATTATATGCTTTACAAATCGTATAAAAATATTATTTTACATTCGAAACGACGACTTTATTCCGGAAGTATATACACACATACATATATGTATGCAAACAACAGAAATTAAAAAAGTCAAATTTTTTTCCATTACTTAAAATATGAAAATCATTGCTTAGAGAATGTTGGTATATCTACAGGTGTGTGCCACCACACGAATGTAATACAATACAAGATAAATATGTGGAAAAAAACCTCCATTTGAACACGTCAGAAGTGTCGTTCGTTGAATTAAAAGAGCGATTAATTTCTCAGATTAGTTATGGGCGCAGGGGACGACTCACTCCACTCAGTTGGAGATCAAGCATAAATTATGTCAACTAAAATTATTTATTTCACCAATAATAGAAGTGTGTTTGGAGATGGTCGTAATTTTATTTGAAAATCCTACAGCTTAAGTAGAGATTGGACGACACCTGACAACGCTTGACTCAAGCTTCCTTTGTAACCGTTGATCTAATGCCAACAAACGGGGTGAATTTTTAATTATTTCAACTCCAAAAAAAAAATAACAATTTTGGTCTGTCTAAGAAAATAAAAATTAAACTAAAATAACATATTAAACCTGTAGAAGAACTAATTTTTTTTTATTATTATATAAGGGTTTTCCAATGGGGATGATATGATTTCTAAGTGTCGTTTTGGCCATTTTTAATATGTCATGATCTGTCATTTTTTTCTTCATTGTATACAGTAATGTTTACAATTTCATCTATGGACCACCATAAACGTCGTGAATTTGCAGATTTTGCCTTGGAACAACTTGAAAACGGTAACGATTTTTTTAAGAAAATCATCTTCTCCGATGAGGCTCACTTTCATCTGAGTGGTGAAAACTGTCGATTCTGGTGCGAAGAAAATCCACAAATTATTTATGAACAACCATTACATTCATCTACTTTGACAATTTGGTGTGGTTTTCGATCTGGTGAAATCATCGGTCAGTACTTCTTTTTTTTTCGAAGTGAAGCTGGTAGCACCGTTACTGCCAATGGAGAGCGGTATGGATCGATGATAACCAACTTTTTATGGCCGCAATTGGAAGAAGTTGATCTTAACAACATCTGGTTCCAATAAAACGGGTCTACGTGTAACACAGCACGTGCAACAAGCGAATTATTGCGAGAAAGGTTTGGATATTCGATTATTTCAAGAAATTGTGACATTCAGTGGCCTCTCCAAGAAGTTGTGATTTAACACCATTAAACTACGTCTTGTGGGGTTATTTGAAGTCATTGGTCTTTAGCAATAAACCAGACTCTCTTCAAGCTTTAAAAGTTAATATTAAACGTGGGTTCATCGAATTCGTTCCTGCAAAATGAGTCGTGGAGGCCATTTGAATGATGTTACATTCAGGAATGAATGGTATCGATTAGTGCGTTTTTCTTCCAAAGAAAACATTATCACTCTTATTGGGAAACCCTATATGTAACAGATCAATGGGAAAGTCCCTGGACTGACACATAGATGGCGCTACTAATGACTTAGCTACAAATTTGACAGCTGTCGGATCATTAATTTGCGAATTATAGCATTTTGAGTGAAGCAACTTTTGTTATTGTAATAAAATGTATAAAATGGAATTTTGCGTGTTGATAAAATATTTATTTTTAAAGGAAAGAATTACAGTTGAAGCAAAAACTTGGCTTGATGCCAGGTTTTCGGGCACTGCCTCAGAAAAATCAAACATCAAGATTTGGTATGTTAGGTTTAGATGGTTGTTACCGACGAAAATACCAAAAAAAAAATCCACAAAATGATTTTGAATGAGCATAAATTGAAACTGAATCAAAGAGCAGGCACTAAGATATCAGTTGAACGAAGGACGAAATGTTCAAGCGCAATAAATCCGAGTTTTTGATTCGATATGTGGCAATGCATGAAACACGGCTCCATCACTTCTCTCCGAAGTCCATTCCATTATTCGACCGTCATCCGAGTGTACTGCACACGACGATTGAGTGGAAAAACGCAACAGTCGGCTGGCAAGGCTATTGCGTTAATATTTTAGAATGCGCATGGAATAATTTCCATTAACTATTTTGAAAAAGTAAGGACCATCAACAGCAACTATTAGATAGCGTTTTTGGACCATTTGAAGGACGAAGTCGCTAAAGAAAAAAAGGGCCGCATTTGAAGAATAAGAAAAAGCTGCTTCACCAAGACAATGCACGATGTCACAAACGAGAGAAATCGATGGCAAAAATCCTTGAAATGGGCTTCAAATTGCTTTCGCATCCACCGTATTCTTCAGATCTGACCACCAGCGACTACTTTCTGCTCCCAAACGAATTCTCGCTGGGGAGAAATTTTCGTCAAATAGAGGTGATTCCCGAAATTGAAGTCTATTTTGAAGCAAAGAACAAATCGTACTACAAAAAAGGTATCGAAAAGTTGGATATTCGCTATAATCAGCGTATCACCTTGAAGGGAAATATGGTGAATAGAAAAAAAAAAAAAAGAATTTTACAAAAAAAAATGTGTTCTACTATGGTAGGCCGGCGAGTTTTCAATGTTATGTATAAATTATTTTAAAAGCACACCTGTGTATTTTCGCTTTTCATTAACTAAATTAAGCAAAGAAAATATAAAAAGAATATTCACATATAAAAATATACCTAATGCGTGCATTAACCATAATAAAAGAAAAAGTAAAATAATTGTCCATTAAAATGGCAGCAAAAAATATATCCAAACACATACATATATTTTATTAATAAAATTACAAATGACCGTCAAGTCGAGCGAAAAATAGCGCGTATGAAAACAATAAACAGCAAATAAACAATAGCGTCGCCATTGGGCCGACTTTGAGGCCCAACAAAAGACTACCAAATTTGTATGGAAATTATCTGTATACTTATATATTGAGTGCGGCAATGGTTTTATGGAATGTTGATTTCTAAATTGCACCATTATTTTTTCGCTGAAAATGGCTGGAAAAATGTCGCATTTATTAATAGCAACAATAAAAGCATTGCATATTTATATATAAGTATATTGTATTTTTCCGGCAAAAGCGAAAACACTAGCGGATAAAGCAAAAAAAAAAAACAGCATAAAACCATAAAAAAAGGCCAAAAATAAATATTCAATACAGCGAGTGTCAAGTGCAGGCCGTTAAATTTATATTACAAATAATTTGTATGCGTAAGTAACGTGCAGCACGTGACAATAATTTGAAGGCTTGAAATTCAATTATTATTATTTTTTATTGATCATTTTATTAACGTTATTTTTCAATTGATTTTCTGTACTGTAAATAAAATAATAAATAATAAATAAAATGAAATCAAAATAAAATAAAATAATAAAAAAATAGGAAATAAAGTCAAAATAGGAATAAAATCAAATAAAATAAAAAAAGTAAAATATAAGGAGGTAAAAAATTAAATAAATAAAATTAAATCAATTAAAGATCAATGAATTAAAAGGTAAGAAAGAAAAAAAAATCAAATCAAGTTTGTGGATTTTCTTCGCACCAGTTTATTAAAAAAATAACTAATATTAATATAAACTTAAATAAAAATTAAACCGCCGAAAAACTTAAAAGCAAAAAATTATATTTTTTATTTAACCTTAATAAATCAATTCTTAAACTAACGTAGGTTGAACTGTAGACTGCAAATATTAGGGGTATTCGCTTTGTCTAGGAAATGCATACTATGCAAATATTTCCTATGGAATTGTGCTAGAGATCGAGAGCACCCCCGTTCCAAAATTGTGACATATTCAAGTGAAACAATAACAACCACATAGGCACAGGGTTACTTTTCCTTCACAAGGGTTGTTTTTTCCTTCTTGCTAGCTGTGGTAAATAAATATACATAGGTTTTGGTATAGGATATTTTACCTATCGTAGCATGGGACATTTTTCCTATCCGTGCACCGTAGGATGCATTTCCTAGACTAAGAGAATACCCCTATTAGTTATTTGAAAGCAAATTCAATAATTAGGTTAAGCGTGATGCGAGATACGACATTTCGCGAAGTTAAGCGGGACAGCAACCCGAATATGCACGTGTGATTTAAGTGCGGGTCTAGATGGGCAATGGAATGTCCTCCATATTTCCCACGAGAGCTCTAAGTCTTATAGAATATTTATATACGGTAAGAAGTATTTGAATTTGGGATAAATGGAATTTACAAATTTGCTTTGGAATCATTTATTTGAGTTGCATTTTTAGTGCTTTTTAGTGGCAAACTATGATATCGAGAAACTTCAATTTTAGAATTGATATAAGAACTAAAAATTATTATATTTTTATTTGAAGTTTTTCGGTCAAGTTTTGGCTTTATAATTTTTTGTGGCCCGAATCTACTAATTACAACATACTTCATTTCTTCATATATACTTTACACTTCATTCCTTATTTGGTTTTTCATTGCACATTTCTATTTTTATTTTTCAAATTTATGTGGGACCAAACTTCCCCGGTATACCCTACCCTATCTATTACAGAAAAAATTAACCCTATTGGACTACGCGGTAACAGAATACCGTTCCACCGCTCTGTTTTAAGCTTTTCATCAGCTTTCTGTGGTACGTACTTCAAAGTATGACCAATCCCATACAAAGAGAATTATCAAAATCGGACTATGTGGTAACGGTGTATGGGGTTTTTTTTTTTAAATCAATGAATCATCCCCCCTTCCCCACCGCTCTGGTTAAAAAGTTCAGTAAAAAAGGCAATCAACCATTTTAGTATCCAGTTTTTGATATTTAATAATATTTCAAGAATACAGAAAATAATGTAAAATATTCAAAATTCAAAACGTTAGCAGGTGACCACCCACTTCGGGTCGAATAATATTATCGTGACACCATAACCACGACTTCGAGCAATTTGAAAAACAAAAAAACAAAAAGATTATTAATCTAGACGAATGTCACTATTGTGTGAACTAAGGAATTCGTAAAAACTTTTTTCACAAAATGGCAGCTGTTTGAAAAACAACTCATGTTTTACCACTTTGTTGGATTTCCGATTTTTTTTTAAATTTGGAGATGAGCGATAGAGAAGTCTATAAAGAAGACTTACACCAAATTTTAAGTAATTCGGTTCAGCAGAACTTGAAAAATCGTAGTTATCGTTTAAAAGAAGACAGTTTGGAGAAAACGCGCTTAAAGTTTCGCGTAAAGACCGAGCCGGTTTGTATGTCGCGTCAGCAAAACATTTATATCTCCGAAAATAATTTACATTTCAAAAAATCATTTTAGCGACATTTTCTTAAGTGGTTATACCATGAAAATATAAAAAATTTAAATTTCTAGATCAGAAACTAAATTAAAATAAGTAAAGTAAAATAAAAGAAAATAAAAAACCAAATTTAAAATAAAAAATTTAATCAAAAGGAATACAAAATAAAAATCAAATTAAATAAAGTAAAATTAATAATAAATAATAAAGTAAAATAAAATAAGATAATTTACCACTTAATTCCCATATGATTTATAAAATATAACCTGTAAAGCGTTAGTCTGTATCGGAAATTCTAAATTGTGTGAGTTTTCAACATGGAATGGTAAGATAATAAAAACCGTATCGCTGTTATAGCGCATTTTAAGTGTGAAATTAAAAAAGGTGATATTTTCAAAACACTCCGTCCGCTCGGTATTAGTCGCATGTTCGTCTACCGGTGCATAAAACTGTTTGAGGAGACTGGGGATGTTAAAGACCGCCACCGGTCGGGGCGTCCACGCACAGTTCGAACGCCGTAAGTCATCAAAGCTGTCAAAGCAAGAATTCTGCGAAATCCGCTCCGAAAACAGAAAATTATGGCCCGGGAGACGAATGTTTCGCAAAAGTCCATGAGTCGAATTATTAAAAGGACTTGGGACTTGGAGCTTTCAAACGTCGTACCGGACATTTGTTGACTGCAGCTTTGAAAAAAAAATATGGTGGTAAAATGCAAACGTCTTTTGGTGAAGCACGTTGATAACTTGCACAGAAAAATCTTGTTTACCGATGAACAAATTATTTACCGCGCAGGAAAAAATTAATAAACAAAATGATAGGGTGTATGCACGGTCATCTAAGGAAGCATCTGAACTGATTCCACGGGTCGAAAAAGGCCATCACCCAGCTTCAGTCATGGTTTGGTGGGGTGTCTCTTATGATGGGGTAACTGACTTGCATTTTTGCGAACAAGGGGTCAAAACATCGGCCAAAGTTTACCAAGAAACCGTTTTGGAAGCTGTTGTAAGACCACTTAACCATTCCATGTTCCAAAACCAATCGTGGACTTTTCAGCAAGACTCTGCGCCGGCCCATAAAGCTAAAACGACCCAAATCTGGCTCCAAAACAATTTACCAGCATTCATTTCCTCTGAAGAGTGGCCCTCTGGCAGTCCTGATTTGAACCCGCTGGATTACAAATTGTGGACAATTTTAGAGGCCACAAAAGATTCCCCAACATTGATTCGTGCTGTGGCCAATTTCCCAATGGAGGAGGTGCGTGCGGCTATTGATGATTGGCCAGTCCGACTTAAGGCGTGCGTGAAGGCCAAATGCGGGCATTTCGAATGAATACTACTTTTTTGTATACAATATATATCAATAAATATGTAAAAAAAAATTGGTCCAAAAACATTCATTATTTTTTATTTTATAGCATAAAATATGTGTAACAGTATTTATGTCCCTACTAAGTATACATAAGTTGAGCCCGACAAGCAATCCTTTTTATATACATTTCTCAGACAATTAAAGCCTGATCTATGCAGGATTGCAAAAACTCACTAACCCAACATTAAGTGAAATTAGCGGCTAAATATTAGCGCACTAAATAGTTGTTGGTTAGTAATAATTTGAATATGAACAGATTACATGGCAGACGTTGGCTCATTGTTAGAGCACTCGCCTGTGATGCCAGAATCCGTCGGTTCGATTCCTGGCAAAAGAAGTCTGATGAGGAGATGTGGTGATCTCCGAAACAGCTGTCACTTCTACCAATTTTTCTTTGTTGTATAAAAAAATATTCAATTAAAAATATAAACAAAATTCTAACAAAATAGGCCTTTTGAATAAAGCTCATTCAGTTATAACCACAAACAATTACAGTCTGCATTAAACAATTCATAAAATCTAAATAATAAGGGAACAAAGACAAAATTAAAAAAAAAAGTATATGAAAAACCTAATATAAATTACAATAAAAATGAAGCATACGAAAAAATTATATCATAATTATATGAAACAGAATTTAGCTTTTATAAAAAAGCGCTTTTTACAAAATAATTTAATCGAATCAGCATATTTCTCTCAATAATGAATGAGTTTATAAATTAGCCAGGGAATTAGAAATAATGACATTTCAAAGTACGTTTTTTTTTTTTTTCAAATAATTTGCGGTTAGTAGAAGTGCAAAGATCTAAGTACAGCGAAACTGCTTGAGTGAGTAATTTATTTTTTATATTTTTCATGTATTTTTTCTTTTTCTTTTCATTTTATGCATTTATGGTTAGTAGAGATTGATTGAACGGTTAGGTTAGTTGGTTAATTTTACCTAAATGTATTTGATATTTAGCCGCATCACGGAGCTGTTGTTGTTGCACTCTATGCATTGGACCTATAATGGGAGAAATAAGTAAATAAAAGAAGAAAGAATATTTTGTTAAATCAGAAAACAGATTAATATGTTAAAATTCTAGATTTTTCTTATGAAGAAAAACAAAAACAAATTTTGATGAAATGAAAGAAAATGAAAAAAAATTGGGTACCATTTTGCGCAGGGAAAATGATGGAGCGAAATTTCGCTGATGATGATGGTGTTGATGAGGAATGACAACGCGAATTTGAATTATTTACAAACGCGTAAAAAGAAGTCACTGCTAATGGAGCAAGTGGGATTGAGTGTGTCAAGCTAAAAAGTGGTTATATAAAAATATTCTACATAAATTTTTTAGTAGTTACTGTTGAATCCTACGATAGATGCTGAGCAGCGCAGAAAACATGAAAAAAAATTTTTTTTTCATAAATTCCAAGCCGCTATGTGACTTTAATTGATGAGTTAAGGCAAGCGTTAGAAAAATTCAGCCAGAAAATTAAATGAATCGGTTTGCAAAAATAAAGAAATAAATTTAAATGTTTAAATATTTAATAATCTGTAGCTATGATATGCAGAAAAATAAATCGAATACGCTTTGTGATCATTAACTACTCAACTATTGAATAGTTTAATGAGTTAATGAGCGAAATTTTCTTTACATTTTATACTTTCACCGGCGGAACTACGCATTGCTGTGCCTGTCATTTATGCTATTAGCCGGCAATTCTCTCAGCCATTTGATAATTTCCGCAAATTTAGTCTAAACGCTACAACTAATGGACTAATGATGCGATTCGCATAATTTGCTGAGATTTCTTTTGCAGCTCTCTTTCATGTTAATGGTTAGTTTACATAAAAATATATATGTACGTTTGGATTTGAATACGTTTGACGACTATTGTGCGATTTGCCAGCTGGTGGCGCTTTAATGTCTGCTTTCCTCTACTTGAGTGGTATACCATTAGAAGTTACTAGATTTACCATTAAAAATATTAGAATATTTTTTTAAAATCATCACAGTTGCCCAGAAAAACAAAGTACATAAAGGGTGATCCAAGCAGAGGTGCTTTTTCAATAGCATTTTTTTACAGATCACGCTTGCGTCGTGTTAAGCTGTAATGTTATTTTTATTCAGTATTGTTTAGCATTTCATCATGGAAAGACTTAAATCTGAACAACGTTTACAAATCATTCAACTGTATTATGAAAATTCACGTTCTGTAAACAATGTGTTTCGCGCGCTTTTCTCAAGTTGTGGTCAACATAATCGGCCTACTGAGCGTACTATTCGCATCACCATCACCCATCTTGAGACCCAGCATTCATTATTGGATGATATTTGACCGAATAGGCCACGTCCAGCGCGCAGTGCAAAAAATTAAGCGGTCGTAGCTGAGAGTGTGCATGAAGACCGTGGAGAGTCGATTCGGTGCCGTTCGCAGCAACTCGGACTGACGTATGTCGCGACTAGGCGCATTTAACGTCGAGATCTTAAATTTAAAGCGTACAAAATACAGCTTGTACAAGAACTGAAGCCGATCGACCTTCCCAAGCGACATCGCTTCGCTCTATGGCCTCTTGAAAAGTTCCAAGCAGATCCGACGTTTTCGAGCCAAATTTTGTACAGCGCAGAGGCGTACTTCTGGCTCAATGGCTAAGTAAAAAAGCAAAATTGCCATATTAGGGACGAAGAGCAATCCGAAGAGATTCAAGAGCTGCCATTTCATCGAGAAAGAACAACGGTTTGGTGTGGTTTGTAAGCCGGTGGAATCATCGGTCTATATTTCTTCAAATATCATGCCGGTGAGAACGTAACCGTCAATGGCGAACGTTATCGCGCCATGATAACCGACTATTTGATGCTAAAAATTGATGTTCGTGATCTCCGCGACATTTGGTTTCAGCAAGAGGGCGCCACTTCTCACACATCGCATCTATCAATGTATTTATTGAGAGAACACTTCGGTGAGCAGATAGTTTCACATTTTTGTTCGGTCGATTGGCCACTAAGATCGTGTGATATCACACCGTTAGACGTTTTCCTGTGGGGATATGTAAAGTCTAAATCTGTGCGGATAATTTCTTTTTGATTCAAGCCTTGTAGCAAAACATCACGCGTGTCGTTCGCCAGTTACCAGTCGAAATGCTCGAACGAGTCATCGAAAATTGGACTCAACGAATAGACCATCTGGGATGTAGCCGCGTCCAACATTTGAAAGAGATAATCTTCAAAGAATAAATACCAAAAAATGTTCTCTCGAATGATAAAAAATATTCCTCAGTAAATTTGAATTTTGTGTTGTTTTTTCTTTCTTTAAAAAAGTAGGGAACCTCGAAATGGATCACCCTTCGTATGTATTGTTAAAAGAAAAAAATCACATAAATTAAAACCCACTGGAGAGGTTTTTTAGGAGTTGATTCTACCTACATAAATATCTGATCAAATCTGAATATTTATAATTTCGAAAATTCAAAATAATTTTATGCTCAACACCAATAAATATTTCTTACTCATAATTTAAAAAAAAATCTGTAACAAAAAAATGAATTGTGCGCCTAAAAAATGTTGAGTAATAAATTCAAAGTTCCGATGAAGTTTATTCATACAAAATATGCCGAGTGTGCATTTATAAAAATGTGTAACAACACACATTTATACATACAAACATACATATGTATATATAGTTGTATATGTACATATGTATAAACTCGCCTAATAGTGTGACTTTCTGCCATTGCACGTTGTAGTGGCAGGCATTATTACTACATACATACATACATACATATGCACGATATAATACTAAAATGAGGCCAACGACCTGAAATTCAGTCGCTCTCATAGCAATAGCCGGTGTACAACAACAACAAAACAACTAGACTTACATAAATATATATATTTTTATTTAAAACTTATGTATTCCAAGATATGAGAACGCACACATACCAATGCGTGAATGGTTTGAAAATTCACACAAACTTTGATGTAACCGCACGCACATACATACCTACACACATAAAAGGGTAAGAGTCGGCATATCGTAAAAAATGTCGAGAAAATTGAGGAAGTTCTAAAGTATATGTGAACTCGCATATTTATTCATATATGCGTACATACATACATACATACATATAAAAATTCATTTATGAGTAGTCATGTTTGACCCAGTGAAGTGACTCTCTGTTCGAAGCTTTCAGACTTTTATTATGTTCATGTTTGTGTAAACTCTACGACTACTTCGAGCAAGAAAATACATTAAAGTGTCTCTATATTTTATTTAATAACTTCAAAGTAAATACGTATGTTTGAGCACCTCGAAGATGTTATGAAATTCTTGTAAATCAAAAAGATATATGTCCTTTTGTAGACTATATTTCCTACAAAACTACTATAGCGATTTCCGAAATCGAATTTTAATAAGATGTATTTGTGAATAGAGCTAAAAAAAATTTTTTTTTTCAATACAAATGCCTCGCACGAGAGGCCTTCCTTTTGATGACGACCTCTGCAAACGTTTAAGGGATCACGGTTTGGGGTATGCACGTAAAATGTCCGGTCCCTTAATTGTGCCGCTGCCCATCTGGTTGATGTTCTAGGCTGACATCACCGCCGTCCAAGAAGTGCGATGGACGGAACTCAGCAGACATATAAAATACCGCAAATTTTGTGTTGGATTTGTGATGGCAGAGAGTCTCTGTCGCCGAGTAATGGCATTCATCCCGGTGGATGAACGTCTGTCCGAATTCCGCATCAAATCGAAGTTCTTCAACATATCGTTATTTTGCGCCCACGCCCAGACGGAAGAGAAGGATGATGTGACCAAAGATGCTTTCTATGAGCAAAATTAAATTTTCTGTGTATTTTTTTTTTAAAGTAGGGAACCTCGAAATGGATCACCCGTTAGCACGGAACACCAAATTCTTTCGGCTTAAATTTTTTTTGGTACTAGGGTATTTTTCTGGAAATATCTTAATAGTTGCTGTCTAAACAATTAGTCTTGTTCAATATGTTTGGAGTGCGAAGAGAGACAGATAATGTTTCGCTGTACAAAATATTTGTTAGAAACTTTAAGGGGTTTTAATGAAGATTATTTTATAAATTATATGCAAATGTCCCAAGAGGTAATTGTCAAAAAGTCAGGTAAGACTTCGAGAAATATCTGTAAAAGTTTAAAACATGTTAACATCAACAGAGCGGAGCTAAAACAAGATTATTCCGGTTGTCCTACTTCGATTTGTGAGAGTGTTTAAAACAGTTTAAAGTTATTGGTAATTCCACGTGAAAAGTGGATATTAGTGGAGAGTTGTTTCGCACGTAGGTGCAACTCGTCAATGTAACTGTATTGTCGGTACTCATGAGAGTTTTCTTTTAACAAGCATCAACACGGTAAAAGACTACATCTCTTGCTTATAGTCCTTTATTATGTATCAAGAACTATACCAGTCTTTTATAAAATATTTCGTATTACTACCTATTCGAACACCATGCAGTGCAATTGGTATTTAGTAGTAATATTGACTTTCAAATTCCATCTAATTAGATTTGAAAAACTCTATTTTATGAGTCTATGTAAACTAGTTGATAGCACAGAGGGAAATATCATAAGCTGGACAAAACCTAGAGCTAGAAATAAATTTAGAAGGCTAGAGTAAAACAATTTTAATATCAAAAAACAAAATTTAATTCGTCTTTAACTATAATTGAAAATCATCTGAAAAATGCATCCTCTTATGCAGATGCACAAGAAAACCTAACGGCACACTCAAAACACAGAGGCACAGAAGCTGCTGCCTCGCAACAGTTAAAATGTTAAATTAAAAATAGAAAGAAAAAAATAGAAAAAGCAGCACTACATATGTATAAAGCTACACTCATAGGATGCAGATGAGCATAAATACTGAATGAGGCCAAAGAGTCCATGAATGAACAGAGGAAGGTTATGAGTAGAGATAACTAACATTGCCTACGGCAAGCCATGCTCTGAGTGAGTATCATTTCCAGTTTAAGTACCACACCAACCCCCACGCTTTGCCATAAGCTGAGCAGCAGTGCATACGTTAGGATCCTACCGTGTATGTTGTTGTTGTTGCTGCTGCTGCTACTATATGCCATGTGCTAAAGTCGTTAAATGCTCACGTGCACAAACATATGTACGAGTATGCACTCCATATGTCTATGTAGAGAATTTGTGAAAACTACAATTTGGTATGACATGAAAATGTGAGGAATTTTTTAGTGCATGTCATGGCTTCTACAATGCCAAACGTGTACTGTGGTGTACTTCATGCGTGTGTATGTGTGAAAGAGTACACACCATGCGCCGGTATTTTCTTCGCAGGAGTACTCAAAATGAAATATGTGTAGGTTGTAAAGGCATTTTGGTGGCGATGTAAAAGGCGCAAATAAAAGCGAGAAAGTGGAGAAAAGGCTTTGTGAGCAATACAATCAATGACATTGAAGGTGGATCCCTATTACTTAAAAAGAAACATACACACGCACACGTTTAGAGAAAAGAAAATTTGTTTTTGCAGTAGCAATGCTATAAAAGCCCAATTTATCTCCATTAATAGTTATCTTGAACAGTAAAAGGGAAGTTTTTTTTGCTGCTCAGCTATTTGTATATATGTACGACTGTCGTGTGCAAGAAAAACTATTGAAAAACTATTGAATGAGGCCAAGAAAATTGACATTTCATATCATTCTAGGATAATAACGATGCTCTCAAAATACATTTATCACTTTCGGCATACATTCCCACACTGTTTGAATGGAAAAATTGATTGCTACTGTAATTGAGATGGCTTGCTGCCTCTGTTCGCCACTGAAGTTGAGCAGAACAACAGTGAAAGGACTACCAGAGTAATAAAGAGGGACGCCTTCCTCTTAGATCAGTCATGCCTATTCAGTTCCTCATGTCTTCAATTTTCGATTGACTTCTGTTACAATCTAACCATGTAGTACACCCATGGGTGTAGATCTAAATAACGAATCTTCATCTTTTATGTTTGAAGCATTAGGAAAAGTTGCCGCTGAGCGGAGGTTAGGTTTGGTTTTACGTGGCTGACCCAGTACTACGTTCCACTTAGACAATTTTATGAACTAGGCTTTATTATGGTAATTTTTTAAGTAGTCTTGAGCCCATCATAAATGTATTCAAGCCAAGGTTTTACGTGTCTAACCCAGTACTACGTTCCACTCTGGAAATTTTATGGGATAACCTCTATTATGGTAATTTTTAAGGAGTCTTGAGCTCATCATAAATGTATTCAAGCCAAGAGTGTCAGTTCCGTTTGAAATAACATGAAACTTGAACCTGCAGCCATTTGCTTGTTCCCACACCACATTAAGAAGCAGAGATATACGAGTCACATAAAGGTTAATAAGCCTATTAGTAGCTGCGACAGCTACGGCAAGGAAGCACTCATAATTTTCGCAGTAAATTCACATGCTAAAATCTAGTCTGGGCACATTGACTACTCAGGAAACTGAGGAGTACTAATTGTGTTGTGGTAGCGTACGCGTACGACTTCGCCCACATAGCGACGAGGATATCTTCCAAGTGATTCCAAGTGATATACTACAAAATGCATTAAACATAATACAAAAATGTTATAAGAAGCTAAAACCGAAATAGTACTCTTACATCCTTCTCTATACAGAGGTAACATCTTGGATAGCAAAATTAACTGAGGCCTAACCCGGCAGAAAGAACAAGAACAAGAAAGCTATAACTGTATAGATCAGTAAAGCCGCGTTTGACAAAAGATGGAGCTTAAGACGGCACCATTTGGTAGGCGACCCTCGATAAAATAACTTTTAGAAGCAAACTGAGCAGAGTTCACCGCTCCACAGCTGCCCCTATAAGGGGAGCTCTTACAACGACCTCTTCCAAACTTTCTTCCACTAGATCTCTGCGGCAAACTTCAAGCGAGCAACGCAGTTAGATTGAACGCAACTCAGCCTTGGAGAGATCGCAGTAGAGGACACTCCTGGATACTATCTTTCCTACAAATCCCGGAAGAGGTGAATTATATAGCCTCAAATTTTTATTTTGTGAATCGCTTTTCCACAAGGATCGCTGAGAGAGGCGAATAGAAGACTTTGGATGTCCTATATCATGGAGTGATAGCAATTTCTGCAGATGGCTCAAAACCCAATGAGCCATTTCTGCAGATAGCTCAAAATACAATGACAGGATATGTTGACGAATCTACCGGATGGATGGTCAGTCTCACTCAACTTGAGCATGAGACTACCGGACCACTGTAGCGTATTCTAAAGAGAACTTACTGTAATCACGGAAGCCATCGAGCAGATGATTAACTCTAAACTCGCCAGACAATCTATTACTATATACTCCAATAGCCGAGCTGCCAAGATAGCTACCAAGTCAAAAGTGGGTTTAAAATGTAGAAGCATTCCTGTCTAGAGGAAATATAAGAGGACATCATCTGGTTGCCCGGACATATAGATATATCGGGCAACTGTGCGTCGGACGAACTTGCAAGAGAAGTTACCATCTTAACTAATACGAACTCTGAAAAAGATGCGGATATACCTCTATGCGCAGTAAAATATAAGGACTCGTTTCATAGGATTAAAGGTGGCGTGGTGTTCATGCCAAGGCAGATCTGGGCCAGCGTTAGACGCTAAAAGATCAAGAGTTTTACTTCTTCGGAACCGGTTTTCAATCAGCACGGCTAATGGCAGAATAAAAAAACAATGCTTAAATGGAACTTACGTTTAAAGTGTGCCGCAGCTTCAGGGATGTGAAATAGGAGCACATAACTCAACTTGAAACTCAACTTGAAGAGAAACTTGTTAGGAAGTCTGCTTTTGTCTACAGAAGAACTACGTTTTAAGATGACTTGCTACTGAAAGAGGAAATTCTTATACGTTCAAAGTTCTTTTTAGTGTTGTAAGTGTGATAACTCGCAAAGGTCATGCGTTCAAAAGCACAGCACAGTTCAACGTAGATATATATACGAGAAAATACAAACATAAAAGTGTAGAGAAATAACTGAGATTATAAAAGAATATGCATGACAATGCGAATACTTTTCTGTGCGTGGAGAAGCGAGGTGATGACGACAAACTATAAGAAAAGAAGATACGTTTCAGGAGAATACGTTGCTACTCTAAAACAACAATGTAAAAAACACTTAGAAATAGTGGCACTAAGTGATGACGCAAAATACAGACAAGTGGCGCGTCAGGATGTCTATGAAGCTACAGAGCTACGGCTGACTGGTAACTAGCTTTCGAGTATTTTTTTGCACAATTGCTTGCAAAGGTCTTGACGTAAGATGCGAGTTAATTTAGAATATGTCGGTAGCCTTGTCTGATTAGTCCTTGAATATTGCAAGTATTTGCACTAACTGACTCAAGGAAATGACAAACAAACAAAATTTAGTTGAAAAATGAGTGGAAATATTAAAATAAAAAATAACAGAAAAATGTGGTAAGCTTAAAGTGAGGCAATGGCAAATATGATGCTCATAGGATATTATAAAGTAACCATGCATTCACACACATTGCATGCTGGCCAAATGCATAGAAATCGATGTTTGCGTCACAGCACGAGAAAACTCACTTGACTTCTTGCTTAGCTTAAGGACTTGGCAATCCGAGCATTCAATGACGAAAGACTGGCAAGTTTACGTGTGGTGCACGTATAGAATAAGGAATTCAAACACGCATATGAGCTCAGACGTGTCCTGCGTGTTGTAATCGCAACAGTGGCATGATTGCGGCAGCAGCATATGTTGCATGAATTATATTGCGTGCTTGGCTAGTTACTTGTTACATTCATGCAACGGTACTCACTCACTTGCAGATGCACACTCACAGTGATTTTAAAATAAAAATAATTTTACAAGAAAAAATATATATTTATTTTCCCTTTTTAATATTTTTGTAAGCTGTCACACACACACTGAAAGAACCTTTGAAGATGCAAACTGCTCATGCAATGCCTGAACAAGGGAAGCAAGCAAAGTAATCTCGAAAAAGTAAGTAATCAGCAAACAAATGCAGTCACAAAAAATATATGCACGTACAAACTTTGAAAAAAACAAGAAAAATATATATATAAAAAAAATAAAAAATAAATATATAAAAAAATTGCGAAAACATTGTGGCACCAATTGTACGTGTAGTGCAGCAAGCAACAAGAAACCAGAACAAAGCACACTCAAGCAAATTTAAGGAGCGCGTAAAACAGCAAGGGTTTATTACGTTAGGGTAGCCGCTTAAAATAGTACTCGTAAAATATGCAATGCAAGTTCTTGTACATACATACATACATATGTACCTGTGCGTTGAAGGAAACTAAAAGAAAAAATATGTTTTTGAAAGAGTGCGCAACTTTGCAAAACTAAACATGAATGAAGTTGCTTGAAAATGTGTTGTTGTAATTAGTAAAGATATTTTTGTATGCTTGTACGTTTGTATTTGTTGCTTTAAACAGGAATTCTCCAAGCATTATTTTAAGGAGAACACGATATAAAATACGAAATGTGAATGCAGAGAAGGAACTGATCATTCCAGCAGGCCACAGTGAGTAATCATATGGCTCTAAGCTTTGGAAGCTCTCAGAAACTTCTAGAGCTCGACACGTGCTTCATGCTTACAAGTTATCACACATGAGATTCAGGGTTCCAGCCTCACTGTACAAAATTTGTTGATTTATAACTGTGCAAACAGGAAATGCGAAATTTATAACTGAACTAGTATTTAACTAGTATGAAGCTGATGAAATATCATGCAATTGACATTGCGTAGGACATCGACCGGCTAAAAACACAGTTAGTTGCTAACGTGAGTAAATGCAAGGGGTGAAAAATACAGAAAATTAAAATTTATTGCTTCAAGGCCTGAATCGAAGCGGGATTGTCCGCATAGACTTTAGAATTTATATATTCCCAAAGGCAAAAAGTCTAACGGTGTGATATCACACGATCTTGTTGGCCAATCGACCGGCGCAACACGTGAAATTACCTGCTCACCGAAGTGTTCTCTCAATAAATCCATTGATGTGATGTGTGGGAAGTGACGCTGTCTTGTTGAAACCAAATTTCGCGGAGATCACGAGCTTCAATTTCAGGCGTCGCCATTGATGGTTACGTTCTCACCGGTATCATTTTTCAAGAAAAATGGACCGATGATTCCACCCGCCCACTAACCACACCAAACTGTTTTTTTTTGCTGGATGAAATGGCAGCTGTTGAATCTCTTCAGCTTGCTCTTCGTCCCAAATGCGGCAATTTTGCTTGTCTACACGACGTGAAATGCGCCAAGGCGTTCCACACGTCAGTCCGAGTTGCTGCGAACGGCGCCGTATCGACTCTCCATGGTCTTCGTGTACACAGTCAGCTACGGCCGCTATATTTTCTTTACGTCTATTCGGTCGAATATAATTCAGTAATGAATGCTGGGTCTCAAGATGGGTGATTGACCATTCTTTACAGAACGTGAATTTTCGTAATAAAGTTGAATGAATTGTAAACGCTGTTCTTTCCATGATATAATGCCAAACAATACTGACCGAAAATAACATGACAGCTTGACACGACTCACGCGTGATCTGTGAAAAAAAGGCTATTGAAAAAAGTACCTCTACTTTGATCACCATTTATAAGATGAACTAGTCTGTGTAAAAACGCAAACTAGTAGCATTCTACTCCACAACTACTATTTTTCCTTGGAGAAATAGTACGAAGACTGTATGGACATTTTGAGCTTTGTTGATTTGAATTTAAATAAAGTCCTCAATCTAAAACTACCGCTTAGAGCATACATTAAAAGCTTTAGGAAATGACCTACAGAAGCTTTCAATTTAAAATATTTGGATTTGCCAAATGACATAAGAGTTCGCTCCCATAAAACATTGTAAGTTTTCGTATCTAGGTCTATTCGGTGCTTAGGATTTCTTTATTTTTCAACCGTAATTTCTCCTACTACTCGTACTCCGTTTAGTTTCACTACTTACATTACATAGCATATTTCTTTGCCATTTGCTACAATTCGACATATTTTTTTCCTTTTTTCCTTTTTTTCCTTTTTTTACCCATTTCCCCCCAAAAAGCATTTTTTCTCTTTAATTCTTTTATTTTTTGTTTCTCCAATTCATGCACTATTCACAAAAGGGTTTCTCACTTAAGCAGTAGTATGTATATCAAGTATCCAGTATCCAGTTGCTCCAAATGTTCTGCACTCCTTCATGGATTTTATATTTCTTATATACGGTGCGCGACAGTTCAAAGAACTTTTACGCTCTTACTACTTGCCCATCAATATGCATTTATATGTGTTACTTTTGTAGTTACTACTATTTCCTCACTTGCTTTCAAGTTTTCTTTAGGTGAAGGAGACCATACATGCATAAATGTACGTTTACTGGACAAAAAGCAAAGAAATCACAAAGTAATGAGCAGGAAGGCGGCGTTCCGGTTGCCGGTTGAATGGGTTTCAAAATAGCGTTGTGACACGAACCTGAAAGTAATATAATCACTTTGGAGGGAAAAAGTGAAATAAGTAAGCAGGAAAGAAGTGGAGAATTTACATTATTTCAATTATTTTAGCATATGTTTGTCTGTATTAATAACATTATAAGTTGTGGAGCCTGAATTTTGAGTCAATGCCACTGTCAGTGAGGTGCCAAATTCGCCGTTAAGGTTTGTGTCCATAAAATCGTAGTATTTATTACTACCGTTTTGGACTAATTTCCATTTTTATTTTTTTATGAACGCGAGGTTTCACAAAAGCTCAAGAATCGAGAATGTTTTTTTTATTGAATTTGAATTTTAAAAATAAATGTCTATATATAGAAGGAAGTGATGTTAGTTACTAAGCTTATGTCACAAGAACGCCTTGACCGATTTCTATGATTCCCACCAATGAGGATTAGTCTCCAGCCAAACCAGGTGAATACGAAAAAAATCCGGGAAGCGGTTCAGGAACCGACCGATTCGAAAATATTGTATTTTTGGTCCGATTTTATTAAATTTGGTACGTAGGTACTCTTGGCTAAAGTGAAAACTACTTTTTCTCTCGAAAAGTGGACCCGCACCGACCTATTCGAAAATATTGTATTTTTGTTTGGATTTTTTTCAAATTTGGTACATATTAGGAAGCCGCTTGCTTAAATTAAAATGAGGACCATTTTTTCTTCCGGGTGGTGGACCTGAAAGCGATCTATTCCAAAAAAAATATAAAATTTATTGTTCAATTTACCCAAAATCCGGCGTGTAAGTGGCTTTTTGCTAAGCTTAATAAGAAAACTTGGCAAGGACCGACTTGACAAGCTCTAATGAGTCGGCGTTAAGAGTTTTCGAGAGAAAGGTTTTGACAACGGCGAATACCGCAGTCGATGGAACGATGAAATCTACGAGCTATACGACGAAATTGACATAGTTCAGCAAATTTAGAGATAGCAGTCACGCTCGCTAGGTAGAAGCAGAGGAAGAGTAAGTCCTCCACTCCGTTGGAAAAATCAGTTGAGAGATTTCCGCCAAACAATGGCAAAGAAGAAAGGAATGTGGTGCTGCTGTTACCTCGAGAATGTGTTTCGCGCGCTTCGCTCAACTTGTGGTCAACATAATCGGCTTACTGAGCGTACTATTCGCAACACCATCACCCATCTTGAGACCTAGCATTCATTATTGGATAATATTCGACCGAAGAGACCACGTCCAGCACGCAGTGAAGAAAATATAGTGGCCGTAGCTGAAATTGTACACGAAGACCATGGTGAGTCGATTCGGCGCCGTTCGCAGCAACTCGGACTGACGTATGGCGCGACTTGGCGCATTTTACGTCGAGATCATAAATTGAAAGCGTACAAAATACAGCTTGTGCAAGAACTGAAGCCGCTCGACCTTCCCAAGCGACATTGCTTCGCTCTATGGGCTCTTGAAAATTTCCAAGAAGATCCGACGTTTTCGAGCCTAATTTTATTCAGCGATGAGGCCCATTTCTGGCTCAGTAGGTATGTTAACAAGCAAAATTGCCGCATTTGGGATGAAGAGCAACCTGAAGAGATGCAAGAGTGGCCATTTCATCCAGAAAAATCCAACGATTTGGTGTGGTTTGTGGGCCGGTGAAATCATCGATCCATATTTCTTCAAAAATGACGAAAAGAATATTGTATTAGTTCTAAATTTGAAATACAACATTTTACTGTTATTTCAATAGTTCATTATTACATATTTGCAAAATGTACGGACTGAACGGCCAAGGATTTGTCCATTCTTTAATTTGAACGCTCAAAATCGATTTTTGTTACTTTCGCACACAAAAGTACTCTGAGTAGATTTAAAAGGTTAAGCTTGATGATGATGGCAATGACAGATTTGATATTTTAACAATATTATAGTCATATTTAAGTAGCAATCGTAGTTGTAGTTGTTGTTGTTGGAGCCGAACTATTTTTATCCTTTAATTTCTATTTCTGCATTCTCTTCTAAGCGGTTTTTCCTTTCCAATCCCCAAGTAAGCTCCTACACTTTACAATCATCTTAACAGACATTTACACTTGTTTCTATGGTATCTTAAATCTTGAAATTTAACGCCAACATAAATTTTTCTCAATGTTAATAATAGACTGCAATTTTCCAATTCTCTCTCTCAACTGGGTCAGTAATGGCGCCACAGCGTTGAACGGACCGACTAAGTCAGTATCATTCCATCCAAAAGTATGGCATGGCGGCGTGCTGATTCTTATGGATGTGTATGTATATATGTATGTATATATGTATGTATATATGTATGTATATATGTATGTATATATGTATGTATATATGTATGTATGTGAGTATAGAAGATTGTTGCTTTTATTTAGCTAGAAGCGTTGCTGCCATTCAAATCATTCATATTTTTCGCTTTTATGTCAGCAAGCTAGTTGTAGTTGTTGTATTTGTATGCGAAAGTTTCGCTGAGGCCATTGTTCGTGTAGCCCGGCCTGGCTTGTCTTGCCCTTGGCAGCACTTTTTCAATGAGTCCCAGATATTCTTTACGATACGACGATACATAAATAGGCGTATGTATGTATGTATGTTGTATGTATTGTATTGTTGGAGGCAAAATCCATTTGATGGCACTTTAAAGCTTTTTTGAACAATTGTAGATAAGCACAACGGATATATGTACATACATACATGGCTCGTACAAGCTCCCCAACAAATGCACTTGCTTGTATATAGTACCAAAGCCAAAAGTAGTTGTTGCACACAACAATGCAATGCAATGACTTGCAAAAGCGATTTGGATAATTCTGCAACGTTGACATAATAATGAGAAAATTGTTGAAATATTCAAGCATCATTAGCTTAAATTTCATAATCACAGTCTTATGTTAAATTCATATAAACTTCAGGCATTTAATGCTGCCTGTTTTTGACGCATCAATTAGATTTTCGTTAGTTCTGCTATTTCACTTCCAAAATAATTACGCAAAAGAACTTAAAGCGAATATTTAATTAGTTGTCGTCGCAGAGTGTGGCAAATGTGGCAAAAAATAAAATAAAAATCAGAAAATATATGTTCAATAAAATTAATGTTCTGACTGAGAGGTTCAATGGGCAATTAACTAATAACCGAGTGATTCAAGTAGAGGTACTTTTTTCAATAGTCGTTTTTTGACAGATCACGCGTGAGTCGTGTCAAGCTGTCATGTTATTTTTGTTCAGTATTGTTTGGCATTTCATCATGGAAAGACTTACGTTTGAACAACGTTTACAAATCATTCAACTTTATTACAAAAATTTCACGCTTTTTGCTCAACATATGGTCAACATATTCGCAACAATATCATCCATCTTGAGACCCAGCATTCATTATTGGATTCGACAGAATAGACCACGTCCAGCACGCAGTGAAGAAAATGTAGCGGCCGTAGCTGAGTACACTCTCAGACCGCGGAGAGTCGATTCGGCACCGTTCGCATCAACTCGGACTGACGTGTGGAACGACTTGGCGCATTTTACGTCGAGATCTTGAATTGAAAGCGTACAAAATACAGCTTGTGCAACAACTGAAGTTGCTCGATCTTCCCAAGCAACATCGCTTCGCTCTATGAGCACTTGAAAAGTTCTAAGAAGATCCGACTTTTTCGAGCCAAATTCTGTTCAGCGATGAGGCCCATTTCATGCTCAATGGCTATGTAAACAAGCAAAATTGCCGCATTTGGGACGAAGAGCGACCTGAAGAGATTCAAAGGCTGCCATTTCATCTAGAAAAAACAACGGTTTGGTGTGGTTTGTGGGTCGGTGGAATCATCGGTCCATATTTCTTCAAAAATGATGCCGATCAGATCGTAACCATCAATGGCTACTGTTATCGCGCCATGATAACCGACTATTTGATGCCTCAAATTGAAGCTCGTGATCTCCGTGACATTTGGTTTCAACAAGATGGTGCCACTTCTCACACATCGCATCAATCAATGGATTTATTGAGAGAACACTTCGGTGAGCAGATAGTTTCACGTTTTGGGCCGGTCGATTGGCCATGTCACACAGTTAGACTTTTTCCTGTGGGGATATGTAAAGTTTAAAGTCTATGCGGACAATTGCGCTTCTATTTAGGCCTTGGAGCAAAATATCACGAGTGTCACGAGCCAGTTATCAGTCGAAATGCTCGAATGAGTCATCGAAAATTGGACACAACGAATGGACCATCTGAGACGTAGCCGCGGCCAATATTTGAAAGAGATAATCTTGAAAAAATAGATGCCAAAGAATGTTTCGAATGATAAAAAACATTCGCCATTAAATTTCAATTTTCGGTGTTTTTCCTTGAAAAAAGTAGGGAACCGCGAAATGGATCACCCATTTAGTAAAAATAAAAACAAATTTGTCTCGAGCGAGACTCGAACGGTAAAACTGAAGCGCGACAGTCTCTACAATCAGTCGGCTATCGTGACTATACGAAACGCAATAAGAAGCTGAGCCAATGGTTCATCGTGTTGTTGTTTTTGTTGTAGGGCATTGCTCAATCCTGCCAAGGAGGCAAAGTTGTATCTCCCTCTAACGAAAGCTTCACTCTTCGATGGGTTTAGACCAGAGGGAAAGGGGTGTTGGATAAATATGGTTTTCAGCGGACATGGACCGGCTTCGAATCTGGATATGTAGGAGTTGTGTCTACTACAGCATTCAATGCTTAATTGTCCAATACGGTCGAGTCTTGCATTTATTTGCTTTGGATAGTGGTTGGATTTCGAACAGGCCACTTACGGAAAGATAATTTATAAAGGTTTTGACGTATTCTCTTGGAATGGCGTTTAGAGCCTGTCAGTAAGCGTTGCAGCGGTTCTATTTTGCGGTATTGAAGGGTGTCCTTAAGGTCAAGTACTCCAGTACATGCCTGCACTGATGGTCCCTACGGTAGTATCCTAGCAGATATTGGTTACACAGCATAACATGATATTCCTTAACTAGGAGCATAAACGGTACGCGGTGTAAGTAGTGCAAAAGGTTTTTCTTTGTGGTGCTCTGACAAGCCTGTAGCTTCTTCATTTGCGTATCGCTGGTCCCCGATGTCCAAATCGGTGCGGCGTATTTAACGACTGACCTACCGATTGCCTTGTTAGCAATGTTTCTTGCAAGCAATGTTTCTTGGTCTTTAGCGATTTGAGATATTTGTTCATGCTCTGTATTTTGGTGGCAAATCGCATTCGTATGCGGAGCGAAGGAGTGCAGATTGTGACTCCCAGTACCTAGGGGTGTTGTATATTGTCGGGATTTTGACGTAGTAAACTCTCCCATTTAGTTCGAAGCGCCGCACCAATTATTTTTGGCCGTCGCTTAAGCGAGATCACCCTACTGTTCGAAGCCGCCAACACACTTGGATGTCATCTCCTCAAGTGACAGTTGTGACAAATGCGCATTTTGTGCTGCACAGAGTTACTTATAGACGGACTGGACTAGACTTGTAGACGTACTTCAACTGCTCAACTGTTTTATCTTCAAATGCAATTACATTTGTCGTTGTGTTGGTGTCTTCACCTCACAATTCAATTTGTCTTGTCTTTTCGTCGTTTCCATTTAAGCGGAAACATTGCGCCCGATGCGGAGCGGAAGCTAACGTCCGTACCATGTCTCAGCGATAGTTTTGGCACTGAAAATAGCTGGAGGTGGAGCATATTGTTTTTCTTGCTGAATTTGTCATGCCATCCTCCCGCTGACTGAGTAACGGACTAACCGTTTGTTAGCGACAGGCTGCTTGCTTGGCTTGTCAGCTGCTGCGTGAAATCATCTGCAGAAACACTAAGATTTGTTGCTGCCATTCTCCTGCCTACAACATTCATATGAAATGAGCTTCAATGCGTAATTCGTTTTCTCGGCAGAGTTCGCTTGTCTCAACTTCATCAGACACATGTTCTTGTATGCAACGTTGTGTCGCCACATTCAGTTGCATTAATCGCATTGTGCGAATTTACTTCGTCTCTTACGTCTAACTCCGTCTCTTCAGTTTGTTAGACATCTTGCTGCAGCTCATTCTTGCATACGAATATATCCCACCCGAGATTGTCTGACGCAAGTCAATTCGTCATCTCTGTGCTGTCTGTCGCTGGCGCTTTTTGTCGTATGCAATGAGTTTCCGTACATTTCATTCTTCGCTTCATTTAACCTTTATATGTATGCACGTTGCCCGAAGACGAATGTGGAATTTTTCATGGAAATTCACTATTGTTATTTTGAAACTTATTTTTGTACTATTCTCTAATGGCGCCAAGACAAAAGTTAATTGTATTCCGTTGCAGTAGATTAGATAATCCGGAGGAGATTGCTCAAAATTATTTCAATTAGAGGTAAGTATTTTTAATTTACGTGCATAAAATGAGAAAAATAAATTTAATATTAAGAAAAATTGTTTTGGTATCCGCAAAGTATTGACAAAATGCATAAATTTGATGATCCGGTAGTGTCAAGAAAGCGACTCTCTGCTGTGCTATAATTTCTCAGAACGGGTTTATGGTTACGAAAAGGGAAATTCGACGCTAAAAAGCTGCAAACATCAAGGAAACCCGACAGATTCGCTATATAAGTCAAATTCCACTTCCATCAAAATCATTCAACGGATTAGTATACACCACCGCCTAAGTAAAATTGAGTTTCGGCAAGGAGTGTCCACCGATTTAAATGAAAATGAATCGTCCGAAAAGGTCATGTGATTCGAAGATAAAAAAGTAGAGCTTCCCCAAGATACCTGCAAAGTTCTAGTGCAATTGTGAGACGAATAATATAATAAGTTTAACTATTATCTATTCAAATCGGATGCCGATATACCTGCTGACACTAACTTACTCTTTGTGTATTCCCGAACATGGTCTAACCTCAATGGTCTAACCTCATCAAAACAGTTCTACTAACCTTATGTTAGGAATTATTGAGATCAATCCGAAATTTAGTCTCCCAACAAACACTAAAACAGAAAAAGTGAGGAACGAGATTCAAAGTAAAAACCAAAATTCAAAGTATTAAATCCCTAGAGAAAATTGTTTTAGTTAAAACTCAAGAATATATGAAAGAGGATCGCTTAAAAACCGCACAACACCTTGAAATTGTTCAAACCTACTACAAAAATGGTGATTGGAACATGACCACATTTCGTGCTTCAAAGAAAGATTATGGTTCATATAAGCGTCCAACTACTCAAGGAATTGGTAACATTTTTAAGAAATTCGAAGAGGCTGGATCGGTTACAGATATTGTAGGATCTTTGCATCATCGTATTGCTCGTTTCACTTCAGATATCACTGCTGCAAACAGAAAGTGTAGCCAAAGACCCGAATGTGTATATTTCTCGACGTTCCCTACAGCTGGGACTTGTACACGGCACATTATGGCGTGTCTTGCACTTGGACTTACATCTACAGTCTGTCATACAAAGTTCAGCTCACACAACAACTGTAGCCAGGTGACCATTCACAATGCCGTCGATTTGTGCTTGAACCACAATTTTTCTAGCAAATTTTTCTTCGGCGACGAGGCACATTTCTCACTCGGGGTATACGTAAATAAGCAAAATTGTCGCATCTATGGCTCTTATAATGCTCAAGTAAGTGAAGAAGTCTATTACGTCTAAAAAAAAACTTACTGTCTGGTCCGCTCTTTGGTCCGAAGGTGTGATTTTGCATCACTTCTTTGAAAACGATAACAACGATAACTATCACTGTCAATTCGGAGCGCCATGGTCGTATGATAACTCACTTTTTTGGCCTACAATTGAAGAACACGACTTGGACAATATGGTGCCAGATGCCACACAACACGAGCGAATATGGTTTTTTTGCGAGAGATGTCTCGACCGCAAAATATCTCGTTTTGGCGATATCAATTGGCCGCCAAGATCGTTCTATTTGACACCATTGGGCTTGGTTTTGTTGGGTTATGGGTGCGCGTTTATGCGAATAAACCTTTAACTCTTTAGCACTTGCAAGGCAACATTCGTCAAGTTATGACGGAGATGCCACACAATTTAATCCAAAAAATGGTCGAAAATTACCTGAAACGGATCAAAGTTTGCTAAAATTCACAAGGTGGTCATTTAAATGATGTAGTGTTTCGCAAATAATGCCAAGATTCAAACTTTATAAAAAAAACGAATTTTATGAAAATAATTTTTTTAAATGCATTTAATTTCCTTTATTTTGGAAACCGCTGAATGTATAACCCTGTATAAAGCAAAAAACAAACAGTGAAAAATTGGTAATAATGATAAAAATTATGTTTTTGAAACAATTTTACTCGAAAACAAACAAAACGTCCGCATACTCAATCGCCAAAGAAACGTGGTAAATATTTGAAATAAACTTTCCTTTTTTTTAATAACATTATATAGCCCAAGTTGATAAAATATCCTTTACAAACAAATAAGGGCACTCGCCTAACGAACGAGTGTGACCAATTCATTAAAACCGTAAAATAAATATTAGCACAACCGCCGGACCGATGATGAAAGAGGCAAACAAAAAAGGGGAAAGTGGAAAATAATATTGAAAAATTTAAGCCAAAAAATTAATAAAAACCAAAGAACACAATTCAAGTATAAGAACAAAAGAATAAAATTGGAATTTATATGAATTTAGCTACGGCAATAGAATTACCCGAAGGATAATGGCTCAATCAAATAGAGTGCAAAATAAATATGAAACAAATTTATGCTTTTATGCTATGAGGAATCAAGCAGCAAGGCGATGGTCAAAGAGGAGGGAACGCGAGAATCTTAAGTGAAAATTTTTACTCTCTCAAAAAGCAACACAAAGTAAAGAATACTATATATACCGCATAGAAAGGTGTAGCATATGAAGCACAATAAAACAGGGTAGCAAAAAAGGATGACAGGAGAAAATCGTTGAGAAAGCAATAAATATAATCAAAGAAAGCAAAAGCAAATAAAAAAGTGTGCGAACCAGAGGCTAAAAATTAAAAGAAAAAAATTCCACCCTCAGATATTAGCATTACATACATATATGGATAATCACATAAAGTATGCAACGGTAAAATTTTCAATCTTTTTCTAAGGCTTCAGTGAAGTGCAACAACAGCAATTATTTGACGCTACCAACTCATGTACATATGTAACTGCGGCAAATGTACACTGTGCGTGGGTGTTAGCCTATTAGGGTGTGCGATTTTTGAAAATATAAATTTCTTTTTTATACATTTAATGTAAACATATACATATGTATGCAAATGTGTATGAAAATACTGTGAAAGATAATTTTGAATAGAATTTTGAGCCTAAAAATGTAAGTTTATTGTTATTAGAGAGTGTAGTGCGTGAGCTGGTCCTGTCGTCTCCACTTCTGAATACCATCTACGGTTTGTGATGTTCTCAACAACCTTTGAACACTGACCTCTTATGCTAGAAATTAGTTTCCGATAGAATGAAATCAATCATTGGAGTTTGAAAATATGTTCGCTTTCTCCTCCGAGCTCCTCCTACAATTTTGGTGAGTGTACTGGTATTTTTATGTCGGAAATACCGTCGGAGGGTTAGAATCACCCTGCCTTGAGTTGACCGCAATTAGAAACTCTTTTTCGATGATTTTTGATACTTTTGTAGTGAGGATTCGAAGTCTTGATCATTCGCATTGGCGCACCGCTAACCACTCAGCCACTGCTGCTGCTCGACATTAATACAACGCGATATTTCCCCAGAAATATACCAAGAATTCGACATGTAAATGATTCTCATAATTACAAAGAAGTTGAAGAACACATCTAATAAGGTTGTACATTTTCAAAAATAAATAAAACTATGTTGACACTGAGCATTCACAGTGTGATATTAGAGTAGAATTGGGCAGAAATGATAAGAAGGGCGACGAATTCAACGCCCTCTCTGCTCCTCTATCGCTCTCACTGGGTTACCAAGAACTGAAATTTTTTGAGAACTGTTCCACAAGTTCATAAAACCATAATAGGAAACTCTTTGATTTAGCAGAAAGAGAGTATTTTTTAGGTTAGTTTAAGGTTTCATTGTGGGATGAGCGTAATTATTGAAAACTTTAAAAAAAAAATCTGCAACTAACCTCTTTTGCTCGATTTTAAACTTTTTTTTTAGAATTAATGCGCCGAAGTCTGAAAGATTTCTGAGAAAAGTGCTAAGGTGAGCACCCTAATGTGACATAATACATTGCATTGCTGATTGCTGCATATGTTGCAAGGGCGTTGACGAAAATGACGATAGCTTAATCCACATGCGTGTTGCTGCCACACTGGTAGCTGTCGAGCGCATATGTTGAAAAAATAAATATATATATACATACATACATTTACACGTACACATTCACCAATAAATGCATGTATGACTGGAAAAAAACAAAACGAAGCGCGCTGAGGAAATGAGTAATGAACACTTAAAAACATAAAAATCGATATGTGAGTACTATGTGGTAGAACGTATACTCATACATACACACATATGTATGTGTGCATATTTGAATGGACAAACAATAAGGATGAGTTGATAAGACCGGCGACGCGTCACATAAGTGCAGGAGCACACATGCACTCACACGGCGAGAGCAGCGAAGAGTCATGTGTTACATGCATACATACAAAAGTATATTGCACACACTATGAATATAAAGGTATATTTATGGTTCTATAGGGAGAAAATCGTTGCGATTTTTTTTTCTTTTTTTTTTGTACTATTTTCTACTGGGGGGAATACGAAAATGCGAAGCGTTTGCAATTCAACAATGGCTTGAAATGCATATGTATGTTGGTTAGGCAAAGAAGAATGGCATGGCGTAGCGAAAGTAGACAAACAGAAATAAAAACCGGCAAACAAACGGACTCACTGCTCCAGCTCCAACTCCGGCAGTGTAAGCCTCTAAGTCAGCAGTTCACTCGCATTTGGCTAAAAGGATGAAATTTTCCATTTCCACTGTTCGAGATGGAGGACAAATGAAATCGAGACTTTGCACAGCCGCGTCGTCGTGCAAAGTTGTTGATGCCTGCACAAATATCAACAATGACACTGGGGAATTAATGTGCTCATATGAATAAAGGAATCATTGGAAAAAAGAACAACAATGCAAAGCGAGAAAGAAGTAGAAAAAACAGACGCAGACAACGATGACAGCACCACACAAAGTGCATTGTTGAAGCATATATTTTGCTAAAAGCGAAATTTTTAACAACAATAAGCAAATATCGAAATCATTGCAAATGCAAAAAAAAATGCCAAAGTATTGGTGATTATTTAGATAGAAAAAAAGGAAATACTCATTCATGCAAGCATTCACTCATCTCGTGTTATTTTGGTGGTTGTAGTTGAGTAGAATAAAAGTGATAGTGTGTTGTGTTGCTGTTGTTGTTCGTATTTCGTACATGCATTTAGCTAAAAAATTGCAAAACTTTCATTCAGCCTGAATGTCCTTGGCCTCTACATTATTCGAGGCCTGTAGTGTAATAATGGCAAAATGGTAGAGAACTTATTATGCTTTACAAATACAAGCAGATAAATGAGGAAATACACACACCACCGTACGTTAAATACATGCCATAGGTGTGTATGTTGATGTTTGAATCTTTAAAAATATATATTTTTTTTGACGCAGTGAAACTCTTTTTATACACAAAACAGCCATAACCAGTCAAAATGACAAATTTTTGGATTTGTTCCAACTTTATATTTTTTATTCAACACATTTATCACATCCATCCAATCTGTGGACGATTTCCTGTTGGTTGTTGTTAAATCTACAATGTTTGCCTCGTTATTATAAAGACTCTTTGAGAAAAAAATCCAACACGACAAAATAATCAATTTTTAATACGTCGAAAATGCTAGTTTCAGTTTCAAAAAAAAAAAAAAAAGAAATAAGTTGAATGGCTAGCCAAAGTGACTGCTGTGTGGGCGACGCTCAACTTTCAATTAAATCTCAATGTTTACATTTCCTTATTCATTCATTGTGCTCTTCTTCCTTTGTACATAAAACTACAACTGCGGGTTAGAGAAGCTTAAAGAAACATTTGAAAGAACATTTCATGATGGTCTGATTTTTTTTTGGTTTTTTTTTTTGGCGTATGGACAATAAAATGACTTACAAATGAAATTATTTGTCCAAAAGTGAAATACAATATAAATGGAAAGAAAGTGGAAGAAAAGTCAAGTGAACGCATAGAAATTTTATATTTTTCTTTAGTAAGAAACTTTATAAATGTGTTGGGAAATGTTGACAAATTTGAGTAGTTTTTTGTGAAAAATGTAAACGATGTTTCATATACATACATATGTAATATGTAATGCGAGTTCTTTCAATAGGGTTCACTACATTTATATTCAGGTGAAATTAGTTATCTAAGAAAAATGAGAAATGATTTTTTAAGCTATTATTTGCGTATAGAGATTAATGTTATGTAATTTCTATTTTTAATTTTTATAAGAAAGTTTTGAAATAATTACTACAATTTGTGAAAGGAAAATTATGGCGATGGATATCACAATTCATTATGGTTGGTTAAATTCGAATCATATTTTTTGATCATGTCTTTGTTTATCGTTTTTTATTAGGAATTATATATAATAATTCTTATTTTTATTCAATTATTTCTTATATCTATTTTGTTTTTTAACATTTTTATCATTTTTGTATACTTTTTTGTTTACTTTCTTTTTAATTTCCTTTTATTTGAATTTTTTATTTTTATTTTTTAATTTTTTAATTGTTATATTTAATTATGCACGCTCTATGTTCTTTGATTTTTTAAATTTAATATTAAATATGTTATTTTATTTGTTTTATTATTATTTTTCTTTTGTTTTTTATTAATTTAATTTTTACATTTTTTATTTTTTTACAATTATTTTTCTAGTTTAATTTTTACTTTTTATTATCCCCTCCATTTTGTCATCATAAACAAATGTTTTCTTTTGTTATTTAATAATGATTATTTTGTTATTTAATTTTCAGTTGTTTAATTTGTTATTAATTTCAGTAATAAAAAATATAACATTTTTTACAATACAATATTGTTATAATTACAATTCATTCCATTTTTTAGTTTTTTCTCTAATAATTTTTAAATTTTTTTCTTCAAATTTTTTTTTTTTTACTATAAAGGGTGTTTTTTATAGAGGTATAGAACTTTAAGTTGGCATTACTTTTCAAGATGGCGACCGATTAAACAGCTGTCAAGTGATTTATTCTCAGTTTGGTTTGGCGATTCATCATGAATAGACTCACGATCATCAAGTAAGGCGTAGATTCGTCGAATGGGCCCAAAACGAGATTACCGTTGTTCCCGATTTTCATAAGCGAATTTTGTTTAGCGATGAAGCGCACTTCTGGTTGATTGGCTACGTCAACAAACAAAACTGCCGCATTTGGAGTGAAGCTAATCCTCAAGTGTATGTTGAAACACCGTTACATCCAGAAAAACTGGAGTGTTTGGTGCGCTTTATGGGCTGGTGGAATCATTAGTCCGTACTTTTTCAAAAACGATGGTGGCCAAAACGTTACAGTCAATGGTGATCGGTATAGAGCCATGATTACTAACTTTTTCATTCCTGAATTGAATAACCATGATGTCCAGGAGATGTGGTTTCAACAAGACGGCGCAACATGTCACACAGCTAATTTCACGTTTGGACCTGTGAATTGACTTCCAAGATCTTGTGATTTAACACCGCTAGACTACTTTCTGTGGGGCTATGTAAAGTCATTGGTCTATGCGGATAAGCCACAAACGCTTGACCATTTGGCAGACAACATTCGCCGTGTTATTGCCGATATACGGCCACAAATGTTGGAGTCATCGAAAATTGGACGTCCAGATTGGACTACATCCGCGCCAGCCGTGGCGGTCATATGCCAGAAATCATATTTAAAATGTAATGCCACAAGATTAGCTTTCGGATAAATAAAACTCATGTCAATCGAATAGTCGATGTTTTATTGCAACTTAAAATTCTATACCTCTATAAAAAACACCCTTATATATTTATTTTTATTTTTATCCGTTTTTTAATTTCCGCTTTAATACAATTTTTCAATATCTTTATTTTAAATTTTTTTTAATTTAAAATTTTTTAATTTTAAACTTATTTAATTTCAAAATTTAATTTTTTTTTAATTTACATTTTCTCTTCTCTTTAATTTCTGATTGTTTTTTTAATATAATTTTTTTTCTTTTTTTTTAATGTTAGCATTTTTAATAAAATAAAATTTATTAACTTTTTTATTCTTTATATTGTTTTTAAATTTTTATTTTTCCTATATTAATTTTTAATATTTTTTCCTTTTTTTCTTTTTTATTTTGATATTTTCTTTTTACTTTTTCTTCTTATTATTATTATTTTCTTTTATTTTTCTCTGTTTGAATTTTTCTTCTTTTCTTTTTTTCTTCAATTTCTTCTTTTTCTCATTAAAAATTTTGTCTTTAATTTTTATTTATATATTTTTTTTAAATATTTTTTTCGTTCATTTTTATAATTTTCTTCAATTTTTTGTTTTTATTTTATAATTATAATTTTTTATGTTATTAAATTTTTATTTCTTTTTCTCTTTTATTTTTATCATTTATTTTATTTACTTATACTTTTATCTTTTTTATCATTTAAAATTGTCTTTATAAATCTTCAATTTTTTTATTCTTAGCCTTGACTTTTTTAGTAAATATTTATTAATATAAAGGAACTCAGTAGTAACCACCAATTATAGCTAAATTATTTAGTACGTTTTTCGTAAGCGATGTGGGCATGTATTTACATACGTATGGCTTTTGCATGAACTGTCCGGAATATTTACATATCTCGGCATGATACTTACGAATTTATGATTTTTTAATTTTACAAAGTAATTATGAGGCGGGATTAACACTAGATCTTTGTTTAATTACCTGCAAGAAGAAGAGAAAGAAATGTAAGTATAAATAGAAAAATTAAATTCAAGTTATAGCATTTAAAGGAGATAAAACTAACTACAGAGTGATTATTATGAAAAACGAAGCACCTAGAGTAGGAGCATATGGTAAACTTTCCAAAGGACTAAATTTGTGGGATTATTCATGGGATAGATCGTTGTGAACATAAAAAAAAATTAAATATTACTTTGTTAGTCTAAGCATAATTTGCTTAAACTTAGATAAAATTAGAATTTAGACCGAATATAAGTTATAATAAAGTTCCATAAAACCGAAACAAACCCCAAAGCTCAAGCCAAATAATGAAAATCAGATCAAAATCATTTAGCGTAATTTAAATAAAGAGATTCATATTTTTTTTTTTTTTTTTTTAACATTAGTTCAGTGCCTTTATTCCCTCAAAAAAAAAAAATACCAAAAAACTAAAAAAAAAAATCGTAAAAAACTGAAAAAATACGTCAAAATAGACGGAAAAAATATATAAAAAAAAACGTAAAAATATTTCGCACAAAAACGTTGCCAATTATTTGCTTTCCTTTCCCCAATTATATTCACTCATTCAGTCTGAGTATTCAAAATATTATACTAGAGAAAATCAAATAAATTTCAGGTTCACTCACATAAATAAACAAATCGTATCGTATCGTATAAACAATGTCAGAATTGGCTAACTTGCCGCATGTAAACTGAAGAAAAGTATGAATGAATGAATGAAAATGACCAACGGCAGCCAGTCGAGAGATTGGTAATCAAAAAACAGAAAAAACAACCATCAACAACAGACAGCCAGGCCAGGTAGGTAGGTAGGTAAGCAACACTCATAAAAGCGGAATCCTAAACAAATCGGCAAACTGCCAAAAAAAATTACGCGAAAATTGGTTCAACAAAAGGCATTCGCTTTTGCTCACTTTTCGTGTGCAGGTTGTTGTTTTGTATTTATACATATGTATGGAAATATATTTTCGTTGCGCAGGGAATTTCTATATTGTATGCAATATAAACTCTCGCCGTTACTCAATTAGTTGTGCATTGAGTGTATTTTATATTTATATTTATTTATACATATATGTTTACGTACTCGTATGAATGTTTGTTTGTTTGCTTATTATATGATGATACAATAAATTATATTCATGTTCGTTATGAACTCATTCAAAGCATTTTTTTTTATAATGAGAAAGCAGTGAAAACACATTTAAATGGTTAATTAAAGTGTCGTTGCAGATCATATGAGAAAGTATAAATATATACAATTTTTAATTGGTTCTTTATGTGTGTAGATTTGTATAATGACCTTACGAAATTTAATATGTGGATGAAGATTTATTGAGAACGTGTTGGTATGTATTTGTACATACTTAACTCACACCTGGCGTCAGATTGGTTGGTTGTTTAATGCATTTTTTCGAAAAGCGTGTAATTATTTGCATTCGTTGAAAAAGAGAAAGAAGAAGAAATGTAATTTTTTCCCACTAAACAGAAAGCGATCATAGAGCTATGAAATATGAAGGCCTAAGAATCAAGGTTAATAGTAACGCAACTTTGCAATCTGAAAATTATCAAAAATAAATAAAAAATATATAACAAAATAAAAAAAATAAAAAATAAAAAATTCTGTCTTCGCCGAGCCGGTCTTTTTATGTCTCTCTCATGAAAATATTGCCTCGCATTTTAGGATTAAGTTCTGATATCTGAAAAATCGGTTAAAAGGGGGCAAAAGTCAGTTCTCTGAGGCTTATATAATGTACTCTTCCGGCTTCAATGATTTTCGGGATCACAATTTATTTGAATCTGCATGTGCAGAATACCTAATTACACGTCCTTAGGTGCATTTTTGACTGCTGATCTGGTTGGTTACAACAAATCATTTTATAAATATAAATATTCAGGGTTATCCACTTTGCGGTTTCCAAAATAAATGCATTTTATGCATTTGAAAGGACTTTTTTTATAATATGAGCTTTGAAATTATATGTGAAACACTATATCATTCAAATGACCGCCTCGTGATTTTTTGCAAACTTCCATCCGTTTGATGTAATTTTCGACCACTTTTTAGGACGAGAGATTACGCGGTCGGGAAATTCTCCCGCAATAAAGCCATATTCATTCGTGCTGTGTGGTATGTGATACCATCTTGTTGGAACTACATATTGTCCATGTCGTCTTCTTCAATTTCATACCAAAAAAAAAGTCGGTTATCATACGTCCATAACGCTCCGAATCGACAGTGACAATCTCGCCGTTATCGTTTTCAAAAAAGAAGTAAGGTTCAATCACACCTCCGAGCCCAAGAACGCACCAGACAGCAATTTTTTTTTTGGTTTAATTCTCGTTACTGAAGAAAATTTTGTTACAAAAATCGGGGTCCACTGCTTGTTGTTCAAGCACTTAATCGACGTAACTACGGTATTGTGAATGATCAGTTGACCTCAGTTGTTGTGTAACCTGGACACTATATGAAGGGAGGTTTAAGTCCAAGTGCATTATACACCATAAAGTGCCGTTAGAAAGTAAGAGCTCTTGAGAACGTCGAGAAATATACATATTCGGGTCTTCGGCTACTCTTTCACTTACAGCAGTGATATTTGAGGTGGAACAAGCAAAAAAGTGATGCATAGGCCTTACAATAACTGTAACCGATCCGGTCTTTTTAATTTTCTTTAAAATTTTTCCAATTGCTTGAGTAGTAGGACGTGGCAATGTTTGAATCGTTGTTTCATTTTCATAAGTACCTGACTTTTAAATAAAAGAAAACATCATTGGTTTGACAGTTAAGTTTGACAGATATCAAAATACATTCCTGCACTTTCGAAACCACTAAATGGGTACATCTGTATACCAAGGTTGGTTAAAATATCTTAAAAATTGAGTGACTAGTTTGCATACAAACCGACGGGCAGGGCTAAATCAACTCAAATTATAATAAAAAAATATTAAAAATAAAAAGAAAATAAAATAAAATAAATATAAATAAAAATTAAAAAAAAATATTAAAAAAAGGAAAAAAAAAACAAATTAAAATAGTATAAAAAATAGATTAAAAAAATAAACAATACAAAATAAAATAAAAATAAACAATAGAAATAAAATTTTAAAATATATAAACAAATATATAAAAATAAAAAAACTTTAATAATAAATAAAGAATAAGGTGAACAACAACAAAAAAATACAAAATATTAATATATTTAAATTAAAAAAACATGAAAACTGAAGCAAAGCTCATCTAAATTAAAGCTTGAAACCGTGGCGAAGTAATTCAACAAGGAAGTGCAGGAAAAATTGTAGGGAAGGGAAAAAAATTTAAATGGAATTAAATTATTACAGACGGAAGGGAAATTATATATTATAACATGAGCAGCTGAAAAAAGCTAAAAGAAAAAAAATTTCATTAAATCAATTAATTAAAAGAAATATAATGTGAACCATATGCATATGTGAAACTTTTCAATCAATTCATTCAACTCAATAATACCAATCGACATTTGATACAAAATGTTTACCCACTGAACTCCAGTGAACCCTCCAACTATGTATGTAGCGCACTTAAAATCCGTAGTAAAAGTTGTGAGCTTCCTTCTCAGCAATTTCTTTTAGGCATAAGCAATTTAGTGAAATTTTTTTTGCCTGCTTGCCACATACATATTTGTTTTCAATGTTTTTTTCGCTTTGTTATTGTTGCCTGTTGCAACGCATCATTTCAATGGAAGAGTCACAATCGGGATCAAATTGAGTTTATAAACTCTTACTTACACACATACATATGTACATATGTATGCATGTATGTAATTTCTTTTACACCACAGATAGTTTGTGAAGCCATTGCGTAAATAACAACAACAAATACAACTATTATTTACACACTAACTATGCGTATGAATGGCGGAATCGCTATGAAGTTTAATTGTAGCAAAGACGGGTGGTGGAGTAGCACTTTTGTTGGCATTAAGCCGGTTGGTATGTTCGGTTTAATGTGTGTGTGGCATGACAGTGAAACCATTAAAGAGTACATACACATATACCATGTATTGTATATATGTATTGTAAATGAATTTGTTGGTTGTGTTGCCGATGTTGGTTAAGTGATAAAGTTGAATATTAGAAAACAGGAGAAACTCGATCAATAGATGGAAGACTGGCTTGTGGAAAAGCATGGAAAATTGTTGCCATAAAAAATGTTTCGACATTTAGCGGTATTTTGTTAATGACTAAATGACATGCAGGCACGTAAACGGGTTTGACTTTATTACAAAAGTTGCTACATAACATGCATATATACATACTCTCTGTTCTCTGTTCTCTACGCCCACAATTGTTTTTCTTTATCTAATATTAAAAAAAAATGAATTTTTAATGTAATAAATGTCAAAAATATTACAAAAAACTATATATACAGAAATTTACATATGTATATTTGTATAAAATGCCTTGCTTTTCAGAGATTAATTTCCAATGAAGACAACACAAAAACCTTATTTAAAGGAAGAGCTTCTATTACCACAAATAAAATAATTATTTAGATAAAATAAATATGAATAAATAAATATTAATAAATTTTTCAAAGAAAAATTCATTTATTTTATATATTTTTGCTTATTTTTCCATATCTCCAGTGAAAACTTGAAAGCGACAAAAATGCATTTGAAATTACTTAAACATTTTTTATTTAATAAGTTTTAATTGACTGTCATTAGCGTAAAGTAGTGAAATGTATTTTCACTATTCACACGTATAAAAAGACAAAAATAAGGAAAATGGGGGAAAAAATCATACGATACTTTCTGTGAAAGACTTTCACTTATTAAATATTAATGCTTACAAAAGTGACAGGTGATGAATTATTTGGACACTGACATATGTATATATGTATGTATGTACTTAGTAGGAACATAAATACTATTACACGCGTTTTATGGTATAAAATAAAAAATAATGAATGTTTTTGGACTAATTTTTTTTTTTACATATTTATTGATATATATTGTATACAAAAAAGTAGTATTCATTCGAAATACACGCACGCCGTAAGTCGGACTGGCCAATCATCAATAGCCGCACGCACCTCCTCCATTGGGAAATTGGCCACAGCGCGAATCAAAGCTGTCTTAAGAGAATCAATGTTATGGTATCTTTTGTGGCAAACCATGTCCTCTTACACTGTCCACAATTTGTAATCCAGCGGTTTCAAATCAGGACTGCCAGAGGGCCACTCTACAGAGGAAATGAATGCTGGTAAATTGTTTTGGAGCCAAATTTGGGTCGTTTTAGCTTTATTGGCCGGCGCAGAGTATTGCTGAAAAGTCCATGATTGGTTTTGGAACATGGAATGGTTAAGTGGTCTTACAACAGCTTCCAAAACGGTTTATTGGTAAATTTTGGCCGATGTTTTGACCCCTTGTTCGCAAAAATGCAAGTCAGTTGCCCCATCATAAGAGACACCCCACCAAACCATGACTGAAGCTGGGTGATGACCTTTTTCGACCCGTGGAATCAGTTCAGATGCTTCCTTAGATGACCGTGCATACACCCTATCATTTTGTTTATTAATTTTTTCCTGCGCGGTAAAAATTTTTTCATCGGTAAACAAGATTTTTCTGTACAAGTTATCAGCGTGCTTCACCAAAAGACGTTTGCATTTTACCACCCTATTTTTTTTTTCAAAGCTGCAGTCAACAAATGTCCGGTTCGGCGTTTGAAAGCCCCAAGTCCCAAGTCTTTTTTAATAATTCGACTCATGGACTTTTGCGAAACATTCATCTCCCGGGCCATGATTTTCTGTTTTCGGAGCGGATTTCGCAGAATTCTTGATTTGACAGCTTTGATGACTTGCGGCGTTCGAACTGTGCGTGGACGCCCCGACCGGTGGCGGTCTTTAACATCCACAGTGTCCTCAAACAGTTTTATGCACCGGTAGACGAACATGCGACTAATACCGAGCGGACGGAGTGTTTTGAAAATATCACCTTTTTTCATTTCACACTTAAAAAGCGTTATAACAGCGATACGGTTTTCATTATCTGACCGTTCCATGTTGAAAACTCACACAATTTAGAAAACCCGATACAGACGCTTTATAGGTTATATTTTATAAATCATATGGGAATTATGTGGTATGCTCAATTCTTCTATTGAAATGCGTGTGTTTAATGTTGTAACAGTATTTATGTCCCTAACAAGTAGTTATGATATGATGTTCGAAATAATTTAATATAAAGTTTTCATAACTCCTGAAACCCATTTGTAATGCCAATTCAATTTTTTTTACAACGAAATTTCTAAGAAAACAGATTTTTTTAAATGACAAAGTATTAAATTCCATTACATTTATTTGTGTTTACAACAATTACTTCTTTTAAAGTTGTATCCATAATCTTCTTTTTTTAATATTCAATATATATATATTTTTTTCATAAAAATTGTCAAAAAGGTACATTTTAAAAAAATACTGAAATGTAGAAGACAATTAAAAAAAAAGCTTAAATTTAGTAAAAAAAAAACCTGGATAGAAATTAATAATGCAAGGAATATACAAATAAAAATGAATAATCATTACATATGGTTCTTTTCTAAATTTCTAATCAAAATGTTAAGATTTTTATTATTATTATTATTATTATTATTATACATTGTTGAATTCTTATAAAAGGTTGTTATAGATGCCTTTGCTTTTTTATTTAAAAAAATTTGAATAAATAATTTCAAAATTCAATAACAAAATAAAATAAAATAAATAATTAAAATTAAAATAAAAAAATTTAAATAATTTATATAAAAAATAAAATAAAATAAATTAAAATAAATATAAAATAAATTGGATTAAATAAAAATAACAATTTAAAGGTATAAAAGTATAAAGGGTGATCCACGTAGAGATACTTTTATCAATAGCTTTTTTCGACAGATCACGTGTGAGTCGTGTCAAGCTGTCATGTTGTTTTTGTTCAGTATTGTTTGGCATTTCATCATGGAAAGACTTACGACTGAACAACGTTTACAAATCATTCAGCTTCATTACGAAAATTCACGTTCTGTAAAGAATGTGTTTCGCGCGCTTCGCTCAACTTATGGTCAAAATAATCGGCCTACTGAGCGTACTATTCACAACATCATCACCCATGTTGAGACCCAGCATTCATTATTGGATAATATTCGATCAAATAGACCACATGCACCACGCAGTGAAGAATATATAGCGGCCGTAGCTGAGAGTGTACACGAAGCAGCAACTCGGACTGACGTATGGAAACGACTTGGCGCATTTTAAGTCGAGATCTTAAATTGAAAGTGTACAAAATACAGCTTGTGCAAGAATTGAAGCCGCTCGACATCGCTTCGCTCTATGGGCTCTTGAAAGGTTACAAGAAGATCCGACGTTTTCGAGCCAAATTTTGTTCAGTCATGAGGCCCATTTCCGGCTCAATGGGTATGTAAACAAGCAAAATTGCCATATTTAGGACGAAGAACAACCTGAAGAAATTCTAGAGCTGCCATTTCATCCAGAAAAAAAACAACGCTTTGGTGTGGTTTGTGGGCCGGGCCATATTTCCGAGAGTTTTTATAATTGGACCAAACTATTTTTTCTAACCAAAAGTGCTTATAAGTGTTGTTAAAACAATAGATTTCAATAAAAAAATATAAAAATTAATAAATTATATGAGTTGATTTGGTTTTGTGTTTTTCCGACAGGGCGGATACTAGATTTATATCGGAACGAATTTTCGTCATCCCTTGTCAATTTTGGTTTTGTAACAAACCAGTTTCGGCGAACCGCCATCTTCAGTGCTTGATTTCGTTCTCGAAGATGGCGGTTCGCCGAAACCGGTTTGCTACAAAACCAAAATTGACAAGGGATGACGAAAATTCGTTCCGATATAAATCTAATAAATTATATCTTATAGTGTTATTTTTTAGCTTAACATATTTACTTAATAATTAACTAAGCTAACATGAGATGAGTGGAAACTTTTTTGTCGATGGGTGTATATATGTACATACCTACTCCAAATTGCACATATTTCTTCTCATATTCATATTTTTTAATGCCTCAAAAAGGTCATTTAACTTTATTGTTTTCCTCACAAAAAAACCCAACAAACAACGCCCATAAAATTGTAATTTTTCTGCTTTTACTTGTACGCAAAATTTCAAAAGCTGACCAAATTACACATTTCCGTTATGGCAGATTTAGAATAGAATAAAATCAAGCTTTGTATACCTCACATGTACATGAAATGGTATATTAACTTTCGCCCGAAGTATGTACATAAGTACCAGTAGGAGAAGAGATAGGCCCATCAAAACTTATACCGATCGTATCAGAATGACGAGCTGAATTGGATTAGCCATGTTCGTCTGACCATCTGTTCGCCTGTTTGTGCGAACCCAAACTAGTCCCTCAATTCTTGAGATATTTCAACCAAACTTGGTGGGCATACGATTCTTCAGATTTGAAATTTTAGGTTATAGATCCGTCAAAAAAGTATTCAAGTAAGAAAGGGTTTACCAATGGGGATGATATGATTCCTAAGTGTCGTTTTGACTTTGATTTTTTCCATTGTATTCAGTAATGTTCAGTAATTTCATCATTGGGCCACCATAAACGTCGTGAATTTGCTGATTTTTCCTTGCAACAACTTGAAACTAAAAAAATCATATTCTCCGATGAGGCTCACTTTCATCTGAGTGGCGCGGTAAATAAACAAAATTGTCGATTCTGGTGCAAAGAAAATCCACAAATTATTCATAAACAACCATTACATTCACCTAAATTAACAGTTTGGTGTGGTGTTTGGTTTGGTGCCATCATCGGTCCGTACTTCTTTCGAAATGAAGCTGGTAGCACCGTTACTGTCAATGGAGAGCGGTATAGATCGATGATAACCAACTTTTTATGGCCAAAATTGGAAGAAGTTGATCTTAACAGCATCTGGTTCCAATAAAACGGGGCTACGTATATGTAACACAGAACATGCAACAACCGAGTTATTGCAAGAAAGGTTTGGAGTTTCGATTATTTCATGAAATTGTGACATTGAATGGCCTCCAAGGAGTTGTTTAACACCATTAGACTATTTCTTTAGCAATAAACCAGACTCTCTTCAAGCTTTAAAAATTAATATTAAACGTGGGTTCATCGAATTCATTCCTGCAAAAGAAGTCGTGGAGGCCATTTGAATGATATTACATTCAGAAATGAATGGTATCGATTGTATTTCACATTAAATAAAAAACATTGGAATCTCCTTAACAATTAGTGTGTTTTTCTTCCAAAGGAATCATTATCACTCTTATTGGGAAACCCTATATGTAACAGGTCAATGGGAAAGTCCCCGGCCTGACACATAGATAGATGATCTTTAGTTTATAAATTTGACAGCTGTCGGATCATTAATTTGTGAATTATAGCATTTTGAGTGAAGCAACTTTTATTATTGTAATAAAATGGATAAAAAGGAATTTTGCCTGTTGATAAAATATTTGTTTTTAAAGGGAAGAAATACAGTTGAAGCAAAAACTTGGCTTGATGACAAGTTTTCGGGCACTGCCCCAGAAAAATCAAACATCAAGGTTTGGTATGTTAAGTTTGGACGGTTGTTACCAACAAATATACCAAAAAAATCTTCAAGCTTTAAAAGTCAATATTGAACGTGCTGTTCATGACATACGACTTGAGTTAGTGGAAAAAGTGCTCAAAATTGGGTTCATCGAACTCGTTCCTGCAAAGAAGTCGTGGACATTATTTGAACGATGTTATATTCAAAACTTAATTGCATCGGTTGTGCTCCACATTAAATAAAAAAACATTTGAATTTCTTTAACAATTAATGTGTTTTTTTTTTTTAAAGAAATCATGTCACTATTATTGGAAAACCCATACAACCATTTTTTTTTTCAGATATGAGGTTTTTCGTCCAAAACCCGTTTAAAAAGGCTTCTAAGAGTGTGAAATTTGGTATTCTAAAGACGTAAATTCAAGTTTATATTGACACTGAAAATCAGCGAAATCAAATTTTGCAATTCACAATAAATTGCATATGCCAACGAAAGGTATAGACTTCGGCACGGCAGAAAAAGCAGCCCTTCTTTCGTGTTTTTTCTTTTTTTTTTTTGCAAAACTGCTACCGTTAATGTTAGTTTAAACGTTTGCTGTCATACACTATATATTTACTCACACACATACATATATATGTACTTTCATACACATGTATGTATGTATGTATGTTTTAAGGTAATAATATGTAAATATAACCGTTGCTTAGTGCAATGAAAACCACAGCCATCGGGAAAGTTGAGACCTTCTACCCATTTTATGACACATATTAGCATATGTGCATAAGTATGCATGTACAGAGCGTAATATTTACTAATTTGTACTAGTTTAGGATGGGTTGGGGACTGTGTCTGTAGTTTTTTAAGTATCTTTTGTATCTTTATGCCAGCCATTACATACATATATGTACATCTGTGTTATATCGTCGGCTATTTAGTGCTGTGTTTTCATTTTCTGTGTATATGTATTTTTAAAACTTATTTTTGCACTAAATTGTTGTGACCTGGCATTGTGTGGGTTCTGACATTTAAACCACCTTTAATTATATTTTATGTTGTCATTGATGGTGTTGTTTTTTTTGTTTTTTTGTTTTTTGTTTTATGCTATCCATGTTAAAGTGTCACAATTTTAGCCTTTACCGTTAACATTCATTTCATTGGTTGTGTGTATGTATGTATGTATGTATGTAAGTAAGTCAGTGGAATCAGTACATGCTCTAGATTTATCATTGACAATTATAGATAGCTAAAACGAAAATAAACATGTATTTACATACAGATGTATGTACTAGAGCTCCAGATAGCCGGGTATCGAGCATTGCGAGCAGCTCGATGCTCGCTCGATACTCGCTCATTGCTCGACTGCCCAGTAGAACAAAAAAAATTCAATTTTGTTTGTCAAATTTTCTTTGGCGTTTCAATGATTTTTACACTTTGCATAAATAAATTTAAAATTATTAAACAAAATTTTGAGAAAAAAGTCAAATGTTTGTCAAAATACTCGAAATGCTCGTGCTCGGCTCGAAAATTTTTCGAGTAATGAGCAATGAGCAGTTGTGCGAGTGCTCGCTGCTTAAATGCTCGCACAGCTCGAAAATGTTTGAGCAAAATCTGAAGCTCTAGTATGTGAACACAAGTTCATGCGACGTAAGTCAAAACAGTTATAATTTTTTTTGATGATAATTGAATTTTTTTTTTTAATTATTATTATTATTATATATATATATATATATATACCTATACCACTAAGGTAGTTTCCTTCATGTGTACATATTTTTCATCTATGGTATTAATATTAAAAAAAAAAACATTATTTACGTGAACAAGAAGCTAATGTCTCTACAAAAATATATAAATTTCTCTTAACTACGAACATCCAAGACAAATCAAAGAGTTTTGTCTTGCCTTCAACTCAATCGGCATCAACTCTGAACTTTTGAAAATACAATGTGGGAAGAATCATTGCTCAAACGAAGTAAATAGCTCAAACGCTTACAGCACTAATTAGCGATGTAAAGTCTATTGACATTTTGTAAACAAAGCAATTTCGTACTCGAAAAATTGTTTTCAATTTTTTTTTGGGTTTTTTTTTTTTCTTTAAACGAAGCACGGCAAAAAGCAATCATGTCGAGACATGTTTCATTTCCCATAATACAAACCATTGTATCTAACTCCAGATTTCGTACCACAACAAATAATATGTACATAATTGAGCGTAATTACCACCAGCTGAGTCGTGACAAGAGGAAGTGACGACGATACGAAAACAATTGTGGGTGAAATACATACTGACTGTAAAGTGGAATGAATAAAATGAAGAGATTTTTATGTGAATATACTTGGGTTTGTATTTTATGTGTATACATATGTACCTATGCATGTATGTTGGAAATTGGAAACCAAATAAAGTCTTTGGATTTGTGTTGTTAATGGTGTATGTTTGAAATTGGAAACCAAATAAAGTCTTTGGATTTGTGTTGTTAATGGTGATGGGAATTTTACGTCAGGAATATCGTATGCAAAAATATACCACACAAAAAATATAGTAAAATGAAAGAAAATTAAGTAGAATAGCATAAAATGTAAAAATATATTTAAAAAAAATGTAGTAAAATAAAAGAAGATAAAAATATAATAAAAATTAAATAATATAAACTAAATTTAATTAAATGAATTAAAATATTATATAAAAAAATTAAATTAAAAAATTAAATTAATTCATATAATTAATAAAATTTCATAAATTAAAATATTATATACAAAATTAAATTAAATCAAATTAAATTAATAAATTAAATCAAATTTAAATAAAATAAAATGAGTTGGCATAAATAAAAGTGCGGTAAAATAAAATAAGATAAAATAATAATATTAATAAATAAACTAAAATAAAAAATTAAAATAAAATAAAATAAAATTAAATCAGATAAAATAAAAAGAAATAAAATAAAAAAGTAAATAAATTAAAAATACTGAAATAAAACAAAAAAAAAAATTAAATAATAAAAAAATAAATATGAAACAAAATTTAATAACTTAAAGATATAAATAAAACATATATAACTAAAATTGAATAAAACTGAAATAAAATAAAATAAAATGAAATGAAATTAAGTAATAAGAAATTAAGTAAAAAGAAATTAAATATAAAAAAAGTTAAACAAAATAAATAAATTCAAACAAAAAAAGTTAAATAAAATAAGAAATAAAATAAAATATACGGAAATAAAATAGGATAAGAAATTTATAATAAAAAAAATAAAATGAAATAAACTAAACAAAAAAAATAAATAAAACCGACTCAAAAGAAGAAAAATAAAATAAATTAAAATGAAATAAAATAATAATATAAATATATATTAAATTAAAACAAATTAAAACGAAATAAATAAAAATAGAATTTTCAATTAAAATAAATTAATATAAAATAATATAATTTAAAAAATTTAAAATTAAATACAAAAAATTAAATAAAATTAAAAATGAAATAAAGTGTAGTGCAATAAAGTAAGATGAAAAATAGAATAAAATAAAATCATATAAAATAAAATGAATTAAAATGAAATAAACCCAACAAAAATATAAATGGAACCGGCTCCCATGAAATAAAATAAAATACAGTAAAAAATAAATAAAACAGAAATAGAATAAAATACAATAAAATAAAATTAAAATAATAAAATAAAACAAAATTAGAATATTATACACCAAAATATCGCATAAGTACATATGTACATAAAAATTTATGTACGCATTGAGTTGCTTTGGAATATAGTTGTAAAATTGCATAAATTTTATTGCATAAATTTCATTTCTATTCACTTAATTTATTTTATTTTTTACTATCAGCTATAATAGAGCGTTTATGTCTTCACAATTGACATTGACAATCAGTTGCATAAAATATAACAACATATCCACACAGCTATACATATATGTATATCAGCTATCAACAAGAAAAATTATTATATGCACTCGAATGAACAAACTAACATATTCAGATTCAGAAAAATACATACACACATAGATACATATGTATGTATGTACATATATTATGTAAAATAATTTACACCGTTAACAACCAATGATTGCACCTTTTTGTTAATATGCATACGTATACACACATACATACATATGTATATGAATGTACGAGTATGTATAATTACTTACATATGTATGTACATACATGCAACCTGTTCAACGCCAATAGACCAACGACCGTAAAAACCCGTTCCAGCTATTAGCAGCACTTTAAAGGCTATAACCACTATTGCAGCAATTCTTTAGTTGGCTCATTCATTTGCCTACTTTGGTTTGTTTGTCGTGTTGTCGCGCTGTCGTGCCGTCGGCCAACAGGCTATCAATGTAATTATATGCTTCAGTAAATTGCAAATAAATAAAAATCAAACATGAAATAATTCAAAATAGAAGCGAAACAAAGTGCTACATAATTATGAAAAATAAAAAATGAAAATATATGAAAACAAAACAGAGCGAAAATAAATACTATTTCTAAGCAAAAAGAAAAAAAATCATTTTTCTCTTTTTTTTCAACTAAATGTTATATAGCAATATAAAATGGCTCTGAAAAGTATGTAGAGTTGTTGGCATGCAAACAGTCATTTTTTGAGCTCCACCAGCGTCTGCACTTGTTTTCCACCAACACTGCGCTTGTGAGTCATAACCGATTTCAATGCTAGGCAATTTCCATATAAGGAAAGCGTTTAAGCATTTTTTTAATTTTTTTTTATACTTTAGGAATTTAAATGGATTTTTAAATTATGTTTATTAAGTCTTCACATCACAGAAAATATATTTTTCGGTTTTGTGCTACCAAAAAAAAAATTTTTTTATAGTATATTTTATCTCGCTGACCAACCCAAAAATAAAATTCAACTCCCTGCCTAGTAAAGATAAGTAAGTATATGTATATGCACTTATAACGGTACTGTCAATAAATACCCACACAAATGCTATGAAAGCATATATGTATGTAAAGCACTTTGTAGCTTTGTATACTACAATCCCTGATGGGACTTGCTTTAGAATGTTTTATCTAACATATCTGCCCGCATCGGCGTCAAATGATGGCACTGATAAATTATTGAAAACATATGTTTGTAGTGTTAAAAATATAAATTCATGCATACATACATATGCATATTTGAATGCATAAAGTGTAGGCGATTGCCTGTGCTTGGCTGCAAAAAAAAAATTCTGTCGGCTCACAGATACTTGTGCATACGCCGATGATGGTGATGATGATGAAGATGATGGAGCTGATGAAGATGATGAAGATGATGAGTGTTGAACACTCAGAGTTTTGAATTTTTTTTTGCGTTTGTCTCTTTATTTCCCATTGCTTGTGTTGAGTGGCTTTTTTTGTTTTTTATTTATTTTCACATTTTTGCAGTGATATGCGTATGAAATTATATTTAATTTTGGTTCTCTCATCTCTTAGTCGATTTTTTTCTGTTTACATACATTTTTTATTTAGTTGCTATTTTACTTTTTGTTTACTTTTGAAGTCAGACGAGTTCAACGTATTTTTAAGTGGACTCTGATTACAGGAAAACTAAAAAATAAAAATTAATAGCTTCAAAAAATATAGTAAAAATATGAACGCTTGTACATACATATGTATGTAAGCAATATTTTTTTGGTCCCTGGGTTTTTTGCCACAGTAAAATTAGCATTTTAAAATTTGTATGCCGTCAATTGATGTTCTCCAACTGTATACAATTGTTAACTAATGATAATCTCTTTTATGTAATATATTTTTCACCATTTCAAATGTTAATTGCAGTTCACGTGTATACTTTAACGTTACTTAACGAATATGCTATAACCTGATTATTGCAAAAATAACTCGAGAGCCAAATTGAGTAAAAATATGAAATTGATCAATTTCGAAAGAGTTCCATGATAAACATCCGAATGAAAGTCTGAAAAAATATTCATTCCAAGTTCCCCCAACTTTGAGAAAGTTATAGTTCTCAAGTTGATATAACATCGTTCTCTAGGGTATCCTCAACTTTGAGAAATTTATAGTTCTCAAGTTGACATCATCCGCTCCCTAATATTTCGGCGATTTTGGGAAATTAATAATTCTTAAGTCGATATACAACTTTGTTCTCTAGGATTTTCTCAACTTTGAGAAATTTATAGTTCTCAAGTTGATATCAATCATTCTCTAATGTTTTGGGCGTTTTTGGGATCTTTAGACCTCTCAAGCCGATTAACAACTTTGTTATGTAGGGTTTCCTCAACTTTGAGAAATTCATAGTTCTCAAGTTGATATAACATCGTTCCCTAATATATCGGAGATTTTGATATATTAATACTTCTGAAGTCGATATATAACTTCGTTCTCTAGGAGTTCCTCAACTTTGAGAAATTTATATCTCTCATGTTGATATCAATCACTCCCTAATATTTGAGAGATTTTGAGAAAATAATACTTCTCAAATCGATATATAACTTCGTTTTCTCTTCTCTCAACTTTGAGAAATGAATAGTTTTCAATTTGATATCAATCGTTTCCTAATATTTTGGCGATTTTGAGAAATTAATACTTCTCAAGTCGATATATAACTTCGTTCTTTAGGGTTTCCTCAACTTTGAGAAATTTATAGTTCTCAAGTTGATATCAATCATTCCCTAATATTTCGGCGATTTTGAGAAATTTATAGTTCTCAAGTTGATATCCAATCTTCGAGTAAAAAAATTAGATCAGAATGATTTATGTCACTCAATGCATTTTTTTTAATTATTTTTATTTTTTTTATTTTTTGCTTTTCGAATTAAATTTCGTTCTTTTTTTATAAAAAGTTACTTACACCTTACTAACAGCTCTTTTGGCGCCATTTTCTCCACAAATTACAACAGCTCAAGGTAATTTCTGATGAGTTATTCACTTACCACAATCTAAAGCGACATCATTTTACTTTTAGCTTAACAAGAAAGCATGCCAAATTGAATCAACGCGTTAAGCCTAAAACTAATCCCATAAGCGCGACGAAAAGTATAAGGTAAAAAGTGAAATATCGAAAGCAAGCAAATATGAAAAATTATATAGCTAGAATCCATGCGGTATTATGGGCTTTAAATTATGAAATATGGTGGCAAATTTCGCCACAAGGGACTACATAAAAGGGAGTGACAGTGCACTGCTGCTGGCTGCCATTAAAGTCAACGAAGAAATGGGAGTGAAAATGCTGTAAATAATGAAAATAAAATTATATAAAAATAATTGCATGTCTGGAGAGTGAACTAAAAAAAAAAAAGAAAAAGAAAAAAAAACAATACATATATAAGAAAATAGCGTAAAAATTATTTATAATTGTGTACAAAGTAACATCGAACCAAGAGGCAATGGCCAGCCAACGAGCGAGTGAGCAAGTAGTAAACCATGCATTTAAGGCAACCACCACACACACCGGTTTTAACGGCGCGGACAGGCGGTGTAGAAAATCAAGTGGATGCAGATATAAAACAAAATAAAAAATTATAAGAAAATAAGCAAAAAAAAAAAAACGAAATTCATTGGGTGTGTGCAAAGTGCAACGGTTGAATGGAGTTGCCGCAGTTGATTTCAGAGAAAAAGAAAATATATGAAAACCAAATGGCGTGTGCAACAACTAAAAACGATGAAAATAATAAACAAACAAAATACGAAAACAACAAAAATAATAATAAACAACTTCGAGCAATAGACAGACATACGAAGGAAAAAAGGAAAAAAAAAAAATAGAAAAAAAAAACAAAAAAATGCAGCTCCATAAAGATGACTATGGCAGGCGAATGAATAGTGAAACTTACTTACTACTCGCTTATTTATTCAATGGTGCTCCAACAACTTGCAACAAATATTTACAAATGTATGTATGTGCAATAAATGTGCATGCAATGTTTACAGCGAAAGGTGGAGGTGCACTGCCAACACTCGCCACACTCAGACACTAAATCCATTGCAATGTGAAATATTTAAATTTAGCTGCTGAATCGCTTGATGGCAGACGACAAAAGTGTGAATATTGCCAACACCGGTCACGTACTGCTGACTGCACGACTGCTGAGTGCTGACTGCTGGATGGTCGTCTTTCGTCTAGCTGACGGCCGCCCATCCGGCCAAGGTGGCAGACATAATATGCGCACACAAATTTCCAAGAGAACCTACCATTTATCGGAAAAAGAAAGGAAAATTTTACAGACAGGCGAGAACAAATACAATTGTAAGAAACTGCAACTGTCACCAAGCCAAGGGAGTGTCCATTAAAAAGGAAGAGTAATGGGTATGATGTGCTTATAAATAAATATACAAACATATAAAGGCATTCTAAAATGGGATGCGGCGGATAGAGGAGGAAACGTTGTAGACCAAGAAATTTAATACACACTTAAAACCACGAAATTTACATAGAAAAATTTAAGAGCAAATAAAATGAAATTATTGTTGAATAAGGCAGCAGTCAGCCAGGCTCCGTGTGTAGACGCCATGGATACGTACGTCCATATATTTATAATGTTGTATTTATGTAAAATCATGAGTGCTCAAATAGGAAGCGACAAATGCTTTATAAATAACAGATTTTGCAAATAAACAGTAAAAAGTTTGTGGTGATGATGATGATGATGACACCGTTAAGTGATGTTTTTGATGATGGCTTTGCATTTGAAGGTAGCAATTCACCTACACACATATTTACACTTGCGGTTAGCACTATCTTTTGCATGAGATATAACCACAAACAGCGGAGGTGGCACTGAAGGCAGGCAACTCGAGTGCATAATCATTTCGTTATTGGCAATTTGCACCCAAGTAATAAAGAAAATATGAAAAAATTAAATATTTGCAAGTATTTCGCAAAGTTTGCTTTGAAAATACTAAAAGGCTTTAAATGAAAAGAGTCACTTCAGTGTATTACAGATGTATTTTAAAAACGAATTTTAAAAATTGTCTCAAACAGTCCGAAAACTTTTGATTATTCGGAAATTCATGGGCTGATTGTAAATTTTAATTTAAATCAATACAATTTTTTTTGAAGGTCACTTTCTTTTATTTATTTTCTTAATTATTTTCCTTTGCTTCTTTTCTTTTATTTGTTTCCTTCATTTTTTCCATTTATTTTTTCATTTTTATTTATTATTTGTAAATGTTATTTATTTATTTATTATTCATTTTACTTTTTATTAATTTTTTCCTATTTAATTTATTTTTCTTTGCTTTTTATTTATATATTTTTTCTAATTTTTATTTTTAAATTTTTTTTATTTTTAATTTTTTTATTTTACTTGAAATTTTTTTCTTTTAACTTATCTCCTATTTTTGTTTTTTCCAATTCTTATTTTTTTCTTATTTTTATTTTATTTTTTCTTTTATTTTTATTTTTTCTTATATTTTTATTTTTTCTTATATTTTTATTATTTTCTTCTATTTTTAAATTTTTCCCCCATAAGTTTTCGTTTTTTATTAATTTTTTTCTCCAATAAATTTTTTTTTTACTTTTCTTTTAAGTTTTTTTTTGTTTCTTTTGTTTTATTTTGTTTTTCTTTTATTTTTTTCTTTCTTTTATTTTATTTTTTTTTCTTATATTTTTATTTATTTTTTCTTTAATTTTTTCTTGTATTTTTTCATTAATTTTTTCCTTTAATTTTTTTCTACTTTTTTTCTTTTATTTTTTCCTTTAACTTTTTTTCTACTTTTTTTCTTTTATTTTTTGCTTTTTTATATTTTTCTTTTACTTTTATTTTTTTCTCTTACTTTTATTATTTCTCCCCATTTTTATTATTATTATTATTATTATTATTATTATTATTATTATTATTATTATTATTATTATTATTATTATTATTATTATTATTATTATTATTATTATTATTATTATTATTATTATTATTATTATTATTATTATTATTATTATTATTATTATTATTATTATTATTATTATTTTACCTTTAGTTTATTCTATTATTATTATTATTTTACCTTTAGTTTATTCTATTATTTTAATTTTTTCTCTTATTTTATCTTTTTTATTTTTTTCTTTTTTTTTGTCTTATTATTAAATTTTTTCTATTGTTAATCTTTTTCATATATATTTTTTTTTTGTTTCATTTTTTATTTGTTTTTTTATGTATCTTTTGTCAATTTCTTTTTACTTAATTTAAATTTTTTATTATGTTCGCTTTTTTTCTTTTTAGTGGATATAGTTTTTTGTGTTTTTTTTCAAATTTTTTATAAATGTTTTAAATTTTTAATTATTTTTTTGATAGATTTTTATTTTTAATTTTTTTTATTTAAATTAAATTTTTATATTTATTAATATTTAACTTTTTAGTAATTCTTTTTTTTTTAATTTTTTTTGAAATTTTTTTTTTGAATTTATAAAAAATAAAAAATAAACTTAAAAAATTAAATAAGAATACAAAAAATTTAAGAAAAATTTTAAAAAATATAATAAATATATATATATATATATATATATATATAAAATAAAAAATAAACTTAAAAAATTAAATAAGAATACAAAAAATTTAAGAAAAATTTAAAAAAATATAATAAATATATATATATATATATATATATATATATATAAAAAAATAAAAATAAAATTTTTTGTATTCTTATTTAATTTTTTAAGTTTATTTTTTATTTTTTATTTAATCCAAATTATATCATCCGAACAGGATGAGTGAAGGTATAAACGGGGCAGCTTCGGCTTTGGTGCACTCTGACAAAATAACTGGCTATCGTTTCGGACTTGCTAGACGCGCAGCACCCAAACAAAGAGTATGGGCATCCGGAAGTAGTCAAACTGCTAGTGAAACTAACTCCAAAACGAACGCAAGATTGTAAAACGTCTCGGCAACTCTGAGGAGGCAAAATGCAATAAAGCATGACTCAGATTCAGGAATGGCCTTCGGAACCAGAGTAGGGCATGCTGCATCACAATGAGGAGCAGCAGGTCGCACGCTGAAGCAAACTGTCTTTCAAATTGCACTATTATTGATGCCGAGAGGCCCCATATCGTCTAATGGACCTCCATTTAGAGACAAATCTGTTTTTCAGTTAGACACTGTTTGTCGAATTTGAATGTGGAAATCGATTAAAACTGTTATTTTTTTAGATTTGATGCAGTAATTAGTGTTGAAACGCGCCGAGCTATGGTACTCCATGAACTGAGTTCATAGATAGAGAATAAATAAGTATAAATCTCTCGACTTGATAATTCGTATTGGTTTGTAAATCTCTAATTTTATAATTTACGTAAATGAGCATGATACACAAAGAAAATGTCAAAAACAAGTGTTTCGTCAAGAACTTTGAAATATGATATTTTTCATGAAGAAATCGTCTTCAAAAATCCGTGAAATGGAGAGGGAAAACATGAAAGAGATTCTATGCCTACTACCTTTACCAACTGTCTTTGCAATTTCATGCATAAATGAGTAATTCCAAAGAATTTGCTAATCAAGCATTTGAAAAGCATACCACGAGTAGGTAAGCTCCTCACAGGGCAGACAAAACCCACCAAGCAAACATAGTAATACAAACAAATAAACATTTCTTCAATGGCCCTCACCATTTGGCCGTGCGAAGAGAAAGTCTACAACAACAACAACAACAACAACAACAACAACAACAACAACAACAACAACAACAACAACAACAACAACAAAAACAGCGGATCAACCAGCCGATGACCACTGGATGGCGATTAATGTCAACAACAACAAAAAAATATTAAAATTTCAACAAATTGAAGCCACTTACTACCGGTTTCTTTTCATACAAAATTTGCAGGCTAAACGAGACATGCGCTGTAGTAGCAGAAGAGGGGAAGGAAATGAACGTAATAAACGCGCTTCTTTCCAACAAGTACTTGTACGTACTAAAAAGATACATATATAGATGCAGTGCAAACGAGCAGGGGAAACCAAAAGGTTTGTTGTACGCTCGCCGCATACGCTTTTGCTTGTGTGCATAGCTGTAGTGTAATGAAGCGTGGAGGTCAAGGTCCCCACTGCAGCGGCAGCAGCACCATCAGCTCAACAGCTGAGCAAATGTGTGCGTGCAAATAAGCCCCAAAACCAGCCGCTACGTGATGTGCGAATCAGTCATGGCTAACAGCTGCGGTGGCGTCGACTGAAGCCAATGAATTTCGTTTGTGGGCACTTGGTGGCGAGCTGAATTCGCTTGGCTTGCCTCGTTTCGGTTTGGTGTAGTGTAGAGTGGAACGTGATGTGCGCGCAGATTGCACTAATTTAAATTAATGCCGCTACTAAATGAACGAATGCCAAAAACAAGTAAACCAAAACAAAATTCTTTTAGTAATGATAAAAAAAAATGAAATTTAAATCATTTATATGTAACAAAAATGTGTACATATGTATATATTCTTGCTTTTATATCTACATATTTATTTTTATCGACATGTACAGCAAGCGCTTCGCTGTTTCCGATTGCAGATAGCGAGTAGAAAGAACGAGTATCGCAATAAAAATTTTCGAGTGCTGCAACGTGCTTTGTTAAAGAAAACTCCAGTAGCATTTAAATACATTTCCATGTACATACATATATACAAGTATGTAAATTTGTGTACAATATTTTTTATCAAGATAAACGCTGATTCACTGCTCGTTCACACGTTCATGCTACAGACTAACTGTTGCCAGCACCAAGAAGCTGTTATATTGTTAAGCTGACGAGTATGCCTAAGCACCGAGTTCGGTTTGTAGCGAGAAGCAAATAACAGTTAAGACAACTTTTAGAATGCATACTGTTAATGTGCTACCATGAATGATGGAATGAACATTGAAATAAACTCAAAAGACGCATAAAGATCCAACTCTTAGCAACAAACTGTTAGATGGCTAGCTGTTTGATCAACCGTAATATAAACTATTTAGTAGGCCAATCATCTAACTGTTAGAGATACGATTTTTTTTATTAGCTAACTGGACGCTAATAATGTGCGAATATATAAGCATGAGCAGGGATCACTTGCACACTTGCTTAAATAAAATATGCCACCTATTGGAAGCTCATTTAGATGTGTGCTAGTAGCAGTCTGGTCTTACTATTCTACTTAATTTTTTTTTTTTTTTTTTTGACATGGACTCGCGTCATTCAGCTCCCGCCCAATCGACCCGAAAGAGTTCGTCTGGAAAACAACAAAAAATTCTACTGGTACAGGACTGAAAACCAGTGACAGTTTGGACTTACCAACCCTATTAAACCGCTACAAAAGCTACAGATTCGATTGCCAGCTCTAAAAAAAATTAGTTTAAAATAAGAATATATAGAAAAAACATCGGTCTATCTATAAATTGTGTTCAGTAAATATTTCTGGGTATAAAAGGAAGAGTAAATGCAATCGAAATTGGGAGAATGAGCATTTAAAATACTGCGAAAACATCTGAGAAAGATATATTTCTACTGAGGACCTTGAAATGTATAGACAATACAGGATGTTGACATTCCCTCAAGGTTAGACTTAAGTTGATGTTTCCAGGTTGAGTACACTATCTCGGTCTGGCTATACACCGGGAGATGCAAAATTGAATGTGGTTTAGGAACCGCGTATAATCCCAGTATCTTACCATATCCCTCCATATGCGGAAAACTAGGCATAGAAAAGGCGTGTAGAGCTCTAAGTCGAAATATTTTCGACAACAAAAAAGTTGACTAGTTGACCAAGTAGGCAGCAGTGAATGGGATAGAACATCACATACAATTTAAAAAGGTAACCTAGAACAGATGGAAATCCATAATCAACTGCTAAATAATGAAGCAGTTTTGGCTCACATATAACGGAGCAAGAACAAATAAAGGGTCTTGGAAAATAACGGGTGGTTGTCCCTGTATTGAGAATGTATTTAATGCAGACTTATCACTATGAACTATGAATACCGTAGATTCCTTACAACAGAAACTTATACCAAAGTAGTCCTAACGAGATACTAAGTTCATTTTTTGTTGATAGTCAAATGGCCCTTACCTCTATTAACACAGAAATTTATATAATTAAACTACCTAAGAGTCCATTGTGACGCCTAAAGCACTGAAGAATATTTGATACAACACTCAGAGCAGTTAGCTTAAATCTTTCTGCGAAGGTAAATCAAGCACTGAATATTTCTAGACTTAATGGGCAATAATGATTACTCCTTTGTGTTTTTTTCTTTTTCTTTTAATCTTAATTTTTTACCCTTGTAGGTTTTCTGACGCTCACAGTAGCCGAGTGGTTAGTAGTACGAAGCATTCTCTCTGCAAAGAAATTTCAATCCTCCAAGCGTATTTCTGACATGAAATAAAAGCTTCTCATAAAAATCCGCCATCCCTTCGGAGGCGGCTTAGTATAAACTGCGGATATCCCATTTGTTGGAATATAATATAAAGACGTGCATCACAAATTTGAGAAGGAGCTCGGCCGAAAATCGCTTAAGCGGTTATATAGCGCCAATTATATACACTTAAAAAAATTGTAGGACCTTTTGCTTTTATTCAGGATAATTTAAAAAATTTCTAGTTATAATTTTCTTTCTGGAAAACCGGTTGTTTAAGGAGTTAGGTGGGTTTCAGAGGTTAAAAAAAGGAATTTATACTCTTTTTTTATATATACAATCATATATTTTATCCCAAAATTCAACATATCAAAGATACATATTTAAACAGTATTTTGTGAAAATTTTATTCAAAAATTCCGAAAGCTCAGTCCTTGGTACCTCATCTCTCAAAAAAAAAAATGCTCCCGCAGCGTAACTCATTATTGGTTCATCTAAAATAAAAATACCAACAAATTAAAATTTGAATTTTTGACAGACAGACAACAAAAAAACAAATTTTTTCAATTTGATAAGACAAAAAAAAATTTCAAACCCACCTAACCGCTTAAGATAGGTTTTGAAACATTTGTTTCATTAAGTTTTTTTTTTTCAATTTTTTGTCAGCCTTTGTTTGGTACTGTAGGGTTTTTTTCATAAGAACGCATAAGCATGTGTATATATGGGAGTTATAAGAGTTTAAGGATTGTCAACATTATGACCTTTTCAACTACTTCTCAGATTTTATAAAAGTTCTCTAGACATGTACAAGGCTGTTGATGGGAGTATTCTAGTCCGGAACTTTGAAAAATACGATTCTTTTTTGCATATTTTTAAATTTAAAAATATGTTTGTAAGAGGATTTTTCAAAATTCAAATTATTTTCGGAGAAATAGTTGTTTTGCTGACGCGGCATTCATACTGGTTCTACCTTTACGCGAAACTTTTTAACGCGTTTTTCTCGAAACTGTCTTTTTCAAAACGATACTCACGATTTCTCAAGTTCCACTGAACTGATTTACTTGAAATTTTTGGAGAATCCTCTTTATAGCCTTCTCTATGTCTGGAGCTACGCTCATCCCCAAAATTTAAATTTTTACTATTTTTTGAAAAATTCGAAAAGTCACATAGAAGAAAGGTTAAATAATTTTTTTTCGAACGTCGCCATTTTGTGAAAAAATATTTTTGTCGACTTTTACGTAGTTCCAGACATTGCGGCATTCCTCTAGATTAATAAATTTTTTTTTTCAGATTTCAGGGCTGAAATCGTGGGTATGGTCACGTGACGATTTTTCACGACCCCTCTCCTCCACTTCGTCAGATGTTAATTCGCGGAATTAAAAACAAATTTTTTTTTTTTTTTTTGTTAATAAATAATATAGAAAGATGAATAGTAAAAATATTGATTGCTTTCTTTTTACGAAGCTTCAAAGAACCTAAAATTCATCTCTCTAGACAAAAATACCCCCTTAGAGAGCAAAACTGTATGACGCTATAGCATTTTTTGGCGACTTTTTAGTAGAATGAAAATACAAAGAGCCAATATAACTGAACTTCTACCAATTCGCATGTTATTTTTTCATCTACTCAAAACCAAAAACCCAATCAGAGAAGAATAGAAGACAAGAAAAAAACTCAATACACACATGTATTAAAATTTCCGCTTAAAATTTCTCATTTTACTAAATACACATTTATCTTTCATTCATTCTATATTATTTATCTTTCATTGAGCTGCTGAGCTGCTGAGCTGCTGAGCTGCTGAGCTGCTTTAAATATATCCATTTCGGTAATGAAAATACTTCACATTGAATATTCATAGCAAACATCAAACAGAAAAATAGCATTGACATATTTTTTTTATTACTTTACCATTAATAATGATACGCGTGAGAGGAAGGATGACAGAGCGGAGAATTTTTTTATAAGCAAATAGTTAGGTCCATTGGATTCGTTTTAAGTAAAAGTTGAAAAGAATTTGCTTATCTGGGGTTGATAAATTTCCCAGCACAGCACACACAGCTGATGAATATCTTCTTTTTCCTATAAAACTAGTGACTTGGCATAAGACCAACAGAAGAGAATTGTCAACTACTGAATGACTGACTATAAATATACCACAAATAATTTTCCACTTTTCCATTTCTTCAATTTTTATGACATTCTTCATGTTGTTGCAATCTCAGTGGACTGCGCGATGGAGTAAATTTAAATAAAATATTATATTTAATTGCACAAATGATGGCGTTGATGATTTACCCCCTTAACTGTGGTAATTTTCTGTTCGGTATACATATAAGTCGGCAGAGAATAAGTTCTTGAGTAAGTGATAAAATTGAAAAAGAATGTGCATGATAAGTATGTAAAAAAGAAGAATAAGCAGAAAAATATAGTAGTACTAAGCGAGTGAGTGTGCGAGTGGGAATGCAGAGGGTGATCCATTTAGAGGTTCCCTACTTTTTTAAAGAAAAAAAAAACACAGAAAATTCAAATTTAATGGCGAATGTTTAGTATCATTCGAAAGAACATTCTTTGGCATTTATTTTTTGAAGATTATTCTCTTTTTCAAATGTTGGCCGCGGCTACGTCTCAGATGGTCCATCCGTTGAGTCCAATTTTCGATGAGTCGTTCGAGGATTTCGACTAGTACCTGGCGAATGACACGCGTGATGTTTTGCTCCAAGGCCTGAATCGAAGCGGGATTGTCAGTATAGACTTTAGATGTCACATATCCCCACAAGAAAGTTTTACAGTGTGATATCACACGATCTTGGTGGCCAATCGACCGGCCCAAAACGTGAAATTATCTGCTCACCGAAGTGTTCTCTCAATAAATCCATTAATTGATGCGATGTGTGGGATTGAGGCGCCGTCTAGTTGAAACCAAATGTCGCGGAGATCACGAGCTCCAATTTTAGGCATCAAATAGTCGGTTATCATGGCGCGATAACGGTCGCAATTGACGGTTACGTTCTCACCGGTATAATTTTTGAAGAAATATGGACCGATGATTCCACCGACCCACAAATCAAACCAAACCGTTTTTTCTGGATAAAATGGCTGCTCTTGAATCTCTTATGACTGCTCTTCGTTCCAAACTCGGCAATTATGCTTGTTTACATACCCATTGAGCCAGAAATGGGCCTCACCGCCGAATAAAATTTGGCTCGAAAACGTTGGATCTTCTTGTCGATGTCGCACGGGAAGGTTAAGCGGTTTCAGTTTTTCCACAACCTGTGTTTTGTATGCTATCAATTTAATACATCAGTCCGAGTTGCTGCGAATGGCGCCGAATCGACCCTCCGCGGTCTTCGTATACACCCTCAGCTACGACCGCTATATTTTCTTCACTGCATGCTGAACGTTGTCCATTCGGTCGAATAATATCCAATAATGAATGCTGGGTCTCAAGATAGGGGATGTTGTTGCGAATCTTACGCTCAGTAGGCCGATTATGTTGACTATAAGTTGAGCGAAGCGCGCAAGACACATTATTTACACAACGTGAATTTACGTAATAAACTTGAATGATTTGTAAACGTTGTTCGGGCGTAAGTCTTTCCATGATGAAATGCCAAACAATACTGATTAAAAATAGCAAGACAGCTTGACACGACTCACGCGTTGTCTGTCAGAAAAAGGCAAGTGAAAAAAGTACCACTACTTGGATCACCCTTTATGTTATGCGCCAGGAACTGACTCAGCAACAAAAGTGGAAGCAATGAAGTCGAACGAGTTGAGAAGGAGCCATTTCTAAAAAATGTAATGCCTGTATGAATGTAAGTGAAGAGCTTCGAGGAAGCATTAAAAATTCAAAGAAACACAGTCTATGAGATATTGGCGCTGCTTTGTATGTCCATGAATTCATATATGTATGTATATATGCTATGGGCATATATTTAAGAATTTATTTGTATGTATTTGTGAAAGTGAAATGGAAGTTGTACTAATTTTAGAACGCCTTGCTGGCTGGCAAGCTATTCTTACCCACATATGTACTTAATCACATCTGTATGTTTCAACGCATGCCAACTGCTAAACACACACACCATTGAGTATGGAAATATAATGAAAATAATTGCTTTGCCTTTGTCATCGAGATACTTTATGAGGCGCACATGTGTGCTCCGTGGTTCCAGTCGTCCAAGCGTCTGACGCCTTGAATTCGTGCGCTGCAAGTCAATAAAGACTTATTTATGTACATGCCTATATGAATATATATATATATATACGAGTATGTGAGTAGATATAAATTAATGCGATTGTGTATATTTTGAAGAAAACATTGAAGATCTATAATTGCCATATTTCTCAAAATTAAATAAAAAAAGAACTTTAAATATACACTTCGATGAGTAGGCTGACGGTAAATGCCTCCGCGCCTAACGCACGTAGAGGAGGAGAAACCAAATGTTAAATAAATACTGAGGTTTTGGCGCGCCAGTGTTGATAAGTTGTATACTGAACTTGAAAATATTCGACATTTTGTAAACATTTGAATTAGTTAGAGCAACAACAATCAGAAATGTATCTGTTCATATAAAACACAGAACCACAAAGTAACGGTGCATTTTTTGTATCTTTAAATTTGTAAACATTTTCGGCCGGAGTTTTTGGAATACCGAATTGATTCCAAGGAGATCATTGCACTTCATTCTTTTCTAATCTGCTAAGTATTCCTGGTGTAGAGGAAAATAAAAGCGCAAAAAGCCTTCGCTCACACAGCAAGTGGCGGTCATGTATGGGAAAACTATTGTGTTCCCCTCCTCATGCGAATCCGAGACGAATATTGGACTTTCTTTGCTTTCATATTGTTATGGCATCTCGTGCTATCATGAGTTCGAATTCTCATCGGGAAAATAAATGAAAAATGTTTGTGATCGCCCCTCGACAGGAAATGTCAACCCCTCTGCGTGTATAAATGCCATGAAATAAAAATCTCGCCATAAAAATTTATCAGACTTTTGGAGCCGGCTTTGACAGATCTGTAGGTTCCTATATTTGTTGGAAAAGCATCAAATTGCACATCACATTTTGGAGAAATTTAGAGCTCAATTAATGTGGCTACAGGCTTATCACCACAACACTTAGTTCTTTTGGCCCATTGGGATACCTTTATGGGTATCCTATCTCCGTACTGTGCTTAGCTCAGCCAGGCAGTTGGAATGGTATTTTCGAATAAGTGGTATACCACGATGCTGCTAAATGCTTGACTGTGACCGAGGTAGTGTTCGACAGAAACTTCCTCCTTTACGTCCATGCAGCTATTTTTGGAGTCATTTGGGAAGCATCTGATGCTGATTGAGAACCGGTCCAGAAGAGGTATAGACCTTTGTAGTCAATTCCAGCCTTATCATATATTTTGCTGTGGATTACAGTAGGTTGTACTTGGAAGACGCTCAGTGGCCCGCTATTCTCATGCTTAAGACGAGTGAGAGTGATGGACGGATGGTGGATCCAGTACTATACCATATCATTGAGTTTTGAGTTGTCTTGATCTAGGATATTTGAATTATCCCATTCGTTCCTCACGGATACTTGTGAAGAAGAGATTATCAAAACAGAATTTAGAGGTTGTGTAGTTCACTTCCTTTGGAACATGCAGGAGAGCTAGCTTCCGGGCGGGCCCTATACCTTGGTCCTTCCCAGGCTGAGTTGCGTTCTGTCTAGCTGAGTAGCAGCTCTCTTCAAGTTTACCATAGAGATCTAGTGGAAGAAATTTTAGAAGAGTTTCCATTGCTTTCGTGGGGGTCGATGGATTTTGGAGGAGGAATTCAGCTGAAAATTGATCCGGCGGTGATTAGGCCCGAGTTCATGACTTCTACTTTCATGATTTAATAAAATAAAAATTTCACCATGTTAGTCTACGACGTTACTTAAATTTTTATTTAATTTTTTGTAAACTTTTTTTCGATTCTGCCAATGGCAAAAAAAAATCCTTACCGAACTGACAGTAAACTTTGCACTACAACACAAACAAAAGAATATCCCGGCCACTAAACGACATTGAGTTTCGTCAGACTCTTTTTCATTTATACTCACCAATCAAAACGAATAAAAGATCGTAGTTTGAAAACCGTCTTCACTTTACATCCAAGTCATGGCACAGTTATGCGCCATCAATATACCAATTTGTCGTAGCTCAATTTTCTGTTTAGAATATTTCAAGCATAACGTTCTCTCTCTCAATGAGCAAGACGATTTTTTTTTCTCTGATCGTCAGTGAGAAGGTAGATACAAAAAGTTTCAAGATTATTTATTTATAGAATTAAAAATGAAAGAATATTTTAAACAAACCCCAGAGTTCTAGCTAAAATTTTAATCACTCATTAAAAAAATGAAAACCAGAGGAAATACATGGAATTCTGGCACACTCATTCTCTTATTTATACATATATATACGATAGAACTCAAGTACAAGTACATAGTTAGCTCGCCTACAACTTCACACTTTTTAATGCAGCTCCTCCTCATTAGTTCTGAAGTTCATTTGCCTTATAATTTCACTGTCAGTATGAAACCAAAAAAGCAAAGAAAAGAGAAAATAAAGAATAATCAAATGACACCTCCTTCACAACCCACACCAATCGTTTCACCTTTGGCATGACTTTAGGCTTCTTCCTACTTTACTACAAAAATAAATATTTTTTTTTCATGCATAGCTTCAGTACTGCTTGTTCGTGCGAGTATGTGAAATACCAGAGCCATGATATGCCTTTTTACATTTCTCCTATTTATCTTATTGAGTATTATGTGTGTTATGTGTTTGTTACCTTGACAGTTTAGCTCGTCATGGCGTGGCTAGACATAGTCATGGTGTGGGTTCTTAAGTAGCTTCCTTCTGGTGACCGTCACGCCAAATAGAACACTTGAAAAGCTCATATTACACTTTCGGCGCAGTGGAAGGCTAATGTAAATATTTGCTTGAAGCCGCGCCAATGCAACAACAACAATAACAACAAATAAAGTAAGTAGTGGTGTTGGAGTAATTGAGTGACGGCTCGATATTTGAAGTAATTCTTACAGCTAATATGGTTAGGCATGTTTGAAGTGGAGGATTAGGCTCGTATGTGTTTGGAGCTTTGAAGTACCATCTACTTACGGTGTTTACTTCCGGCGTGATGGGCCTCTTTTTGGGGGTTCTTTGGGAATGTGAGCATGCTTATGTCCGTTGAATCGTATAGAATGTGGCTGCAATTTTATATCAAGTGGTGTGGATGAGTTTTCTGATACGAGTCTGAGCTACTACATATACAGCAAAAGATGATATAATGTTATTTATATGATAACCTCACTTTTTTTTATTGAAATGACAGCGAATCGGGAAATAATTCAGTTCTCATAAATTATTTTTGATTGTAGTCTTTCTAACAGATTGGAGCTCTTTGACTTTTTATGCTGTCACCAGCTGGTACTGCAACGTTTACTTTCATAGCCCAAGAGCTTTCATTCATTCGGACGACATAACGTAGGCAACGAGCCCTTTCTTTTATTTAGTATTCGTCTCCGCCTGTAAGAAGAGGGGCATAAATCTTCCGCGAAAGTTTTTTCTCCAAGAATGCTTATACCAACTCATAAAATGTCGCTAATGTCTAAATTTCTGCACCAGTTAGCAGATCAGAAATGATGAATTGGTTGTAAAGGTAGGAGGAATTTACTTTTCAATTGCCAACTTAGGTTGAAGTATCCCCTGAAAAAAGCGATTTTGCATTGAATTTCAAGGTTGACTTTGTTCTTGGTATTGATACTAGTTCTTGGACGCGAGTGCGCTAGCTGTTTCTCTAATGACAGGAGATATTTCGTTCTTCTTTAGTATACATTAGATTGAATACGTCACACAAGATGACTTATGTATGCCTGAATCCTCGTTAGGCACCGACAAACTCAAACAGTTCAGAACCAATTTTGATGGATGGTATTGTTCAGTAAATTTATACAGTTAAATTTTGGGAACCAAGTTCACATATGGAAATTTAGACGCAGTTCGGCAAAGCAATGGTTCGTTGACCTCTTTCTCACTGATTTCATCCAAAATTTCGTACATAGCGATTACTTGATCCAGATACAGCAGAAAAGGATCATTTTGTTGGTTTTTAGTTAGATATATGGGGCGTCCCTTATATGTGATATTGAAGAAATTTGGGCAGAGGGCAATGCCGTCTATAATATTGAAGATATCCATATCTATACTGACAGATCCAAAAACCAAGGCAGACAGCGCGGGCTTGTTCTTTGACCGCCCAATAACCAAGGTAGCTTTAAACTCAATGACTATAACTCTGTGTACCAAGTAGAGATTGTGGGCATTACTGAAGATGTCAAAAGAGCAATCGCTTTAACAGGTTAATTTATTAGACTTCTTGTAGACAGTCAAGGGACATTTCAGGCAGTTAAATGTGTCGACCGCAAGTATAATGAACGGGAAAACTAAGTGAATATACATAACTTGGGTCCCAGATGACACGAATGTAGGAGGTAATTAAAAGTCGCATGAGCTAGCTCGCACTGGCAGTCAGCATCGACTGCTTCAAAGTTTCCAGTGTCTTCAAATGTTCTGTAAAACAGTGGAACTTAAGGGAACACTTACAAGTTGTGGAGCAATTCCAATGACAAGTGTACCATTTAACTGCTGCTTTAAGCAAAGGAATCTCAGTATTTTTGTCGGTTTACTAAAGGGGCATATACCTCTGAGAAATCATCTCCACAAGTTAGGTAAGGCAGAATCGGCATAGTGTGAAGCCTCTACAGAGGAGCACGAAACGCTGAGAGTTGTTCTGATTTGTTGGAATGCCCATCTAGGTAAGTAAAGGGTTTTCAAATAGGGATGATATGATTTCTAAGCGTCGTTTTGGCCATTTTGTAACGCTTACAATTTCATCCATGGACCACCATAAACGTCGTGAATTTGCCGATTTTGCCTTCAAACAACTTGAAAACGATAACGATTTTTTTAAGAAAATCATCTTCTACGATGAGGTGTGCGGTAAATAAACAAAACTGTCGATTCTGGTGCGAAGAAAATATGTAAATTATTCATTTACAGTCATTACTTTCACAAAAATTGACAGTTTGGTGTGGGTTTTTGTCTGGTGGAATCATCGGTCTGTACTTCGCTCGCAATGAAGCTGGTAGCACCGTTACTGTCAATAGAGAACGGTATGAATCGATGATAACCAACGTTTTATGGCCACAATTGGAAGAAGTTGATCTTAACAACATCTGGTTCCAACAGGACGGGGCTACGTGTCACACAGCACGTGCAACAACCGAATTATTGCGAGAAAAGTATGGAGATTATTTCAAGAAATTGTGACATTCAGTGGCCTCTCCAAGAAGTTGTGATTTAACACCATTAGACTACCTCTTGTGGGGTTATTTGAAGTCATTGGTCTTTAGCAATAAACCAGACTCTCTTCAAGCTTTAAAAGTCAATATTGAACGTGCTATTCATGACATACGACTCGATTTAGTGGAAAAAGTGCTCAAACATTGGGTTCATCGAACTCGTTCCTGCAAAAGTTGTTGTGGTGGCCATTTGAATGACGTTATATTCAGAACTTAATTGTATCGGTTGCACTTCACACTAAATAAAAAACATTTGAATTTCTTTAACAATTAGTATGTTTTTTTTTTAAAGAAATCATGTCAATCATATATCATTTAAACCAATATCAAAAAGAATACTATTGATCTTGGAATAAAAATTTATTCAGAACCGTAAATTAAATCAATTCTTAAAGTAACAGTTAGTAGAATATAATATTCTAAAGAAATTCCAACTAAAAGCCAACTGTGTATACAGGAAGCCCGTTAAAGCCATCATTCTCAGAATGTCAAGTGCATTTCAACAGCAGAACGCTTCATCATCACCACATCACCAGCAAACTCCCACACAACACGGTGTTGGTAATTTCATTTATCAAGTCAACCTGACACGATGCTTATGCATGTATACACATGACAATAACAACAAAAACAACAACAACAACAATTGGTAGTGTAGGTAACTGCTAAGCTGGTTATAACACCTAACAAAAGGCATACTCGAAGTCATCGACATACACAAAAGGCAATAAACTTAATTATAAATCAATCGATCGATCCATGAAGCGCAAGGCGTAAGCTACAGTCAGTGAGTGAGTAGCCACACAACAAAGGAGTTGTGTATAGTTTGGGTATACTAAAAAGCAAAAGCAAACATTTTTACACTTATGCCATAAAGTGTATATATAGACGTGTGTGTGGCTAAAAACATGCACACAACCATAGATATGTATGCAAGAGTACTCCAGCAGGAGCTTGTTATCCTTGCGAAACACACACTCGATATTGGCACACCTAAATACTAAATAGCTTTTGGATGATTCACCGGCAACCATCATCAAAAAAAAAAAAAAAAAAAAAAAAAACGCCCACCACCACCCACAGCTCCAGGCGGTTGTCGGCTGCCGGTTTCCGACGTGCGCGTGTCTATTCTATTATACTTTTCGCACTCTTCGCATTGCTAAAGTCAAGTTCCACTTGCTCGCGCTTAAGTGTAGAAAAGTGTGTACTTAGACAAATGTGCTGACTGTAACGCTGCCGACTCGAAGGCTTTGCGAAAATGTTGATATTGACTGAAGGATAATGAATAAGCGGAATGATATTTGTATACATACACACATATACATATATATAATATGTCAGGTGTCATTTACGCCATTCATACACGCCTTTTACTCACTGTTTTTCTGCCGTAAAATCGCTGACTAGCGTACTTTCGCCTTATATATACCGATATTTTGGCGTTTTATTGATAATGAAAAAAAAAAACTATGCGCATATTTTGCAATAACAGCACATATTTGTAATATGTATGTATGTATGTATGTATGTATATTCACATTAATACGTTAAAAATCTTATGCAATAATTATTTTACCATAACACGAGTTTTGCCTTAATGAGCGATTGCACTCTTAAGGTTTCGTTTGTTATTGCATAATTTCTATACAGAAAATACCGTAAATAAGTAATTTAATATAGACATATGGTTTCTGCTGTTTTGTATTGAATTTCAAGCAAAATCAAAGCGTGATGCTGTCGGTTTTTCGATTTGACATTCGTTCGTTTTCGGCTGATCGGATTGTGGTGAATGCAATTCATCAATCTTGAATGAATGAGACACAAACGATTGTGTTTTGGTTAGATAAGTCGTGAACGTTTGATGATTGTGCATTTGTTTTTTTAAGTGAACTCAGAAGTAACGCTTGTAACGGTACGATGATATCAGGTGTACACTTGCATGAGGAAATGAGTTGTTGTTTGACGAAACAAATAGAAAAAATTTGAATTAATAGAAAGTTCCGCAATACTCTTATTAAGCCTCGAGTGCATAATAATTACGTTTTCCTTATATAAAAAAAAAACAATTACCAGAATCAAAAATAAGTGCGAATGAGATTAGCGAAGTCGGATGAGGTTAGACATCATCTTATTAATTTAAAAAGAAAAAAAAAATTTTTTTCATGAGATTTTACAAAATTTCCATTATGAATGAATAGGGGATAACATCTATAGGTGAAATATTATGTAATAGGTGTCGGCGACATCGTTCGAAGTCATTTTTCAGTCGACATCACATCGTTTTTATTGGCGAAAAGTATTGCGAACTGTGAAGACAGTTTATCGATAAAATAAATGTAATTTGTCAACTGTTTCGTTTCGTTCGTACAAAATTTTGTTTTTTAAAATGTTACATCAAGCTCAAGCGATAAAGACAGCAAAAACGAATTTAGGGTAAAAAGAAAAATTGTAAGACAGAGCTCTGCTACAATTTAAATTCACGGATTTGCAAATTCCAAAAATCTTTCCGTTAGTTTCTTCAGTTTTATTTCATTTCAGTGATGAAGACAATTTTCGACTCAACAAAGCTTCATTCAATTGTGAACCTTGCACAGCATCCTTCCGGATTTAGTTTTCTATTAAACTGCAGCTAGTTGGCTACAGCTTCCTCAAGTGGGCAGAGGGTTACTTTGTCGTTTTCATTCGCATTTTTTACTTCAAAATTGTAAGCCCGTCACACCCTAATGTAATAAAATAAATAAAAATATATGTACATTTATAATATTTTTTTCATAAAGTTAATTTTTTATTATAAAAATTGAACCTTGGCATTATATGTAAAGCACTACATCATTCAAAAGACCGTCTCGTGAATATCAGCAAACTTCGATCCGTTCGAGGTAATTTTCGACCATTTTTTGGAACAAGATGGGCGGTAATTCAGCCATAACTTGACGAATGTTAGTTTTCCAGAGCTCAAGATTTAAAGGTTTAGTCGTATTTCGCATAGTCACACAAAAAAAAAGTCCAATAACGTCAAATCGCACGATCTCGATGTCCAATAGGCATCGCCAAGACGAGAAATTATTCGGCCAAGACATTTCTCTCGCAATAAATAAAAATTCGCTCGTGTTATTTGAGATGGATGAAATTATGCACGGGAACTACAATATCTGTAATCGGTCCAGTCCCTTCAAATTTCTTTAAAATTTTATCAATTGCTTGACTAGTTGGACGATGTGCACCATAATTTCGAGGCAAATTTTGTAAATTTTTTGGCAATCGCTCCGTGCAATTTTACAAGTTCATCCGGTTTTAGAAGCTCATAATACAGTATGCTCTTGTGATCCCAATAAATACAGAAGTTTACCTTGGCGCTATGGATTACGGCATTGCTTTTGATGTAGCTGATTGGTTAGGCTTCACATATGACTTTTTGCTCTTAGGGTTATCGTAATGGTTTCCTTTTTCATCACTAGTCCCAACACGATGACTTTCGGCAGCGGCTTTCTTCACATTAAAGTAAGACACGAAACTCGATATATTTGATTGAAAAGGAATTGGTGTTATTGACGCATCAAATGAATGGCATATACTTGAAAAGAAGCGCAATGAAAACGCAACTTCGTCATATTGGATAGCTGGAATAATAATCAAGTTACGCATTAAGTTATAGATCCAATAGAAAAAAACTTCTGAAAGTTTATCTAGCGAAATTTCGAACTTAGGAATCTGGGAAAAGCAGCAGCATGCTCTGTTACCCACTCGGTTATTTTTATAAATTTTGTAGAATTTGCAAAATTAATTGGTCATTGAAAGAAAAAAAATTTCCCAGTATATATACATTACATATTTATCAGCTCTTTTGAAAATCCAAAAGAAATCCAAAAAAAGATAAAAAAAAAATGCCAAGTAGTTACAGTAATTCCTCATACTATAATCACTTGTTTACTTCATTTTTCCCCATACCAAGAGCACACATACATATGTATTTCAGTATATATTAAGTAGTCAAAGTGTGACCGGCATATGCTGGTACCAAGCGAAAACCAAAGATCACACGAAACAAAGGCAAACAAAGTGCAAATAAGCCTATCGGCAAGCCGATAGACAGACAAACAGACAGACAGACATACACTAAAACTGGTAGACAGAAGTGTATATATGTAGTAATGTTTATTTGCACACATTACCAAATGGATCTAATTACATTTTGTCGCAAGTATGCTTTGGTCACAATACAAACAGATATACAAGTACATATATATGTTTGTATGTACTTAACAGCCTAATAGCTAGATATGATACAACAACAACTTACTAAATAGTAAAACCACTACTCACTCACTCTTCATGGCGACAAGCTGTGACAGCGCCAGCAAAAACACTGTAACCACATCGCACCACATTAAAATCAGACGTAAGTATGTATGTATGTAGTTATGTTACATGAAGGTATGCATTGTGTCAATGGACAAATGGATTAGCGGCAATGAAAGCAACGAAGAGTAACAACTAACTGTAAAAATATGTATGTATATAACGAGCAAATTTGCAAATCGCAATTGCAAATACAACAAACATTTATTTACACACACAAACAAACAAAATATTTATATATAATTGTCTGCGATCAACTTAAGTAATGCGCTACTTTTTACGCTATTCCCATAGCAACATTAATTTTGCGTTTGTTTTTTATGCTCCACAACAGCTGCACTTGCAACACATTACACCCTTTTACTGCCCACCAAACACGCACAAGCATAAGTCCATTGATGCATTCATTCATTAGGTTGGCACCACACATACATACATATATATATATATATATATATATATATATATATATATATATACATATGTATATATATATGCAAATATATGCAAATATGCAAATATGTAGCGAGTACATCCGCCGGTTAAGCCATTTATTTGCCTTTTCTGTCCATCTCGTTTTGCATTTCTGTTTGCTCTTTGCTTTGCCATTCATTGCATGCATTGATGCTGTAAAATCGCGCAAACATCAAAAGTCAGCAGCAACAGCAGCGGCAGCAGCAGACAATCACCATCAACCCACTAAGCAATAAACAAATACAAAACTATCCATTTGTCCGCGTTCACATTCAGCTTTCCTACGTCCAGCGCAGTTTACGGTCTGTGGCTGAACTGACATTCAAACACATCGTATGCATATACTACACCTCAATTGGTTGACCGTTGTTGTTATTGTAAATGTTAATTTTAATAATAAAGGTGGATTATTGGTTAGAGATATGCAGTGTTGAAAAAAATAATGGAAAGCTCAAATGAAATTGTGCTTCATTATATCTTTAACACACAACTCAGTTTAAAGGAAAAAAAGTAATTTTCCTAATATTTGATAAAATTTTTCGTAATCTACTAGGTACTAAAAATAATTCTTTTTATGAAAAAAGTTTGTGACTTTGCTAAAAATCAAGATATGCGCCTGATTGTAGACAACGTTTTCAAGTTTTTTTTTATGTGTTCAATATGATATGATAAAACCATTGCCTACAATTAGGATGAAATAAGAATAAAAACGGTAGCACCATAACAGATAGTAAAATCAGACTGTGAACAGTTTTAAAAAGTTTTATATTTTATCTTTCAATTTTATTTAAAATTTTATTTTATTTTTTTTCCTAAGCTACTTTGCTGATTGCGATCACAGATATACTATACATATGTAATAATATCAGAAGTCAAAATATGCAACTTTTAATTATTTTTAAATAAATAAAAAATAAGAAAATAATGGAAAGAGCTGGTGAAATTGTGCTTCATTATACCTTTAATACACAATTCTGTTAAAAAAGAGGAATTTTTCTAATATTTGGTCAAATTTTTCGTAATCTTCTCGGAATTCAAAGTAAGCATCTTTGTTATTATGAAAAAAGGTTTGTGACTTTGCTAAAAATCAAGATATGCGCCTGATTGTAGGCAACGTTTTCAAGTTTTTTTTTTTAAATGTTTTCAATATGATATGATAAGAGCATTGCCTACAATTAGGACGAAATAAAAATAAAAACATTAGCACAATACCATATATTAAAATCATACTGGGGGCCGTTTTAAAAGGTTTAATTTTTTATCCTTAAATTTTTTTATTACTGATTTAGCTACTTTGCTGATTGATAAAAAAAAAAATTATCACAAAAGCTTTATCTCTTTCTTTAATTTTTATCTTTACTATTTCTTTTTAATGTTTTTTAAATTTATTTTTTAATTAATTTTTTAATTTCTTGAAATTTTTTTTAATTAAAAAAAAAATTATTTTTTCTTTAGTTTTTCTAAATATTTTTTTTATTTTTAAAATTTTATCATTTCTTTTTTAATTTTATATATATTTATATCTTTTATGTTTTTTTTATTTTTTATCTGCTTTAAAATTTTTTTTTATATAATTTCAATTTTTTTTTTAATTTTTAAATATTTTGAATTTTTTTCTATTTTTTTTGTTTTTTTTTTTAGATTTTTTTTCTATTTTTTTAAATTATTTTAAAAAAATTTTTTTCTTAATTTTTAAAATTTTATCTTTATTTAATTTTATGTATATATTTTTTAATAATTTAAAAAAAATTTTATTTTTTTAAATTTGTTTTTAATTTTTTTTTTAATTTTTTTTTTTAATTTTTTTTTAATTTTTTAAAAAATTTCTTTTAATTTCTGTTAAATTTTTTTAAATATTTTTTTTTATTTTATTTTATTTTTCTTTTTTTTCTAATTTTAAAAAATTTTTTTTTTTTAATTTTTCTTTATTTTTTTAAATTTTTTTTTTAATTCTTTTTTAGTTTCTTTTTATTTTTTTCTTATTTTTTATTTAACATATTTTCATAATTTTTACTCGTATGTAGGCGTAATTCTTTTAATTCTTTCCCTATATGGTTTGCATCTATATACAATTGCATGTATTTTTGTATATAAATCAGTAAAATCTCGTAATTCCATGCAAGCGCCAACAACGAGCCCCCTTTTATATGCAACTTTTAGGCTTTAAACATACTAATGCTGCACTATGAATTTGTGTACATATGTATGTATGTGTATGAACGAACATATGGATATACTCCTCAACAAAGCGCTGAAAAACTTCACACAATTGAATTTTGTTTTAAATTATGCAAAAAAAAAAACAGAAATTAAAATTTTCTGGCTCATGTGAACACTTTTTAGGGCACACAAATTAACATTGTAGCTATTATAAAAATTACAAACAAACAAAATTCAAAAAAAAATAAAAGTAGAGTTGCACAAAATAGTAATTTTCGCGTTGTGATTACAGTAATTTTAATGCGCAAGCGAACTCAATTAAAAATTTTACGCCATTGTTTTACGTAACAAATAAAGTTTTAGTGGAAAGTGTAAAGGAAGCTCCGGATGGAAAATAATGATTATGTGAACATAATTTTACTTTCAAAAAAAAACAAAAAAAAAGGAAATATATAAAAAAATACTAAACTAAAACATAAAAAATTATTTTAAAAAATTATAAAACACAAATATAAAGAAACATATAAAGGGTGATTCGTTTCGAGGTTCCCACTTTTTTAAAGAAAAAAACACAGAAAATTCAACCTCTACTTGGATAGCCGTTTATTAAAAATTTATATATAAAAATATAAATATAAATAAAATAATTGGGTGTACAAATTAATTCGGTCTCTTCTCAAAAGATGGCTCCACTTGCAAGTTGTTGCCGATTATGCAAGCGATTACATATTTCACTGGATTTTTGAATTTTGTATTTTAACTAGAAGAAAGATGCAGCTGAAGACCATCGCATGCTAGAGGAAGTTTATGCAGAATCTGCGCCGATGGAGTAGTTTTGATGCTTCAGAAGTAGTGATTTTAGCGTAGCCTATCCGAAAAAGTTTGAAGATGAGAAATTGGTGGCATTACTGAATCAAGACCTGTGTCAAACGAAAAGTGAACTCGTTATCGGCTACAACTAATGCGTTTTAGCCGTCTGTATTGTGCGAAAAACGACCAGAAACGACCGAAAGGTGAAACATGAAAATGCTCGGTCTCATGTGTCTATAACGGTCAAAAACTACCTGAAAACGCTGAAATGGGAGGTCTTATCCCACCTGCCGTATCCTCCATACCTTGCTACTGATAACGACTGATTTTTTCAGCTGTTCGGGTCTTTGAAGAAATCGAAGATTGGCTCAATGATTGGATCGAGAACAGAGAGGACTAATTTTTTATAGATGGTATACGAAATTTACCAGAGAGGTTGGCAAAAGTAGTCGCTTCCGACGAAAAACACTTTAAATTATGTCTTTTTTAATTATCTCTTATGAAAAAGCCCTTTTTTATACAAAAAAAAGGACCGACATAATTTCTTTTATTTTTTATAGATATTTAAAATTATTTTATAGATATTTAACATTTTCCATATATATTTTTAATATTTTTTAAATACTTTTTTATAGTATTTTTTTATGTTTTTAAATGTTTTTAAATGTTTTCAAAAATAAAAATAAAAAGTAAAAAAAATTTTAAATAATTATAAAATCTAGAAATCTTTAAAAAAAAAAATTTAAAAATTTAAAAAAAATATGTATGCATTTAAAAATGGTTTACAAAAATAAAGAATAAAAAATTATTGAAAAAAAACTAAAAATAATGGCACATTTTTTATTAAAAAAATTACTAAATTATATATATTTTTTAATCATAAATCAAATCTAATATATATTTTGACAAATTATCAAAAATACAAAAATTTTAAGCAGATAGTTTCTCATATTACATTTTTTAGGTCTAAAAAAAATTATGTACTTTTGGAGATTCTGCAGAAAATACCTTAAAAGAATTCGGATTCACAAACAAAGATTCACAAAATATTTTTATTTATTCTCCTCGAACCCGTTCTTTAACATCAACTACGACTAGAATATTATAATTTTTTTCATTTTCCTAGAAATATTTCATTTTAATTGCTCAATCACGAAGACCTCAAAACCATAAATATTATGGGTTCTCTATAAAGAATGCTTTATAGTTATATGTACATATGTATATGTATATACTAATTTATGTGCCAGCTTAAGCCAATAACATTTGAGTAAACAATTAATTAATAAGTTAATGATAGATACACATACACCTAAATAAATAAACATGAAAGAAATAAGTTTATGTGGCGCAAGCGGCCCCACCGGCACTCAAATAGAAACAATAAAGAATAAAAAAGAAATCTACATAATTTCTTGCGTCGCTTCGTATTAATTAAACGCAAGAAAAATTCACATAATTTAAAATTCAAATGGCAGACCACAAAATATTCGCGCTATGGTGATAATAATAAAGAAATAAAAAATTAAATTTTTTTTTAATACAGAGCAGAAATAATGGCGTGTGGTAAAGTTTGGAGGCGGCGACGTGTGGATACAACAATTTGTATGCCTATACACACAGTAGATACCGTACCAGCCGTCGATTTGGCGGCTCAACCAACCGGCAGTCATCATCGAGAGATGATTATAGTAATTTTTAATTGTTACGCGGAAAACATGAATCAGCATTGATGACGACACAAACGACAGGAAAAAGGAAATGCTAATTCGTACGACACACAATTATATTGAATAGTCAAGTAGCATATTTAATGACAACCGAGAAGTTGTAGAGATGTACATAAAAAAAGTATATATACATATACATTAAAATAACAACAAATTCACTGCATGTCTACAAATGTCAAAGCGTGTTATTTAGATTATATGTTTGCATGAAAATGAGCAAAAGTGTATGCGTGAGAATACGTGGCAAAGCCTCAATAGTGCGCACGCCCAATGCGGATGATCATTAAGGATAAATATTAAATCATAAATATGCAAATTAGAAAGTGTTTCTCTGTGGTGAAGAGCAGAAAAAAACTAAGCTTTAATACAATATAATATACTTGTACGCAGTGCTAGTTTCATGGCAATTTCAGGTTTTACCATGATAAAAACCTTTCTTTTTTTTTGCATATAAAACTACACGAGTACATTATTTCTACATTGGTTTTAAAGGAAAAAGTAATCAAAAAATGGCGAAAACATATGCATGATGAATATAAACCAATTTGTCGATATATGTACATGCATATACATATTTCTGCCAATACAAGCCTTATGAGAAAAAAATGTATAAAGAGAAAAACGCAAATTTGCACCTTTTACAAAAAAACAAAAAAACAATCGGCTGGTTATTGGAAAAAAATCATTTTCAAAGTTTTTTATAGAATAATAATTTTCGCTCTAACATAAATTATTAATTTTTGTCCCAAGAATAATGACAATAATTTCCTATTGGCTATTTGCTTGCTCTGCTTAACTTGATTGAAGCAAATAAATACAAAAGTGAAATGAGGCTTCAAGGCGATAAGCTGTACAAAAACCACTGGATTAAAATGAAATAAAAAGTGAGTTATTCAGGGATAAAGTTTTTTAAATGTAGGCATGTATGTAAGTACATACCTATGTATATAAGTAAGTTAGGTTGGGTCAACGGGTAAGAGCAAAAATAATAAAGTAAAGTAAAGTAAAATAAATAAATAAAAAGAAAAAATATATAAAAATATATAAAAAATAAAATAAAATAAATTAATTAAAATAAAAATGAAATAAAACAAAATTAAATAAAGTGAAATAAAATTAAATAAAATTAAAAAATAAAATAAAATGAAGAAAATTTATAAATAAAAAATATTATAAAAGTATAGTAAGAACAAAATAAATTAATATAAAATTATATATAAGAAAAAAATGAATTCAAATAATATTTAAAACACAATTAAATATAACAAAATAAACCAACAAAAATATAGAATAAATGAAATGATATAAAATTATAAAATTTAAATTAAATAATAAAAAAACTAGAATAAAAAGATATAAAAAATAAAATGAATTAAACTACAATACATTAAGGGGTTAGGCCACTCTGGAATTTTTGGAAAATGGATTTTCTTCTTCTTTCAAATGATACATTATGGTCTCAAAAATGTTATTCCGAAAGATTATGACAGATAAAAATTTCTAAATACTCAATTTTCGTTCTCTAGTTGAAGCGTCTGATTCAGTCAGCAAGGCATACTCAAAACTTTAAACGCGTTTATCACATAACTGCTTTTTCAAGTTGGCCGGAAATAAAAACTCAAACAATTTACAACCGATTCACTTGAAATTTTGACAACATCTTCAGTTTTTTTTTTTTTTTAACAAATTTCGAACAATTTTTTAGGCTAAATTGTTACGTTTTCCTTTAGAGACCCGCCATTTTGTCAAAAATGCTTGTATTGAAAAAATCCTACGTACTTCTGTAGCTATTGCTATTTACAAGCGGAAATCGTTCAACAACTTATTAAAATAAAAAAATTACAGGAGCTGTGTGTCCGGCCGTGGTTCCCGAAAAAAATTGAGACATCTTAGGGAGAACGCTGTATAGCCGTCATTTTTAAATTAATTTTTCTTAAAAAATAGTTATAAGCAGTTAATTATATATGTACATATGTACATGTATAATAAATGCTTTTTGTCAAAAATCAGATTTATTTAATAGTTTTTCCGAAAAGAATTTCAAATAAGGCCTATTTTGTGGCCTTACCCCTTCAATTATTAGATCATGTAAAAAAAATCAAAAGAAATAAAATATATAAAATTAAAATTAAATAAAAATGAAAAAAAAAATCATCAGGAAGCAGTCAAATAAAAAATGGAACAAAATAAAATATATTAAAATAATGTGGAGTGAAAAAAAATACTAAATAAGTAATTAAATTAAAAAAAAAAATTAACAAAATAAAAATAAAAACTAATGAATAAAATAAATAATAAAATAAATAATGAAATAAAAATGAAATAAAATAAATACTTTACTTGAATATAATAAAATAAATAAAAATTAAATTAAATTAAATAAAATGCAATACTAAAGAAATGACTTTAATTAAATTAAATTAATTAATTAATTATAAAAATACAGTGAGTGCAATGAAATACTATAAAAAATAATTAAATTAAAATAAGATGAAAGAAGATAAAATAAAAAAATAATAAAATGAAAAATATTTATTTTATTTAATTAAAATAAAATTACAAAAATTAGGTTATAAGTAAAAAATTAAAGTAAAATGAAATGAAGTAAAATATAATAAAAATAAAATAAAATAAAAACGAATGAAAAATAAGGATAAAATATAATAATTAAACGAAATAAGATAAAATAAATTAAAATAAAAAGGTAAAAAATAAAATAATTTTATATAAAAAAAGAATAAAAAAGTTTACATCATTAATAATTTTTACGAAATAAATTACTAGTACCAACATCTCGGCCGAAAAATCGCTTCAGCGGTATATACTTATATATATATATATATATACCTACATCTCGCCAGTGATTTTATTATGAAAATCATTTTCGTACACACCATGTAATTTATGCCGCTATTTCCCTTTGCAAAACATTTGTGCGAATAAATCGAAATAAATTGCGCTCAAGGTCCATAGCGACACTTCAACCAAGTAATTGTCACGCAAATGTGTCGCATGACAGATCTGTACATATATGTATGTGCATGAAAGATAGGCGACAACGAGATACAAAAGTAATGCAAAGGCCTCGAGGCGTTGAAATAAATGTAAAAAAATATGTAAATTGAAATAGAAATGCGAATTAAAATAATGATGGCAGATGGAAGCCACTTAACAAGTGAGAAGTACATGCATACATGCATATATGTATATAAGAGAAAGAAATTTCAGACTTGATTCAAGTTTGCCGAGCAACAAATTCAATCAAATACGCGCTTGAAAAGAGTATAATACATATGAATATACACAAATGTATGTGTGAAAACGCGATTTAAAGTGGGTGTGCTGGCTGCTTGCTATCACCAAAACATGGATTCATTAAAGAAAATTAGAAACTCGTTATAACTGCAATTTCGCTAGGACAGTGTTTATCATAAAAATGGCAATAAAATAAAGCTGAAAAACTGATTTTCCTCCAATGCAGACATAAAATGCTTAAGTATGCTTATATGTAATAACATATGTATGTATATATATACATACATATAATGTAGCAATTCAATGAATCAAGCTTAATTACTTGCAATTATATTTTTTAGAACTTTTTGAGGAATTCAAGCTCAATGAGCAATGAAGGGTGTTGTCGACGATTGGCCCAATTTAAAAGCACTTGGATTTATAAAATTAATATGGGTAACTGCATATGTATGTGCCCAAATATGGACACGATGCGACTGAATGCACTCTAAAGTAACCGTATAGCGTTATGCAGACCGGCAATCAACGCCGGATAAAGCAATAAAAGGTCATTTTCGGTAAACGTGTCAATGGAATAAAGTGCGTGAATGCGTAAAATGCCTTCCGGAGGTTGACTAATATCACCTCCGGCGGCACAGAGGTTATATATGTATGTATATAAAAGCCTAAATGTGATGACTACATATATAATATATCAACTACATACAAATGTATGTACATAAATACTTTTAAGTAAAGGCAAACTTATAGGAATAATCATAATCATCCCTCGTGTATGTATGTACGTACACACATATGTGTAGGAAAAATCACGTTTATGGTGAAAATTACCGGCGATTGTATATATGCATGTTCATATGTATGAACACACAAACAAAATTCATTTTCCAAAAATCAACCTCTGTCATTCCCTCATCAATATCAAAAATGACGATGTGTTTTGTTCGGAAATTTAAATGTAATTTAGTAAATACTATAAGAGCAGTAGTGAAGGGTGCGAATAGAACTCCACCCACACGATGACACGGGACAACAATAAAAAGAAAAATGCGTATGAACCACGAAGAGCTTGTGCTGGTAAAGAAAGCGCTCACAAGGGAAGAGTGCGCGGTTGGAACTTGTGTATGCCAAAAGGAATTTTTTTACGAAAATTATATATTGTATAAATACATGAAGGCGGCGTATATTCACATACATCTATACATGCATTGATAATTTGAATTCGAGTGCGCAACAACACCATAAAGTTTCAATAAATATACCGTCGTGTCGTAAACTTCCCACAAAATATCGGATCAACAAGAAAAGCAGCAGAAATGCATGCGCTGCAGGCCCGTGATTGGCCCACTGTTGACAATTACTAAAATAATTTTAATGTTTGTTTGAGTGGGTACCCGCAAGAAAAGAAGAAACGTTTGAAATTAACCAATAAATTACACAATTAAATGAATTACTTAAGAAGTAGGTAGTGGTAGTGCAACAATAATGCAAGAAAAATCAGTTGACAGCCTAATAAAGATTTATATTCGGGATGGTTAGGTTATACACATATGTATGGATACGTTTTTGTAGCTTTCTATGGTTGAAAAAATCGAATTTTGGTGCCTACGTAATTTAAAGATTTATTGATTTTTTATATAATTTATTTTCACAATCAAATATTTCTTAAAATATGTAATTAAATAAATATGAAAACCCTTTTCAGTACGCATTGATTTATTTTTATTACAATTTTTTTTTTTAATTTAAAGCGAACTTTTGAAAACATGACCATTCGCTCACTCTGAAAATTTTATAAATATATGCCGACTGGGATTATTTTCAATTTTTCTCCGATATATAAAATATGTCTGCACATACAACTGTCTGAGCCAGTATTATAAATATTGTTCTGAGCATTTACATCATGTAATCTATTGAAGGGCACCCACGCGTAATTCAAATGTCTCTACATAATTATTTACTTACTTATAAGCAAACTTTAGTGGCAGCCAGCCAGCCAAGAGAGCTAGGCAAGCGACACCGTGCCAAACAATGGTGGTGGTGATTTCTGCCGGCAAGCAAACATATTTCTTTAGCTGCCTGCGAACAGAAGCCAGCAAAGAAAAAAATCCACCCTATTGCACAATGCAAAGCTAGACACAGTATGCCACCCGCATAAAAGCAAGCTGCATAAAACAAAATCCAGCATTTAGAGTTAACCATATAAGGAAGAGAGAAAGTCGCAAATATAAAATAGAAAGTCTAAAACACATTGCCACAGAAGGCAAAAGGAATTATAAAGTATGCTTTTATGCAAATAAGTGTGTACATATGCATGTATATATTACACATTTATAGCTGCTCCGAATCAAAAATAAAATAAATGCGACTACTGCGACATTGTTGTATGTAAATAAATACATACTAAACGCTTTTATACACAAAGTCAGACCGGCAAAGCCTACTCACCATTATGTTCTGTGAAAATATTCATTCCGATGGCATTGCAACGACTGTGATTGTCCTTCGATGTATGTCCAATGCTACTACCCGAAGCGTTTGTCGCACGATGTGTACTACCGCTCACCGCAGCTGATGCTGTGGAGGATTTGATGCGCGAGCCACGCAATGTGGAACCAGCTGCAAGTGCATTTACACTACCAACACTAATGCCATGAGACGACGACAAGCCGACAGGGCTACCACTACTTGGCACACCAATACAACTGGCGGTGCCGCCATGACCACCGCCGCTTGAATGTGAACTACGCTCTTTACCCTGTTGTGCACCCATAATGGCTTTTTCTTTACAATATTTAGAGAAAAATAGTCAGAATTCGTCACTTTAATCTTGAATTTGATCTGTAAGTAATCAAATTCATAAAATTTTTTTTCTAACTTTTGTTGTCAATGAACGAAACAGTGGTAGCTCAAGGTTTTACAAAATTTTGTGGGCGTGTACACTAGACCAAATGGAAATATTTTCCGAACCCGAAATGCGAGGCTACTCGTCCGGTGTATAGCGCACTGACCGCAGACGGAAGTGCCGAAAATATTTCCTCTTATAACTTCCTCTGCACGTATTCTACTTCCGTCTTTTGGATCTCGGCCGTCGTATACTTTTACACATATATCATATTTATTTTATTATACAAATAACCTTTTAAAATAGGGATTTCTTATACATTTTGATTACACACTCACTTTCCACTACTCTATATGCTTTTTGCATTTTACCTTTACTACGTTGTTTCGCTCTTTTGTAGTAGACATAAAATACCGACAAAAGAGAAGTTGCAATTAATATTTTTTTCTCTACTTTGCGCAACTGCCCGTTTATCGGCGCAAGATTTACTTTATTTTAAGATAAGCACTTTTGATTAGAATTTTAAATTTTGAATATATAATTTTTTTTGTTTTTCACTATATTGTAATTTTTGTTTTCCATTATCGAGTCGACGACATTTACACTGGAAAAACACGCCCTGCCTGAATGCAAGTGCAACTTGTCTGCACCAAACTTCTATCTGTGAATTGAAGTTTTATCGCGAAGTGCCAAGATGTTACCTTTGTTATTTAGTAGGGTCCATAAGACATTTAATCCTGTTCCTTTTTTCTTAATCTGTTTTCGCAATGAGGTTTATTTTAAACAGGCGAACTTATACCTTCTTAGCCTTTTCAAAACTTTATCAGCTTATTTGTATATCAATTTTTTGAACTCTATACATTTCCGAAATGATACGCACTTGAACATGAATTAACTGGCGACTACGCTGTGTGGGAGCCGATCCCACACAATCCGAAAAAAACACGTTATATTTAAATAAAATGTGATGTTTAGAAAGTCATAAACTCTTTCAAACCAATAAACCAATGACATTTAATCTATTCTTTGCATTCACAAATGCAGCGATAAAAAATTCGTCTGCACCAATTCGTCGTTCTTCGTCGTTTGAGATAGTTTTCCAATTTCATTTTGTCGAATTGTTTCGTTTCTGAATGCATTCAAAAATTCAGCTGTAGAGTTATCTCGCTCTATAATGAGAATGTCAGAAAAAGTAAATTACAAAATTACAAATGGTTGTATTTACTAGTATTAAAATCAAAATTTTATTTTTTTCCTAATTCTAAATATTTCATCATTTTTCTATACTTGAAGGTATTTCTGTCAGGAGCTGCGCATTACGACAAAAATATCATAACAGTTTTAACATAAATCGACTGTAAATCAGTTCGAATTAAATTTCAACGCTTTTCATTTGATCATATATAGATTCATGGTTTTGATTTTCTAAAAAACAAATTGAGACACATATAAAAACAAAATAACAAAAGAAAAAGAGAAAAAAAATATGCATTTTCTTTGCGAATAATATCATTATGCAATGCGCGAGTATTCGCTAGCACCTTAAACAGTTTCTGATTTAAATAACAATTAAATTTACTGTTTAATTTGGTAAAAGTGATGTTCAGTCGACGAATTGTTTGCACCAAATTAACTGTTCATAAAGTTGGCCACGGTCAAATATAACAGCTTTAAAAATGATATTAACATGAGGGAATACAAAACATGTCCAATAAAATCTGATAGTCATACATTTCAAAAATTTATTCGAAAAATTTCAAATAGCTTTGAACATTTCTACAACGATTACTCGCTTAACTGTTCAGTGTTCAATACGCGAACTTTTACCAATTAAAGCTCGTTCATATAGTATATTTTTGAATTAATTTACGCAAAGTATTTAATTAACTGAAATTTTGAAGATTGGAAGTTTTTTTTTAGTTATTGTATGAGCGAGTGTTTAATAATTAACTGTTTTGGTTATCTATGCATAATGTACATCACTCGACCGCATGCCTACAAATAATAAAACTTGAGTTGGCAATGTCGAAGACAAATGTCATACGAAATAAACTGTCAAACGAAAACGTAGCAATAGTTCGTCACATATATTCGGATTTTTCTGGAATAGAAAAAATACTTTGCAACTAAAAAGTTTTAAATAAATTTATAAAAACAATTTGCCACATGCTTATAAAATGTAAGTAAACCTTTTTTTTTAATTTCTTCTGAGTTATTTATATATTCGTAATACTTTTAATATATCCTTACAGCTTTTTCCTAAATAAATTCAAGTATTTGGGTCACACACATTTCGTTTATAAGTGAACACGTTTGGAAAGAACCAATAGGTGCTTAAATAAAGTTGTTAAAAAATCTATAGGAAGATGTCGGATTGGGACACAGTCACTGTACTGCGCAAGAAGGCGCCCAAAGGTAGTGCAGCCAAATCGGAGACTGTAGTTAATCATGCCAGAAGACAAGGAGTACCCGTTGAAACAACACAAAAATGTAAGTTCAGACCACTTTGTGACTGACACAGTTTAAAAGACCTCTGTGGGGGTACGTAGTGCAATTTGTTGTATTATATACATTAATCGATATGTGCGGAGTGGAGGTCTACGTGAAGTGCTAAATCTATAGAAAATGTGCCGATGCCGAATACTTCACACAAAAGTGTGCAAATAAATACATTTACATATATCTTCGTGGCTATATATTGGCACATGTGTATTTGCATATCATATATGTATGAAAATTGAATGCAACTTAATTGTATGTACCCGGCGTACTCAGTGTTATTGTTTTGATTTCTCTTCCAATCAATTTCACAATACAAGCTCTATAACTTAGATAGTTTCATCAACATTTGCAATTGCTAAGTAAAGTGACATAAGATACTTCGCAGGCAATGCTTGTTTACGTCATTTTTTTTTTTTTTTTTTATCATTTATCGGATGTGTGCGTTTTGCATTCCGCATTATGATCAAATCAAGTATGGGCTTCGCACCATTTTTGATTTACCAACGCTGTGATTATTTTTATACGAGCTATTTTTGTTTAAAATTTTATTTTTTCTATACTATTAATTTATGTATGTACCCAGTCATATTTGATATTAATGGGTTAATTAAATAAGTGAGAAGTGTGTATCTCTCAAGGTCAGCTAAATGTAATATATATTTATATGAAAGAAAACACGAATATCACTTTTCTCACTGTATATTTTCTTATTTAAAAAAAAAAAGTGTCCTTTAATCATCACAATTTTTCCTCTCTTAGACGGTGCGGGCACCAATAAGCAACATGTAACCACAAAGAATACTGCCAAACTGGATCGTGAGACTGAAGAGCTTAAGCATGATAAAATTCCACTTGATGTTGGTAAAATAATTATGCAAGGTCGTCAAGCGAAGGGCCTCAGTCAAAAGGATTTAGCCACTGTAAGTAAGGTGTTATTTACAATGAAAATCAACCCATTAACTCAACTGTCTTTCACTAATAGAAAATCTGCGAAAAGCAACAAGTCGTCACCGATTATGAAGCTGGACGTGGCATTCCTAACAATCTCATTTTAGGCAAGATTGAACGTGTGATTGGCATAAAATTACGTGGAAAGGATCGCGGCCAACCGCTGCAGCCTCCCGGTAAGAAATGAGTCGATACTGCAGCTGCAAGTGGCAACGCTAGTAGTAGCAATTCAAAACCAAAAAAACCACATCCATAAATCACATTATGCAACGGCAAACGAATATCGATGCTAATGCGAATACAAACGTAATGAATGCAACTAACGTTAATGCTTATACCACGAGCGGCAAACGCAAGTAAAGTTATCGGGAGGCTGAAAATCTTTTCTTCCATTAAATAGGAAGCGACATTGTGTTGAGAAACACACTTTTTTTTAAATTTCATATAATCATCCAAACATACAAACATTAAAAAACAAATGATTTTATTTAATTTTTATTTAAATTTGAGGATTTGAATCTAATATATTCTGCTTTCAGCAACAGCATAAATACACAAACCTATAGCAACAATACACACACACAAGAAGTAAAGCAGAATACAGAATTGCAAAAAGAAGGAAAATTAAAAAAATGATAATTGTACATTAAAATAAGCTGTATTTACAATAAAATTTTGTGCTAACAAACCTACATATATAGATACATATATATTAAAATGGAAAAACTCAAATTTTCAACAAATTAACATTACGATAATGAAAATTAATAAAACAAAAAAATAATAGCGATTTTTACATAAAACTAACTACAATCATGCTCAAACATTTTATGTAGTTTCCAGAACTATGCTGGATATTAGAAGAGTACATCTAGAGGCACATCCGTCGTTAATTATATTTCATGCTCTCTATGAAAGGGATCAATAATAAATCTTCAATGTATCCGATTAATAGAAAATATTCAAAAAACGATTTCTAAGAAATTCCGAAATTACCTAATACAAATTATATGCAAAATGCAGTTATTTTTAAGTTTTAAGTTTGTTTAATACTACCACTATCACGTAAACACTGTCACCAAGGGATTGCCACTTAAAATTTAATTTTAATTGTGAAGGGATAATCAGTTAGAAGAGAAGCAATGATTTTCAAATTTATAAAATTTGTTCAAATTAATAGTTAGAGGCATGAATAAAAGCCATTGGCGTACCATTGAAGACACACTTGTAGATGTTAAAAGTTTTGGAATACCATACCATACCATGTATGTTAACATATCGCAGGTTCAAAAATTTAATTTTTAAAAATTATTATTTTCTTGATATCCACTATACTAGTGGCTTGCGTCATCTGAAAATAATTCTCCACAACTACTAATGATAATTTTTTACCCTCAGCAATTTTTGTACATATGTAGTACTAGTAATCATGAATGCTATACACAAAGGAAATAGACTAAGCAACAATAACAAAAATAAAAATAAAATGAAATAAATATGTCTGAATTCTTCTTTATACCGTTCGATGGTCAATATCAATATAGTTAATTTACTGACATATACATATGTACAAGCACATTGTGTGCAGACATTTAAATACGCGTATAAACATACATAGTAACGCAATGAGCAATATATAAAATATGAAACAATAGATGTTTTATGGTTTGAATTTCAAAATAAATTTAAATGTAAAAGAAGATGTGTAGATTTGCTTTAAAGTATTTTGGATTTAATTTGGAAAATTTGAAAGGATTAAAGCGTTAAATAGGTAAGAAAAAAATGAGGGAAGAGTAGCATGGACGTGTTACAAATTTATTAATGCCGAAAAAACGGGTTGCATAATTTCAGGCGCTAGCTTCCGGAGTGAATTTCCTACTGCAAAGATTTCAGTGGGCTTTGCTTTAAGGGGTTAGGTGGGTTTGAAAATTAAAAAAAAATCGATTTTTTTATTTTTGCTTATTAGATTGTAAAATATGTTTAAAACATTATCCTAAAATTTCAAATCGATCGGGCCATGTCTGTGTCAATTTGAAACTTTAAACGCGTTTATCTCAAAACTACATTTTTTTGAGCCGGTGGACATGATTTCTCGAAAAGTTTTAAAGCGATTTTGTTCAAATTTGGAACACATCTTTGTAATAACATTATTTAGTCATTGACGGAAGGATTTTTTTTATTACAACTAATTTTTTCGAGCCAATGCATGGCGAAAACTTGACCAAAAATGTGGTTATGCTGTCCACGGCGGGACCATTTTCTTTAGAGACGTCAAGGTAGATGAGGTAGCAAAGGCTGAGTTTTCGGAATTTTTGAGTAAAAATTTCACAAAATACTGTTTCAATATGTATCTTTGATATGAAGAATTGTTTGAATAAAATATACGATTGGATATATAAAAAAAGAAAAGAAATAGTGAAAATTCCTTTTTTTAAACTTTGAAACCCACCTATATTTTGTAAGCACCCACTTAAATGTTATAATTACAATTGAAAAACATTATTTTTTATATTTTATGTTCTTCTTGGTTTATTTATTACATAAATCCGTGTTACATAGTTCCATTTTCATTAAATATTTTTTTTTACTCATTTATTTAATATCTTAGTTCAAATATATATATATTTTATATGTTTCTTCTTCATTTGTTCACTTGTAAAAATAAGAAATAAAAATATTTGCGCTTTTTTTCCATATTTTCTTTCTTTGTGTTGTCTGTTTTTTACTGTTGCATTTGAAATAGTTTACTAAAAATTTCAAGTATGTAATGATATACATTTTGATTTGTATACATTTTTTTTCATTCATGCGGACTTTCCCGGTTGGTTTGTTCTGTTGTTTATAAAGTTTGTATTTTTGTTTTATTTTTTATTTTTTTGTTTTATTCTAATATAAATACACAATACTTCAACTTAATATTTAGCATATTCGTACATACATATATATAAAAAAGGATTATTTAATTAAATATTGTGACCCACTCACAATAACAGTAGTTAATTAATTAATTTATTTATTTATAATATAAAGATAAAGAAAACAACTTAAAAATGCATTAAAAATTCACAGCAAGATATTTTTGTATATAGTGCGAATTAAAAAAATAATAATAAGCGAAAAATAAATCTCCGAAAGTGCGCTTAAAGCGTGCCATAGTTAAATTATTCCATTTTTTGGGATTTTTTTTTTAGTGGATGCGATAACACAATTTTAGCATTTTTTACAAAATAAATATAACATGTAAATTTAAAAATGTATTTCGAAAACTTTTGTGATATAAAAAAATTAAGAAAAATTTTGTGATATAAAAAAATTAAGAAAAATTTTGTAATAAAAAAATTTAGAAAAATTTTGTGATATAAAAAAATTTTGTGTTAAAAAAATTTTGAAAAATTTTGTGGGGTTAAAAAAAATTTTGTTTCACCAGAAAAAGATTTTGATTTCACTTCAACGAATTTGCTTTAACTTCTTTAAAAAAAATTTATTACGACTTAATAACCGATATTTGAAAAGGATTAGATTTCTTTAACATTTATTGATGTAACACAACATCATAGAGGGTTTTAATGAAATATATATTTCTACGCATTTGGCAACTGCTTCTCTTTATATTACACAAATATTTCTTTTGAACTGTGTGCTTTTCTTAATTTACCAAATTTGTTAACATTTGAAAATTTGAAAATCTATTACAAATATGTATATACGCTAAATGAACACTTGCGCTAAAAACACACTAATTTCTTGTCTTTTTTAATTAATTAATTATTTTTTTCTAATTATATGTGATGCATCTGAGTCAATTGTATATTATTTAGCATATTTATAATGTTAAAGTTAAATACCGTTAATATTGTTCATAATGCTTTTTTTTAAATGTTTTTTATTTTTATTTTTTATTGTTTGCTAAAGCTTTGTGCATGAAATGAATACAATTTGTTTATGTTGTTATATAGTGTTGCGTGGGTAACAGCCATATGCCAGATTTAAAATTAAAATTAGAAATGCATATTTTTTGTTGTGAAAGTTTTTCTAACGCACCAAAAGAACCTACTATACAAGCATATATTTTAATTAAAAAGAAAAAAGTACTTTCCTTCCTTCCTTCTAAGCATTTATTTAAATAATTCATTAGTTGTTACAAAAAAAAAAAAAACTAAATATTTTACCTTTGGCGAATATTAGTTAAATACAGCGAGGATATACTGCTGGCGGTCGCAATAGCCCAGAGTGGTTAGTATTGTGTACTAACAGGGTCCAACATCCAAAATTATAGATTTTAATTAATTTTTCGAATTGTGGTTGACCCACGGCAGGGCATGTCAAGCACTCCGAGTGTATTTTCTACAAGAAATAAGAATCTCTAAAAAAAAAAAAATCCAACGGCCATACGGAGGCGGCTTAGAACAAACTATAGGTGCCTCTATTCGTTGGGGAGGAAAACATCCAGGCTCACACGACAAAATTTTTTTTTTTGTTACAAAAACTACTTAAGCGCCTAAAAAATATACAAAATCAACGTACCCAGCATATATGTATGTAAAGGTCGGTATGCAGCTCTAGTGAAAACCAAAAACTCCATATAAAAAAAAGTGCAAAAAAAAAGAAACGATGCGCGAAATTTTTTTTTACGAAGCAGTACGCACCTCGAACGAAAAACACTGCATTTTCTACTGCCTATTTCTAAAGTTTTTAAACAAATATAAAAGCACGGCAACACAGGTTTCCGAGCGAAATAAATAGTCTCACATATATTTCGCGACAAACAAGAAGAATACTAATTTTCAAACGTATTAAAGCAAGCTTATAAAGCAATTTATGTACTGTTTTTTGTTTTTTCGTCAATTTCTACATCTTTTATTTATTTTTAGCCATGAAAAAGGTAAGAATACATAATCAAAATACAAATATTTACCGCGCACTACTTATGTTTTTCGTTTTGTTTATTTACGTTTGCACATCTTCTTCCTATGTAAAGAGCTGTTCACAATAGAAAATCATCTGTCAACACTACATTTTTCCATCCACGAAATATATGAGTTTTCTTTTTCGCTGGAGGTGCATACCGACCTTAAAGCTATAAAAGAAATTAAAAGTGTATGTATATATGAATTTGTAAATGTAGCATACTAATAGGCGTTTTTATTAAATTCAAAATAAATTTGTTTGACATTCAAAGCATTTTTAAATTTTTAATCGCTATAAACGCTATACTAAATTGACTTTGTTTCCAGTTGTTGTTTTTTTTTTCAATATATATTTTTATATGTAGCGTTGTATGAGCCAAATGCCATTTTTAAACTTTTTTTTAAACTTTTAATTTTTAAAAACTTATGATTTTTTATTGGCTGGTTTTTTCATATTTTTTGTCATCAATTTTTATGCAAATAATAAACTGAAGTGAAAAATGTATGCACAGTTTGAAGGAGAGCGCGAGCGAGTGGGTGTTAGTGGGGGAGTTAGCAAGTGATAACGCCTATAAATATACATCATATAAACCATACCAAATTAAATTTAATTGCGCTTATTTATGTTTTTAAAACTAAGCAATTTTTTTGTTTGTTTTCTGTTTTTTTTCTGTGTCTTCACAGTTTAACAAATATTTCCTTGTTTCTATTGCTAAAAGTGCTAATACAAATTTGCAGACTTAATATTTGTGTAGGATCGCTTTTTTTTTAGATATATATTCAATGTTTTTGGCTGCTGACGAACATATATTTAGGTATGGAAACTAGTATGCATTTCTAAGTAATTTAGGTTTTTTTTTTAAATTACTTTTTATTTCATACTTAAAGTATGCAACACATGTATATATATTTATATATATATATATATATAATATACAAAATACCTAATGTAACTCGAGTAAAATTGATGGGTACACATATGGCTCACCATAAAGAATTTTTACTTTTTTTTTGCTTTTAAATAAGAGACCAAATGAAATTTACCAGTTTCAAATTTTTCAAAAATGTTTTTGTTTTTGTTTTTCTTTTTCTTTATATATTTATACACGCATTAAAAATTTTCAAAATTCTTTTATTTTTTATAAATTTGTTTTCATTTTTTGTTTGTATTTAATTTATTTTCTTTTAGTTTCGTTATTTCATGAATACAACAAATTAGCATTACGCTCCACTAGGCTGCCTGGTTTTTTGTTTGTTGAAATTGCGCTGCGTCGCCCATATTCGTACTCAAAAGTTACTAACCCTGCACACTTCCACTTCCTACTATTGTTTGAACGCATAAATAATTTTAATTTCTTTCATTACAACTATTTATACATATACGTAAATACATATTTATGCTTTTTGACCCACATGTGCTTCACGGAAAATATACGGACACTACTGACTACTGACTTTTGACTTATCCATCCATTGCCCCCTGCACTCGAAAAATACATTACATTTCAAACCCGTTGAAATTCTTCATTCGGCACCTGCAAGAGCACAACCGACCGCCCCACCCGCCTAAATACTCGTAAAAACTATAGAGTAGAAAAAAAAACTAAGAAATAAATGAAAATCAAGTGAAAATAGTACAACATAACATTTGCCATCACCGCCGCCGTTGCTGCCTAGCCCAGCGTCGTAACAGTGCTGCAGTTTACTGCACTTTCGACTTGTGTAGCAACGTAGCACCATTAACGGCACTACCGTTCACTGCACCCTTGCCGCTGCGTTCGGATAGTAGTGATTCGCTGCTTGGCGTTGACAATTTAGCGGTATTTTGCGCTGCCAATGAAGCGGCCATGCGACGACTCTTCTTACCGGACGGCGATAGGTAGGTCTTGTAGAAGAAGCGTGCAAAGAGCACAAAGTAACTGAAGTACATCGCAATCGACAGATTGATATTGGTTTGTGAGATGTTGCACGATTGACGGCCATGTGTCTTGAGGAAACCATTTGCCCACACATTAATCGCACAGCCGACAATCATTTGTGTTAGCTGCAGTGATGTGATGATCATGGCAATGAAACGTGGTGGATTGAAACGCGCCGCTTTAAGCGCATAATAGGAGTACATCACAGAGTGTACACAATAGTTCATGACAATGAACCAACGCGCCGATGAGGTGTACTCTGTGTATGAGAACCAGGAGTAGATGAGCACAGTAATGTGGTGGTACCAATGTAGGAAAATGAGTGGCTGTTTTCGCAATACAATGAAGATTGTATCGCCTAGCTCGGGCAGTTTGGAGAGTACAAACAACCAGGTCCAGAAACCGCAAACTCGATCTTGTTCGATGTAGCTGCGAAGAAGAGAGTGAGAGAGAGAAATAGAAAAATTTATTATTTATTTGTGTTTAAGATAATTAGAGGTTAAGAAAAAGTTTTGGGTTAAATTATGCATACATATATATGAGAAAAAATTAAATTATGCCAAAAATGCAAAAACTGATTGGTGAAATCATTATTTTTTTTTGGAAGAAATAGGTGTAAGCAAGAAAAGAGAAAAAAATAAAAATACAAAATTTATTCATTATGGATATTTGTTAATTTATTATAGGAGCCAGAGCCGTGCGCACGTGGGGGTTTGAGAGTTGAACCTAAAACTAAAACAACTACTTCAATTTGAGAAGAGAACAGGCATGTTCTTCAAACTAGATACACGGAAAGGAGTGTAACAGTATAGCTTTGGTCGTAATAGTGTCCCTGTCAACGCAATGGGCGCGTTATCATTTAAGTGGACCTCGTTAGAATCAACTAGTTTAACCCAATCTCATCTAACCAAACTTAAAAACTCGGAATGTTCTATTATTGTTATTGTAATTATCGGAGCAATAACAGAGTGGTTAGCATTGCGTTATACCATTCGGAAGGTCAGACTTCGAGTACTGGTTCGATCAACATCTAAGGTTAGAGAAAATTAATTTTTCTAACTGCGGTCGCGGCAGGAAATGTCAAGTCCTTTCGAGTGTATTTCTGACATGTTTTCTATAACCTTCCATTGCTATTGTTGTTGTTGTTGTTGTTGTAGCGACTAGCCAACCCCGCCTAGGGTCAGGTAGGTCCAATATTAGTCATCGAGGTCATCTAACGGGAGGCTGTTTCGACGTGGTCCGGACCAGAGGGAGAGGTTTCGTTGCTGTTCATTAGTGTCGCTTCTATACCTAATACATCAATTGAGAGGACGGTAGCTGAGTTTGATGGACACAAAGAGAGGATCTTTGAAATATATCAGCGAACCTACACGTCAGCGTAGATTCTTCAATTATGTATCTCGTCTCCATTCATGTCTAGAAGGTATCCTTACCTGAAAGCAACTATTGAAGCCTAGTCTTGGGGAAATTTAGCCTGATTTAGTAAAAGGTTTTGTGTACTGGTTCAGCATACATTGCCTATGGTTCCAACAACCATTAGAAAGAAACATCCCTATTACTAATGGACATACTAACATCAGATCAACTGCATATGCTCAGCCTCCGTTGAGTTCGATGGACATAAGTTTCAGTGTGACTAGCCCCGTTGAAGCGGAGACAAACTCCCTCTTGAGGATACCATCTGGGGACATAGACTGCTTGTGCCGCTGAACCGCTGGATGTTCCTAAGCAGCGATTGTCTTCACACAGAGCATACGAAAGTTTCCTCGGATAGTATAATGGGAATTGCAAAGGGAAGTAGAGCGTAGACGTAGAACGAATGAAAAACCAAGTGCGAAACGAAGTCTTGAAGAAGTTAGTGGGAAAACTATTGGAAAAATCTATTAAAATTTTGTTAACCTCTGTCCAAGAGAAAGGCTTTTCTGACAGCTCAGCCAAAAGTACGCCGTTACAAGTTTATTTCGACAACGATTTGAAAAACGTCATAAACCAACTTATGTATGTATAGTTGCCTGCCTTGCAGCGTTACAAATTAGACTGAGTAATTCCCAAAACCAGTTAAAAAAAAGAATATAGAGTTGTTGAATTTCATATAACATCGCGAAATTTAGTGCGAAAAGGTAGATTAAGTATTGGCTGGGTGGCAAAAATAATAGAAGGGAACTAACAACAAAAACAAAAAACAATCTTCGATCATAGCCAAAGTGAAAAGTAGCTAACACATACTAATTGTACGCGCAATTAGAGGCATAAAGAATTATAAAAAAAAAATTATTGAAAAAAAATTATTGAAAAAAATTATAATAAAAAACATATATAAAAAAGAAATGAATAAATAAAAATAAAAGTAAAATAAACAATAGAAACGTTGTGATGAATAACTAATTTGAACTTAAAAAATTAATAAACATTAGACAATATATTTCCATCGCTGACAGTTCATTAAACCAAGTGGATACAGAGCGAATAAAAAACACTACAAATGAACGAACGGTTGAAAGGTCAGTAATTTAACACGAGATCAACAGCCATCACGATGAGTTGGCTAAATATGCTTCTTGGTATGCAAATTTTGGAATATTTCCAACGAGTAATTCAGAATTGCTGTAAAAGCAGAAACCGGCGCAAAGACAAGATATATAATCGTAAAACCAAATTAAGAACTGTTTAAGCGAACATAAAATGTAAACAAAAGAGAACAAAAAACAAGAAGACATAAAAGTTGAACAACTAGTTTCCGAATTAGGAATCTCAGAGCTTAACTGAATTGACAGTTAGCAGGCAGCAGGTAGCAGCGCAGCAGGCTCGTCTTGACTCATTGGAAGCTGTAACAGTAAACAGAGTGCATCATGAACAAACTCAAGGTCATGCACGATTGTCATGGCCAGCAAATAGTGTGTAAACATACATACATACGTGTATTCACACTTGAGCAAGAACGTCTGGTGACGTGCAGCAGTTTTATTGCCATTTTTTTTTTTATTGACTGCAAATTGAAGACGACTGACCGTTACGGACCGCTCATTCATTGTCAATTATGAATTTGCGGAAATTTTCCAACAGCTTAAAGAGGGAGATACCTACTACCTGAATGGACAAGATAAACTTAACGAGCTCAGCGCAAAGGAAAAAAACAAACAAGAAACGTAGCAGGAACTAAATAAAGGCAGGATAACAAAACCACTTTGCCAAGAAAAGTGAAAGGCAGAAGTGTAGTAGAATACGCATGAAAAAAAAAATTAAATAAAAGAACCAAATAAAAAAGAAGTTAAAGTTAACAGTTTTGAAATTAATTTATATTGCCTCTTACCTAGGAACGCAAACGGAATGGAAAAGTCCATAATGACGTAGCACATGTAAAAGTTCTGGTGCCGTTCGAAATGCGCCCATAATACTGAACATGGCGAGCATTGTATTCCAAATAATTAATGGACCGCGCAGTTGGAATCTGAAAGGAAGCAATGGTAAAGAGGGATTATTGAAATATATAGCATTACAATTTTATGTATCATTTTATGGTTAACTTAATAAATCAATTTTTTTTTAATTTAGTTGTTTTTTTTATATTTATTTCTTAAATATTGATGTAAATGGATTTTAAAATATCAGTAAATTACTAAAAATCAATTTTTTCTATACATATCTATGAATATATTTGCGCTATTTTTGTTTATTGTATTAAATTTACTTTTAATATAACCCGCGCAGCGTCTTAATCTTCGTTAAAAAAGCCGGTTTCTTTTGCAACCGACCTACAAAAGAACACTAGGTAGGTTAACGCATAATATAATAATATAAACAACTTGGCTTAATTAATCGGCTGATTGATAGTGTTGTAAAGCGGTAATGTTATGTATGGTACACTGGAAAAAATCCGAGTTAAATTCTCGCTGAACGTCAAACTGTGGGGAAATGTCAGATTTCAAAGTTCAGTTACAGTTCAAAAAAGGAACAGTAAGTAAAATGGCGCCTCATAATTTATTAAAAACAAAAATGTCAGCAAAAAAACTATATATATTTCTGTATTTTATTAATATTTTTAGCAAAATATATTTCTTTATTAAAAAAGATTCTTCGGAACAACTTATTTTATTTTACTTTTCGCTTAAATACTTTACAACCAAACTTTTTGTGTCAAAGAAAACACGTAAAGCGTTACGCTAAAAGTACTACTCTTCGGATCGTTAGATTTCGATAAGAAACGAATGCAATTCGCTGCTAAAGGTTGGTAGGTACGCACCTCAAGCAGTTTTTATATGAAACAAGTTCACAAAAACTTTGCGTGGGATATTTTTTTTTTTTTTTTCAAAGCAGTGCTATGCACCTCAAAAGCAAAAAACTCCATTTTTTACTGGTTCTTTGTAAAGTTTCAAACAAAAACGACATTAGTAACAGGGGTTTTCGAGCGAAATAACTGGAGTGGAATTCAGTATGATATTATAACGATTTCCGGTTGGTTAAAAATACTCAGGGACAATTTTAACGATTCGAGTATTCGTTAAGCATATTTTAACGATATTCGTTATCGCTTGATCAGCTGTTGTCGTTAATTTCATGATAAGTTGTTAATTAAATGACAAAATTGTTCGAGTTGTTAGCGCCATCGACAAAATATTTCATATTTTCTTTAGGTTTAAATAAATAGTGTAAAAGTTAAAAAAAAATATAAACCGGGAAATTACCCAAAAAAAAAAAAAAATAAATAAATAAACTAAAATGTGTTTTGAGTGTTTGGCATATGTTTTATTCCAAAATGAGGAAGTAACGCACTTCTTGTCGGTGGATAGAAGTTTACGGCGAGAAGTGGGAGATCCTTTCAACTTGAGTGAAACAGAATTTCGAAAGTTATATCGATTAACCCCAGATTTAGTTGAAGAAATTATTTCTCAACTTCATAGCCAGGTGATATTTCAACAGAAGATCAAGTAAATAATGCAACTTTCAGGTGTTTTTCAGTTTTTAATTTTATAAAGTTGATGGAAGGTTCTAGCCGCCTTACGATTCTTCGTAACTGGATGCTATCAACGTCCTGGTAGAAAGCAGTGGGGGATATCCATGAGCCAGTCGTCCGTAAGCCGTTGTATACATAGGGAAACAGACGCAAACAAACGTTCGATATTTTTCGCAAATATTAGGTTTCCTATAAGTCAAATAGAACGGCAAGCTGCAAAGGAAATTTTCGCTTCATTAAACTCGCCATTTGTTAGAGGCATTATTGGCGCTATCGATTGCACTCATGTGTGGAAGTGAGTCACCATAATCATGAGGAAGCCTATGTCAACCACCATGGCTACCATTCTAAGAATGTGAAAATGGTAAGAGAATTTTAATTGTTGAATAACACAATTCAATAAATGTATTTTGTGCTCAGATATGTGATCCTAATCTCAATATTTTTGCGGTAAATGTTTAATACTCAGGGGCACGGCATTATTAATTTATTTGGAGCTAATCTACTGTGCGAAGAGTCATGCAGCGTAATTTGGAAAGAGGAAACCATAAAATTTTTTCAATTTGTAAACTTTGTAATCCATTGCAACTCTTACGTTACTCTTGATGTTTTGTTAAGCTGTGGTGCCATCTTTTAGCGCCATTTTAATAAAAAAAAAGGAAATGTCAGCTAACAACAATCGTTATAACTGACTTACCGAATCGCCCAATTGTTAGTGCAAGTGACAAAAATTCATTAGTTAACAACTCGACAAATCGTATTGATAAAATTTACAGAATTACTGGAAACATTGAGTAAATTAACAAACAAAAAGTTCATTTTTTCACTAATTTCTTAAATTTTTATTTAATTTTTAGTAATGAAGAACATTATAAGTAATAATCTCGTTTTGTTGCTTCCTGTCAAACTAGTCGTTCACAATAGAAAATCAATGTGTAAAATTTCTATGCCGGTCACCTTGTCACATTGATATCTAATAATAATTTCGATGGAAATAACTGTTTTGAAATATACTAATTTTCAGTTTAGTAACACATACATACATAAACAAATACAAATATTGAATAATAGCCTACAAAGCAATTACCACCGGAAATAAATAAATTCGCTTGCAGGTATGGACGTATATGCATACATACATACATCTGCATTAATTTCACTCCATAAATTATCGTACGTATTTACATATAAAATGAGAGTGCGTGCATTTAAAAACAGTGTGGGAGTTTTGTTTTGAAAGAACCATATGCGTATAAGATAAAATTGACACCAAAAAGTAGAAAAATGCAATACAAGAGATAATAACCGTAAATTAAAAAAAATACTCGTAGAAAAAATCAATATTAAGTCAATAAATTATTAAAATGAATTAAAATTAGACTTTTTAGAGAAGATGTAGGTATGTAAATAAATATACAAAGCACGCAAGCGCATGTAAATAAAAATAATACTCCAGTATACCATTTTTCAACGATTACTAGCATATAAAAAATCCCCTCAAACAAAAAAAATATTAAAAAATGCGCAAAAATTGGCAACACGGAAAAAAGCTGTAACAATTTGAATAAAAACGAAATAAAAAAGGTAGGAAAACAAAACTAAACAAATACAAAAACAAAGAAATAAAAAAATATTGCCAAAAAAACTGCTTGCGGCCATAAACAGTTGCAAATTAAATTCATTCGACAACGTAGACTAAATATATATGTATATATATAAATACATACATATGTACTATGTACGATTTATATTTCATTTGCATACGAATTCATCGGCAAACAATTTTATATATAATCATCATCAAAATTTTTATGAAAAAGTATGTGTTGGCATGCCAAGCGAAGTAGTGATAAAGAGTTCAATATAACTGGAAGAGAGTGTGTAAAATTAATTGAAAAAAATATATATGGATATTTCGAAGATGATGCCATTTTTCCATTTAAAGGTCGATATGCAGCCTGACGAAACCCAAAAACTCCATATAAAATAAATAAAAATAAAAAATTAAAAAAATTTAGATATTTTTTCTTTTAACAATTTCTACAAGTATACATTTTAGTTATGTTTTTTACCATGCAGAACATTAACATATCTTCTTCCTCTTAAAACAGCTATTCACAGTAGAAAGTCAACCATGAAATATATGATTTTTTTCGAGAGAGAAATGTAAATAAATTGCACAATTTAAAATAAGTTCTTTTTCAAAAAAAAAATTGCAAAATAAAGCAATCCGAAAATTAGTTAATATTCAAAAAAATATATATAAAAGCATTTCAAAAAAAATTTAATTTCAACAAACTTAAAAAATAAACAGCAAATAGGACTCTACCCTAATTAAATTTGAATTTTTATAGCATGAAACTTAATTAAGTAATAATACTACAGCAAAACATATTGATAGTTTTTTCTTACTACGAGGGTTACCTTATATATTACGAGATTAGAGAACAAACACAAATATTAATCAATGAATATCATTTGATTGTTTTTCAAAACATTCTCCATTAAGATCTATACACTTTTGTATGCGTTTGAACCAATTGTCGAAGCACTTTTGCTACTCTAAATGAGGTATCGCCCAAACATGCGTTCTGAACGCATTAGCCGTCTCTTTAGGTGTCGAAAAACGTTGACCTCTAAGTTTTACGTGTGGGAATAAAAAGAAGTTATTTGTTGCCATTTCAGGACTATACGGTAAATGACTCAACGAACCAATATTTTGAGAGCTCAAAAATGCACTTCTTTCAGTCGTTTTGTGAGAGTTTACAGTGTCGTAGTGAAGTCAACCATGTTCGGCGATTGGGTTTCATGATTTCTTGAAAGGCAATTGGCAAACAATTTGAGTGGTCTGCGTTGTTCTAGTGGTATGGTTGCGACATGTTCAGTTTTTTCAAAAGACCAGGCAACCGTTTGCTTGGAAGTGCTTCGTACGCGACCATCTTTTTTTGGAGTCGACTCATCTTGAAACATCCATACAGTCGACTGTTTTTTATTTTCGTGCTCACACGCGTAAATCCACGATCCGTCACCTGTCACGATATCCTAGACGTGTTTTGAAACCCCGCTATCGAATTTTTAAAACATTTCAATCGATATGAGCCTTTTATTGAGCGATTGAAAAATTATGAGGAACAAATTTTTTTGACAATCAAATGTTCGTGCAATAATGAATGTATGTTGGTCCCACTAATGCCTATAGCAGTCTCAATCTCACAGTAGGTTATATGACATTCTTGCAATCTCAGTTTCCGCACAGGATTAATAGTTTACGGAATAAAAAATGTTTTTGGAAGAACTTCGTCATGAAGTGATCTACCTCCGGTTCTATTAAATTCATTATACCACCATCGATGGTCCTTGATGGAGCTTCAGCGCAAAATTTCAAGCGCAAACAAATTGAATTAATTTCATCGGTACACTGAGTTAAGTTGTAAAAAATAATCGCTCGAAAATGTGATTTAATTCCATTTTTTTAAACAAGATGAATATTTTAAACTACTGTAAACAACCTAGACAGCGCTCGTATGTCAAAACGTTCTGAGTATACATAACAATCAAAAATGCCAAACTTTACGATAAAGTTGTCAGTTACCAGATTGCAGCACTATTGTTTGCCAAATCCCGATATATATAAAGCAACGCTCGTATTTGCAAAAAAAAAAAAGTTGTTGAAAAACTTGTGTCGGTTTAATTGCCGGTTATGCATGTGGACTTAAATGCAACTTAATGAAAATAATAATTACGTTCAATTAAAATTATTTTAACAGTGTTATGTTTGAAATTTTCCTACTTGCGGGCGGGTGTTGCGTATATGTTTTTTATTAGTAATTTGCAAAATCGTTTTAATGCCTTGCACCTTTCAGCGACAAATTAATTGAATTGTTTAGCTAGAAGTATGCATTATATGATATGACTATGATTTTCTATTGAAGGGTGTTTCATATGTTAATTAATTGTACTTTCCATAGTAGTACTTCCGGTGTAATAAAATATATATATTATTTTTCTTTAAAATAATAAACTGTATTTTTGAAGTGTGTTAAATTAATAAACTGAACATATTCGGGTCTAACTGTTTAGGTTTTTTTTTCTAATTTTTTTTTTTTAGTGATATGAACTCATCCCGCCATGGATATTAGGTATCTCCAGGTATGAACTGTCAACGATTGGTATGGTAAGGTATGTTCAACGGAAAAGGTGAATTTTTCGCGTGCCGTGTACATTCGATTATCGATATTTTTTTTTTATAATCGGAAACATATGTTTACCATGTGCTTGCATTAGGAGCCAATTTCGATTAGTAGTTTATTTTTGACAACAGAAGAGGTTCGTCACGTTTTTGTGTGCTCTTAGATTTTTGACTTTTGAAAATAATGGATCAAAGAATATGTATTAAATTTTGCGTTAAAAATGTAATAAAGTGCTCTAAGGTACTTGAAATGTTGACTATGGCATTCGGTGAGTTCACTTTGTCTCAAAAAAGTATTTATAACCAGTGGTACAAGCGCTTTACAGAAGGCCGAGAAGATGTTGATGACAATGAACGTCCTGGAGGTGCGACTACGTCAACAAGCGAAGAAAACATCGAAGCAGTGAAAAAAATTGTTCTTTAAAATCGTCGAATCACTATTAGAGAAGTTGTCGAGGATGTTTGCATATCAATCGGCTCATGCCATTCAATTTTCTCGAATGTTTTGGGCATGAAACGTGTAGCAGGGAAGTGTGTTCCGCAATGACTAAATTTTGGGCAAAAGCAATGTCGCATTAGTATCGCTTAGGAGTTGTTGAATGACGTCATCAATGATCCGGTTTTACTCAAACGGGCCATAATTGGTAACGAAACGTGGGTACATGGTTATGACGTCGAAAGCAAGACCCAATCATCCCAATGGAAGCTGCCAGATGAGTCAAGATTGAAAAAGGAACGCAAACATTTATGATTATGAAAATAAACTAAAACCAAGAAATTATGGTGATTTTTATCTCGACCAAATTTGCAAAATATAATTTAAAAAAATTAAAGCCTACGCACATATGGACATCCATAAATAATTTTTGTTTAACGACTGGTTGTCGTTGTGTTTTAATGCTGTTGTTGTTGTTGTAACCGCAGAAAAAATCCCCCAAATTATGCTTCGGGGAATATTGCAGAAGTGATAGTCATTGGCCAGATAAAAATCCGGATCATTCCGGTACAAAGACCCGACTCTCACGGGAAATATTGGATTTTAATCGCCTCTTACGACAGGCATGCCTTACTGAGGTTAAATTCTTGAACCCCTAATCCGCAGGGGATTGCTGATAACATTTTAGCTTATTATGTGAATATGAAAAAATATATATTAAAATACATACATAATATACATTGGGTAAATCAAGCACAAATGTGATTAATTTAATATAAAAAATCATATGTCGTTTTTTTTTTGCATTGACAAATCGCCTGATAAGCATAATTGTTCCGTCATTTTATATTAAAATTAACTCAACTGGCATACATATTTATATTTACATTATTTAATGAAAAGCTGCGGAGATATGTCAATTGTTATTAATATTATTTAACCCAGTAGTATTTGAATTGCATGATCGCATGACAGAATATACTTTTTAAGTAATAAAATATTTTTTCCTATATTTTTTGTATTACTCAGCCGATGATAGACATATGTTTATCTAGTTATAAGAAGAATTAGCATGTCATCACTTTTTTCTATCTCCAATTGTTGAATAAACTTTGGTGCCTTAACACTCACACCTTTCTTATCTACATATATCGCATGCGACAAAATGTACATATTTTACTGGTAGACTTGTTGACAGCTCATTGCTATTTTATGTTTTTACCATTATACATAACATACGTATTTACTGATAAATTATTATTTGCGTTTACTAATTCAGTAAATAAAGGGAAACACCAGGAACAAGGCTAAAGCAGGTTTTTGTGGTAAAAATTTACACAAGCATTTTGTGCAATTTGAAATTTTTTAAACAGCATCGCTTTTCTCCTGAAGTTTGATCAGTGAGAAGAGAAAGCTGATGAAAAAAACCCATAAAGCAAAAAATAAAAAAAATAGAAAAAAAAATTAATCAATAAAAAATAAAAAATAAAAATAAAAAATAAATAAGAATAAATAAGTATAAAAAGAATAAATTATAAAAAAATCTTCAGATACAAAAGTAACAGCATATAAAATTTCATAAAATAATTAACTTTCACTGACTTCTCTTCCATTATTTTATTTTATTTTTATACGAGAGACAAACCACACGTACATACTATCTGCATAATGTGACTCGTAATGGCCGTGAATCGGCCTCTTCTAAATGCTGATTATGATTGCCATAAAATTTCGCGTATTTGAACTGTGTTTGCGAATTTCAATATGGCAATGCTGCAACATTTTTGCCTACCATTTACTATTGTGTTTAAGCGCGAGCTTAACGTTTGTGCGCATCCTAATCAGTATCCTGAACTAATATACAATCGCATATAAGCAGCTAATGCAAAGTAAAATATGAGAAAATAAAAATAAAAACAGCTGCGATCCTATAAGGAATAATGTATGTTTATTTTCTTCTTCTTTAAATACTCGTAATTGTTTTTTTTTTTTTTTGTTGCTAATCAATTTTAAACTCATTTTCCAAGCTCAAAGTTTTCGTCGAATCTGCTGATAACTAAATGCGCTTGAAAGCTGTTCACTTCAATTCCAAAATGAATTCCCAAGTGATTAGTTCTAAGTAAAGAAGTTCGATGATTCGAACCAATTCGGACTCAGCTCGGATGAAGCAAGAAGAAAACCAAAGAAAATTCTCTAAAAATTCCCGAAAAAAAGTTATTAAAACAAAATTTTCCCATACATTTCCTTTGGAACGATTTTACGACGCCCACTTGATGATCGATGGCCTTTGTGTTTACGTTACGTTAGACAATTTTTTTTGCCATAATGATTTTTTCTTCCGTTATACGTATCCTTCGATTTACTTGAAATTAATTGCTTTCCAGGATACTGATCTTATTAAGACAAATATTTTTATGGTTTTGTTTTTTCGAAAGCATCTTTTAATATTTTGGATTAACTGCATCATTCTTTTTACCCTTCTCCTCTTTTCTAATGTCATTATAATATCTAAATTCAACAAAATAGGAAGAAAAAAAACCTAAAGCAAGGTGTAACAGGGGCTGCTAGTTAGCATTCAATAATCGCAACTCTTTATCCATCGTGAATTTTTGCAAGCTTCGATCCGTTTGAGGTAACATAATTTTTGAGCACTTTTTGGTACATATTGGGCAGTATTTCAGCCATAACTTGACAAATATTGCTTTTCAACTGCTCAAGAGTTAAAGGTTTAACCGCATAAACACGGTCTTTCGTGTAGCTCCACAAAATCATATGAACTTGGTGGCCAATTGACAACGCCAAGACGAGAGACTACGCGGAAGGGAAATTTCTCTCGCAATAAAGCCATATTTGTTCGCGTTATGTGGCAAGTGGAACAATCTTGTGGGAACCACATATTGTTCAAGTTGTATTCTTCAATTGCAAGTCGTTTATCATGCGACTATAACGCTCCGAGTTAACAGTGAAAGTCTCGTCCCGTTACCGTTTTCAAAGAAGTAAGGTCTAATCACAACCCCGGACCAAAGAGCGCACCAGGCAGTAAGTTTTTTTTTTTAGGTGTAATGGCCTCTCTTTAATTATTTGAGGATTCTCGGAGCTAAATGCTACAATTATGCTGATTTACGCATCCACCGAGTGATTAATGTGTCTCGTCACTGAAGAAATTTTTTTTAGAAAGATCGCGGTCCACTGCTTCTTGTCCGAGCACCCCATCGACGCACCTACAGCTTTGTGAATGATCAGCTGGCTGCAGTTGTCAGTTGTGAGCTGGACCTTATAGGGATGTAGGTGGAGGTTCAAGTGCAAAATACGCCATAATGTGCCATAAGAACGTCCTAGCTCTTGAGAACGTCGAAAGAGAGAGAAACACATTTTCACTTACAGTAGCAATATTTGAAGTGGAAAGAGCAAAACGATGATGCACAGGCCTTACAATATCTGTAACCGATCCAGTATCTTTAAATTTCTTTAAAACTCTACCAATTGTTTGAGTAGTTGGACGATTATGTGCACCATAATCTCCTCTTGAAGCAAGAGACGCGGCCACATTTGAATCACCATTTTTGTAGTAGGTTTCACCAATTTTAACGCGTTGTGCGGTTATTAAGGGATTCATTTTCATTTATGTCTGACTTTCAATTAAAACAAAACATGTTTGGTTTGACACTTCAGTTTGACAGATGTCAAAATACAGCCTTGGACTTTCGAAACCACTAAATGGATAACCCTTTACAAGTAGTTCGAGTAAGAATAGCAATTTTGAAATTATCATAAGCTTCAACGATTGATTTTAAAAAATTACATATGCATATATATGTATATGTACTTATGTATATATATGAAAAGTAGCATCTATAAAGTAATTTATAGAAATTACGAACCTCTGTAAATTTTAATGCGAATTTTTCGCTTTACATGCGAGGGTTAATAGTGGCATCAGAGTATACATATACCCGTATATATGTATGCGGATAAGTATGTTCAGTGACCTTTTACTTACAATAGTTTCAATAATTTTACAGAAATATGTACACAACAAACACTAGTAGAATACATTAAATAGCTCTTGCGGAGTTGCCAACTTTGTAAAGGATAAAAATAGGGTCAATACTATTTGTAATGAACTTCAGTTGTTATGCAAAATTAGCAATGAAATGCTTTTAACTTCAAGTGCTAGGCTTAATTGCAACTATGTCACGGCTTATCGTTATTTTTGTAATATTTTTGAACACAAAACTGATTTTAGCTGTGATTCAACGGGCTAGACATAGCTTTTTATAACAGTAAAAATTGTAGCGAAATTCACAAAAATGCACATATTTAATTCTGTAATTGTAAAAGTGTTGTAGATCATATTAAAATAGTTTAATAAGTTCAGCTGAGCCACAAAAATCTTTATACGCTGGCATTCTTGTTGCTTTAATTTCAATTAAGCTTGACTGCGCAAGTAAATTAAGTTGTTGTGTGATATTTTTTAATTAAGGCTAAAACTAAAAATATGTCATTAGTATCGGGGGATCAATTTCGAGGTTCCTTACAGAAAATCATTCGAAAGAACATGTTTTGGCATTTATTTTTTGAAGATTATCTTTTTCAACTGTTGTCCGCAGCAACGTCTCAGATGGTTCATCCGTTGTGTTCAATTTTCGATGGCTCGTTCGAGCATTTCAACCGGTAACTGGCGATTGACATGCGTGATGTTTTGCTTCAAAGCCCAAATCGAAGCGGGATTGTCCGCATAGACTTTAGACTTTACATATCCCCTACAGGAAAAAGTCTAACGGTGTTATATCACACGATCTTGGTGGCCAATCGAACGGTCCATAACGTGAAATTATCTGCTCACCGAAGTGTTCTCTCAGTAAATCCATTGATTGACGCGATGTGTGGGAAGTGGTGCCGTCTTGTTGAAACCAAATGTCGCGGAAATCACGAAATTCAATTCCAGGCATCAAATAGTCGATTATCATGACGCGATAACGGTCGCCATTGCCGATAACGTTATCACCGGCATCATTTTTGAAGAAATATGGATCGATGATTTCACCGGCCCACAAACCACACCAAACCGTTGTTTCTTCTGGATGAAATGACAGCTCTTGAATCTCTTCAGGTTGCTCTTCGTCCCAAATGTGATAATTTCGCTTGTTTACATACCCATTGAACCCGAAATGGGTCTGATCGCTGAACAAAATTTGGCTCGAAAACGTTATCTCAGACAGCGTGGATAAAGGATAACAAAGCGAGTCGTTTGCAGAAACGAGGTATTAGAACATTTCTTAGAACAAGTTTCGGATAATTTTTGTCTTACAGTGCGAACGAGTTGTGCGAAACGAGTTGTAGTCTGCTCGATTTAGATCTGAGCGAAATCGACCTATTAAGCTACTGTGCTTTATCCTATACTTCCCATTTAATTGTGCGATGCCTAAGCAATTCGAATCCAGCTGGCAATAGCTCGGCAGTCATTTATACTTTTCGCTATTGGACGCCGATTGGAGACACCAAATGAAGCGATGTCCCCATTTCACTAACCTCCTGCGAGTTAGGGGTTCAAGAATTTACACGCGGTAAGGCATGCCTGTTGTAAGAGGCGACTAAAATTCAATAGTTATCGCGACAGTCGGATCTTTAATTCGGAACCACCCTGATTTTTATCCGACCAAGGAATGTCACTCCCGCAAATTTCCACGAAGCATAATTTGGGGAATTTTCTGTGGTTATAACAACAACAAAATGTCCCTATTTGAACTTTTATCAGATTAGAAGCCTTTCTCTTTCTTCTTTTTCTCGAGCTCAGAATACAATTTCCTATACCTGCCTGGAAGCTTATGTTCAGACAAGATTATATGGTGAGCATTGTACTTCAAGGCCGCCACCCGCATGCAGCGACACTACTGTTCTACAGACACTACGATTAAATTTCAGCGAACCCTTAAACCGATTAGGCCGAAAAAACATCAATGAAGCTCCTTTAATATCCGTAACCACATGTCAAGGAGAAAATTTCCCTCTTTCGGAAAGATGTAGCTATTGTCCGACTAAAAACCACCCTCTAATCAGGAAAAGTGACCGGAAGCACCATAAATGGTAATACTGTTATTGACTAATAACTGTATTACGTGTGTTGTTTGTAGAAAGTCTGTATTTATTTGAATTTATGAGCTCACTTACGTACGTACATGTGTTAGGTTGTCTAATAGGCAATGACTTCTAAATAGTTTCAATTAACTATAATCGCTACTATTTTAATTACAGCAACAAGGAACGAGTTTGCGAGACTTAATGAAACTATGTACATACGTATGTGCATACTTCCTAACAGCTAGTAGTAAGTAGATAAGTTATTAGAAATAAAACTTGTTTTACCCATCAAATGGATTGTAATCATTAAATAAAACAAACTGGCGACAACTGACTGATCTCTGACAATGTAATGAAAATGATAAATATTTAAATAAATTCCCTTTTAGCTATTATAATAAAAGTGCAAATTAAAAATTAAATTCAAAAACTCTACCTTCCACATACATATGTATGTATACTTTCACACTACCATCGTACTGTTTGCCCAAATCTGCAGCCCAGTCAGCTACATATGTTACATAAATATATTCGTGCAAATAATTTTGTGATATTTCCCTTCTTGCTTATGTGTACATATATATGTGTGTATTTGTTTGCTAGCATTAGCAAGCTTTTTGCTCGCTCTTTTCTGTTAAGCTCCCACTTGTATTGATATTTTTTCACATTCTGCTTTCGTTTAAATTTTCACTACACAAGCGCAGCGGAGAGTACGATTCTCAACATGTTTAAAAACAACCCTGGCTAAATAGTATTTTCGTGTCTGTTAAGAATTTGTGCCTAAAACTAACAGTAAGGAAAACCGTATAACCTTGCTAACCGCTCGGTTGATCTGCTTCTAGGCAGTAAAGTGGGTTGGCATTGGCACTTAATTGTGTCGTATGTCTTCTTGCTTTACGAAGCGCCAATTTTTGAATGGGTACAGGTCGTCCCTTCGAACTCATGCGCGCGGACTCACTACTTTTCGAGCTGTGTCGCAGGGTTTGGGTGAAGCGATTTGCCCGAATGATGAATAAATTTCTTTTGATTGAAGAATTAACTACTAAAGTTTGTAATTGTAATTATTGAAAAAAATTTAATTTTTAAATTTAATTTATGAAATTTTGACTAATAAATTATTATAATAAATAATGAATTATTAAATTAACAGTAAAAAAAAAAATTAGTAAGAAAAAGGAGATATTTCGATGCGGTTTTTTAATTTAATTATCTTAAATATTTTCTTATAAAAACCTAAACTAATTTAACTTAAAAAATGTAACAAAAATATCAAGAAATAAAAAAATTTCAAAACTTAAAAATATCAATTATAAATTAAAAAAAATTTCAAAATTTCAAAAATTACATTTTTTAATAAAATAAAATAAAAATTTCAAAAAAATTAAAAAAAAAATTAAAAAAAAAATTTCAAAAAAATTTTAAATATTTAAAAAATTAAATTTAAAAAAATATGAATAAATTAAAAAAAAAATATATATAAAAAAATATAAAAAAATATAAAAAAATTAAAAAAAAAAATTAAAAAAGAATAAAATAAAAAAATATGAAAAAAATTTAAAAAAAATTTACAAACTAAAAAAAAATCTTTTTTTTAATTTAAAAATTTAAAATTAATAAAAAAAACATTGAACATGAAAATAATAAAATATATAAATATTTATAATCAAAATATACAAAATTTGCAAAAATTAGAACAAAATAAAAAATATTTATCTAAAATTACAAAAAAAAAAATTAAAAAATTAAAAAGAAAAATTTTCAAACACAATAAAAAAAATTTAAACATATATATCAAATAATAACAAATATTCTAGGTAAAAAAATATCAAAATATAAAAAATATCAAAAAATAAAAATTTCAAGTCAAGAAATAAAACAAAAATTGCAAAAAAAATTTACAAAAGTAAAAAAAAAATTTCAAAATGTTAAAAAAAAAACTTCAAAAAATTAAAATATATAAATAAAGCACTAACAAATTAACAATTTAACTATAAAAAAATTACAAATTAAAAACAAGCTACAAATTAATATAAAAATAAAATAGAAGATTAACTAACTAATAATAATAAGATAAAAAATTAAGAAAATTAAAATAAATGTAAATAATAAGCTTAAAAAATTTATTAAAAATTAAATATTTATTTAAAAAAAATAAAATATTTTTTTTTTAATTAAAACTTTAGTTACAAAAAGAAAAATAAATTTTTAAATTAAATAAAAAGTAAAAAAAAATAACAAACAAGAAAGTTTAAAAGAAAGAAATTAAAATTTAAAATTAAAGTAAAAATAAAAAATCATTAAAATATTATAATTGAAAATAAAAAAAAAATAAAAAAAATAGACAATAACAAATCGAAGATCAAAAGAAAATTAAATTAAAAATAAAATATAAATTGAAAATAAAACATAAAACATTTAAAAATATTAAAGAAATAAAAATCAAAAGTGAAAAATTGAAAAATAAAAAAATGGAAAATTAAAAAAAAAAAAATAAACGAAAAGTTTAAAAATTCACAAAATGGAAAAATTTAAATTAAACAACATTAAAATATAAAAATATAGTAAAAAAAATTAAAAAACTATAGTTGTGAAGATAAAAAATTTAGCTGAAAAATTATAGAAACTAAAAAAAAAAATTAATTGAAAAATAAACTTAAGAGAAATTTAAATAAAATAAAATTAAAATTTTATAACTAAAAATATAAAATTAATAATAAAAAAATTAAATAAGAAAAGGAAAAATAGATAAAATTTTTTTTATCGATCTCATCGGGAATCGAACCCGTGCTATCTGAGCATTTTTTGCACATACACAGATACATATGCAAGCATGTATGCATGCATTTACTCTTAACTGTAGTCACCTAAAAAGCCCAGCAGAAAAAAATACTAGTTGTTAAAAGAATAATGCGAGTTCATCTGACATAATTTTTCAATGTTAGCTACTAGTATTTTTTTGTTTAACATGGAGACATATAGAACGAAATATCCATTGTCCAATTATGAGTCAGTTTCAAACTAGTTAAATAATAATTCTAGAATTTCTACTTCGCAAAAAAAAAAAAAATTAACAAAATTTTTCTTGGAGTGAGATTCGAGTCGTGAATCTTATGCTTGACAGAGACGGCTTCTAACCACTGGGCTATAGAAACTAAATGAAAAATGGTGAAAATCTCGCATTAAAACAGAGCGTACGAGAAATTAAAATTTACCATACTTAAAACTAACTCAACATATCAGAGGTTAAGTGGTGAAAATTGTTATTATTCACGATATTAGTAATTTGCGAACAAATAACGAACTAGTACGATTTCATCTAGAAATACTAGTATTTAACTTGAATGTTTTTTACAGTAGGCTAGCTCCAGCATGGGAATGACGCAAACTACCCACCACTACAATAAGCAAAAAACGCGATGACAATGAACTACTCGTAGATAAATACAGTAAATGCTGTGATAACATAAACCAGTGGTGTTACGCAATAACAAATGCAGACACAGCCGCGTTCCCGCTAACTTTTATTGCGTCTCTTTTCTCTTTAATTGCTTCATCACTTCAAATATATGCGACGTATGAATATGTATATGTATTTGCTTTTACGCTTTTCTTTTATCTTTCAGCCAACTAAGAAATGTAGTGTAATTTGTGCAGCTAAAAGCGCGCATATGAAAAAGACTCTCTAAGTCTCTAACATTTGAAGTTGTCTACTGAGACTCTCTCTTTCGACAAACTCACAAAACGATGGATTTTGAGTTGACAATTTGTTTAGTGCGGCGATTGTTTGCTTGTCGGCTAACATAATTATTATAATTAAGTCAACTACACATACATACATACATATATATATATATATAATGTTTATTGTTATGCGTTTAGTAATATTTTTATGATGTCTAACTGTGTTTACGTCTCTTGACAATTAGCGTCAGTTTTGGCCACGCGACAGTCGGCAATAATAGTGGGGAATAGGCCATGGAATTACTGTAAAACACAAGCCACTGACAAGTAAGTCAGGCAACACGCAAGCCATGAGCAAAAGAGAAAAGTTATAAACAATTTTTCTTTGTAGTATGTGTGTGTATGTATGTTAAAAAATATTTCTTCCATTTGTACTCCATTTCGCATTCGTTGAGTGCACTTGTATTTGCACTCGTTATTGGCTTTGTTCAGAATTAGCAAAAAAAAAAGGTCTTAGCATGTTAGCTTAGCTGTTAGTGGCGAGCAGCGAGTGGCACTGTTAACGAGTTGGCATTTACTAGTAGAACACGGTTTGTGGTGCCGCCTTGAGGTGAGTGAGGTGAGTGAGGTGTTTGCCATTGTAGCTGTTGTCGAAATATTTCCATCGATACTTTGATTTTTGTAATTTTAATCACTCAAGCTTGAATGAAGTCAATGGCCAATCGAAGACAACTAAGTAATAATGGCATAACAGTGCCAAAATTAAATGCGAAAATATTGTAAACAAAATAAAATGAAAATTACAAATTTTAAACCTTGAACTCAAATTTGTTAATTCGCTGCTTTCGTAATTCTATGTGTTCGGTTTAATTCCATTCATTATGCGTTTGCTTTTTTTTAGTAATTTATTTGTATTCTTTTCGGTTTTAAATTTGCCACTACTAATTTGTACCTACAAAACAAGTCCAGTTTTTTTTTTTGCAAAATGACTATATTTTGCATTGGTATATACATACATATCTACTACATATGTATGTATGTATGTATGTATGTATATAAAAAAATATATTTAAATTTATAATTATATTCTTATTAACTTTTTTCTTTCTTAATCTTAAAATCTTGACAATTAATTTTTATAAAATGTAAAAGAAATTCCAGTATATTATATGATTAAACATACAAAACTAGCATCCCTGCGGTGAAAAGGTAAGCTGGCATGCGAAAATTCTAGTTAAATAGTAGTATTTTATGGAAGCAAACATGGTAATTCGTTATTTGTATAGCAATTCACCAGTAACGGTTATAATAATAATTTTCACCACGACGTCATTCACATGTTGCTGTTTATTTTTTAAACACAGTACGGGTGACTCTAATTTTCGGAGTTGCTCTGTTTTAGTGCGCATTATCCCTCCAAAGAAGGCGAGTGCACGCGTGAAATATATAATCCACGCGGACAATGGTCCTACGGCTGGACCATATAATCCATATCTACATAACACCCGAGTACTCCATGGAGTACCTACAGGGGATTATATTTTGGAGTATATGCGAAAAATTACATTAGAATATACTCTTTAGTTTAGAATACCATCTGCTTTGGTGAAAAACATATTATTATCTATTTAGTTAATATCTCAGTTTCGAAGAATGGTCATGACACACAAAGTTCGTATAAAAACATGAGTTGGTTCAAAATTTGCCACAGAGGAGTATATTTTTAGGTACTTCAATGGACCATATGATCCATAAATGTTTGCAGATTTGCTCTCTACGTCGTAACGCTAGCCGCGAGTGGTTATAGGTTGTCGCTGAAACACGTGGGATTCACGGTTCAATCTCGCGGCAGACAGGCCATATGACGATAAGTATAGAGAGAATTCAGCTCCAGAAGACGTCGGGCCCATAATTTCAGCAAATATTGTTAATACCAAACTCCGATACTGCCAGTTTAAGATCTTTATCTCTCTCGAAAAAATCACAATTTTCTCAAAATCAAGAAACAATTTCCTTCTCAGCACCTTCTGAAGCGATTGATCTGAATCTATATACTTTCTAGTTAATAATATTAGATTCTATGATTAAAATTAAAAGCTATATCGGTACAAAAGATTCTTCAAAAATTAGCGAGGTTTTGTTCGAAACTTTCCGTATTTTAAATTTTTTAAGAATTTTAAGATTTTGATACTTTCAGAAAAAAAATTTATTTCCCATAAATTTTCTATAGATTTATGAGTATCGAGATTTAAAAAGACATTAAAAAAAACGGAAAAATACCAAAACCGATGTTTTTGAAAAACATTTTTTGGTTCCGTTTTTTATAGGAGTGTTTTTTTATTCCGTTTTTAACATATCTTTAGCGAAATCAGAAAAAGAAAAAGATTTTTGTATAAAAATATCGGTTTTTATTATTATTTTTCAATATAGCGTATCGAACTTTTTTGAAAATTTACGATACTTATAAATTAATAGAAAATATAATGAAAAATTTTAAACGTAACATTCTTAAAAATTTAAAATTACGATAATTTTGATTTCAATATGGTAATATGGAAAAAAATGTGGTCATACATAATCCGTTAGTGTATTTGAGTACTGAATCAAAGTAAGTTTTACGAGAGTGGTTTGAATAGATTCCGACCACAATGTGAAGATGGCAGCACTCTCAAATAATAGCAAATGATTTTCGTTTTTCATCTATTGATGTTTCAGCCATTTCGGAAGCGCACTTTTTATGTAACACTCTTTTGAGTGTGTTAATGTGAGCTTTTTTTGGGAAAATGGAGCATCGAATTGAGATTAAATTTTTGTTTTTGAAAGTAATACGTCTACGAAAATCAAAGATGAGTTGGATTCGTTGTTTAGTATATTGAAAATTTCGGTAAAATAGACCAGTTCGTCAAATAGCCTCACACCTTGAGTTGAGGTTGAGTTTGGATTACAAAGATGTGATGTCGGAGACTTTTCAGATACTATGATTAGCCGTTTTATTTTGGGATAATAAATTTTATTTGCTTAAGGGGTTAGGCCATTCTAGTGGGTCACCAAATAGGCCTTCTTTGGGAAAACTATTTAAAAAAATCAGATATTTGACATAAGGCATTTATTATATATACAATTAACTGCTTAGAACTATTTTTTAAGAAAAATTAATTTAAAAGTGGCGGCCTCCATTTTTTCGGGAACCACGGCCGGACACACAGCTCCTGTAATTTTTTTTATTTTAATAAGTTTTTGAACGGTTTCCGCTTGTAAATAGCAATAGCTACAGAAGTACGTAGGATTTCAATATATTATTTTGAATATATGCATTTTTGACGAAATGGCGGGTCTCTAAAGGAAGAAATAACAATTTGGCCTAAAAAATTGTTCGAAATTTGTTAATAAAAAAAAACTATGCAAGATGAACGTACTTCTGTACATAATGTATTTCTGAAGAAGTTGTCAAAATTTCAAGTGAATCGGTTGTAAATTGTTTGAGCTATGTTTCCGGCCAACTTCAAAACGGCAGTTTTGAGACAAACGCGTTCAAAGTTTTGAGTATGCCTGGCTGACTGGGACGGACGCTTCAACTAGAGAACGAGTATGGGGCATTTAGAAATGTTTATCTGTCATAATCTTTCGGAATAACATTTTTGAGACCATAATGTATTATTTGAAAGAAAAAAAAATCAATTTTACGAAAATTCGAGAGTAGCCTAACCCCTTAAATAACATATTTTAAGTATAGTTAGCTTCGTTTTTATATATGTTTAAATTATTTATATTTTTATTGCTATTTAGAGTAATAGAATTTGGCAGCATACCAGAGCGTGTCGATAACCCAGAAAATACAAACAAGCAAAAAAAAAAAAAAAAAAAAAATTCAAGTAAATGTAAAGTGTGAACATAAATAGTAAAAGATATCAGTTACTCACCACATACATACGTTATATGTATATCTAAGTTGCGCGCACGCACTACAACAATATAATAACCACTCGACGTAAAGACAGGTGAGCCGGCATAAAAACAGCCAAAAGGAAAATGGTTAGTGGGGCACAGTGGAATGGGGGAAGCGCGAAATATGCACAATACATATATGTATGTACTCGTATATTTATAAATGTGCGTATGCATGTATGGAGATAGCAAACGCTTATGCATAGTAGTTACTAATGTACGTGAAGGCATGGATGTGACGAAGAAGTCAACATAAAAGCAAAAAAAAAATTAAAATTTTGCTAAAAAAATAAAGGCAACATAACAGACGAAATAAGATAGTTATCTATTAACAAAAATATGTATATTATTATTTAAAAAAAAATATAATAAAAATAAAATATAAAAAATTAAGGAACCTTAAAAGAAAAAGAAAAAAAAATTAAGAAATAAATGAAAACTAATAATTATTATTACATTAAAATTTTGCAGTACAAATTACGGCATAAATTATTTCAGTTTTTAGTATATTTATTTTTCTCTCCTCAAAAAAAAAAAAAAAAAAAAAAAAAAAAAAAAAACTGAAAGAAAAATTGAAAAAGAGAGTCTTGCTGTGCTTATTGTGATTTAACAGAGCACAAATGGATTTAACCGCTATTTTGCAGCGAATTATGAGTTAATACAATAAATCACAAATTTACACAAATACAAGCCAAGAGTTCATACATACATAACATACATATGTTCATAGATCTATCTATTAAGCAATAGAAGCTGCTTAAAAGTCACGAACTCTCAATTAAAAGAAAGCAAAATGCCAATTATAATACTTTAACACAATTTGTATGTGTGTGTGTTTGTGTTTAAAACCAGTTTCTTGATCAATAGCTATAACATAATTTTAAAGAGATAAGATTTAATGTACATATGTACGAAAGTGTGTAAGCCGTTAATATGTTATGTGCATATATACGAGTATGTTTAGTTATGTGCGCACATGCCAAAATCGGCTGATCGCCGAACAAGAGATAATACAAATACATACATATGCACACATAAACTAACAACAAGTTAGCACAATTTTCAGCTAGTGGCGTGACATTTCATTTTTTTTAATAATTTTTTTTGTATTTTTATTTTTTTTTGGTCAAAATGCGTGAAATAAGAAGTAGAGAAAATACAAGGTGTAAATGGTGCGCTATTGCTTGTTTGTATGTATGCAATTTCATCTTTTTTTTTTTTGGTGTATGCAAGGCTGTAAGTAGGTGTGCTATACATATCCATATGCACGACATTTGACCAAAGTTGTCATCACAATGAAATTCTTGTTCAAATATGTGCTCAGTTCATTACAAATATACGGATACATATACATATGGAAATGTATATAAATACATACATACATATGCATGAGCAAGCTTACCAACTCGCTTTTTTTTCTCTTTCGGAAACCTTGTAATCATACTTTCATTCATTCACCATTTCACAATACAACAACAATAAAGTAAGCGGCAAGCGTCAATTTTGTGTTGAAAAATAGTGGCGTATGTATGTAGTGGATGTGCAAGAGATAGAGAAAGCGAAAAAATATAAATTGCTGGTGCATTGCATAAGAAAACAACTGCTGACCACTTTTTTTTTTGGCAAAATGCTGTAACTTTTTGCAGCATCAACAGAAAAAGTGGAGAAAGAAACCTTATTACAGGGTGTTCCTAAGAGTGTAGTTATTTTTTTTTCAGGATTTTTAATATACATGATAATTTGTAACGAGAGATAAAGAAAAATGTGGAAAAAAATGTTGAACGAAATAAAATAACGGTAACTGAAACGGTTATTAAAATATTATAACAAATAAAAAGCTTTCCAGTCCGAATTTATTTACATTGCTTAGAGCAAAAAAGTGAAAGAAAATATATCACATAAATATGACTAAAAAAAATTTTATGAAAGCTTCATCTCTTGAGTTTAAAAACATCAAAATTAGTTTCAGCGCAATTAATATTATAATTTTTTCTTAATTTTCTCGAAAATCTTAGTACATATTGTGAAAACTTTCTCTTAATATTTGTTTTGCCTAATATTTATGTGGATATGAAGCACCCTTTCAAAAATAAATAACGAACACCAACAACCAAAGAAATTGTGGAAATGAATGTAAAAATTCATTGGCATACCGTGAACAAAAAATATAACTTTCAATAAAAGCTACACTGTTTAAAATTATAAGAAAAATTTAACAAAATTTTAAATCATGCATAAATGAACAAATAAACCCTTTTTTCGTTGGAAACTAAGAAAAAATATGAAAAATTTATGACTTTGACTAATATTTATTAAAGCGTTGCGTTGATTTAAATATATATATGAAATTTATTTATAAATTTTGTGAAATGAAGCACGAAAGAAGGGCTGTCCTCGACCATGCCGACGTCCGTATACCTTTCATGAACATATGAAATTGATTGCAAATTGCAAAATCCGATTTCGATCATTTTCGGCGCCAATATAAGTTTGAATTTACGGCTGTAGAATACCAAATATCACGCTCTTAGAAGATTTTTTGGCGGATTTTGGACGCAAGACCCCATATCGGAACAAATCGGTGTATGGGAGCTATATGTTATAGTCGTCCGATTTCGATGATTTTCAGTGCGAATATGCAATTCATTATGTATTGATAATATACCAACTTTTACTTTCTTGGGTATTTTTTCGACGTATTTATGACTCATAATTTCAAATCTGTATCCAAATCTATTTTCGGCACAGTAGTTGGAAAGTTTAGCCTACATGACGAAATATCCCCAAACGGCCTACAGCTGATCGACTTTGTTAGAAATCGAAATAAGGCTATCAGTAAAACCCGATTCTGGCGCAAGAAAATTCATCGATCTAAGGGGCTTTCCAATAGAGACGATATGATTTCTAAGTGTCGTTTTGGTCATGATCAATTATTATCAAAATAATCGTTTTGTAATTGCAATTTTTCGTGCGTTTTTGCCATTTTATGGTCGTAATAATCATCCACCTGTGTCGCTATTCGTCGAATTGTTGAAAATTTCGAGCGTACATTTTCTTTACATAATATTCAAGTGCCAATAAGATAAAGAACTGGTCAAAGTAATTAAAATATTGCTGTCATTCAGGCAAGTGTTGCTGAAGACCGCAATTTGTCGATTTCAAGACGTTCTCAAGAATTGGGACTGTCTCAAACCACAACCTGGCGGGTTTTGAGAAAAGATTTGGGCTTGCATCCGTATAAAATTGTTCTCACTCAAGAACTGAAGCCATTGGGCCACCATAAACGTCGTGAATTTGCAGATTTTGCCTTGGAACAACTTGAAAACGATAACGATTTTTTAAGAAAATCATCTTCTCCCATGCGGCTCACTTTCATCAACAAATTATTCATGAACAACCATAACATTCACCTAAATTGACAGTTTAGTGTGGTTTTTGGTCTGGTCGAATCATCGGTTCGTACTTCTTTGGAAATGAAACTGGTAGTACCGTTACTGTCAATGGAGAGCGGTATAGATCGATGGTAACCAACTTTTTATGACCACAATTGAAAGAATTTGATTTAAACAAGAAACGTGTCACACAGCACGTGCGACAACGAATTATTGCGAGAAAGGTTTGGAGGTTCGATTACTTCAAGAAATTGTGACATTGAATGACCTCCAAGAAGTTGTGATTTAACACCATTAGGCTACTTCTTGTGCGGGATATTTGAAGTCATTTGTCTTTAGCCATTAACCAGACTATCTTCGAGCTTTAGAAATCAATATTGAACTATTCATGACATACGACTTGATTTAGTGGAAAAAGTGCTCAAAACTTGAGTACATCGAATTCGTTAATGCAAAAGAAGTCTTGGATTCAGAACTTAATTGTATCGATTGTACTTCATATTAAATATAAAAACACTTGAATTTCCTTAACAATTAGTGTCTGATTTTTTTTTAAAGAAATCATATAACTCTTATTGCTGCTGTCCCTGGATCGAAAATCCCCAAACAAATTCATCATGTTCTGATAGACGAAAATCATGTATACAGTACGTTCCGAGATATGCGTACGTTCCGAGAACCTAACATTGACTCTGAACCCTCTCTGGTTGCAACGAAGATATGCACTTGCCACCATGCAACAAAAAACACTCGTTAACAAGGAACTGCGCACAATTATCGAATCGGCTATAATCACTTGGACGGTCCCTACGCCAATGAAGCAGAATAAAATGTAACGTTTTCCGTGCATACATTTATTGAAATGTTAAAAAAAAGCAACAAAATGTCAAAAGGAAGTCTATATAACGGTCATTTTATACATTACTTTTAGATTAATTCGCAAATGTAGATTCCCAACTGCGAACTAATTTTGATTTTAATTATCATTATTTTTTCCTCCACTATCCTGCTGATTTTTCATTATTGTTACAGTTTGTATAGTTTTTTTATTAGTATTATCATCAATTACTTAATTTGCACATAGACAGCTTGTCTATCTAATTCAGATTCAGCTACCTACGACAAATGTCAATTACAGTAGCAACAAGGCGATTTATATAATTTAAGACGTGATTGTGTGTGCGTGTGTGTACAAAACATAGCTTGACACATTTTACAAATGTATTTCCGACATTTTTTTACACTTTTAAAAGTTACTTATTTGACAAGTAAGAGAGACTAAGTTCGGGCGGAAACGAGCACTAGCAATTCGGCTGATATTCATGAAAGGTGGTCCAAGTAGAGGTACTGCCATGTTATTTTTGTTCAGTATTGTTTGGCATTTCATCATGGAGAGACTTAAGCCTGAACAACGTTCACAAATAATTCAACTTTATTACGAAAATTCACGTTCTGTAAAAAATGTGTTTCACCCGCTTCGCTCAACTTATGGTCAACATAATCGGCCTACTGAGCATGCTATTCGCAACACAATCACCCATCTTGAGACTCAGCATTCATTATTGGATAATATTAGACCGAATAGACCACGTCCAACATGCAGTGAAGTAAATTTAGCGGTCGTAGCTGAGACCGTGGAGAGTCGATTCGGCGCGGTTCGCAACAACTCGGACTGACGTCTGGAACGACTTGGTGTATTTTACATGGAGATCTTAAATTAAAATCGTGCAAAATACCGCTTGTGCAAGACTTGAAGCCGCTCGACCATCCCAAGTGACATCGCTTCGCTCTATGGGCTCATGAAAAGACGTTTTCGAGCCAAATTTTGTTCAGCGATGAGGCCTATTTCTGGCTCAACGGGTATGTAAGAAAGCGAAATTTCCGTATTTGGAGCGAAAAGCAACCTGCAAAGATTCAAGAGCTGCCATTTCATCCAGAAAAAACAACGGTTTGGTGTGGTTTGTGGACCGTTAGAATCACCGGTCTATATTTATTCAAAAATGATGCCGGTGAGAACGTAACCGTCAATGGCGACCGTTATCGCACTATGATAACCGACTATTTGATGCCTGAAATTAAAGCTGGTGAGCTCCGTGACAATTGGTTTCAACAAGACGATGCCACTTTCCACACATCGCTTCAATCAATGGATTTATTGAGAGAACATTTTGGCCACCAAGATTGTGAGATATCACACCGTTGGACTTTTTCCTGCGATATGTAAAGTCTACAGTCTATGTGGACAATCCCGCTTCGATTCAGGTCTTGGAGCAAAACATCACGAGTGTAAATCGCCAGTTACCAGTAGAAATGCTCGAACGAGTCATCGAAAATTGGACTCCAGGGATGGACCATCTGAGACGTAGCCACGGCCAACATTTGAAAGAGATAATCTTTAAGGAATAAATGCCAAAGAATGTTCCCACGAATGATTATAAACATTCCCCATTAAATTTGAAATTTCTGTGTTTTTTTCTTTAAAAAATTAGGAAACCTCGAAATGGATCACCCGTTATTCCGTATTCTACAGGACGGTTAAAAATAGATAATCGTGTATGGGGAAGGTAAGTCTATTTCTGGAATTATGTTAGACATTTTTAGGACTTTAGTCCTCCTAGCAAGTTTGGCTGAGTTTAGTTGATTAATGCCCTAGATATTCGATCATGAGTCAAGCGGGAACAGGAAGTTGAAAAGTGCGTTATATACGACTAAGGCGTGGTAGTTGGCCGATTGTGTTCGTTCATATTTAATTCGTGTTCATAATAGACCACGGGTATTATAAGAGTTAAATTTTATCGATTTCTGTTGCTGCCTGTTACTGAAATTTTATTTTATAACATATTTTTAAGTTATACAACATTACTCAATGTGGTAATGCCCTTATTAAGCAAGAAGTTAATTTTTTTCTTGAAAATTGGCAGCTAAACAAATATTCTTGCCCTTTCTCTCTTTCTTTTTGTTAAAGAGTCGACGAAAATCGATAAAATGAGGCATAAAAAACTACTTGCAACAACAACAAATGCAACTATGGTCAACATGCAACACCTATGTATATATGTAAGAGCGTATAGGCAAAGGTGAATGTGTCAATGACTCGTGCAAAAAGGAAATTAATAAACATACACATGGGTATATGCCAACACACCCACAATTTTAATGCAGATAACTGCGAAGCGACATGTAAGGTTTATGCTAATTTAACAACAACAATAGTAATATCTTTTTCTTTTAGGAAAATAAAAAATACGCCATGAGCACTACAATACATTGGATGTAACATGGAATAGTTGAAGAAAAAAACAATGAAATATTTTTGTTTTGCATATAAAACGTGACTCAGTCCAAAGTTTAGAGATTAGAAGGTTACGACAACCGTTGACGTCACTGAATCAACTTCGTCGTACTTACAGTGGTAGTGACTTCATATTTAAATTAATAAGATATTTTTTCAGAATATATATGTGATCTTAACAACCTAAATATAGGACGAATTTTCGAAAATACGAATATAAGCGCAAAGCACTTTTTTTAAAAATAATTTTGAACTTTCTAATTGATTTTACGGCCATTATATTTCCCTTTCTTATGTATTATTGAATTAATTTTCCTTTGAATTCACGTTTTCTTAATATTGAAACTTATATCATTAAATTTATAAAATATATGTCTCCTACAATCATCTCCTCTATAATATCGCATCTTTGTTTAAATTTTCCAGAAAATGTTAATTTCAATCCCTTATCCCTAATTCTCAAATTTTTTTCCCATAATAACCCACTGCACACTTTATCCTCGCTTTGAATTACGAGATAACATATCCTAGAGGCTTCGTGTCTGGTAAGAAAAATACGTAAAAATCGGTTTCTATATTGAAACCGCTTGAACTTTTGATAATTTTTAACTTTTTTGACATTGTTTTCACATGCCATTCGTGTTACTAAAGTTAGATTAGAAATTTTTGTTAAAAAATAATATTCATTTTTACAATTTAAATGTATTTGAAGATTAAAGTACATTTTTTGTCAAAAAAAAAAAAAAAAACTATTCAGGACGAATTTAGTTCAAATAGTTATTGATTTAAAAAAAATTATGCTGACTTATTTTAAAACCTTTGGCAACCCTTGAAATTGAGCCAACTTCGTCACTAACTATATGATTTTACTTTTGTCGTAACCTTCTATTCTACAAATCATGACTCAGCTGCTGAGTGGTCAGCACTGCGTACTGTCATACGGAAGGCCAAGTTTCGAGTCCTGGTCTGACAAACATCCGAAATTATAACAAATTAATTTAATATAATTGTGGTCGCCCTTCGGCAGGGATTGTCCACCCCTATATATATATATATGTATGCAATTAGCGCTTTGTAACGAACTTTTGCAAACTTCAATCAATTTGAAGTAAATTTCGGCCACTTGTTGGCACATATTGGGCGGTATCTCAACCCCTAACTTGATGAATATTGGTTTTCAAGTGCTCAAGAGTTTAAGGTTTATCCGCTTAAATACAGTCTTTCGTTTTGCGCCACAAAAAAAGTTCAACAATGTCAAATCGTACGATCTCGGTGGCCAATTGACATCGCCAAGAGGAGAGATAACGTGACCGGGAAATTTCTCTCGCAATAAAGCCATATTCGCTGTTGTTGAAACCATATATTGTTCAAGCCATGTTATTCAATTGCAGACCAAAAAAAGTCTTTTATCATACGACCATAACGTTCTGAATTAACAGTGACAGTCTCGAAGTTATCGTTTTCAAAGAAGTAAGGTTCAATCAGGCCTCTGGACTCAAGAGCGCACCACACAGTAAGTTTTTTGTTTTTTTTTTTGTTTGGTGTAATGGCCTCTCTTCAATTATTTGAGGGTTCTTAGAACCCCTAATGCTGTAATTTTACCTCGTCGCTGAAGAAAATTTTGTTTGTTGTTCAAGCACCCGTCGACGAAACTACGGTATTGTGAATGGTCAGCTGGCTTCAGTTCTTGTGGAAGATGGACTTTATAGGCTTGGGCTACACTTTCACTTACATCAGCGATATTTGAGGTGAAACGAGCAAGACGATGATGCGCAGGCCTTACAATATCTGTAACAATTCCAGTATAAATAATTTTTTTTTTTTAATTTTATTAATTACTCGAGTATTTGGACGGTTTTGTGCACCATAATCTCCTCTTAAAATACGAAACTTGGCCTCGTTTGAATCACAAATTTTGTATTAGGTTTCAACAATTTTAAAGCGTTCTGCGGTTGTTAAACGATTCATTTTCATAAATGCCTGACTTTTAACTAATATAAAACACGTTTGGTTTGACAGTTTGGCAATTGTCAAAATACAGCCCTGCACTTTCGAAAACACTAAATGGATAACCCTTTGTGTATATATGAATGCATGCATTCATACACTTTATTAAAAATTTCATTAGAAGCGAGCATTCTATGGGCCTCGCTGCAATCACGTAATCTTACTATAATACACAAGTCACATGCATTCATAAGTAGAAAAAAGGAAAATCTATGGTTATTTATTTGTTAGTTCATACTTGATTTCCTATATCAATAAAGTCAATGGGACTAATAAATATTTGATTTTTTAGAGCTATTAAATTTATATAAAAAAAAATTAATTAAACAAAAATTATGAAAAATTTCAATATAGTTTAATGAGTTGACAGTGTTGCTACAAATTTGATAATTAAGGAGAAAAATCATATGAAATAAGCCGAGACTTTCTTAAAAATAATTTAAAAATAAATTAAATAAATACTTTAGTCTTTTTTTCTCTTAAAACAAAACAAAACTTGAGAATATTATTAAGTATGCACTCTACAATTGCCAATAATTACAACGAAATAAGCTACTAATGGCGTGGAAAAATAATTATTTTTTAATTCGCTTATTAATTATACAATAATTGCATAGCTTCCGTTCAATGAAAATAAATTTTTACTTATTTTACAGTCTAATTTTATGACTTCTTAATAAAAAAAAATTACGCATATTAGCAGTTTTTTTTTAAATAAAATTTATAAAAAAAATTCCTTAACTTTTATTCTCACTTACACTTGTCTTTTTTATGTTTTTTTTTACAAATTTACATATAAAATTTTTTCATATGTATGCCCATTGACTTTGCAAGTCTAAAGTACTTTCCACTTATTTACTGTCATCATTTATTATTCATTACATGCACTTTAGTTCGTTAAAATTTTATTCTAAACAAATATTTGAGCAAAGTTTAAGTGAAAATTTTATGTAAATTCTGCAATCCTTGAAATCACGACACACCCATGTGGGGAAGTCATCAGCTAAAGCAAATACATGCCTATTTATGCGGGTAAATAATATTAACTATTGTAATTAATAGTTAAATGCATCTCCAAGGGATTGACGTAAGTTTGCTGTGTAAATATAGTTATTCTAAACAATACAAAGTTTATATTTATTTTGTACAAAATTGTTGATTACAACAGAAGAAAAATATACATTTTTTCAACTTGCAAAAATTAATAATACCAAGAGAAACAGTTTACAGTTACCTTAGTAAATAAAATACTTTATTTCGATATTTATTTATTTAGCCCGAAATTATCATTTCAGACAGATTACTGCGAATTGTACAAGTAAATCCATCAGGTATTGATTTAAAATAGATTGCTGGAGAGGAAAAGTCTAGAGCAAAATAATCTGAGAACAAATTGAGTTCCGTAGAACTCTGTATACGAGGTATGTTCAAAGGAAAAGGTGAATTTTGTTTTCTTTAATTACTATGGTGTGGTGCATCATGAGTTCCTGCCTAAAGGTCGTACAGTTAATAAGGGATACTACAAGGAAGTTTTGCAACGTTTGCGGGAAGCAATATGGCTCAAACGATCGGAAAACTAATCGTGGATACTGCATCACGATAATGCACCAGCTCGTACTTCAATGCTTATTCAACAAACAAATGGTTGTATACACAGAATTTACTGCGTGTTCTGCGTGTTCTATTGGTACAGTTGCGACATGACAAGTGTTTCCAAAAAACATTATCCATTTGCGTGGAAGCCCTTTGTGCGCGAACAACTTCTGTTGAATTCGGCTCATCTTGAAACCCCATACAGTCGACTTCTGTTTACTTTCGTGCTCATAGGTGAAAATTCACTATTCGTCACCTGTCGTAACACGTTATCGTATTTTTTTTTTAACATTTATATTGACCAATCGACCAATCTCTTGATAGGCCATATGTCGATCTTGCAATATCAGTTTGTGCACAGCAGCAATAGTTTCCGGAACACCAACTGTTTTTGGACGACCTTCAGGAAAGTCGTCTTTGATTGTTCTACGATTTTGATTGAATTCACCATTCAAACTTTACGATAAAGTTGCCATTTGCCAAATCCCAAAATATAAATGGCAACCCTCGTATCTTAGTTAGAAAGATTGGACCAGGTTACACTAAAAAAAATGTTAGCTTTCGGAAGCCTACTTTAAACGAAGTCTATTCAGAAAACCTCAAGGTTGTAAATTTCTGTGAAATGGACTTTTGAAGATCTCTTTAGCTGTCAAGAAAGATTGAGTTAGTTGTTGGGGTTGTCTAATCGCGGAACCCTTACTAAGCGCACCTAGACCTGCTGGCCTGTGGTACCTGTAGTGGTTCTGTGAAAAGAGGTTCTCCCCACCTTTGTAGATTCTCCAGCCATTCAATGCGTTTTATGAATATGACGAGATTGTTGTCGCTTGCTGAAGCAAGCTATATAAGACAGTCGAAGTAGAAATTTTCGAAGAAACGATGCCGGACCACACTGTGGATTGGTCAGTAAAAGAGGTTATGCACTAACGTCTACTCCTCATATATGTCACTTCAGTAGTGACAGAAACTTTTAGATAAATAGGTCTTACTGATGAGTTCCTATCAGCTGGTGACCGGTTGTTATGCCAATGGAAGTCCTGCTTAGAAGAAGAAAAGGCTTTGTTTTCTGTTCTTCGACTGATGGCCAGAACTGTCTGATTGCTATTGACTCTACTGGTAAAGGTCGATTTTAGCAGCTATTTTGGAGAGGAAAGAAGTGTTCCCACATTGAGTGCAGAATTTTCTAAGCTTAGGTCTGTTCCCCTTCTAGCTAGCTCGTCGGTCTCACAATTATCTGGAATGTTTCTATGTCCGGGCACCCAAACCACTAACTTTTCGCATACATTCGAGATTTTACTCAAAACTTCCTTGCATCTTATTGCTACCTATGAGGTAGCATTGCAAAGACTTAATGGCAGTTTCGTTGCCAGAAGAAATTGTGTTAGGTTGAGCTTCCATTGCAGAACTAAGTACTCGTAACAACGAATCGGCTTATATTATTTCAGTTAGAAATTCTACTAGCAATACCCGGTCATTAAATTGATTGCGAGTGGTGCTGAGTGTTCTCTATAGCTCGAACCATGCCGTCGGGGAAGATGGTTACGGTTATTTGCTTCAATTCCAATTCAATTCTCTCTGGGATTTTAGTTGAAAATGTATTGTCGAAACAGAAATTGATGGTGGACCATCTCTTCTGAGACTCTTCTGAGAATGTCGTTTCCGTCATGCGAGTCTGTCGGAAGAAAATTAATGCAGGGTTTCAAGGGTTTGATTGTAAACAGCGCTCCTGTAGTCAGAATGGAGGCATCCGATGAACTTTCTTCAGTTTGCTACTAAAAGTAACTTTGTCTAGTACCGGCCAGTACACATAGTTACCCCCTAGAATATTATGGGTCTCATTACCGCTTTGTATAGCCAGTATACAATGTTTGTGTCACGCCTTGGTCCCCATTTTTTACAGATTGTCTCCTTGCAGGTGTAAAATGCGACAAGGACATTCCTTTTCAACTCCTTTCCACCATTAACTACGATTACCAAGGTATTTGACCTTTGAGCAATGGCGCTTTAAAGACAATTTGCTTGTACCTTTTCGTGAGGAGTATCAATTCGGTCGCTGTAGAATTTACATCCAGACGGAAATCTGTGCAATAGTTGCTTCCGATGTACATATTTATATGGAAAATTTTAGGTGTTTACCAGACAATGAGATAACATAGAAGGGGAGGCTGAATGACACCCTGAGGGTTGTCTCTTTTGGCTTACCTAATTACGGATGAACCTCTAAATTCTGCGAAGATTAAGATTGTATTTAAAAAATGCGTAATAGGGAGCAACAACTCTATGAAAAGTCATTGGGTCGCCGAAGGTTAAACATGTTTTAATCGAAACTAAAATTTGTGGTGGAATTACTGCAATCGTTCACAACTCGATTTAGGCGACTATGGTTTCTAACCCCTTATATACTTATCTATCACTGCTATAGAAAAAAAAACCTTTGAACACACATTTCTATGTAAAGTGCAATTGTCACTATGAAAATGCATGATAATAAATAAATAAACTATTCGAACTTGAAATGTTGGAAGGCTACAAATTATTCACTTTAATGAAGCAAAATGCATTCATTTGTTTATTCTTCAATACATAATGTGTTTATGTATGTATGTATGTGCGAAGAAAAGCTTTAGAAAGAAAAAAAAAGAAATTGAATAATGCAATTTGACCACTAATATAAACTTTATATGTAGATTTGTACGCACACTATGCCTGTCATTCACTGGAAACGACACGTGTTCACTTGTAAGAATTGTTGATTTTACACTGGACAAGAAGTCCATAAAACGTAAGCAAAATATGAATATTTATTTTCAGACACAGCTCGCTGTTTTATACGAGTATGTACATATATACTTATGTAAATACGTATTAACGGGTGATCCATATTGAGGTTCCCTACTTTTTCAAAAAAAGAAAAAAAAAAACGACAGAAAATTACAATTTAACGGAGAATGTTTATTATCATTCGAAAGAACATTCTTTGGCATTCATTTTTCGAAGATTATCTCTTTCAAATGTTGGCCGCTGCTACGTCTCAGATGGTCCATCCGTTGAGTCCAATTTTCGATGATTCGTTCGAGCATTTCGACTGGTAAGTGGCAAATGACAATGACGCTGGGAGAGTGTCCGCATAAACTTTAGACTTTACATATATCCACAGGAAAAAGTCTCTGACGGTGTGATATCACATGATCTTGGTGGCCAATCGACCGGCCCATAACGTGAAATCATCTGCTCGCCGAAGCATTCACTCAATAAATCCATTGATTAATGCGATGTGTGAGAAGTGGCGCCGTCTGGTTGAAACCAAATGTCGCGGAGATCATGTGTTTCAATTTCAGGCATCAAATAGACGAATATCATGATTGCAATTGAAAGTTACGTTCTTACCGGCATCATTTTTGAAGAAATATGGGCCGATTATTCCACCGGTCCACAAACCACACCAAACCGTTATTTTTTTCTTGATGAAATGGCAGCTCTTGAATCTTTTCAGCTTGCTCTTCTTCCCAAATTCAGTTGCGACTTGCTGCGAACGGCGCCGAATCGACTCTCCACGGTCTTTGTGTACACTCTCAGCTACGGCAGCTACATTTTCTTCACTGCGTGCTGGACGTGGTCTATTCGGTCGTATATTATCCAATAATGAATGCTGGGTCTCCAGATGGGTGATGGTGTTGAGAATAGTACGCTCAGTAGGCCGCTTATGTTGACCATAATTAATATTATTAAATTTTCGTAATAAAGTTGAATGATTTGTAACCGAACAATACTGAACAAAAATAACATGACAGCTTGGCACCACTCACGCGTGATCTGTCAAAAAAAAGCTATTGAAAAAAGTACCTCTACTTGGATCACCCTTTATATATGTATATCATGGAAAAAAAGGATGGAAGCAATGAAGGAAATGCCCTATGCCGGAATGCATTATGCAGTAAATCTAAATTTGCCATGCTACTAACATACATATGTATTAGATCGGAGCTATTGTTGTGCAATTAGACACGAGCGCAAGTTTTTCTTCAGCAATAAAAAAAATTATAAAAAATTCAACTAAAAGCGCATAATTTAGCATGTTTTTGTTGTAAATTCCGCGTTACAAATTATTCTCAACATGAAAGAAGTATTGTCTTCGGCCAAACCGAAGTCTTTATGCTTTTCATGAACCCAACAAATGCAAAATTTGTTTTCTTGTGCCAATACTTAATTGAATTTACGTAGGTAGCATACCAAATTTCACACTATTAGATGCTTTTTCGGCGGATTTATGTGTGGAGAATACCGAATTTTATACTATAAGATCCCTTTTTGATGGATTATTGACACGAAACCTAACGAATCGGTTGCATGGGAAGCTATAAGGTACAGTCTTCAAATTTCGATGATTTTTGTGTCCATATTTATTAGAACATAAAGGCGTAAAATATCATATTTCACACTACTAGATGTCTTTTCGACGAATTTTCGACACGAAACCTAATATCTGAGCAAGCAGGCTGTATTTGAGCTAAACTATATAGTCGTCCGATGTCGTGGATTTTCAGTGCCCGTATCTACTTCATTATATATGTGTAGAATACCGAATTTCACGTTCTTAGATGCGCTTTTGATGTATTAATGATGCAAAATCACATATCTCAATGTTTCATTGAGTATCTCTCAACTTAGCTCGTCATTCCGAAACGATCGCTACATATTTTTGTTGGTCTATCTCTTCTGCTTCTTGTACTTATAGACTTATACTTCGGACCCAAAGTTTATATATCATTTAATGAATATGAGATGTATAAAATGTTTTATTAATATCATTTTATGATTTGCTTAGATGCTGCACTCAAATTCATTTCAAAAAATGTGAGTGATTTTCGTGCATTTGAAAATTTACAAAATAAATATGACGTTGACGACATTTCTAACGTTGACGTTGACGACATTTTCTAAATTTACGAAAAGCAAATACCTAGCGTGTAAGAAATGTACGAGTACTGCATGCGAGGGTTATTATTGTACTATTAGACGCTGTAATTTACTGTAAACAACATTTTCATTTAATTTTTCGTAGTCTCGCAAATTTTACTAACATCTTACGTGATGAAGTGATGTTTCAAGTTTGCGTTTTCTTGAAAATCACTGCCAATTAAATTGATTTATACTAGAAGTGGATAATTAAATTTATATATTCATATGTATGTGTCAACGTCAGAAGGAGAAAAGTGAGTTAAAGTACAATAAATTAAACGAAATCGAGAAGGTTTCGTCTACCTAAACTACTGTACGACTTTATAAGAGATTACAAGGTAGTGATTCTGAAAAGATTGAAAGGCGCCAATGGCATAAGACTTATGCAGACTCGCTTAATTTTTGTACGCATAAAATGAAAATCTACTCAAAGTAGCTCGGCATAAGCAGTTGTGTTTTACTGGATGCTATACATGAGCCTATCAATGGTCCTGGTACTTTCGGAAAATAGTTTATACATTTCTTCGAATAAACAGGCAGTACAGTACTACCAACTCAGAAATCTGTAGAACAATTGCCACAGATAAGTTAAAGCGAGAACTAAAGTGGTCTGTAAGTTGAGGCCTCTAGGAGTGGCAAACATAAGACTTGAGCGTAAACGAGCTAGCAAAGATACACAGTTTAATTAAATTTGCCCATACCACAAATTGGAATCCGTAGGATCAGTGGTATCACACTGAGTCCGGCTTAGGTGGCCTGATGCCTAGCAATTTTACATCAACCCAATCTAACCCAGTGAAAATCAACAGAAACCTACGAGTAATTGTAATAAAATCATCACAAACCAACGTCAACTACAGTCTGAATGTTAATGTAATAATCAAGAAAATATTAATTAAATTCTAACTGTTAACTCATTTCATTACTCGTTAAACATGATTTGTGCTGACTTTTATTGGTAGGAATTAACATTTCCAGTGACTTACAACAATTTAGAGCGATAAATTTCCACTAGCTGTCTGATACGTGTTTATTTTTATTTTTAATAATTTAATAATATTTTTGTGTGTGTCTGTTGTGTATATTAATTAAGGGCGACAACAAATTTTTAGATATTTGCCTTAACGTAAGTTAGGTGTTTCAAGATCTATTGGTCTCTCTATCAAATGTGATTTGGTTGGATGTTTCCGTACACTGTCTTCGATTATTATTCGGCGACTGTTAGTTATGAGCTTAATTTTTATACCTTTCATGTACATGAAACGGTATATTAACTTTGCTTACTTATTTCAATAGCCTTTTTTCGACAGATCACGCGTGAGTCGTGTCAAGCTGTCATGTTATTTTTGTTCAGTATTTTTTGGCATTTTATCATGGAAAGACTTTTACGCCCGAACAACGTTTAAAAATCATTCAACTTTATTACGAAAATTCACGTTCTGTAAAGAATGTGTTTCGCGAGCTTCGCTCAATTTATGGTCAACATAATCTCTACTAGTACTGAGCGTACTATTCGCAACACCATCACCCATCTTGTGGCCCAGCATTCATTATTGGATAATATTCAACCGAATAGACCCACGTCCAGTGACGTATGGAACGAATTGGCGAATTTTACGTCGAGATCTTAAATGAAAGCGTACAAAATACAGCTTGTTCAAGAACTGAAGTTGCTCGATCTTCCGAATCGACATCGCTTCGCTCTATGGGCCATTGAAAAGTTCCAAGAAGATCCGACGTTTTCGAGCCAAATTTTGTTCAGCGATGACGTCCATTTCTGGCTCAATGGGTATGTAAGCAAGCGAAATTGCCACATTCGGAGCGAAGAGCAACCTGTTCATCTAGAAAAACAACGGTTTGGTGGGTTTGTGGGCCGCTGGAATCATCAGTCCATATCTCTTCAAAAATGATGCCAGTGAGAACTTAACCGTTAGTGGCGGCCGTTATCGCACAATGATAACCGACTATTAGATACCTGAAATTGAAGCTCGTGATCTCCGCGACATTTGGTTTCAACAAGACGGCGTCACTTCCCACACATGGCATCAATCAATGGATTTATTGAGAGAACAATTCGGTGAGCAGATAATTTCACGTCTTGGGCCGGTCGATTGGCCACCAAGATCGTGTGATATCACCCTGTTAGACTCTTTCCTGTGGGGATATGTAAAGTCTTAAGCCTATGCGGACAATACCGCTTCGATTCAGGCCTTGCAGCAAAACATCACGCGTGTCATTCGCCAGTTACCGGTCGAAATGCTCGAACGAGTCATCAAAAATTGGACTCTGAGTCGTAGCCGCGGCCAATATTAAAAAAAAAATAAAATAAATGCCAAAAATGTTCTTTCGAATGATTATAAACACTCTCCATTAAATTTGAATTCTCTGTGTGTTTTCTTTAAAAAAGTAGAGACCCTCTAAATGGCTCACCTTTTAGTAGAAGGATAAGAGATAGATTCACCAATCGTATGAGAATGATGCGCTGAGTATATTTAGTCTGTCTGTCCGTCTATCCAGTCTCTCGATTTTTGATATATATTAGAACGAAACTTAATATGAAGATGTATTTTTGTGATATTCATATGTCGGAATCGGGCAGATTGGTCGACTATATTACTCCCATACAACCGATTTGTTCGGATATGAGGTTTTTTGTCAATAATCTGTGAAAAAAGCATCGAAGGGCGTGAAATTCGGTTTGGTGGTCTATTCGGTCGAATATTCTAATAAATATTTGAAACTGAAAATCATCGAAAACGAATTTTTCATTTCGCAATAAATTCGAAATGTTCATAAAAGGTATCAGACTTTGACCGAAGACAGCACTTATTTCATGTTTTATTTAGTCTATTCTAGGGGCACTAGAATATCATTTGTGGACTTAATTTGATTTCTTGCTTGGAGGGACTAGTCTGTGTAGAGCAAACTTTTTCTTACTTTTGCAACAAAAGACCATAAAATTTATTCCATCTCGAATGAGCGACTATAAAAAGCGCTATGTCGGTTGGGCCACTCTTTTGGGGTTTTTCTATTCCAAAATAATTTGAACGTTGTAAAGCCTTGGGTCAAACTGATCACCAACAACCTAATGTTCTCAGTTTTCTTGAAACATTTTATATCCTTAGGAGCAAAGTGAATTAAATTTTTATTTTATAGGAGCGACATGAATGGTTTAAAAAATCTAGAAGAAATAGTGAAAGGATTTCGAAATATAAATAATAACTCGAAACTTTTCCAAACAAAGTTTTGGAACACAGAATTGATATAACAAGTATTTAGTGAATGAATTTTTCACCAAAAAAGAGATTTTTCTTTATTTTTATAGCTCATTTCTTCATAATTTTCCACAAAACAAACATCTTTAGCAAAAATGTCAGTTGATTTCAGTTAAGCAAATGACGCAAGCACTCACTTCGTCTCCCCAAATTCATTTCATCTGTACGACGAGAGCAAAGAGCGAGTAAGCGCCCTTTAATGTGGCAAAGAAAGTATCCAGATTTACTGCAAACATACCGCCAGCAATGACAATTTGTTTACGTAACGACTGTTCGGTGAATATGCGTAAATTCTTTTTGAAATCAGCATTTTGTTCGATCCAATTACATGAGAATATGGCATAGGTCAACTGCTCGAACTCCATTTGAATGCTAGTACCAAAATAGCAGAGCGGAAACACCTCCAAAGGCATTGCGATCAGAAAAAATACATAATATATATAAGAAGATATATCATTCACATAGAATATCAAATAAACAATGACCACACCCATATTGATGGCGGTGACCAGAATTTGCACAAAAGTGCCGAGCGAGCAGATACGTTCAATGGCAATGCGAAATCTGTAAATGAATTCCAAAAAAAAAAAAACACAAGAAAATATTTGTAAAGATTCTAAAAAAATATCAAATACACCCACTCAAGTAAATCCTTGTAATCCTCAATGCACTCAATAAACTTTGCAGCATTCGCCTGTGCTGCAGCGCCATCATGACCACAACACGCTTTATGACCAACACGCGCCACACGCAAATTTAACATACGCACATGCCCGGCCAATATAGCCAACGCCATTGGTGGAAACGTATCATTAATTAAATTCTGAAAAATCTGTACCGTTACACCGACACACTGGTAAATATGCGCTGTTGCATAACCCAAAATGCTGTCCGACGTATTGAATGGGAAATATGCCGGATACATGAGATGCCAATCACCTAAAAGTCCACTAATTATGGTAGCCATTTCGGAGGTAACTGACGCGCCGAGTCCAAAGAAAAGCATAAAATATAGTACAATTTTTGCATTTCGCAGTGCGAGAATTTTATGCAAGCGAAAATCATCTAATTCGGCTATATGTTTATCGAGTTTCAATATGATGGCATAGATCTTTTGCACTTCACCTAAACGCCACCAAAAAGCGAAGGTTTTTATGCTGCACGCCAAGCAGGTGAGATTGATACTCATATTTTTGAATATGTCCGATTTCTTTTCACTTTGGATTAAGCCAATCATGAGATGTGCGGGATAGCCAATGGTTATGATCACGTTTAGGAGTAGTGAGTAGAGATAATACAAGTAACGGTAGAGTTGTGTTGAAGGCGGTATTTGACCGAGATAACGCCAGGTGACGTTGTGAAAGTGAAAAACCGAGACACTCGTTAATGTAGTTACGGCAAGTTTCGCTGACATTTCGTTAATCGTTGATTTTCTTATTACTTTAAATACTCGTATGTAAATTAAACACTCTGAAAAGTTCAACACTTTTTGTTGATAATTTCAATTGAAATGTGTGTTGTTAATATTTCGGTATGGTATTTTATTTTAAATTTTTTTCAAAGGTGATAAATGGGCTCATTAAAATTTAATTAATTTTCATCTAATTAATAATTATAATGATGTGTAACGGTGTCTGTTTATTTAATTGTGATTTTTAATATTTAATTCTTATAATTTTTTATGTATTGACGAGAGTATCCTTTTGGAAATTTACCCCTCGCTTTAACCTCTACACAAATTTTTTTTACCTTTCAAGAACTTCAATGATTCAATAGTATTTTTTAAATTTTTGATTTATACTATAGCATATTTTATTGACTACGAGGTTGACACACTCTGCCGAGGGGGGGACCACAATTAGAAATATTTTTTCTTACCAATATTTTTTTTTTTTAATTTCTCTGAGTCGATTAAGTCATGTCTGTCAGTTTGAACGCAAACTAGTCGCTTAGTTTTTTAAAGTTTTGAACGAAATTTGCATTTTTGTAATTCCTAAATTATATTTGTAACCAGACCGACGTCTATCATATATCTTTTATTAAATTGATTGTTCAGATATGTTCAAAATTCTCACGAAAGGAAAACCATATAAACTTCCGTGGTAGAATCAAAATTTGAAACTATTAAAGAACATTAGAAGTCGTTAAATATCGACTCTATTCAAAAGATTTCAACTGTTTAGACAAATTTCTATACAGAAATTACATGCTTAAAATAGAGGAGAACATTAAATCAAATCCAAAAACTTTTTGGCGTTTTATTAAGGTGTTAGGTGGGTTTGAAAATTAAAAAAAAAAGAAAATAGATTTTTTTAGTTTGGCTTATTAAATTGTAAAATATGTTTGAAATATTCCCCTAAAATTTCAAATCGATTGGAGTAAAATTCTAAGAGATAGACCCTTTGGAAGTTCCGCCCTGCAGGTCATGTCTGTATCAATTTGAAACTTTAAACGCGTTTATCTCAAAACTCCATTTTTAAGCCGGTGGACATGATTTCTCGAAAAGTTTTAAAGCGATTTTGTTCAAATTTGGCACACATCTTTGTAATAACATTATTTAGTCATTGAACGAGGATTTTTTTATTACAACAAATTTTTTCTAGCCAATGCATGGCGAAAATTTGATCAAAAAATGTGTTTTTTTGTTGTTGAAAATCTGTCGAAAATTCAAATTTTAATATTTTGTTTTTTTTTTTCCTTCGCCCAATAACGAGATTTATCCATGTACTAATGAAATATTTTTGGTTTTTTTATTTTAGATGAACCAATTATGAGTTATGCTGTGCATGGCGGGACCATTTTCTTTTGAGACGTCAAGGGAGATGAGGTACCAACGGCTGAGTTTTCGGAATTTTCAAATAAAGGGTTCACAAAATACTGTTTAATAATGTATCTTTGATATGGTGAATTGTTTGAATAAAATATACGATTGGATATATAAAAAAATAGTGAAAATTCCTTTTTTTAACCTCTGACACCCACCTAACATTAGTCTAAGAGATCCAACTCAAATCATCTATAAAAACTGAGATTAATGGTCTTTCAGTTCATTTATTAAAAAAATTGCCTCATTTAGTCTTACCTTTAAAATTTTTTAAATTGTCTTTGATGTCAGGTGTTTTCATTGACGATTGGAAAGTTACTTCCAATAGCCCTATTCACAAGGGTGGTAATAAAACTGATATTTGTAATTACAGGCCAATTTCGAAATTGTCTGGTGTCTCGAAACTCTTTGAAAATATTGTTAAAGATAAAATGTACTTTGCGAAAAGCCTTATTTCACCGAATTATCATGAATTTGTACCGAATTGATCAACAGTATTGAACCTGGCTGTATCTAGCTCGTCTTGGATTTATCTCAACTTTTAAGTATTATTTATCTCAACGAACTTGCGTTGTTACAATTGATGGTTTCTCTTCTGAATCCTTCATTGCATCTGCAGGTGTTACCCAAGGTCCATTACTTTTTACTCTATTCTAATCTATAAGTGCTTTGCGAATTTTTCGCTTTATGCAGATGATCTCAAAGTATTTTCAAAAATTAATAGTCCAGATGATGCCGTTAAGTTTCAGAAATACATTGATAGCTTGCAAATTTTGTGTTTTGTGTTAGTTCGTGGCTATTTTTGAATATCTTGCCGACCTCCTATTATATTTCTCACATATTAGCTTTATTATTTCGAAAGCTACTCGTTACTAGGGTTTGTGAGCCGAAATAGCTTAAAATTTACCGACCCATATACTCTAAAGCTATTACACTTTGCTTTCGTTCGTTCAAATTTGGAATATGCTGCCTTTATCTGGAGAACCTGTCATAAGATTTCATATACTTAGGATTTAAAGGGTGCAAAAGATATTTCTTAAATATGCTTTACGATCATTGAAATTTGATAATCCCCCTTATGAATCTCGCTTACTTTTAATCAATTTAAAATCTCTGGAAGCAAGAAGATCGGTAATCTTACTTTCTTTTGTTTATCAAATCATCGGAGGAGACCTTGACTCCTCATACCTTTTGAATACAATCAATTTCAATCTACCCTTACGTATCTTCGCAGATCTTTGCCTTTTTATTTAGTTAAATGTAATACGGAGTATTCACGTAATGCTCCACTTGTTCGAGCCTTAAATGAATTAAATTTAATCTCGAATTCTATTCAGCTTGATTTTTCAGTTTCCAAGAGTGTATTTTCGCATATTTTAAATATGGTATTTTAATTTATCTCAGTTATTAATTATGTAAATTGTCTGTAAGATACCAATGTTATTGTTCATAGACTAAATAAATAAATAAATAAATAAATAAATAAATAAATAAATAAATAATTTACGGCAGCGGCCAATAGAGGCTAAAGACTTCGCCGTCGAGTTCTGGCACTCTCAGATATTTATAAACGCTGCCACCGCTACGTGGTCGACATCGTGCCAAAAATGTGCTGAGGTTAATCTACCTCGAAAAGCTCTAATATATGTTTATCTTAACGCTAGATTTCAACACAAGAAAATTCATACACCAAAACATTACGAAGAATAAATGAATTCAATATTTTTCCTACTTTTTTATATTTTTTCTTAATTTAAATGAAGACTTATCGGAAAAATCCTCTTTAGCCTTTTGGTTTCGTGCCGGAGCTCTAGGTAAAACCTGAATTTTTGTGTTCGAATCATTTAACCTACTTCTCTTCTCTACAAATTATCATTAAATGCAGCGCACTCGAATATACTTCACTCGGATGTCGATTATCGATTTTAAAAACCGTTAGTCATAAATTCATAATATTTAGGGTTGAATGAAGATTACGCTACTTTACTTAGTAGCGTAATAAATCAGAATAAGTTGTTATGCAGGTTTACAGTTCAAGAGCGATAAGTTTTTGAAAACAAATCTTATGTTAAGTAGTATATGTTACAAGTCAATTGGAAAGTCCCTAACCTGACACATAGATGGCTCAACAAGAGTTAAATTTTGAGTTAGTCCTAACCTTCGAAAGACGCGTGTATAAATTAGATAGTTGTCGAAGCATTAGTTTTTATAGCATTTTGAGTGAATCAACTTTTGTTATTGTAAAAAAATGGATAAAATGGAATTTCGCATGTTGATAAAACATAGCTTTTTGAAGGGAAAAAATACAGTTGAAGCAAAACTTGTCTTGATGACACTGCCCTAGGAAAATCAACCATCAAAGATTGGTATGCTAAGTTTAGACATGGTGAAATGAGCACCGCAGATGGTGAACGCAGTGGACGCCCAAAAGAGGTTGTTACCGACGAAAACATAAAAAAAACTCTCAACAAAATGATTTTGAATGACCGTAAATTGAAATTGAATGAAATAGCAAGCACTCTAAAGATATCAACTGAACGTATAAATCATATCATTCACGAATATTTGGGTATGAGAAAGCTCTGTGCAAAGTGAGTGCCGCGCGAGCTCACTTTTAACCAAAAACAAGGACGAGTTGATGATTCGGAGCAGTGTTTGTAGATGTTCAAGCGTAATAAACTCGAGTTTTTGCGTCAATATGTGACATGGATGAAACATGGCTAAATTATTTCACTCCGAAGTCTAGTCCGGGTGGACTGCACACGATGAACCCGCTCCAAAGCGTGGAAAAACGCAATAGTCGGCTGGCAAGGTTAAGGCGTCTGTTTTTTTTTTTTTTTGGATGCGCATGGAATAATTTTCATTGACTATCTTGAAAAAGGAAGCGCCATCAACAGCGACTATTACATAGCATGATTGGACCATTTGAAGCGTGAAATCGCCGAAAAACGCCCGCATTTGGAAGAAAAAGAAAGTAATGTTTCACCAAGACAATGCACGCTGGGTAGAAATTTTCGTCGAATGAAGAGTTGATCGCCGAAACTGAGACCTATTTGGAGGCAAAAGACAATTCGTACCACAAAAATGTTATCGAAAAGTTGGAGCGTCGATATAATCAGTGCATCATCCAAGAAGGGAAATATTTTGAATGAAGGAAATGAATTTTTCCGAAACAATGTATTTTACTATGGCAGAGCGGGGACTTTTCAATTGACCTGTTATATATGTGCGTGTATGTGTATTAAACGAAAGTATTTACTAAGTGTTAGTTTAAACGTTTGCCTGTTTTGCATTTAATTAAAACGTTTACTGCTAATACTATTGTTGTAAATTAATATTTATGTATTTATGTAATTTTTAATTAGAAAATGGAATAATTTCCGTTTTTTAACGTCAGCGAACTTAATAAATATTTAATGACTAGTATTTAAGCAATAAAGTGAATTACTTGAATTGCTAAGCGTCAAATGGGTAATACATTGATTGTTAAAAGAAAATTCATAGTTCTTTGTTGTAAATTTGAAAAAAATTTTATTTGCCTCTTTTGACTTACCTGGGACGATTTTGCATGAAATGCTGTCCGCCAAATATCACCAACATATAAATGCCACAATAGTAAAATACCCAAGTCCAATTCTCCACCATCCATTTACGTGTACGTTGATGGATAAAGTCATTTTCGAAATCGAAAATGTATGAGTAATTCGGTGTAACGCTTATATCCATGTTCAACATTTGTGTTGTTGTTTTGTTTTATTTTTGTATTTATTTTTTTTAAATATAATTCTTTAGAATTTGTTGTATTTTTTAGTTTATTATTGACTGGATAACTCTTTGGAACGTTCTAAGTATTTTATTGTATTTTATTTGTTCTTTGTTGTTTTTGTTATTATCGCCTAATGTAGGTGTTGCTTTGTTATTTCGTTTTGGTGTCCAATTGCTTATATATACATATACATATATTTACACTGTTATTAATCTCTAGGTATTTGTGACAATGTGCGTGCTTTTAAGCAATTTTTTGGTTCAAAAATAAGTTTTTCCATCCAAATTACGATACTGCGAAAATTTTTTATTGTCGTTTGACGGCGGCTGCGTTTTTGTGTTTAATGCTGCAATGAAATTGAAGACATTTCTTTTTTAAATGAAATCAGAGAGATTGTTAAAGTTTAATTATTTGTTATTAAAGATTATGAGGGTCAAATCAAGGACAGGTTTGGAGATTATAATAAATTCTGATTCTCGATACTTTTTGCATTCAGAAACAAACTCACATTCATACATACGAGTATTCATGCATATACATATATCAATCCAGCTAAAACCGAAATCCTACTCTTCACGACGATCTACAAACCACTTTCGTTCGCTTGTAAAACGTCTACCGGGAAAAAATAAAGCTTAAGAGTGCACTCCGCGGGCTTTCTATTATAGCATATTGGCCGCTGGATATTAAGGGTTATCCATTTAGGGGTTGTATTTTGACATCTGTCAAAATTAACTGTCAAACCAAACATGTTTTGTTTTAGTTAAAAGTCAGGCATTTATGAAAATTAATCGCTTAACAACCGCCCAACGAGTTAAAAATTTTGAAACCTACTACAAAAATGGTTATTCAAACGTAGTCACGTTTCGTGCTTTAAGAGGAGTTTATGGTGCACATAATCGTCCAAACACTCAACCATTTGGTAAAATTTTACAGAAATTTTAAGGGACTGGATCGGTTACAGATGTTGTAAGGCTTTTGCATCATCGTTTTGCTCATTCCACCTCAAATATCAAATATCGCTGCTGAACGTTAAAGAGCAGCCGAAGACTTCAAAGTGTCTATTTCTCGACGTTCTCAAGAGCTCGGACTTGCACCTACATCTATATAAAGTCCAGCTCACACAACAACTGAAGCAAGCTGACCATTTTCAACGCCGTAGTTATGTCGATCGGATGCTTTAACAACAAACAGTGAACCGCAATTTTCCCAAAAAAATTTCTTCAGTGGCGAGGCACATTTCCCACTCCGTGGATTCGTAAATAAGCAAAATTGTCGCATTTGGGACTTCGAGAATCCTGAAATAATTGAAGAAAGGCCGTTACACCTTAAAAAAACGTACTTTTTGGTCCGGTGTGATTGTACCTTAGACCGTCACTGTCAATTCGAAGCGTTATGGTCGTATGATAACCGTCTTAGACCAAGTATCCTCTGGGTACCCAACAAACATCCGTTTGGAGGCGAGCTAAAGTGAGAATTCGAATCCCCTGCGGCTGTGTGTAGGGTTTGGGACCCACCACATAAAAACTATACTCCAATGAAAAACCAACAAATGCTTCGGATGAAAGATCCCCCTTTTTTATGACGAACCTTACAAACATTTAAAGGATCACGATTTGAGGGCATGCACCTGGAATGTCCGATCCCTCAATAGGAAAGATGCCGCTGTCCAGCTAGCTGATGCCCTCGAAAGACTAAAGGCTGACATCACCACTGTCCAAGAAATTCGATGGACGGGACAAGGACGGAAGGTGGGTCCTTGTGAAATCTATTACAGCGGCCATTTAAAGGCGTGAAAATTTGGTGGGAGAGAGACTGCGTCGCCGAGTCCTGGCATTTACCCCGGTGGATGAACGAACAAAATAGCAAATTTCTTGCGTACCGCTGCTTCGGAAACAATTGGTTTTCAATAATACCAGAAAAACAGCTGGTACAATGAGGAATGTCGATCTGCAGTGGAGAGAAAGCAGTGGGATAGATACCGAGAGCTGAAGAGGGAAGCGAGACACATTTGCAGACAAAAAACGATAGAGGCCCGAAATGCGGTTGAAATTTCCAAGTCACTAGCACGCCTAGCCAGTTGATAGTCTTTAAATAAACCAAAGCTGCTTCCAGCTTTGTAGATAACAGTAATTCAGCATCTCGTTGAAGCAGCTCACGGACATGCATGTATCATGCGTCTAATTTGCCGGGTTAACGCATAACGAAATGGTCGTCTGACCGTTTAAAATTCTATAATTTACGTGCACAGATGTCGTGCATAGAAATCGGATGTTTGCTGCTCGAGCATCACGCCACTTTATGCAAAACAGACGAGGAACCACCCAATCATGGTATTTGACATTTCTGGCTTCTTTTTTTTCTTCTAATAAGTTACAAAGAGTAATGCTTATACCATGCCTAGGTATGTATGATTATCGTATGCGCTTGCCAAGAAGGATACAAAATTTATCCAACTCGTGCAAAACACTCCGGTCATTTGTATGTGCATATGCACAAAGGGTACACGCCCACGCTATGTACTTCAAAAATACTCAGGTATTTAAGTACATAGATATGTACGTTCATATATTTATGTACATATGTACACGCATATTCAATGTCGTTCGGCTCAATTCTCTCTTTGGCCAGTCACTCCACTCCCACTTGGCAGCACATCCGCAATAAATGCTCGCATTCCTCCCACTCTCCCAACATCTGCATTGAAGCAACAAAAATGATTTTAATCAATAGCTGCGAATGCTGCTAGGAAACGACCTTGAATGTATGTAATACTACTACACACAGGCACATGCCGACGACCGATAAACGGGAGCTGCGACAGTTTTGCCCAATGGGGACCACCATGCAACATAACGGCACTACTTGAGCTGTATACACTTTAGAGAACATTTTTATTTTACAACAAATGCAGTGATAGCATTTTCATTGTTTGCACAATATGTGCTTGAAGTACATACATACATACATTAAAACTAAATTGTATGCTTTTATTGTTTTGGTTTAGCTTGAGATTTCGCAGTTTATCTGATGTGTGTGCATGTGTGCCTTGTGTAGACTCGTCAATTCAATGACACTCATATTTGCAAAAAAAATTTTGTGTAACATGCATTGGACACTGCGACGGAAGCACCCACACTCATCACCATCGTTGTTGGATGCATCAGCTACATCTGTTGTTGTTGTTTTTTATATATTTTTTTTTGTGTTTCGCTTGCCAACCCACGTCTCATCGTCTGCTTTAAAGATGCTTCTCTGTTTCATTTCCCAACCGTTTCAGATTTTTCTGAATGAAATCATTCACCATCGCATGGTCACAACATCACCTGTTTCGCCCATGACACGTACGTGTATGAACGGCAATTACTCCCATGAGTTAAATCTACCCCATCAACCACATGCTGGTCTGGTCTCTCTCTCTCTCTTGAGAAATTCTCTTGAACTTTTGTTGTTGTTGTTGTTATCTTGTATGATGCAATGTACAGCGGTGCGCAAAATTCTGGAATTGTATATTGTACTTTACTTTTCAATTTCGTCGTCTTGGTGGCTAGAGAAGAACGGAGTGCAATTTTGACTCTAGATTATAAATATTTTTTGATATCCTGTAGGGAAGCTCATTTTGTCACACAGAACGATGGTTCCTCTTTAATGCTCAGCATTCTGGAGTATTCGGAAGGTGACGGAACACTTTAAATGAACGCAAACATCCTGATAGATAGTAAAAGCCTCTGCCAAAAACATGCTCAAAGTTCATGAACTCCGCTGGCTTCCTTATTCTCTATTTTCAAGATGTGGCTGTACCAATATAGAATTATTTTCTTGAGAATCCTACTTATAATGAATACTTCCCACTTTGTTTTGGTGCCCAATGTCAATCTGACAACGTTCCTCGGAAATCTCGACAAAGCATACGCAATTCGTAATCATTTGAGACAAACTGTTTGTCGCCACTCAGTTTTGTGGAAAAAATGTGCGTTGAACTGTTAGTGTACTTCTTGGTATGAGAGAAATATCTTTAAGAGATATTAATGAGACCTCAGCGCGCCATGTTAAGTTATATGCTCAATTACTTCTGCTGTTGTTGTTGTTGTTGCAGAAGTTCGGAACTTTCAAAGCTGGAGGTCGTCTAACGGGATGCCCAGTAGACGAGCTGCTTCGACGGGTTCGGACCAAATGGGGAAGGAAAGTTAAATGCGTCGGTCCGAGGAAACATCTATTCCGACAAATTTATTCTCAAGAAGAGAGTTAAAAATTTATGTGCTTAGTGAAGAGCTTTACTTCAAGCAGGTATTTCTAGGGTGATTCCTGCAGTAGGCTTGTAAATTGCCAGTAACGTTTTGCCATCGGCTAGTGACTTGGAGTTCTCAAGAACGAAATCAAGCACTGAAGATGGCGGTTTGCCGAAACCGGTTTGTTACAAAACCAAAATTGACAAGGGATGACGAAAATTCGTTCCGATATAAATCTAGTATCCACCCTGTCGGAAAAACACAAAACCAAATCAACTCTATACTTTATTATATATACTGTATAATAGATTGTGTTTGTTGCTGTTGTAGTTGGCCGCTGCTGTACCCCGCCTAGGAGCAGACAAAGCTAGTCTATGTCGTCGTAGTAATCTCAAGGAAGGTTCAGGAAACGAGCTGTTTCGATGAGACAGACAGAGAAGGAAGGGTGTCTAATGAGTTTTAATGGGCATGTTGTCCAGGGGCTCACTAATGTATGTCAGGGTCAATTCTGGATAGATAAGTATTGAGTCTACTACAGTATCTGGACCCTAATTCTGCCAGCATTACTCGGGAGGCAGATCGAGCTCTTGGGTAGTGGAGAGAGTTTATCCTATGCAGCGGTTATGTTTTGTGGTGCTGAGTGGAGTCTTTAGTTAAATTAATTCCTTCCCTATGTGCCTAATTGAACCCGTTTAGGTCAACAGGGGACAATTGCATCGCGGTCGAGGAATCTGCCGTGAAACTGTTAATGATTGATGTAGAGTATATGTGCGTATACTGCACATATGCTGGAAGGCCAGTGTTCGAGTTTTGGTTCGACCAACATCCAATATTATAAAAAAAAAATATTTTTCCAATTGCAGTCGCCCCTCTACAGGGAATTTTAAGCCCTCCGAGTGTATTGCTGATATGAAATAAAATTTTTCATAAAAATCCATCAACCATTCGGAGGCGGCTTAGAATTAACTGTAGGTGTCTCTTCATTTGTTGGCAAGAACATCAAGCCGCAAGACGCACACCACAAATTGGAGGAGGAGCTCGATCGAAAATCGTTTCAGCGGTCACATAGTACCAGATAGCCCTTAGTTGGAAGGTTTTTCGTGCTTTATAATTGATGTGTTTTGTGATTATCTTGGTATATGAAATAAAAAAAGTTATATATACATTTCTCAGACAATTAATGCCTGAATTTATGCAAAAAAAAACTCGCTAACCCAACATTAAGTAAAAATAGCGGCTAAATATTAACGCACTTAATAGTTGTTGGTTAATAAAAAAAATGGAATAATACAACAACAGATTACATGGCAGACGTTGGTTCAGTTGCTAGAGCACTCGCCTGTAATGCCAGAATCCGTTGGTTCGATTTCTGGGAAAAGATGATGAGGAGATGTGGTGATCTCCAGCACAGAACAACTGTCACTTCTACCAATTTTTCTTTGAGGTATAACAAAATATTCAATTCAAAAAAATTCCAACAAAATAGGCCTTTGAATAAAGCTCAATTACTTATTTCCACAAAAAAGTTTATTTTCTACCACTTCTGCTCGCTTCTACTATTCTGCACATTACTGTACTGTGTTGTTAGTATTATGGAATATATTTTCAAACACATTCATGCATACGAACACACAAATCGCTCGCGTATTAAGTGAAGTCAACCACAAAGTCTCGTGTGACACCCAGTGGCACCAACGGACAGAGTTAGGTGCGCGATTTTGAAAGGCTCGCCAAATAAAAGAGTGTGTGTGAGGCATAGAAAATGTGACCTAGCGACTTGGCGTTGACGTTGACGTTGATTTTGTGGATATTTTTCGCAATGATTTGTTTCTTCAACAGCGAATGACAGTGGATAAGTACATACATACATAAACAAAGATTAAAAAAAGGAAATAAAAATTTAAGCGCAAAAATAATACAGTAAATGAGCGCATTATGGGTTTTTATTGTCATGGGTAGTAGAGTAAAGAGGAGGAAAAATGAAATAAACTGACACAACAAATTAAAGAAAATTATATTTTTGGTTTGATATTTTTAAAATTTTAGCAATAGCGTGTATGCGGTAAAACGTGCGCTTGCATTCATACATATGTACATATTTACGTACGTTTTTGTATACGCCAAAGGAAAAAGAAAACTATTCAAGCGAACCGAATTATGAAGAAAGCGAATCCATGCAATATTATAGTTATGGGCACTGTTTTATAAAACATAAGTACATACATACTTACATACCTATGTATGTTACCTGTTAACATACATATGAAAACATTAGCATAGCGATAGATTAGAAGAGTGGATTCATAATACAAAATACGTCAAATCATAATTGTTCACCAAAATCAGTTATGAAGCTCGTCAGAGAACACGCCCCCTCAATGATTAAAGAATAAAGTATGTATGTATGTACTCGTACGTACTATGTGCATGTATGCATATTCTAGATTTGTGCACAGTGTGATTAGAATATGCAATTCGAGTGCAAAAAAATAAAAATAAAAATAAATAAAAACAATGAAGAAATTGGTCTGAATTGTAATTATAAAAATTTGCATATAAAGTACCTGATAAATGCGCTAGTGACCGAACGATTAACTTTTATTCAACTTAAAGTTCAATTTTCTTGCTACTACTAATTATGTGAAAGCATTTTAAATCAATTCAATTAACCTTTGGTTAATTTTGGGTCGACTAAGGATGGCAATTTTTATAAATTTTTTTTTTTTTGCAAAAGTCACCTGTACACATATTTAACGGTAACTTTTACTGAAAATTAATACAATTTCTTAAAAATAAATATATATATATGTATTTATAAATATATCTAGTACAACACCATCTTAGAGAACCAGCATTCATTATTGGGTAATATTCGACCGAATAGACCACGTCCAGCACGCAATGAAGAAAATAAAGAGGCCGTAGCTGAGACTGTACACGAAGACCATGGAGAGTCGATTCGGCGCCGCTCGCAGCAACTCGGACTGACGTATGGATCGACTTGGCGCATTTTATGTTGAGATCTTAAATTGGAAGCGAACAAAATACAGCTTGTGCAAGAACTGAAGTCGCTCGACCTTCCCAAGTGACATCGCTTCGCTCTATGGGCTCTTGAAAAGTTCCAAGAAGACCGAAGACGTTTTCGGGAAAAATTTTGTTCAGCGATGAGGCCCACTTCTGGCTCAACGGGTATGTAAACAAACGAAATTGCCGCATTTGGGACGATGAGCAACCTGAAGAGTTTCAAGAGCTGTCATTACATACAGAAAAAACAACGATTTGGTGTGGTATGTGGGCCGGCGGAATAATCGGTCCATATTTCTTCAAAAATGATGCCAGTGAGAACGTAACCGGCAATGGTGACCGTTATCGCGCCATGATAACCGACTATTTGATGCCAAAAAATTGATGTTCGTGATCTCCGCGACATTTGGTTTCAACAAGACGGCGCCACTTCTCACACATCGCATCAATCAATGGATTTATTGAGAGAACACTTCGGTGAGCAGATAATTTCACGTATTGGGCCGGTCCATTGGCCACCAAGATCGTGTGATATCACACCGTTAGACTTTTTCCTGTGGGGATATGTGAAGTCTAAAGTCAATGTGGACAATCCCGCTTTGGTTCAGGCCATGGAGTAAAACATCACGCATGTCATTCGCGAGTAACCAGTCGAAATCCTCGAACTAGTCATCGAAAATTGGACTCAACGGATGGACCATCTGGGATGTAGCCGCGGCCAACATTTGAAAGAGTTAATCTTCAAAAAGGATAATGCCAAAGAATGTTATTTCGAATGATAATAAACATTCCCCATCCGACGGGAGACCCAGTAGACGTGCTGTTTCGACGGGTTCAGACCAGAGGGAGATTGGTGTTAGATAAGTCCTGTTGAGTGGGCATGCAGAGGTGGTTAGTTCTCGTGGGGATTCGTTGCATACGGGACATGTGTTGGGTATGTCAGGGCCGAATATAGATAAGTAGGAGTTGAGCTTGCTACAATATCCAGACCTTAATAGTGACAGGGTTAAGCAGGTCTCTCGAGGCAGATCGATCTCTTGTTCTGCTATGGGTGATGATTTGATTCCGAGAACACCATTCACTGTAAGAGAGTTCAAAGGTGTTAACGGACCTTCGGTGAATGGTGTTTATAGCCTGTCTGTACGCCGTCCTGTCTAGAGGTTCTTGTCTGTATTGCTCTACGTTGGCCCGGTAGTTTAGTACTCCCTTCCTGATGTGCCTAGGTGGTGATTCTGCTTCTAGTAGGTGTTTCTTGGGATGCTACCGTATGCTCCTTAACTGGCAGCATAGATGTTTCACTATGTAGGTATTGCTCCGGCGGCATCAGAAGGTTTCCCGCCAAGTGAAGAAGTGGGAAAGGCGAGCGAGATAGCAGCTTACTTTCGAACAAAGGCTATCAATATCCTGGTCAGACGCTAATATTGAACAGTCATCGGCCTATGAGATCAAGGACACGCCCACAGAAGATGGAAATATAAAGCATAAACAGCATCGGGGAGAGGACATCAACCCGGGGAACCCCCTATTTAATTTTTCGTAGCTTCGATGTTTGAGCTCGTAAGTCAACCGATGATTGTTGACCACTCAGGTAATTCATGATCAACCTCTTCAACCTAGAAGGTAATGAGAAGTCCTCAATGTCGGATAGTAGCACTGCGTGATTGACCGTGCCGAAACCTTTCGCCAGGTTCGCACAGAGCCGATTTTGGTTGAGACCATGAATTATCTGAGTGTTTTTGGTATTAAGTGCTCTTGTGGTGATGCGCACTCTTCGGGAGCCATGCTGATACCTAGCTGGGCATATATGGTGAATGAGAGAAGGGAGCAGCAAGGTCTCAATTGCTTTCGCTACTGAGGAAAGTAGATATATCGGCCGATAGGGCACTCATTTGTACGCAGGTTTCCCCGGCTTTAGTAGCGGCACCACTCTACCCAGTTTCCATATGTCGGATATAATTAGAGTGGTCAAAGACTAATTGAGAACCTTGGTGAGGTATTCTGCTCCCGCTGGACCCAAACGTTTTAGCATCAGCATGGTTATTCCGTCAGAGCCGATAGATGTGGAGGCGTTTGCCTTCCCGATAACCCACTGAACCTCTTCCCTGGAGAAAATAAGTGTCGCACTGGTATTTGGAAGTTTCCGCAGCCGAGGGTCACTTGCCTTTGCGTTCTGTTAACCGAAGGGTGCAGTGTGTATAGAATAAAAGAACTCACGGATAGTTACAAATCAGGGCTTGTTTAACCGATCACTGGTACACGAAAATTACAATACAAAAATGAATCGATTTGATTAATATTAGTTTTGTATTTAGTTGAATAATATTCCACTAATATTATTTTTTTTCTTATTTATCATCTTTAAGTATTTTTTAATAAATTATCATTTCACTTTAATAAATTAGTTAAAAGCAAATGAAAAGATTGCGCTTTTTTCTACAAATTATGTTTTGATGGGCAGAAGGCGGTGTGGGTAGTAGGAGAAGGGTTTGGAGCGGTTGGATTTTGTCATATTTATTATTATTAAGTATTCCTCAAAATGAAATATATATGTAAAGGGTGTTTTTTATAGAGGTATAGAACTTTAAGTTGGCATTACTTTTCAAGATGGCGACCGATTTAACAGCTGTCAAGTGATTTATTCTCAGTTTGGTTTGGCAATTCATCATGAATAGACTCAAGTAAGACGTAGATTCGTCGAATCGGCCCAAAACGAGATTACCGTTGTTCCCGATTTTCATAAGCGAATTTTGTTTAGCGATGAAGCGCACTTCTGGTTGATTGTCTACGTCAACAAACAAAACTGCCGCATTCGGAATGAAGGTAATCCTCAAGTGTATGTTGAAACACCGTTACATCCAGAAAAACTGACTGTTTGGTGCACTTTATGGGCTGGTGGAATCATTGGTCCGTAGTTTTTCAAAAACGATGGTGGCCAGAACGTTACAGTCAATGGTGATCGGTATAGAGCCATGATTACTAGCTTTTTCATTCCTGAATTGAATAACCATGATGTTCAGGAGATGTGGTTTCAACAAGACGGCGCAACTGCTCGTGCCACAATAGATTTATTGAAAGACACGTTTGGTGACCGCCTAATTTCACGTTTTCGACCTGTCAAGTGGCCTCCAAGATCTTGTGATTTAACACCGCTAGACTACTTTCTGTGGGGCTATGTAAAGTCATTGGTCTATGCGGATAAGCCACAAACGCTTGACCATTTGGAAGACAACATTCGCCGTGTTATTGCCGATATACGGCCACAAATGTTGGAAAAGGTCATCGAAAATTGGACGTCCAGATTGGACTACATCCGCGCCAGCCGTGGCGGTCATATGCCAGAAATCATATTTAAAATGTAATGCCACAAGATTATCTTTCGGATAAATAAAATTCATGTCAATCGAATAATCCGTCGATGTTTTATTGCAACTTAAAGTTCTATACCCCTATAAAAAAACACCCTTTATGTACATATATCATAGAAATTATAAAAAAAATTATTAATGAAATGTAAGCAAATTGTCTTTCAAGCGAAATTATTGTTATCTTCTACGTACATACATATGTACCTATTTAGATATAAAAATTTAGATTAGATATTTTTTCGAGGTTATTTTGATTAAATTTTGAAGCCATACAAAACACAGTGCGCACATACCCCTACATACATACATATGTTTGCCAAAGAAAGTATGTACATAGCTTCCATAAGCATAAAAATTTACACACTTGTAAAATTGAAGATATTAAACAACTGAGTGATTAACTAACAAAAAACATACTCAAGCATACCAAGACAGTATGTAATCGTAGTATATACCCGTATATACATATGTACATATGAATGTAAATAAACTTAAACCAAATTTTTCGTTAAATTTACTTCACTCATTTCATTTTATTTGCATTTTAGTTAGGGCTTTCGAAAAAAAAGTTATTTTTATTTCTCCACTTTTATTTCTTCATAAATAAAAATGAACTCTCTTTTTGACCACCATTCGTTTGCTGCTTGTAGGAGTAAAAAAATTGGCTAGTGCTAATTTGCAAAAAAAATTTGGTGTATATATGTATGTACATACACATACGCGGCACATTTTGCCGCTTTGACTGTCCCCCACCGTTAATATGTTTAATTTTTATTAAAGCTCAGCTTTAGTGAAGTATCCGGTTTGATTTTAACATAATTTTTGTTGTTTTCGCTAACGTCCACATGCAAATAGTTATATTGTGTACATACATATGTATGTATTTAATGAATAAAACGACAAGCGTACATTTTTCAATAGCCGCGAGTTAGATTTCAATTTTGCGACAGCTGAGGTGAGGATCTTCCAAGAAATGTACGAGTGATAAAATTGATAGAAGTACTTGCTACACACGCCACATAAATACGCACATACATATGTCATATGTATTATGACAGAAAACAAATTGCACGCAAGTAGATTTGTATGACAATCGCAAAGATTGTAGAGACAATTTACTTGATATGAAAAACGAAAAGCAAAAAATAACTTTTTTTTGTAGTGGGGAAATATATACATATGAGGGTATGTATGTATGTCCACGCAAATGCATAAAACAAAAAGTTAACTTTTAGATACTGTCTCCCCACACATAAGCATATGTACATACATATATAGAATTTAGAATTAGTTGTGTTTATTTTCGTCTATATGTATATATTCGTAAGGGGATTATATAGATATCACATGTAATTCATTCCGTTGAACTTTATTATTACTCATTTTTGCACATGTCGGCGCTTTTTTAAATGCTTGCTAGCCGACGTAATCGATAAAATTCACATGTGGAAGCAAATGAAAAAATCCAACAGGAAAAAAATTTCTCCAATTGGATTTATTCTTGATATCCTTTCAATATCACACACGCACGCACATTTCCAAACGCTCGCAAATATGTTTGCACACCAAATATTCCCTAAATAACGTCTCATTTAATTTATACACAATAAATTTTATTCGCAGAAGTATGAATATTTACTTTTTTTTTTGAAGTTTACTATTGAACTTTTCTCTAACGCGTTCCAACACTTTCCCCAATTTTTATACTGCTTCGACAGCCGGGTCTGACTGATTGCAAATTGGTGGGAGCTCCATTGAAATACCCCGGCTAAGTGTTGCCGAGTTGATGTTTTTTCCCCTACTACACTTTTGTTTGTGGAACGAAATTGGTTGGGTGTGCGTATCGGCTGATAATTTTTAATAATGAAAATTATTTTATTAAGTAATTTTTCGAACATAATTGCAGAAATAGAATTTTCAACTTTACAACGTATTTATTTTAATTCATTTATTGTTAGAAATCACTCGAATAATAATTTGATTTATTGTTCTTTCCAACAGAAAGGCTGCAGCAGAGAACTTATAAGTTCTCTGGATTTATAACAGCTGCCAGAGAACGTATAACAACGAGCAGCAGAGAACGTATAATTTTCTACGATCTCTGACAGCTGTTATTGACATTTTCATTATTGACATACATATGGTTATTCAATAGCCCCAACTGGCCCCAAATGCGGTTGCACATTCAATATTTCCACATGCAAGTTATTAGTGTTTTTATAAAGATTTCAACGCGCTAAAATTATAAATAAAAATGTTATCGGTGCGTACCCTGCTGCCATGCAGTCGTACATTGGTTTCGATTGGTCAGCGTGGTTTAAAAAGCTTGACAAGCTCAAAAAATAAAGCGACTAGAAATCTTTTAGCTCCGCTTAGCTGTATAGAAACTCCACAATATAGTTTTGTAGCACAACAACAACGTATGAATGCCTCCAGCAGTTCACAAAATAATGAAGCCGAAGATATACGTGTTTACTACGGTGCATTAGCTCCAAGGATGAGAGCAGTGAAAGTATTTTCACTCACCACCAGCATGGCTGGATTGGCGGCACAGCCAATCCTATTAGAACAGGGTTTGCTGATGGGTGGCAAACCGATGGCTGTATTCCTTTGCGGATTTGCTGGTTTCTTTACATTTGTTACACCATTTTTATTGCATTTTATTACGAAAAAATATGTTACTGAAATTCATTATAATCCCAAAAGCGATGAGTATACAGCGACAACAATTTCAATTCTTCTTTTCAAAATTAAGGTGAGTAGCAATTCTGAGCAATCTTAAAACTAAAAGTATTTCATATGAGATTATTTACATACAGACAAAATTTAAACCGAGTGATGTTAAGGTGCCTGAAGTGCCTGGCATGTTTACGTCTTTCCACGTAAAAGATAAACCATTATTTGTCGATCCTACATTGTTTGATGACCCTGAGCATTATGCGCGAATAATGGGCTATGACAAACCAGTAGACTTTAAATTGGATTTAGCCGAGAGGCCAACAAAACCTGATGAGACCCTTAAGAAAACTCAATAAAGTGTTGATATAAAAAATTGAAAAATCATTATAAAAAAACGAACAATTTGATTAAGATAAAAATTTTAATGACCTATGAAACATCAAACTATATATTTCAAAATGGGTGGTAAAAGTGGTATCTATTATTGGTGAAGAAAGTGAAACTGGTAAAGAGTTCTGTTTGATGTTTTTAAAATGGAAGATAAAAACAACAAAAGGAATCAGTTCTGTTTGAATTAAATTACTAAAAGATCTCTACAATTTTTTTAAATATTTTTTTAACGATATTTTATTTTTAGTTTAACTAAATATACTCAAATTATATTCTCATAAATTTTATAATTTATGGTGTTGCTGCATAAGCCGCCAAATCAATTAAACTCTATCCAGTGGCACTTAAACTGTACAATCAGCTGTTGATTTGTTTACCGCATTGAATTGTATGGAAGCACGATTTAGTAATTTCCTAAAACAAATTGCATTTTTGCTAAATAAAAATAAATAAAACACAATGACAAACAACGATTTGAATCTATCTTTAGAATTTAGGTGAGTGGAGCTGACAGTTTATTGGCAATATTTAATAAAGGACATTCATAACGTTCACAAATTTCTAGTGCCGGTGCCGAATTGCTATTTGGAAACATTAAAAAACGCCAAGTGACATTGAAGGGCGAAGAAAAATGTGAGTTAACTAAATTCAAAATAAATGTAAATCAGTATTGTATTATATCTATTCCTAAGGGACGATACGTAAATTGCTAAAGTGGATGCATGCCAACATTTTGACCGAGCGACCAGAATTATTCATACAAGATGAGTCAGTGTAAGTAATGTGAGTGTCCAGAGAGTATAGTTTTAATTTGTTTACTATTTTTCCAGGCGTCCCGGCATTCTGGTGCTTATAAACGATACAGATTGGGAATTACTTGTAAGTATTGCTTAAATATTAAAAGGTAAATCTATTATAATCATCTTTCGATTTCAATTTTAGGGCGAACTGGACTATGAAATACAAACGAACGACAATATTTTATTCATTTCTACCTTGCATGGCGGATAATTGTTGTTTTTTATAGCATTTACTTAAGAACATTTCTATTTATAAGAATAAAATAATATTTTCACCGACAGCAAATTTTTTAAGAGGTTAGGTGGGTTTGAAAATTAAAAAAAAATCAATTTTTTTGTCTTATTAAATAATAAAATATGTTTAAAATATTCTCCTAAATTTTCAAACCGATTGGAGTAAATTTCTAAGAGATAGACCCTTTGGAGTTCCGCCCATCATGGCATGTCTGTGGCAATTTGAAACTTTAAAAGCGTTTATTTTAAAACTCTGTTTTTTAAGTCGGTGGACACGATTTCTTGAGAAGTTATAAAGCCAATTATGAGTTACGCTGTCCACGGCGAGACCATTTTCTTTTGAGACGTCAAGGGAGATGAGGTACAAACGGCTGAGTTTTCGGAATTTTTGAATAAAAATTTCACAAAATACTCTATATGGTGAATACTTTGATATGGTGAATTGTTTAAAAAATATATATGATTGTATATATAAAAAAAATAGTGTAAATTCTTTTTTTTTTTTTAACCTCTGAAACCCATCCCCTTAATGAGAATTTAGCATAAAATCAGAGAACGTATAACGTGATACGTTCTCTGGATAAAATGGTAAGTGAAAGAATGAATATCGAGTCTATGCGTTGTTGGTTTAATACTTTGCTACAGGAATAGGTTTTTAACTCTGATATTTATTATTAAATTCATATGAAATAGTACTTTGGTCAAAAGAGACAGTTAGGCTCGGTTGGCGTGTGTTTAGAGTGTTTTACTGTCGAGCTAACGTACGCGGGTTCAATTCCCAGCGTGTGCTGAGTTATATTGCGAAAATATGCAGTTTTTAATGATGTAAATTTTTGACCCGAATAGTCGTGTGGGCATCTGCCGTTTACGGCAATGGGACTTAATGCTGATTAAACTGCTTTTTTTTGTGTTTTGTTAAATTTTTTTTTTTAAATTGAGTGTCAAGTCAATAGTTTAATTAAATGAAATAGAAAGTTTTTCTCTATGCATCACTCTCAACTTTCTTATGAACATCAAAATCTTTCTTTTAGCTTTTGAGGTTGCTAGCATATAGTCTTTCGAATTCTGTTTCGTATTAAAAAAACGGCTTAAATTTGATTTTAGTTTTTTTTATTACATTTTCTTCGTATTTGCTAAACATGCAACTTATTTTCGTAAATAATTACATACTTCTTAGATATACATACATACATATTATATGCACTTCAAGGAGTATAGTAGAGTACATTAAATATATTTTAATTCATTTTTTTTTAAGATTTCATAAGTTTCAATTTTTGTAAAAATACGTTTACATACACTATTATAAGAATATCGTTTATATGTATTTACATATGGACTATTTAAAATAAAATATGGAAAGTTATTTTTGATATGAAAAATGTGACTAAGCTATATGAATTTCTAGTAAAATTAAATTATTGGAATTCGCATTATATTACTGTTCACTTGTATATTTGTAGTACATACATAAGGTATTTGTGAAAATATTAAAGCTTAATGAATTTTAATTTGAAACTTTAAATTATTTATGCATATATAATGGTATAAGAATTGCTATGATTTTTTCTTCAATTAATTCACTATTAATTTTACGCTTCGGTAATAGCAAATGTTGACACATAGAAAGAGAATTCAAGCAATTTAACTATTAACTACGGAAATGTAACCAAAAAAAATTTATTAGTTCGCTTATTCAATGTAAATATTAATAATAAATTTAAATACTTAAAGCAAAATGTATTTTAGCACTGGTTAAAGAAGAGATTTCTGCCAAAAAATTATTTAAAATTTTAAATTTTTTTTAACTAAAAACATGATTTAATACCTGCAGTTAAAATATAAAAAAGGCATTATTTATATTAATTTGAGAAGATTAATGCTAATTTGTGGCTTAATATTAATAAAAGAAATATACGCTTGCGCAGTACGCCATGGCTTAGAAGTAATTAAACATTTAAATAAAAAATAAAAAGTAAAAAAATATAACAAATTAACAACAAATTAAAAAAATGCATATATTAAAAATCAAATAGTATCAATATCTATGTATTCATGTTTTAGCTAAGCGCAAAAGATGCTCAAATTTGTATGTTTGCTGAAACTTAGTGTAATTTTGTATACATATAAAAATACTTAATAACTAGCATTTGTAAGTAAATATTGTATTACACTAATTTATTTAATTTTGAAAAAAAAGGACAAAAAAGATTTCAAAATTATTGCTAAGTATTTTTTCGACATTTTCCAATCAACTTTTTTTTCGATGCCATGTGCTGCTGGAGCGTAAGTTGCTTAAGGATTGCATGGACCGCTCAAACTTAGGCGTTCTTGTAAGGCTGCTGGTGCTGATTGTTGGTGTTGTAGTTCTTTATGTTCTTTATGTCCTTTATTTTCTTTATGTTGTTGTTGCTTCGTGTGTTGAAACCTTTGGCGACGCATAATTACGGTACCATCGCCAATAGTGGCTGTCGTGCTGCTGGCGTTTGGTGATGAAAGCGTTGCTTTTGCGGCTGCTGCTGCTGTTGTTGTTGTTGTTGTTGTCGCAGCAGCATTTAACCAGCTACATGTCGCATCCGTTTGTTGCTCTTGATCCGGCGTCATTGAGATGTCGGAGAGTATGCCGCTTTCTGCATGATGAAGATATGATTGATTGAATTTTGTTTGAAACAAAATTTTTTTTACAAAATTTTTTTTTTTACAAAAATTTGCAAGCCAATAATAGAAAAAAGTGAGTACAAGTGAAGAGGTAGACAAGTGAAGTGAACATAACAGCGGAAAAACAGACACACATACATATGGAGATAATATTAAAAAAATTTAAACTATTTACAATTAGAAATTTTGTATTTACAACAAATAAAGAATTTTAAAATTAATTCAAAATTTTCTTAAAAAAAAGTAGTAAAAATCAATAATACTGATAAAAGTAGTAAAATACAAGCAAACATATAAACGTACACGTGCATAAAGAACTACTTGTAAAAATAATTTTTTTTTTGTTTTAATTAAAAAATTCAAACTTAAAAAATAAGTTAGTAAAACACTTAACAGCATAAAACGATATATAAACAAACCAAAAAAATATAAACAATTATCTAATAACAAAACCAAAAAAACACAAAAAACACATTTAAAAAAAGTAACTCAATTCAAGCTCAATACCCATCGATAGTTGACTGACAAGCGTTGTTGAGCGTTTGGAGCGTGCTGTAACGCCATTGCCGCCGGCGCCGCCTTTACCACTGCCACTATGAGCACTACGACCACTGCTGCCGCTACTGCTGAGCGTATTCGTATTAGCGCTACTCGTACCGTTATTCGTGGTTGTGCCCGCACCAGCAGCGCCACCAGTTAACATCAATGTTTGTGTCTCATTGATAAGTTCGAGCGCGTGATGACTACTTATAGTGCCGTTAGATGATTTGTTGTTGCAAACGCTACCGCCAACAACACGCTCTTGCCCTGACGAGCTGCCTGTGCTGAGTGAGGAACTACTCGTGCCACTTGACAGCGAGCTCTCGGAGATGAGTGAGTTGGGACGTCGAGCGTTTTTGGTGCCATCCAAATGCATGCCAGCGAAGGAGTGACGTAATTTGGGTGCTGAAAAAGGCGGAAGGAACGTTTAGAAAATGTTTTTTTTTATCTTTATTTATTCTATTTGAAGCGGTATGCTCTTCCTTACTTTTACCCAGTTGTGATATCGTTATTGAGCGATCGTTAATTTGATTATTGCTGGGACGTATATCTAGACAGGGTTTGCTACCGATGCCCATTGAAGACATTTCGGCTAGGCGAATTTCTGAAAAAGAAAATTTACAATAAAATTTTTTATTTACAAAATTCAGTATTTTTTCATTGCTATAGATTTCTGAAGAAATTACCTCGATTTCGATTCGCTTGTTTCCATAACAACTTAGATATTTCTTCGGTCCAAGCATTTTTAATGTCCTCTGACATACATTGCATCGTCCACGTGTCTTCCGGTTTACGTTTACGGAACCAAATTTCAAATTTAGTTTTAGAATCACCAACATGCGCCGTTAAGCCAATATCCGAGGTCTTGATGCTATTCTTATAGATATAAATATCGAGATTCTAATATAAAAAGATAAAGATAGTTTTTAGGTTAAAAAAAGTATAATTTTCAACATTTCATTATCTCCTGCCGCACACCTTTTGATCTGGAAACCGACGTGCCTTACTAAATAGCACAAGATCTTCGAAGAGAAATATTTGACGCAAAGATTTTTTCCCGCCACGTCCTTGCCATACAAGAAATTCATTTTGACGCAACAGACGTCCTTGCTCCTTCACATTGACATCACAATCGCGTAGTGAGTCCATTGCGAGAAGATCATTACCATGTCGTAGTTGAAATTTAACCATTTCTTCAGCACGTTGCAGTTCCTCAACATCGGCAGCGATCTCTTGTAGTGCGGCACCCTGCGTGGGATAGAGAGAAAGAGAGAGAGAGAGAGAGGGAGGAGAGAGAGATGAGAGCGTGTGAGTTAACAACATAGAGTTAAGCAATTTAAACTTCGGGAACTTTTCATGGCATTGAAGAATTTGTTTTCCTATTCTCTAAGAATTTTGCGGACAATAAGCTTTTTACGCGAGAGCCTACAGATAGGCGACAATGACAGGGAACCAAACAAGACTCTCTAGAAAATATACGCTCATTCAATAGTAGAAAAAAGTTCGTTTTCACAATTCTTAAGGGAAATGTAAGTTCTGCGGCTGTTCGAAGAGTAGGAGGTAAGTTCGATTCCGCTATTCTTAAGTGAATTTAAACATTCAACGATCAAATATGTTGGAATCTAGAGTTTTTTAACTTTCTCTTCATGTAAAACGACATAAATAACATGTATCTGTATCTTCTTTGCCTAAACATAAAACAAACTGAGAGCTCGATGAAAGCTCTTAAATAGAACGTCCTCTCACTGAGCTTTAAATTAGCTGAAAGCTCATAAATAATGCGTTTCACTCTCTAAGCTTAAAAATAACTGAAAGCTCGACGAAAGCTCATAAATAATACGTAAATATCCTTAAACATAACAAAAATGAGAGCTCGCCGAAAGTCAATAAAAAATATGTTTCTGTCTTAAGCTTGAAAATAATCGAAAGCTCGACGGAAAACTATATATAAATAATACATTTATCTTCATAGGTTTAAAAACAGCTGTAAGCTCGACGAAAGCTCATAAATAATTCGTTTCTCCCTTAAGCTTAAATAATAATACGTAAATATCTCTTTACATAGGAAAAGTGAGAGCTCGACGAAAGCTTATAAATAAAACGTTTTTCTATCTAAGCTTGAAAATAGCTGCAAGCTCGTAAATAATCCGAAAATCTCCCTAAACATAAAAAACTGAAAGCTCGACAAAAGCTCATAAATAATGCGTTTCTCTCTCTAAGCTTGAAAATAGCTGAAAGTTCCACGAAGGCTATAAATAATACATTCCTCCTGCAAATCTCTCCAAACATAAAAGAAGAAATAAATAATACAATTCCTTCTCTAGGCTTAAAAATAGTTGAAAGCTCGACGAAGCTCTCATATATTTACCTCAACAGAATTGCATGCTTTCACCAATTGCTGTAAAAGCAAAGCATATTTTCCCATTCGTTGCACGGGCTTCAGTAAATATGAGGCCAGATCCATTTTGTCATTCAATTCGAATTGTTTCGACTGTAAGAGAGAGAGAGAATAATCGAATAAATGTAGCTAGCGACTGTTTTTTCAAAATATGGTTTATAAATATTTCGAAATCATTTCAAAAGCCTTTATGAGCGCTTTCATGAAAGCTCCACGCAAATAACTTCTGTAAACATCATTGGATAAATATTTTTATTGTGTAATTACCTTGAAGAACGCCGTGCCATATTCACTCATTAGCGTATCACTTTTCGGTTTATTTTTATTATAAAGCGCATACAAATAGAATTTCGATTCCATCTCTAAGAAGGCGCTGCCAACCTTCAACGGATTACGTTCATAACGTTCCAGTTCATTGAGAAAATGCCATTTGTGGAATTCGGTGATCTTCTCAATGTTGCCGAAAATGACATTACGTTGGCCGCGTAACGGCTGCGGTATGTCTTCGCGCAACAACTCGTCAACATAATTCTCAATGACATAGTTCAACGAGTGTACATAGTCGCGTTCAGTGCCAATCATTTCACGCATGATCAATAGAAGCGTTCTAGAAAACGTACGGAAAATTAAAAAGAATACATTGATGAAGGTTAGCCATTAATGAGTAAGAAAAAGAAAATTATTAAAAAAAAAAAATCAAAAGTGCGTAGTTAAGTGCGTACTTTTGTATTTTCGGATCCAAACAGCTGAGTTCTTCCAACTTCGACAATTCCAAACTTGAGGCGTGGTACTGCAAATGCGCATTCGCCTCCATGGGTGAGTGTATATCATTGTAACGTTTAATCGGTCGCTCATAGCATTCGAAGTCCAACTCGTCGCTGTTTTGACTACAATAACAAAAAAAATTTAGAAATTTTGTACATCATAACTTCCACATCCCACTCACCTCTTGCTATACAAATTAGCCGCCTCGTTGAGACTCTGACACGAGCAGACACGCGTCAACTTTGGATTCCCTTCGCAACGCTCACAACCGCCCACACCAGAATCGGCGATCTTCGATTGCTCCTCCTCGCCATCTTCCATTTCGAGTTCTACGCCATCCACGTCCAACAGCTCATCCATATCCTCCATATTGCGACTCTCACGCCAGCAATGGCACGTCTGCCCGTCGAAGGAGCCAATACCTGAACTGGAGCGATGACTTAAACGATTCATGCGCGGCAATGGTGTACTTGTTATAACGGCTACATGCTGTAGCTGTTGTTGCAGCTGTTGTTGTTTGGTTAAAGTGCTGGTATTGGTATTGCTAAATGTGAGGTTAAGACTATTTGGTTTGTGGTGTATATTAGTGGCCGACGTGTCTGCACTACCACGTATTTGACATATGGGCTCGGCTGTTGCTAAATGCTCTGTGTTCGTCTCTTCACTGCTACAATCTTCTGCTTGTGCCAAATGTTGCTGTTTTTGACGGTATTTTTCGTAGAGAGCTGTTACGCCGGCCACCTCGGCTAGACGCTGCATCTCCTGCTGGATGTGCGCATCGTGGTTGTGCGTTGCCAGCAATTGTTGCAGTCTGGATGCTGCTTCGATGCGTTCACGCGCCAGTTCCAACTTTTCGGCAAAGCAATCGAGCGCTGATTTCAAATTAACGGCACTCTCATGCAGTGCCTCGACGTTAACAGCAGCATCGTGTAGATCGCGTCCTTTGGCCAAGTGTTTCTGGAAGAGAAGGGAAATTCATTAGATTTATTTTGCGGTTTTTGGGTTTTCTGAGATGAGCAATGTTTTCTTTCGTAGTAATCGGACCTCACATCGATACCAGAACGGAGAAAAGTAACAGTGGTGAAGATGAAAGCTACTTTAATGCTACAAAATGCCGAATCAAGAGTAAATACAAGACCTTCGTCTCGAGATTTGCTATTAACAAATAGGTCAGTGGGCATTAGTAGCCCTTCAGAAACAAAAGAAGAAGGCTTAAGGCTTCCTAATTCCATGAACAAAGAGGTAAGGACCGAAATATATCCGGCAACCGGAATTTGGGAAGTTCAAGGATTCCAATTATGGCCAGATCAGCATCTAAAATTATGCGACTCTCTCTCAATTTTTACCATCTCCGCAGGGAATATTACTTAGTCTGTGCGAATTTCTGTTATGAAATAAAAAAGCGTCTCTTAAAAATCGATCAGCCGTGCGGAGACAGCTCCTTCATTTGTTGGTTAAATATTATTAGCACATGTACCACAAATTAGAGGAGGAACTCAGTGTAGAACATCTGTGATTTATCGGAGAAGAACATGACCAGCGGTCGGCCAATTTTTACCATCAAGATAGTTTTGTGCAAGGTCCGGGCTATCAACACATCTCCACCAAGCACCGCCAATTTTTATAGTGTTACTCGAAATAAGAGTATTAATACCATCTGGTGGGGTTCAGGAAAATCTGTTTTTAAACTATGCAAAAATTCTGATATATAACTAACATGCTCATAATTTTTTGGACCAAAGAGAGAAATTCTCTATTAAAAATTCACAATTTTCGGCCAGATTCAGACGAAGTCTATAGAATATGTTACCTGGGATCAAATCATCTGATCCGTGAATGGATGAACGAAACAAAATTACGTGATACGCTTCAAGTGTGATGTAAAGGGTGATCCAAGTAGAGGGTCTTTTTTCAATAGCCTTTTTTTGACAGATCACGCATGAGTCGTGTCAAGCTGTCATGTTATTTTTGTTCAGTATTGTTTGGCATTTCATCATGGAAAGGCTTACGCCTGAACAACGTTTACAAATCATTCAACTTTTTTACGAAAATTCTCGTTATGTAAAGAATGTGTTTCGCGTGCTTCGTGCAACTTATGGTCAGCATAGTCGGCCTACTGAGCGTACTATTCGCAACACCATCACCCATCTTGAGACCCAGCATTCATTATTCGATAATATTCGACCGAATACACCACGTTCAGCACGCAATGAAGAAAATATAGCGGCCGTAGCTGAGAGTGTACACGAACACCGTGGAGAGTCGATTCCGCGCCGTTCGCAGCAACTCGGACTGACGTATGGAACGGTTGGGCGCATTTTACGTCGAGATTTTAAAATGAAAGCATATAAAATACAGCTTGTGCAAGAACTGAAGGCGCTCGACCTTCCCAAGTGACATCGCTTTGCTCTATGGGCTGTTGAAAAGTTCCAAGAAGATCCGAGCCAAATTTTGTTCAGTGATGAGACCCATTTCTGACTCAATTGCTATGTTAACAAACAAAATTGCCACACTAGAGCAACGTGAAGAGATTTAAAAGCTGACGGTGAAATCATCGGTCCATATTTCTTAACAAATTATGACGTAGCAGTCAATGGCGACCGTTATCGCGCCGACCGACCGACAACCGACTATTTGATACTTGAAATTGAAGCTCGATATCTATGCGGCATTTGGTTTCAAAAAGACGGCGCCACTTCCCATACATCGCATCAATCAAAGGATTTATTAAGAGAACACTTCGGTGAGTAGACAATTTCATGTTTTGGGCCGGTCGATTGGCCACCAAGAACAAGTGATATCACACCGTTAGACTTTTTCCTGTGGGAATATGTAAAGTCTAAAGTCAATGCGGACAATACCGCTTCGATTCAGGCCTTGGAGCAAAGTACTTTTGTATGTCATGTATTGTTCTCGTATGACAGTTCGTAACAAGCATACGATTCGCCATCCGTTCAAGGATGTCATCATACTCAACACACAAAATTACGTGACGAGTTGTACGTTCAAAGAACAGACGATTCAACCCCTGGTCTTGTATATGAGTGCTCTGGATAAAGAAGAACAATGCAAAATGATCTAAACGGGACTTAACATTGAACTTACCATCGAAATAAAGTAATATTTTTCAAATTCCTGCTCCTGCTCTTTAATAACAGTTTCACAATCCAGCTGAATAGTAGCGAAACGTTGAAGCGTGTCATTGCCATCGCTAGTGATCCAAGATGTTACCTGCAAAGAAGAAAAGAGATTAAAATTAGAAAATTTGTTAAATTAAAAAATTTACATATATAACCTCGAAATCGTATAAAACTACTGAGGAACTTTCTTTCAAAAAGAATCGCTTGTTTTCCTAACTTTTTTACTTTTTCCCCTACTCGTGCTCGGTACAATTCTCTTTCAGCTAAATAGCGGTGTGAGGAGTGTAATTTTCATAAATCATTTCGAAGTGAGATAGAATAAAAGAGACAAAATCTAATCTTATCAACGGGGTTTTTTTCATTTCAAATTGTTTTATTACTATTTAAAGTAGCTTTATTTATGACTCATATACATATGTATGTATTTACATATTAATGTAATTTTTAGATGCAACGTGCAATTTCTCAACGTTATTTTTGTTAGAACTGAAGTAAAAATAATTTTTTAGGAAGCTCTAAGCACTATTCCGCTTGCACATACATACATACATAGTTATTTATTTACATACATATTTTGTATACATATTCAAAACGCTCAGTGCAATTGGATGACCCTGTTTAATAAAATTATAAATATTTATTCATTCAAGTAAACGTTTGCATATAAAACGTCTAAAAATTCTCGCACTCTATTTACAAACAAATGTCAAACACACGCTCATGCACTGATATGCATACACTGCCACACAAAAATCATATAAAAAGTGCCAACAAAACACCTACGAACAAAATTTTTTAGTTTCAAGAGTGTAAATGGGCCGACACTTCATTTTTTTGAACTCACATCAGTACACAGGTATGCATAGATAGATACGTACATACATAGATACATATGTATGTATATACTTGCATATGAATATACTTTAATTCTGTAAACAAATGCCCATTTTTATAAACATACATATATGCTATCTATATATGTATATACTTATAAAATGATTAATTGATAAGCAATTTGCTATGGACGTAGAGAATTTCAGCGCAACTTGCGTGGGTACAAGGCTTCGGCGCGAAAATTACAGTAAAAAAATAATTTTAATTGTTCCATTATATGAGAATTTCATAACACTTAAGTAAAGTAAATTTGTTGACCTTAGTAAAATAAATAAAATGAAAAAAAATTTGTTTTCCAACGATTTTTTAAATTTATATTATAGAATAATTTTAATAATATGAATAAATGTTTTGCTTTATCTTAAAAATTTTTCTATGAAAACTAAAAAAAAAACATATTTTCCCAACGAATTTCAGTATTTAAAAAACCGGAAAGCTTGACGAAAGCTCATGAGCAATATGTTTCCCTCCACAGGCTAAAAGTTCGACGAAAACTCATAAGCAATACGTTTCTTTCCATAAACTTATAAAAACTGGAAGCTCATAAATAATACGTTTTTCCCACTAAGCTCGAAAATAGGTGAAAGCTCGACGAAAGCTCATAAATAATACGTTTTTCCCACTAAGCTCAAAAATAGGTGAAAGCTCGACGAAAGCTCATAAATAATACGCTTTTCCCACTAAGCTCGAAAATAGGTGAAAGCTCGACGAAAGCTCATAAATAATACGAAAATCTCTCTTTACATAAAAAAATGAAAGCTCGACGAGAGCGCATAAATAATATGTTTCTTTGATTAAACTCAAAAACAGCTGAAAGCTGGGCGAAAGCTCTCATACATACATACCTCAACAGAAAAAACAAATATTTTTCTAACGAATTTTAGTATTTAAATTATAAAATGCTAAATTAATAAAATAAAAATATGAAAAAAAAATTTTGCCAAGAAATTTTAGTGTATTTAGAAAAAGGTGTATATAAAATAATAGATTAAAAACCATAATTTTGATTAATAATTAGTTAGAAAAAATATCCATTATTTTTATTATTATATTATTATTATTATTAACAAAATTATCTTCAGAATTTTTTTTTTTCAAAAAAGTTCATGAAAGCTATAATTACATTTAAATAATTATTATTTTTGAAATTTCACATTAGATGTTCAAAATTGGCTATTTTTAGTATTTTCTTTTAACATTTTCGATTAAAATATATTTTTTTAAATTAATAACATTTTGAAAAATTTGTTCAGGCAATTTATGACAAATTTGCATATAAAATATGCATGAAACCAATATAAAATGCCCCGAAATGATAAGATTTCACTGATATGCAATTTGTTTTTTTTAGGAAAACTCTCACAAAATGGTATGAAAAATTCCAAGACCGTACACCAAATGAGAAACCACGAACAGATCTACGCTAATACTATTGGTAGAACAGGATACACTGTAGGGAAAAATACTAATTTTTAACTACATAGAACGCAACTAGTTTGAGTTTTTGCTCTAACTAATTAATCTTGCAACATTTTTCCAATGTTAGCGTCTCATCTTTTTCCCAGTACGAAATGGAGCTTTTACGATATATCAATTGTCTGATTATGCGCCAGCTTCATACTAGTAAAATACTAGTTCGTTTATGCATGTTGCAAATCGAGTTCGCCAAAATTATAAATAGAAATAAATTTTCCAGCAGTGAGATGAATTTCAAGTGCTGAAAAGTGGTAATGAAAATTGTTATTATTCTCTTTAGTGAGGAGCAATTACGCATTTGTCAGTCAATAACGAACTGGTATGATTTCCGCTTTAAAATACTAGTTGCGAACCAGAATTTTTACACACTAGTTTGACCTTTCATCGCTGGGTATACATACACATACAGACATTTGTTTATTTATATGCTTAGACATAAATATAGATATTTTATATTAGATTATTTTATTCGCTGTGATAAGCAAAATTTTTGCTCCCACATTCGTGCACGGTTACTCGGTCAGTTTGGTTTGAGCGACGCTGGGTCGAATTTGTTTTGTGTGAAATGCATACATATATATATATATATACATATTATATATATAAATAAACCCAAAAAAGATTTCTAATGGAGCTTTTGCAGAAAGAGCGTGTGGAAATGGTAAATATTTTTCAAAATTAATAAAAAAAATTAATTTATTGAAAACAAAATATTTGAAAACTCTTTGTATGCAATAGCGCAAGCACCTGAAAAAGGTGCTCAGCCCAAAGGAGAAACCCTTCGATGGTCTACGCGCACGTACCATTGTTTTGCTTACGCATCGCATTGATGGTGCCAAAGTTTTCCTCGGAATGACTCATAGTGAACCTTTACGTCACAATCGCTTTGTAGCATGGAAATATTGCAACCTCATGCATATGGCTATGCGTTATGGTTCACCTCTGATACTCGAGATGTTGGCGCAGGAGCCACAACAGAAAATCATTTACGATTTGGGTGATTATTGGGCGTATCATAGTGATGCATTATCTGGTTGTGTAGTGAAATATTTGAAGTTGTTGTTGCACAAATTAAATTTCCAACGCAATTATGGCTTCTTCAATGGTGCGCTGGAGGCGGAAATTACCAAAGATTGGAATGTGGATTTGTGGTAAGGATATTCGAAATTATAAGACTTTTTGAACAAACAAAAAAATGCAAATCAAAAAATATTAACCACAAATAGTTGAAATATTTCTCCTTCAGCTATCAATTGTGCACTGACATCTTTGACTACTTGGACAATTTGCTCTCCCTGCAGCAGGCCATCTTCACCAGCCTCACACTGCACCAACTTATGGCCGCCACACCAGAAACGCTCTGCCGCTTGCAACCGCTCATTAACATCGCTGCCGAATGTAGTACTCTATACGATCAAGCAGTGAATGCGATGGCTGTGGTTTGTGGCAAATTGCCACCTGTCGATGTAATGGGTTTATGCGATCGCTTCTATTCGCTTTATCAGCTTTTGCGTGGCTTTTACAGCTCATTGCAGCAGGTGAAGATTATATTGAAAATGGAATATATACCGGAGTTGTCCACTGATGTGCCGGACTTTTTGGCTTATAGCAGTAGTAGTGCATGTGGCAGACACCCGACGGCACCTGCGGTATGGCAGTGAGGCATAACGGAATCTGGGTGGGCTTGGCGTGGCCGAAGAATAGCGGAGTTAGGAAGAAGTATTTTAAGCAAATTATTGTGATCATTGTGCATATGCATTTACGTAGTACTTTTTTTTTTAGTGATAGATAAGATTAGAGAATTTATTTTCATTAGATAATGAGTAATAATAAAAAAATATTTTGTGCTAGCTCGAGTAATGATTTTATTTCCAGGGAAATATTAAAGAATTCGAGCATTAAAAGCAGGAAGGCGGGGGATAACTTCAAGGGAAAAGATTCGGTCTTACCTTGTCACGCAATTGTACTACAAAGGCTTTCCCAGCCCAATCATCAATTTTTCTCTTTAAGAAACCAAAATTTGTCGTATTTTTTTGCTTGACGATTGGTGGTGGCTTAAGGATTAAAAAGAAAACACGTGATTCCAGTTTTATCAGATTTTTATATATCTGTGATTCATTATATTCTATCTTAGATTACTCAATCTGGAATTTGAAATGTAAAGTCCTCTCTCGACGAACTAAAACCAAAATCTAAAAGTCGTGATTGCTGAGACTCCCGTCCTGATATAAAGTGCAGAAGCTTGGACGCTGTCGACAGGCGATGAGTCGCCTTTAGGAGTTTTCGAGAGAAATATGTGGCCTTTTGAGGCGAATGGATGAATGATTTGAAAGTATTGAAGTAAGAAAGCACAATAAGAGGAAGACCATCACTCCGTTTAAAGGATCAGAAGGAAGGCGACCTGGTTTAACTTGGTATTTCCAACTGGCATCAAACAACGAAGAGAAGGAACGGGTGGTGATTCGGCTTTAATCGCGTAAGCGTTGCCTACGCCACAGAAAAAGAAGAAGAAGATTACTCAATCAACAGGGAATCGTATACCTGAGGGATTAACCATGCATGGTACGATACTGATCTGCAACACTCCCAAGCACCTTATAAATTTGGGCTGAACAAACTATTGCAGAAGTTCCTGAATTAACCATCATTTAAGGAAATGAAGTTAGACGAGATTGTAGGTGGGTGATCCTGTACTAGGTCTCTTTAGGTTGTTGAACGTATAATCGCCAAGGTGCTTGAGCCTTCATTTCGCAAAAGGAGGACAGTACAAAATAAAATTCCTAGCAGGATACTCAGTCCGCTTATGAGTAAGGGTACATATCCTTCGAAGTCTCGCGATTCAACCCGCTTAGAAAAATATTACGACTGCACAAATACTAATATTAGCCCAGCGTTCGGCAAGCTAACGTGAGGTCTATCTGTCCAGGAGAAGATAACAAGTAGGCAGAAGCATACCCGACCCCCGTCTGCTTGGCTCAAGAATACCTATTTACCATAGCTCAACAGATTTTGCAGGTGCCAGCGTTTCCGCCAGACTAGTTTTATCGAAAAATAATTGTACACTACAGAGAGATTGATGACAGATATTCTTTAACTAGTCTTGAATGCATCATATTTACATGTAAATGTGGTATAGCTGCCAGACAGTCAGAATAAATTCTGGCAAACTTATTTGAAATGACACTTCGGAGCAGTAAATCTTCCGTTTCTTTGCTAGATGCCTCATCAGCTGGAAAAATTCGAAAAAAGAAGCTCGAGTCTGCGAGCTTATGTCAGGAAGCTCCTTCGTTGATCCGTCTGAAGATTTGATTGTCTCTCGTTTCCAGATCCCATGACCAGGCCAAACCCTGAAAGAGGATTAAGGCTATAAGAATCACTTCCCCGAATGTTCAGGAATACATTCGGGAAATTAAAATCCAACTATGTATAAAGTACCGATATATAAGGCGAATCGGTGGATCAGCGAATGTGGCCAAGAAAAAGAAAGAAATATTTGTAATGAAGAAAGGAAGGAAGGATGATCCAAAAAGATGAAAGGATCCTCAGACACCAGTGGCACCACTACAAGTGGCTCAAAAAGAACCCTGAACATGTGAGAGTTTGTTCTAGAGTAATGACAAAACTTGGTTAGCTTCATTAAACGTCCATAGCCATCCCACTTATTTCAAAACAGGATTTGCCGAGGTTGAACATGATATTTTCTTGATCGAAGTGTTTAAGAACGTTCGAGCTCCAAGAATGCTGCCGATGAGCAAAGTATTAACCGTTCAGAGCCCGAAAGCTCGCTATCTTCAATAACAGTACAAAAACTCCAGTATCAAACTGGAACAACTAAAGCACAAGGGTCCGTCTAGCTCATGGCTCTCAGTCTACATACCTGACGATGTGAGTTAATTTTTAATAATTTCCTTGAGCAACCCTAATGTACATGTACATATGCAACTCTATATATATTTGTATTTAAAAAACGCATCTGTAATCTAATCTACCAGCCTCTACTAAGTCCACACAGCTTGTGTGGTCCAGATTTGAGTATTCATTTTCTCCTTTTAATTTATATTCAATTATTTACTCTATAAAACTGTTTTGAATCTATCTACTACTGTTAAGATCTCATTGTCCATTCACCCGCTTTTGCTGACGTCTCCAATCGTGTGACACAAACACACAACAACGACAGATTGGGTGTCGATGATTGTTTACCAATAACATTTTTGCTGCGATAAGAAGATGTGACAAATTCAATGAAAAAGTAATTAAGTCAATGCAAATGAAATTAAGGCAAATGAGATGGTGTTGGTATGTATGAGTGCACCAATATATGCATTTACAAGCACATAAGTGAAGGTGGTGACTTTAAAAGGCGAATGGGAGACATATATATAGCAAGTGTTTAATGATTATATACATATGTATATACATATGTGTGTTCATTAGATAAGTAAATAGTGGGAAAATTGAAGGATTAAAAAAATGCTTTTAAAAAAATTGGGGTCACTAGATTGTTATACGTGAATAAGTGTGTATTTGTCATATCAAATAATTTTTAATAAGAAATTAATGCAATAATATTGCAAAAAAATTTATTCTTTGGGTATTAATTGTGATTTACGCAGCTCAATACATTCTCAATTCTTTTTATCAATTATAAAAACACAATAATTCATTATTAATTGCGTGTGAAAAACGGGAAGTGGCTTTTTGACTTATTCATATGAAAGTGAATAAAACTCAATTGTTTTTTGAGGTTAATTGATTTTCTTTTGGGATTTGTATTTTTTCTGCAAAATATATAAATTTAATTCAATTTCTTTCTACTTTTGTTAAAAATATACTCTTTTTGAGAAATTAAAAAATGAAATATTTAATTTCATTTTCTCCAAGTTCGATGATTGGATTAAAAAAGTATGAATATGTTAGGTTAAAGAAATATGTTAATAACAGCTTAAAATTTTTTAAAAACAAAATTGATTGAGAAATGATACAGACATCTATTTGTATTATAATTAATCACAAATCTACCAAAAAAATCTACGACTTTTAATAAATTTTCTTCCGCTAAGTGTAGACGGAATATAATTTACTGAAAAGTGAAAAAATATTAAAAAAATTAAATTGAGCGTGAGAGGTTTAAAGCTTCATTAGACTGCTGTGCTCACTGAAATGCTAAAGTACTTTCAAATATTTATTAATAAAAAGGTTTTTTCCATAATACGCTCTTCTTACAAATATTTCGTTATAAATGATGTTCGTTAGTCACAGTCGTCATTTAAAAAGTAAAATTCCTTTAAGTAAATTTTAATTGTGGAAATATTTATAATTACCATGAAAGTGGAAGCAAAAAAGATGTAATTTTAAATTCTTCACAGCGCATTATTATTGAAAATAACAACAAAGTGTAAACAACTTATTAAGAAAGATGTAAAAACTATAGCGAAAGCAAAGGAATGTAATAAAGGGTGATCCAAGTAGAGACACTTTTTTCAATAGCCTTTTTTTTGACAGATCACGCGTGAGTCGTGTCAAGCTGTCATGTTATTTCTGTTCAGTATCATTTGGCACTTCATCATGGAAAAACTTACGCCTGAACAACGTTTACAAATCATTCAACTTTATAAGGAAATTTCACGTTCTGTAAAAAATGTGCTTCACGCGCTTAGCTCAACTTACGGTCAATATAATCGGCATACTGAGCGTATTATTCGCAATACCATCACCCATCTTGAGACCCAGCATTCATTACTGGATAATATTGGACCGAATAGGCCCACGTCCAGCACGCAGCGAAGAAAATATAGCGGCCGTAACGGAGAGTGTACACGAAGATCGTGGGGACTCGATTCGGCGCCATTCGCAGCAACTTGAACTGACGTATGGAACGACTTGTCGAATTTTGCGTCGAGATCTTAAATTGTAAGCGTACAAAATACATCTCGTGTAAGAACTGAAGCCGCCCGACCTTCCTAAGTGCTTCGCTCTATGGGCTCTTGAACAGTTCCAAGAAGATCTGACGTTTTCGAGCCAAATTTTGTTCAGCGATGAGACCCATTTCTGGCTCAATGGGTATGTATAGAAGCAAAATTGCCACATTTGGGACGAAGAGCAACCTGAAGAGATTCTAGAGCTATCATTTTACTCCGAAAAAATAACGGTTTGGTGTGGTTTGTGAGCCGGTGTAGTCATCGGTCCATATTTCTTCCGGCGTCACTTCCCACACATCGCATCAATCAATGGATTTATTGGGAGAACACTTCGGTGAGCAAATAATTTCACGTTGTGGGCCGATCGATTGGCCACCAAGATCGTGTGATATCACACCGTTAGACTTTTTCCCGTGGGGATATGTAAAGTCTAATGTCTATGCGGACAATCCCACTTCGATTCAGGCCTTGGAGCAGAACATCATGCGCGTCATTCGCCAGTTGCCTGTCGAAATGCTCGAACGAGTCATCGAAAATTGAATTCGACGGATAGACCATCTGAGACGTAGCCGCGGCCAACATTTGAAAGAGATAATCTTCAAACAATAATTGCAAAAGAATGTTCTTTCGAATGATAATAAACATTCCCCATTAAATTTGAATTTTCTTTGTTTTTTCTTTAAAAAAGTAGGTAACCGAGAATTGGATCCCTCTGTATTTAATAAAAATATGAAGAAAATTTTAAAAAAGGGATGTGAATTCAAATAATAAAATTAAACAGTACTAAATAAAAAAAATAAAAATAAAATATACCTTAAAATAAATTAAAATTAGATAAAATAAAAAAAATAAAATACTGTCATAAACTCAATTAAAACAAAAAAATAAATAAAAAAAAATTAAATTAAATTTAAAAAAATAAAAATAAATTAAAATAAAATAAAATAAAATAAAATATAATAAAATAAGATAAAATAAATAATATAAAATGATATACAATAAATAATATTGAATTAATAAACATTATATAAAAAAATAAAATAAATACAGTAAAATTAAATTTTTTAAAGAATTAATATAAAATAAAAATACAAATAAAAACAAAAATAAAGTAAACTAGTATAATATAAATAAATTATATTTTATTAATTCACCTTGTGTGCATATAACTAGGTGAACCTATATGATGTGAGACAACATTCTTCACCTTGCTGTGATCAACTTGCCACATTTGCGTTTGCAAATTTCGAGCAATCAAAATAGTATGATTTGCGTGTTGCAAGTAGTAATGTCCGAAAGAATGCTCGACTCCAATATGCGCACAAACAAATATTCATACAAATGCACTTATAAATGTACCTATGTATGTATGTATGGTTAACTCTGCACTTTTGTTTGTACGTATGTGGAGCACGTGCCACACTCCAGCAAATTGCATGCGCACTACTGTTGCTGCCTTCACACGAAATTGGCTGATTTTAATGAATGGATAGATGCGCCATTCAAGTAGAGGAAATATACTGGTACCCACACACACACACACACACACTCACACAAGCTGGCGTCTAACCACAGAAGCGAAAAAGCGTTGTTGCGCTAGCTTCAACGGCCTTGCTTGGTCTCTATTGCGAAGCAATAAAAAAAAACCTCAAACGCCAACCATGAGCTCTAGTATTCCACATTTTGTTTGCCGTTTGCTGGCTACAAGCGATGCTATCAATTCAATTGACCGTTGGAATGAATAGTTGTGGTAACAGCAGCAACAACTCTGACTAAAGCAACATGCTGCTACATCTAAGCTTCCATCCAGTGGCGTTAACTTGGCATCGCCTTACTTTGGACACAGCAGGTGAGCACGCGTTTGCGACTTCAAAAGCCTCACATATTCACGGCTCGCACGCTAGCTCGCTAACTTCTGCTGCCTCCACTCTCTCCTACTCTACTAGCAGCTATCCAACGCTACCATTAGCTGCCGCCGCTGTCTTGCTTCGCAAATTGAGAATTTCTTTATCCAATTTTCATATCTAATGGGATTTTAATTTGAAAATTATTAATTAGTAACTGACAATGTCAGCTTGTCTGTCCGCTGTGAACGCGTTGGAGCATCTTTTCCACTGCGCGGTTTTTTTCAGTGCACCGTTGCTGTCGGTGATGATAATGCGCGTTATGTTGTACGCGCTTGGAAGCGCGCCTTAAGTGGCATGCGTGAAAATTGATTGCCGCTGCTGTATACTGCCACAAAAGGTTTACCGTAAATATTGCCGACTGACGCCGACTAGTAAAAGTTGCTGCCATCATAACATGCGCAGCGTGATAAAGTCGCAATGTTTGTTGCCTTATTAAGCATGTATGGCTAAGTAAGTGAGTAAGTAAGTATGTATGTAAGTATGATAAATATGTAAGTAGGCAGGCGTGTAGCAAAAATTTCTGTAGCAGATCATAAAGCATAATTGAAAAATTGACAAATGATGGAAATGCTAGATTTGTGATGTGTGATACAATAGTGATTTATACGCCTTGTTGATGTTGGAGAAGAAGAAAAAATATGTATGTAATTACATGTTTTACTATACACTTGACTTAGACCATTGAGAAGAAAGTGTGTGCAACTTAAGTATTTAATTTAATTTGACGATCGTGTCTCAGATGGTGTAAATAAATAAATTTCCCTTTTCCACCAGAAGAAAGATAAAAATAAAATAAAAATAAAAATGAACTTTATGAAAATAAAAATAAAAGAAAAGTACGAAAACTCTTTCTTGTCATCAATTTCACTGCTGTGCGGGTTCTGTCACTATTGAAAAATTGAAAAATTTCACCAACTACCCGTGTCATCCGCCTAACAAGCTACGTTAGTTAGCTGCTAGTTGAGACTCTTAAAATAGAGCAATCAAATTGCAATCACCTATAACAACTACAACAATAATTGCAAATATTTACATGCATTTTATTAATTTAATATACCCAACACGCAAAAAAAATATTTGCCTTTTAAAAAATATCACGTTTTTTTAGTTTTCCACGGATGCTTCAAGAAGAGAGGAACACATATATTTCTCCAGCTGATTGGAGCTAATTTTTTTTCTCCCTGAGAACGGAGGAGTATTGGTGGTACTCTGGTAATCGTGCAGTCTACGCTTAAACGTTAAGGACAGGTATAGTTTCGAAGGGAAAAAATTGCGTGCGATACAACTGTTCGCTCTCCATACATAAAGAGAAGGAATATTATAAGGACCGGAGAAACTGAATTGAAATAATTTTTCATTGGGGCATTTTGGCTTTCGGAATTAGATATCATACTTATCGATTACATTTGACATTTCTGGATAATAGCGAACGAAACTTAAACCCGCAAACTCCAGCTAGTAGCGCATAAGGTCGAATGAGATACGGTGACCGCCATTAAAGTAGGTATCGGAAAACCAGAAAGTGAAAGATCCGAGTTTTAGAACCGAAATCGATTCTTACATTGTAAAGATCACATGCTCTATACATTTTCAGAAGTGATAATACCAAGAATTTGAAACACACGATGTGATTATTATATTTTGAGCATTCTGGAGATATCTTTGTATGGATTGTAGTTATTGCAGGCAATTCTGAATATAGATCTATTGATTTCTGCATTGTAAACGATCGAATGTAACTGTCTCTTAGCTAAACAGCTGATTTTCCTGTAGGGTATACATATTGCAATATGTAAATTTATACCTCTAAAAAGCTTGTCAACAGCAACAAGCAAGTGCGACTTTTATGTAGGTTAAATATTTTTCTAACGACATTCGTATTGTTAGCCGCCAGCCAATTTGTAGACACCATAATATATGAAAAAGCTACTGAAGTACATTAGTGGACATAAATATTGGGTTGCAGGTGAAATATAGGAATGTATTATGGGCCAAAGAGAAGAGAGGAAGAGAATTTTACTTATTTATGTTTGCTTAGCAATAGAGGAAATATTTGGAAAAAGAATTTTAAATTTTGTATGGAAGAAAAAGAATCTACTAATTTCTGAAAATTCTTCTAAATTTAAAGAAATTTAATTTTATATTTTAATGATTAAATTTAAATTACTTTGGGGCAATTTCTTACACAAATTATATTTTTCTTTAATTATATTTATATTATTTCATTCCTTTTACTTATATATTATTTTATCTTATTTCATCTTTTTATTTATTTTTAATTTTTATTTTATTTCATTTTATATCATTATATTTAATTTTATTTTATTTCGGTTTACTTAATTTAATTTAATTTTGTTTTATTTTATTTTATTTTATTTTATTTTATTTTATTTTATTTTTTTATGTTTTATTTTATTTTATTTTATATTAATTTATATTAATTTATTTTATTTTGTTTATTTTATTTTATTTTATTTTATTTTATTTTATATTTTAATTTAATTTTTTTAATTTAATATAATTTTATTTTATTTTATTTTTCTATTTTTATTTTATTATATTTTAGTTTATTTTATTTAATTTAGTTTAATTTTATATGTTTTATTTCTTATTTTAATTTGTTTTTATTTTATTATATTTTGTTTTATTTTATTTTAGATTATTTAATTTAATTTAGTTTAATTTTATTTAATTTCATTTTATTTTATTTTGTTTTAATTAATTTTATTTATTTTTATTTTTTTAAATTAATTTTTTTATTTTAATTTTATATTTTTAATTTTATTTTATTTTATTTTATTTTATTTTTTTTTTCGTTTAGTTTCTTTAATTTAGTTTAATCTAATTTAATTTAATTTTTTTTTAATTTTATTTTTTTTTCGTTAATTTTATTTCATTTAGTTTAATTTTATATATTTTATTTATTTATTTATTTTTTTTGAATTTTTTTTTGAATTTTTTTTTTTACTTTATTTTATCAGTTTCAAAAGTAATATATAATAAAAAAGAATTAAAAAATAATTTCTCAATACCAAATTTTACAACTGAAGGATATTTGTAAGCTCACTACTGTAGAAATTAACATTTAAAGTTTACATACACGGACTTTGGTGGCTACTCTTTATCTCTTTGTCTTCAACAGTTTTTTGACTGTTAAATTTTGGTCGTTACCGTGATTTATTTCGTATATAAATTGTTGGCATTTTCACACGCGATGCATTCGTCAGGCAAGACATGCAATGGATTTTTTTCACAGCAAAAATTTTTATTTGATTTTATTGCACCGAAAAGTCTACCAACAATGCAACTATGCATAGTACATACAATGTATGGGCATGTTGTTGTTGTTGTACGCTATTTCTATTTTCCTGGAGGAAGTCAGTCAATGGCGCCAATTGGCAACACGCATTTAAATTGGCATTATATGTAGGCGTGTGTGTATGTACCATGTGTGGCATTGTTTGATGGCAAGTGCAAGTTGCAAGTGGCCTTAAGGCGGACGCACAGCAACTGGTTTAAAGGAAGTAGCAAATTGTCATAAGTGTGTATGTGTGTATACACATTCATATATGCAAACATATGGGCGTGTTAACAATTTGAGAGAAAATAAAATAAAATTAAATAAATAATAAAAATAATGCTGTAAGAGAAATAAAATTTCCAGGCGGTTTGTGGTGAAATTCGCCATTGGGCTAATCGGCGGTGGAATTTGCCTACAATGCCAATCTTTTTTTTTATTTCTTAAAATTTTTTTCGCTTTTGCATCTTGCATGCGGATGTGTTGCACCTTTTCACTTTCATGCAGATATGCATACAATAAAAATTATGTTTATATATAATAGATATGTATGCGTTTTCCTCTTGAAGATGCATTTATAACTATTCCATTTAACCTGATTTATTTAATTAGGTAAGTAGGGCAAGCGTATAAGTAATTGATTTAATTGCAACAAAAAAATTACGCTGAGATAATAATAAGGCGGAATTGGGAAATTAATTTCCTTACTTTTATTACATAATTAAAAAATATAAATATATAAATATATATATATATATATATATATATATATATATATATATATATATATATATATATATATGATATAAATATGTGCTTTTCAGGAAAAATGAAGTAGCGATTTTTGTCTGAATAAACAAGGGGTTTTTTTTTGAAAAATAAATTTTTAACATTTTATCCGAAAAATTAGTCAAGATTTGGGCTTCCCTCTGCATTGAAACACGAACAAGTTTCATAAGGTTTTCGGCATAAATTTGATTTTTTTTAATATTATTTTGAAAATTGTGTTTTTTTAATTATTTTTTCCATTTAATTTTTTTTCATTTCAGTGTATTCATCAATTTGGAATCATTTAGCTGATTCCAATAAAAAAGCTTGTATTTGCCGAGAGAAGCCTTTGACGAACAACAAATTGGGTAAATCCCTTGGGAGGATCGAAGATTGATTTTTTGTATACAATTTTGTACAAAATTGTTCCAGAATCCATTCTTCGAATGGAAAAAAGAAAATTCTTAGTAGAAAGAGTAAAAATTTTATTTTGTTTGCGAATTTTGCAATTTATAGTGCAATTTATGATTTTGGACGATGTGAAGTTGAAAAATTCGTTGTGTAACTTGGAAAGCTTCGAATAATTGTGAATTTCATAATGATATTAGACATTTTGTGCGAAGTTTTGGGTAAGAAATTAACAAAATAAAATAATAGATGACGCTGTGTGGCGATCATTACTACAGCCCGTTAGAAGGCGCTATATGCACGTTGACTTAGAAAGTGATTACACTGATTCCGCATAGTCGTACGAGTATATCGTGCATCACATTTGCAAGTTGAAGAAGCATTATAATCAAGCATGAATATGATTCTTAGTAATTCAAACATTTTTCACAGCTTTCTTTTAATCATTGTTTTTGTGTAAAAGGTGTAAAAAGTGAGGTTATCTAATTAATTTGCGGACAAACATTGAACGACGCAGTAATTAGTCAGAGTATTAGTTTAAAAAAAAAACCAAGCGAAACTTGCAAAATAATATTCTTGAAAATGCACCCATATTGCACAATTACCAACTCATATACGATACGACTCTATGATATCACTCTCAATTGATTTCGACTCCATTCAAATATGTTAAGATTCATAATTACATTAATATAGGAAGTAATAAAATGTATTTTATTATCACACTGAAGTTTTTGCGAAGATGTTATATTGAGATCAGACGACGCTCACCGCGTCTGCTAGTATTACATGCAGATTACGATTGAGGATGAAACTTTCAGCAAGCTTATATGGCTAACGCGCTGATTCGGAAATAATATTCAATCCTTAAAATTACTGGATGTAAAGTAGGTAGAAGATAGCTTGGTGCGAATTAAACGAAGTTTATGATTTTATAAAAAGAATTGTTTATTATAAACATTTCTTTCATTGCACCAAACATATTTTTCACCACCAGTTCCACAAAAAAATTAAGAAAAAAAAAGTTTCCACCGACTTTTTGAGATATAAGAACGTAAGATTTTTTTTTTAACTTAAAGGAGAGCGAAGTATTTGGCTATAATTTAAACCTCATTCGATTGGCTCCACAGTTAAGGAAATTCAGATGTTTATTTATTTATTTAATGTGAAGTACAATCGATACAATTGAGTTCTGAATATAAAGTCATTCAAATGGCCTCCATGACTTCTTTTGCAGGAACGAATTCGATGAACCCAATTTTTGAGCATTTTTTCAACTAAATCAAGTCGTATGTCACGGATAGCACGTTCAATATTGACTTTTAAAGCTTGAAGAGAGTCTGGTTTATTGCTAAAGACCAATGGCTTCAAATAACCCCACAAGAAGTAGTCTAATGGTGTTAAATCACAACTTCTTGGAGGTCATTCAATGTCACAATTTCTTGAAATAATCGAATCTCCAAACCTTTCTCGCAATAATTCAGTTGTTCACATGCTGTGTGACACGTAGCCGCGTCTTGTTGGAACCAGATGTTGTTAAGATCAACTTCCTCAAATTGTGGCCATAAACAGTTGGTTATCATTGATCTATACCGCTCTCCCTTGACAGTAACGGTGCTACCAGCTTCATTTCGAAAGAAGTACGGAGCGATGATTCCACCAGACCAAAAACCACACCAAACTGGCAATTCCGGTGAATGTAGTGTTTGCTTGTGAGTAATTTGTGGATTTTCTTCGCACCAGAATCGACAGTTTTGTTTATTTACCGCACCACTCAGATGAAAGTGAGCCTCATCGGAGAAGATGATTTTCTTAAAAAAAAATCGTTATCGTTTTCAAGTCGTTCCAAGGCAAAATCAGCAACGTTGTTCTCTCGTATATCTTGTCATGATGAATTTGTAAACATTACTGTATACAATGAACAAAAAGACAGATCATGTCATATTAAAAATGGACAAAACGACACTTAGAAATCATATCATCCCCATTGGAAAACTTATTATTATAATGACTTTGCTCACACCAAACACGGCGTATGAGTAACATTTATTTCCTTTTTTTTAATTTTATGTGATTTTTTTATTATTATTTCACTTACATATTCCGTTATTTCGGCAGCAATTATTTTGGTTAAAACGTCACAATTAGGTGAGTGAAAATGACTTATGGCATGCATGGTTGCACAAAAAAAAAATATTAAAAAAAAAATATTAAAAAAAATATATTTTTTTTGCTTTTTATTAAATCACAATAATTAAAACCATTTTAATTTAATTGTTCAACTTAAGATCCACAAGCGTAACATAGACTACACATATAAAGCACTTTTTTCAATTAAAAACAATTTCATCTATTGTTGTATTATTTTTCTTTTTGCTCTCCAGCTGTATGCACTTCTAAGCGCGTTTCACTTTTTTTTTTATGTATAAAAATCGATCATACGTTTTTCATCACAATTGTATGCGCGTCGGTCGTTGTAAAATTTGCTACTGACTGACTGAAGTCGCACTGCTGGTGCCAATGGGCCAGCCAAAGCGCGACTTCAATACAATGGCAAACATACAAACATGTTTACATACATACAGATATACAATTATAATTATTATTTGTTCGTAATGCATTCCAGATTCCAAAATATATGTATGTGCTCGTGTGTATGCATGTATGTATGTATGTATGTGTAATTAGTATATGCACTTATTCCAATGAAAAATGAAAAATGAAAAATGAAAATGAAGTTAAATCAAAAACATCGATACGACAAATCATATATATTTATTATACATACCAACACACATACATATATATGAATGTATATATACTTGTAAATATATAAAAACAAACGCCTAGTGCGACTGCTTCACAATGAAAATGAAATGGGAAAATAAAAGTAAAAGGTAAAATTTGAAAAAGAAAAGTTATACAAAAAAAAAAGAAAAAAAAAATCATGAAAATCTGCGTGAAAGCAAAACAAAAAAGTAAAATATAGAAAAAGTGTGCAGTAGAAAAAAAAAATCTGTTTATTGGAATTAAAACCGTGTTTAAGCATCACAAATGAATGCATTGTGAGGCGATTATAAAGTTGAGTATATACTCGTGTATATGCATGTATGTATGGGAGCTAGTAGCTACATACATATGTACATATATCAGCTGTTATTTATTTATTTTATGAAACATTTAATCGCATCTGGATGTCAGTGGAGCGATAGGCGCGCTTCAATTGTGTACCAGCCACTGCTAAAGACACACACACACACACACACGTAATAACAAATATATACTACAAAGTATACATAGCTCAGCCCGTTTGGTGCGTGGAGTTGCCAAAGGCGGCACGGCAAGTAGCCAAGCCATTGATATCGCTGAAGGCTCTCTCAGCTGACTAGCAGCGCATTGCACTGACTGTCGCCGTCATGCTGCACACGCGCACTTATCTTTTCTTGCAGCTGCAATGACATATGGTTGCTTGCGGTGCTTTGTAGGATTTTTCTAATGGCCTTATGGCTTGGCCACACGCTAATCCCCACACAGTGCGCAATGCTGGAGATATGGCATTCATTTGCATTCTTTTATCGCTAAAAACTCTCTTTTGTAGTAATTGCTTCCGTGCCGATTGATAATTTAGAATTTGCAATTGATATTTTAATATTTAAATCGGCAGGGGTAGTGTGTGGGGGGAATTGTAATGAATGCAAAAACCCGCAATAGCCGAGTGGTCAGCAGTGTGTTCTACGGTACAGCTCGAAACCACTGGAAAGAACTATATTCAAAATTATTGTGGTTACCCCTCGAAAGAATAAATTATAGATAAATTCTCATAAAAATGCATCAAACCTTCAATGAAGGAGGATGATCTCTTTTTTTCATTCAAAATTATAAAACTTAGAGGAAAATTTTATTTCAATAGTTGACTAATCATGCCCTTAGGGAGTCTCTCATAGACTTCAGAAGGCCTTAGCGTTACCAGCTGCATTTAAGACGAGAGTTTTTTAGGTCCTTTTTATAGTTGGTTCCGTAGCTTTTCGTAATCACCAATCAAGGTCAACTTCTATCTGCCTAACTGCGGGTACGAGTAGAGTGATTCTACTATCTCTCCACCCAATTTTAAAGCATGCGAAACCAACAAAAAATCCCCAGTTAACAGTCCTAGCCCAGCCTAGTGTCTGACTTCTTTGTCACTAGTAAAAATTAAGTAAGCTTCCAGTCAAGTACTTTGTAGACCCTTGCCCGTGCCTAAGTGTGATGATACAAAAAGCATTTCCTATGCATTTTCACCTCCCTTACGTATTGCTCTGTATGAACCTGCTCATTGCCGTAGCTCTTTTGCCATTTTTATGGCAAATACTTTGGCTTGAAATATATTGGATGACTTCGGGAGGTCGAATAACCTATTGCTCTCTGCTTCAAATACTCCTTTCCTTTTTGAACCATCTGTAAAGATATCTGCAAACTTCAGCGCTTTGCTCTATCCATCAGCCCTTGTTTTACCTGACGGAAGTTTTCCGAAAGACCACGAGAGTTAAAGCTATACTTCTACTAGTGCAACTATGCAGTTTTTGGGTATGCAGGGCTGCAGATTGTCGTGTAGAATGCTCACGTGATACTGAACATTGAGAGTCTGAATTATCTTTTCAGTTCTTCCAAATATATTGTTTTTCTTAAGCTTTCCATAATGCGAGAGCTCCGTAAAAAAGTATTGCCTTAACAATCGCGTCGAAGATCCAGTGCGAGAAGGTAAATGACCCCAAGGGCAGTGTAACACTTTTTTCTATGCATATAGAGATGCTTATGCCACCTTCAAACCCTCCTCCGTATTGAGCCTCCGCGACATATTTTCATTTAATACGACTCCAAAGTACTTGGCGCTTAGTTTCGGTTGTAGTATGGCCTTTTCCAGCTCTATAATGATCCATGCTGGAATTTTGAGCTTGCTCGTGAGATATGTCTTATCACTGCTTACACCAAACGCTTGATAGTCCAGCGCTAAGGGTAAGGAGATACTAACTTACGCTTACGATAACTGAATATTATCTGCGTGGGCGATAAGCATGGCTGCTGATCCCTCAAATTTCGTCAGCACTCAGTTGACCAAAAGAGGCTAAGGGAGAAGCAATCCTTCTGGGGCAGTTGACGAACTTATCCTCATTAAATGCATTAAGAACCAAAGCAGCATCTTTCAGTTCTTATTTTTAGCCAGTCGGTCAAAACTGAAATATGATATCTATCCACATTGATCAACAAGAAAAAAACGCTATGTCTTAGAATTTCCTTCCAAAGAAGGCAAGTTCTTGCACTATTCTTCCAAAAATTTGACTAATAACAAATTGTGTTTTTTTTTTTTACTTTAAAAAAAAGCTTTATTTTATCTTTCAACTAGAAAACTAAATCTCGCTGCGTGGCGTAATTGCCCTCCCTTTGTTTTTGGAACAAACTCAAAAAACATCTCGCAGATCCCCTGCCAAAGTGTTGTCTAAAATTTTTCTGATCTATCATTCTATCTATTAGCAGTATTCAAAATTTTTTTTATTGTTGTGACGAACATTAACTATGCAGTGTGAATATGAGTTCATGAAAATCTACACATTTACATAACTGTATTTACATTTTCAATAATCACAGCGCTCATGCGAAAATCCGCAAAGTTCAAATTGAATTTAAATCAATTTCGAATTATTCATGTGTCTCATTTACTCTTTACTTATAGTTAGTTTATCTATGTATATTTTGTTCAAGTTTTTCTCTCTGTTTTTTTTTATTAGTTTTGCTTTACTTTACTTTACTTTTGGTGGCATATCGAATTGCAATGGCAGCACTTAATTCAATTACATTTTGTACTGACAACCGACAAACACGCCCGATAAGCATGTGGACAAGCGGGCAAACAAAGCGACAAACAAGCGTGTCGTTCAAATGTACAGACGCGCGAACAGACGGGAGGACAGGCGGTGCAATACCAGCGGGTAAAGCGATTAGCGAACAGTATACGAGCATGTATTTGTATAAAACAGAAATTAATAGCGACTGCGATTCTTGCCAACGAAAAATTATTCACACACAAATCTTTTTGGCAAGGCAATAAAATTGAAAATTGTAGTTGCAATTTTTTTTACACAAAATTTTTTCATATTTGTTTTGTACATTTGTATCTTTATTTTTATTTACTTTTATTTTTATTTATTTTTTTTACTTAATTTTTTATTTATTTTTTTAATGAATTTTTTTTTTTTTACTGTACACAAATGCAAATTAATGATTTTTTGCACATTAAACTCATGCCAAAGTCAACCCCGCCACTTTGTGTTTACGCAACATTGACATGCTAACAAGCGCAGCAACATGTTGCCAACATGCCAGCTAGCTAAGCTTGTACTCGTGCAAACACATGCATGCGACGCGCCTGCGTGGCTGGCATCTTGCGGCTGCATTTAACCTCGACAACAGCGACAGGTGAACTTCAATGTTGTTGCAATTTGCGCATTCATTTTTTTTCGTTTGCAAGACTTAATATTGATTTTTTCTTTAATTTTCTACAGCTATTTGTGGCATTTATCTTTATTTATTAGCGTCTTTTGCATTTGCACAGTTTGACATTCATAAAACTCGATCGACCTGCTTTGTTGCATGCAACTGCTACATAAGTGTGTTTGTTTTTTTTGCTATTTTGTTGTAGCTGTTATTGTTGTTAATATATTATCACATTGACACGGCTGTTGTGTTGGTGTTGATATGATTTATTTGAAAATTGTACAGTCGGCAATTGCCACTAAATATGCCTTTAATCACCTTTTAATTGCTTTGAATTTTATTATTATGCATTTGCAGTTATATTGACAAAAGCTGATTTACTTTTGAAAAATTGTACAGCAATAAAATTTGCTGTTACTCGTTATAATGATTATTTATGATTTTTCAGTTTTGTGTCCATGTTTGGGGCATGAGTTTGTTCGGAAAATATTTGGTAATTATTTTCAGTCTAAACAAGTGTAATTTGGAATTGTCTTTAATAAAAGCAAGGAGCAACGACAGCGGAAAATAAACAAAATAAAATATTGTATATATATATTTGAAAAAAAATAAAATAAAAAATAAATTGTAAAAAAAATATTTCCGCTTTAAGGGAAATTTTTTTCAATAAAAACTAGGAAATAATTTTACTTTATTTGGAATGATAGTGAAATTTAAGAAATAATGTAATATTATACGAAATTTCAATTTTAAAAGTATCTCAATACTGTTATAAATTTCATTTCTAAATATATTAATAAACAAAATGAATCTCAATTTCATTTTTATTCTTGATCTTATCGTTAATTTCTTTCTTAATCGTCATCAGTAGCATTTTAATTTTCAATTATTTCTCAATTTTCTAAATATCAATTTCAAATTCCAAATAAAAACTTAATTAAAATCATAGATAATCTCTAAGCCGAAAATTCAAACTAAAATTAAATCCACATTGTTCTGAATTCTAAGGCTAAAAATTAATTTAAATTAAAAACAAGAAAGAAGGGCTGTCTTCGGCCATGTCGAGGTCTTTATACTTTTCATGAACATATCAAGTTGAAGAATCTTTATTATCATTCGAAAGATCATTCTTTGGCATTTATTTTTTGAACATCATCTCTTTCAAATGTTGACCGCTGGTACGTCTCAGTTGGTCCATCCGTTGACTGGTAACTGCCGAATGACAAGCGTGATGTTTTTCTCTAAGGCCTGAATATACTTTAGACTTTATATATCCCTACAGAAAAAAAATTTAACGGTGTGATATCACACGATCCTGGTGGCCAATCGACCGGCCCAAAACGTGAAATTATCTGTTCACCAAAGTGTTCTCTCAATAAATCCATTGATTGATGCGATGTGTGGGAAGTGGCGCTGTTTTGTTGAAACCAAATGTCGCGCAGATCACGAGCTACAATTTTAGGCATCAAACAGTCGGTTATCATGACGCAATAACGGTCGCCATTGACGGTTACGTTCTCACCGCCATCATTTTTGTAGAAATAAGGACCGATGATTCCACCGGCCCACAAACCACACCAAACCCTTTTTTTTTTGATGAAATGGCAGCTATTGACTCTTTTCACGTTGTTCTTCGTCCCAAGTACGGCAATTTTGCTTGTTTATATACCCATTGAGCCACAACTGGGTCTCATCGCTGAACAAAATTTGGCTCGAAAACGTCGGATCTTCTTGGAACTTTTCAAGAGCCCATAGAGCGAAGCGATGTCTTTGGGAATGTCGAGCGGCTTAAGCGGCTTAAGTTCTTGTACAAGCTGTATTTTGAACAGTTTCAATTTAAGATCTCGACGTAAAATGCGCCAAGTCGTTCCATACGTCAGTCTGAGTTGCTGCGAATGGCGCCGAATCGACTCTCCACCGTCTACGGCCGCTATATTTTCTTCACTGTGAGCTGGACGTGGTCTATTCGGTATAATTTACCTAGTAATGCATGCTGGGTCTCCAGATGGGTGATGGTGTTGCGAATAGTACATTCAGCAGGCAGATTATGTTGACCATAAGTTGAGCGAAGCCCGCGAAACACATTCTTTACAGAACGTGGATTTTCGTAATAAATTTGAATGATTTGTAAACGTTGTTCAGGCATAAGTCTTTCCATGATGAAATGCCAAACAATACTGAACAAAAATAACATTACAGCTTTACACGACTCACGCATAATCTGTCAAAAAAATTTAAAAAGATACCACTACTTGGCCCACCCTTTAAAAGGACTTCATCGGAGCCCGAATTCATCAAGCTCTTTGCCAGTTACCGTAACCATATCGATCAAGTTGTAATAGACGTCATACTTGTCTTCAGTATTTTCAATACTCTCCAAGGTCCTAACATCGACCAGCACCATTTTCTCGTAGCATATAGTCGCCTCTGCACAGCGAAGAATGTGTGTCAATGAGCAACCAAAACAGAGAGCCGAACTGTTTTCCACTTGACTTGCTCTCTGAGCCTCTGAGAGCACTCATCTGCAACACGATATAAAGGAACTGGGCGACGGTGCAGTCACAAGCAAAATTAGTAAGGCAATATCAAAATAAGAGCTAGTGAGGAATGTCGTGCCGCAGTGAGAAGAAAATGAACTGCTTGTCTGGCAGCCTTGCAATCAACCACAAAATGAACAGTATCGGAAAGATACCAAGAGCTGAAGAGGGGAGAGAGGCGCATTTGCAGAGAGAAGAGGCTGAAATGTTTGAGAGAAAAGGCTGAAATGCTTGAGTACGAACAACTTCAATAGCTGGTCGACAGGTATAATGCTCGAAAATTCTATGAAAAGATGCATTTTTTTCACAGGTTTTCAATACCACAGCATAGTAATGTAGAAACAAAAAAAGAGTGCTGGGGACCACGAACTGACTTCATGTGGAAACACTTCTACAGCCTACTAAATAGCAATATATGGATTTATTCAGTATGTTATGTGAAATAATAGTCAACCGATAACGAACTGATCGAGCCTTATCAGCGTGGTTTCATACCTAGATCCACCATACACCAATAATCCATCATATGTCAAATCTAGGAAAAGATTCATTTGAAAAGGTTCGCCATATAGCACCTCTTCGATAGTACGAAAAGTCTTTGGGCCGCTATATTCGAATTTGGTATCCTCCAAAAGCTAATGCGGCTATGTAAACTGACACTGAGCAACAACAGATGATTTGTCATGACAGGCTCTCTCTGAGCCGTACGGATTTCATTCAAGATCAGTCTTTTTCATTGGAATTCTATAAATATATATATAATCCTGGAGAGGGTAATACTGGCTGCAGGGTGGGCTAAACAAAGAAGTTAAAATTTTCTAAACCCTTCACGTGTTCTTTTTGGCGCGCATACACCCATTAAGGCAAAATAGCCCAATTCTCAAATATCTTAAACCCACTAGAACGCAACACGAAAAAATAAAAAGAAGACTACTCTCCAATACTTACAGCTCTCCAACTCACCACAGCGCCCTACACAAAGCAAATCAATTCAATGTAATTTAAGACATTTCAGGAATTTATTACATTGTTGACGTCACTATTCTCACCATATAACACAAACATACACACAACCACTTTATTGAAAAACAAAATAGCGTTAAAAGTTAAATAAAACATACGACGACTGAGTGGCTGACAGTTGAAATAAATGTTGATAACGCCTAAGTAGCTACAGTTAAGTGTGGTGAACTAAGTACCGAGGGACCGGGGAAGGAAACCATTGGGAAAAGCGAAGGTAACTAAGTAAGTTAGTGAGTGAAAAAGTAAAGTAATTTATATGCTGACATTCTATTTTTAGCGATATGAGTATACGAATTTATGGCTATTGCCATACAGATAGATTAGTTGGCAATTTTAGAGGGAGCTCAACCAAAAAGTTAAATAAATGGTATAAAATAAATATAAAAAAAAATATAAAAAAATAAAGACACAAAAAAAAAAATAAATAAAAAATACAAAAAATGAGAAATGAAAAAATCGTAGTCTCTTCGTTCATTAGTCTTTTTTTATGTAATAAGTCAAAAGATTTATTGGCGAGAGCATAATGTTGTAGAAGTCAGAAGTTCACATTACTTATTGTCAACACGGAATTTCGTAAGAATTGCTAGAGGTGGAGTAAATGACTGACTGTCGCTTATCAGTGGGTTGGCTGTAGTTTGAAATCGCAGAAAATATTATGGTAAAAATTATATATATCCAAAAATTGTACTGCGAACAACTTTATTATCATTCAAAAGAACATTCTTTGGCAATTATTTTTTGAAGATTATCTTTTTCAAATATTGGCCGCGGCTAAGTCGCAAACGGTCTATCTGTTGAGTCCAATTTCCTATGACTCGTTCGAGCATTTAGACTGGTAACTGGCGAATGACACGCGTGATGTTTTGCTCCAAGGCCTGAATCGAAGCGAGATTGTCCGCATAGACTTTAGACTTTACATATCCCCACAGGAAAAAGTCTAACGGTGTGATATCACACGATCTTGGTGGCCAATCGACCGGCCCAAAACGTGAAATTATTTGCTCACCGAATTATTCTCTCCGCACCAAATCGTTGTTTTTTATAGATAAAATGGCAGCTCTTGACTCTCTTCAGGTTGCTTTTCGTCCCAAATGTGGAAATTTTGCTTATTTACATACCCATTGAGCCAGAAATAGGCCTAATCGCTGAACAAAATTTGGCTCGAAAATGTCGGATCTTCTTGGAACTTTTCAAGAGCCCATGGAGTCAAGCGATGTCGCTTGGGAAGGTCGAGAAGCTTCAGTTCTTGCACAAACTGTATTTGGTAAGCTTTCAATTTAAGATCTCGACGTAAAATGTGCCAAGTAGTTCCATACGTCAGTCCGAGTTGCTGCGAACGGCGTCGAATGGACTCTCCTCGATCTTCATGTACACTCTCAGCTACGACCGCTATATTTTCTTCACTGCGTGCTGGACGTGTTCTATTCGGTAGAATATTATCTAGTAATGAATGCTGGGTCTCATGATGGGTGATGGTGTTGAGAATAATAGGCTCAGTAGGCAGATTATGTGGACCATAAGATGAGCGAAACATATTCCTTACTGAACGTGAATTGTCGTAATAATGTAGAATGATTTGTAAATGTTGTTCAGGCGTAGGTCTTTCCATGATGAAATGCCAAACAATACTGAACAAAAATAACATGACAACTTGACACGACTCACGCGTGATCTGTCAAAAAAAAGGCCATTGAAAAAAGTACATCTACTTGGATCACGATTTATAATTTTTTTTTCCGTTCAGATCTTCTTAGTCGTCGTGTGTTTTTGTTTAATGAAATAGATTTCATTCAACGACAGCCTAAATTTAGACTACGTTTTTTGCTATATATATTTACTAAGTTTATAATTTAATGTGTTTTTTTTTTAATTTAACGTTGACCAAAGAAACATAAATAAAAAATTAAAAAATTATAAAAATTTAGTGACAATTTTTTTTTTAAATTTTCAAACAATAGAAAAAGTTTTAAACACAAAACTAATGCAGAAGAAGAAAAATCAAAATTTAGCAAATTGAAAAAAAAAATCGATAAGCACTCACTACCCTTTCCACACAATAAATCAATAACTTCTCTTTAACGCTGTCACTACTTTTTTTCAACCGCCACTTAACCGCTTAACACTTCACTTTGCTGCGAGTAGGCGCATACCAGTTTTTCGCACACATTTACCTATCAACACTTGCTTAATAATAACATTGTAAAAAATTTACACAAAAGCAAAACAAAAAAAAGCACACAAACAAATAAATAAACTTAAATAAAAATGCAATTCGCAATCGTTACAATTTTCTTTTCAATTAATTTTCACTTTCGAATCTATCAAATGGAGAGTCATAAATTTTGTTGCCACCGCTAACGGCGTGGACGGTAGGCAGCCAGACAGGCAGGCAGGCAAGTAGGCAGTTGGTAGTTGGTAAAGCGGCGGCACGCATTTCTTCATGTCCATATGTATATGTATATGTATATTCATGTGTGCGCTTGTGTATGCAGCATGCAAGCGTGTAGCTGTAATCAAGTGACAATAAAGCTTGCCGCGTGTTTATAGCTACCACCGCCAAGCAATGGCTTGAGCGACGCCATCAACAACACCATCAGCAAGCCAGCGGCTGATGGAACAAGAATTGTAACAACAACAACAACAACAACAACAACAACAACAACAACAGAAGCTACGGCAATAACTTTAAGCACTGATAGCACAGTGGCTAATGCTGATGTCCACGATGGCCAGTTGCAGCATCCGCCGCTGCCATGTTATTGGCAATGCAGCGCACCGAAAGGCAAACGCAGAAATGGGAAAAATAAAGAAATTAAAAGTAACCAACTCAATGAATGTCTGTTGTTTTTATTGCTACCATCGCAAGTCTCGCTTGCATTCTTGCCTCTTCAGCGTTGCAACTGTAAAATATGCGTGTAAGTTTGTATTGCGCATGCGCGCGCGCGGCATTTTTGTGAATTTCGTTTGTACTTCAATAAAGCGTATTTCGTCGCTTATCTGCGCGCTTTTTTTTTGCTTTTAGTAACCACTAATCTAGCTATTACTTTAACAACCAACTTTTATTTGATGTACTCGTGTGTATGTATGTATGAATGTGTGTATGTGCAATTGCATTTCTGTTAGAGAAATGTTAAATTGAGAAGGTCCTGCTGCCGCGCGCTTTTATGGCGGAAGAGTGGCAATTAAGTGACAATAAAATAGTTTGAAAAGTGTGTGCGATAGCGTGTGATTGTGGCTTTGCGCTCACATTCGTATTCGTCTCTACGCACGAGCACTCACTCATACTCATATATTGAATGGCAACTAAATTAATAGCCGATAACAAGAGCATCGTAAAATTTGCTTTATCGTCTCTCTTTTTTTTGGAAATATTAATGTGGACTATTGTCTTAAGTTTAGTATTCGAGTGGTTCACTGTCTTTAAAAAAAGTTTGGAAAGTAAACGATTTTTTTTGATGTTGAAAATGCGTTTATTGTGGAATTCAGTTAAGTGAAATAAATTTAAACGTATTTTGCCGGGCAGAGAGAGATAAAGAGAGAGCGAGAGGAAGAGGGAGAAAGTTAGAGCGAGAGGGATGAGTGTAGTTTACGTGAGAGACAGCAAAAAATCCATAAAAATATATTTCCGAAAATACTTGTTTCAAGTAAGTAAGTTAAGCTCTGTGCTGCTGTGCTTCCTGTTGTGTCTTTAGATAAGGAATATTGCAATTATCTTCTTTTAAAGTAGGAATTTCAACCCTTTGTTCCTAGCTCATTGTAGGTCCTTAATATTTTTCCCAACAGAAAAAGTCCACATTTTTTCCAAATGTAGCGTCTTCTAAGCAAATATTTTTTTGGAATCAATAAATTATGCTATATTCTGACATTCCAGCATCCATTAGATTTCTACAAGGCAACAATATCGCGCCAAAAATGGGGCTAAAATCTGGAAGTACTCTGAACAAGCTTGCGAGTAAATATTATCTAGCCATGACCTGTGTGACTGGTCACAGGAAGACTCCAAGCAACTGCACGGTGTACGAACTAGCGGAAGGAAGTAAGCCATGAACACAACGCAGTCGGTCGGTATCATACCTGAATTTATGCTTCGGAGTTTGACAGAGCCTATCGAACAATATACGGCAATAGCCGAGTGGTTAGCAGTGCGTACTGCCATTCGGAGGGGCAGGTTTCGAGTCCAGGTCTGACTAACATTCAGAATGGTTGTGTCGTTTTGTATTTCCGACATGAAACATCTCATCATCCATTGGCCATTCAGAGGATGCTTAGAATAAACTGTACGTCCCTCCATTTGTTGGAAAAAACATCAAGACGCACACCGCAAATTGGAGGAGAAGCTCAGTAAAACGCGAAAGCTTGTGGCAGAAAAAGGAAGATTAACACATAGGCTCATTAAGAGCGTACCAGCCTGGATTGAGAGGCAACATGGAGAAACAGACTTCTGTCTGACTTACTTTTTATCGCTCCATTGCTATTACTGGGAGTACCTCCAAAGATTCGGCCATGATGATGAGACTGAACGTCCCTTTTGCAGTAGCGCTAAAGGCAAATTAAGTAAATCCTGCTCGAGTTATGTATTGGAGAGGGTTATCTTTGAGCGAATAACAAACGAAATTATGACTCAGGAAAATATTAGGAGTCACATGCTGCAACCACGGTGGGTGTGAAATAAAATGAAGAAGTGGCCAGCATTAGCGCTCCAAGAACTCCAAGGATAAAAGAAAGTCAGCGGGGAAGGATAAGGCCAGATGATTAGCTCTGCAGGGAGTGTGTGAAGAGACATTTTGGTCCAGCTCTTGGCCCTGCTAAGTACTGCTTAACGGCGTTCTTGTAGGTCCAAATACAAGCTATAGCAGACAGAGTCAAGGGTTCAGTACGTAGACGTGGTCCCGAATTATGTGCATGAAGGTGCGCAGGTACGCAGGTGTACTTCTGTCCATGGCAGCGCACATGCTCAAATTGGCCTTTGCTAAAAAAGTAAACATTAGATGGCTGCATGAGATCACTTACAACGTGACCAGAAAGATATGACCAGCGTTAGACATAAAAAAATTAAGCCATCTAATTATTTAATAAATATTCCTAGTCTGTTGAATACTACCCCCATGAATGTCCACTCTTACTGACACAATTTACTCGGAAATACAGTACTGACTGTATCTCTGAGTAAGATTAGCAATCTCTTATATTTTATAAGGCCCTCCAAATGGTTCGCATATTTGGGAAGGTTTTAATAAACTCTCCAGCGGTATCACAATGGTCTAAAGGCCTAAATGTATTGGTCGTTAACTAACAGCTGCAGTCAACAGCTGAGCTTAACTCAATAAAGATGAGTTTCTATTTTCCTCAACAATCCCCCTTAAATAGTCCAACCATTGCTGACTTCATGCTGCATGATAGTGAGGCTTCAGTATCTACTTGGCTGACTCAATATGTATTATCTTTCTGTGTGGGGCAGTCAGTAGCTTTGCCAACATTTTTATAACAAACACGTCAACCTACTGAATTTAATAGAAATGTGTATGCTTAACAATAGCAAGGAAGATTGACCACGAGACCCAAGTGTAGCCTAAAATCCTTTTAAATACATACATATATAGGTTTTCTTCACTTACTCCTACACGTTAAGCCTTTACGATATCTTGCTGCTTAGTACGATTACCAAGTGCTTAGTTTATTTAATAAAAATCTATTTTCAATTTTTCTAAAAGTACAAATTTAAATTGAAATATGTGACGTTATCAAATTATGTAAATAAAAATGTAACCAAATTAAACAAATTGGCAAGTTGGTGTGTGAATCTTGGGTAAGTACTAACAAATCGCCTAATTGTAGGCAACGTTTTATTTTAATTTTAATTTTATTTTTGTATCAAAAATAATTATACCCTACATTTAGGGGGTGAACAAATAACAATTCTTTGTTTGACAGCTGAACAGGTAATGGATAAAAATAACTAAAATCTAAACATAAAATAATAAGTAACTTTTTATCACTTTATTTAAGAATCGACCATTAATTATTCAATACAGTTAAAGTTAAAGGAACTAAAGTTTTTGCATAACTTTTCACAACTGGCTATTAATAGATTAATGTATATATTTGAAATTCTTACAGAAAGTAATAAAATTTGATAATAGTTTATTTATTGGCATTTTAATACCCCAGTGGGAAGTTGTAACAAGTAAACTGCATGTAAGATTTAACAACTGCAAGTGTTACTAACACCTGGCATACAAAGTTGCAGGTTACTACTGACAGTTGTATGTGTGAAAAATGAAACGCTAAGCTAAAAGGCAATAAATCAAATATACTGAAGAATTTTAGATGTTATATAAATTTGTATATGCATTTAAATATGTGTGTGGACGTATAGATTTAAGTAAGTAGCTCTAGATGCTATAAAAAGATCAAGAAATTCGAAAAATCGGGCATACAAATTTTTTAGGAGACACTTGAGGAATACTGCGCTCGTTTGATGAAGAGTGGAAACAATTTCAGAATTTTCGCTTAAATGTAGGCAACGATTTTTATTTTTTGTTGAATATTTCATTTTACAAATCTTCAAAATCACATTGAAGATATATATATTTACAATGTAATAAACAAGAGAAAAAAATTTATAGATTGTTGCCTACATTTAGGCGCCTAATGCAAAAGTACAAGAAAATCGTTAAAATTAGCTAAATAAAAACCTTAAAACCAATTAAAAAATTAAATTCATTAAAAAAGCATTCACTTAAAAAAATTATTGCATTTATATTGATTTCAAAGAATACGATAATGTCCAAGCAACAACTCACTTGGGTCGAATTCTACTTATTGTCCCATTTCCTGTACTAAATACAATACAACATACCAAATGTTATGAAAAATATATTTCTTAAAGCCTTTTCGTGTACTTTGTCATTGTTGTTGTTGCTTTAGCTGCCATTGAGTATCTTATTACTGTCAACTGTTCGGCCGTTGAGGTTAATTCTTTCATTTACGAGTGTAAGCATGACCGCAGTCACCTCGTCAATGCTCGACATGGTGTAAGTAGTGGCAAAACACACACAATACTTACATACAAAAATAAGTAGAAATGGCATGAGAGAAAGAATATTACGCGATAGTTGTTGCTAAAGAATGATTATTTGTATGTATGATTGTGCACAGGTTGCTGCAAGTGCCTTCTCGGTGTAGTGTGACGACTGTTGCCAACGCGCAGGCGTAAGCGTAAGAATGCGTGTCGACGACTTGAACACTTTAATTTTTAACAAACAAACAAACAAAAAAAACCTCGAAAGGAATTGGCAGCTGAGTAGAACAAAGTAGGGGAAGAAGAAGAAGAAGAAAGAAAGAAAGAACGAACCGATGTACTAAAGGCCACTTAAAAGCCAACATATGACCGAATTACCAATATTTGCTTGTATTGTACGTATTACAGTAAATGAAGAAGCGCAAAAACAGACACGCAAAATGTAGTAAGTATGAAGCAGAGCGTCCGAAGTAATGCTTTGCATGGCTGGCTGCACTGCACGTTGGCATGTGGCATGTGGTATGTGGCATGCGGTGTCTTGTCTTACTGCACTGTGGGCTGTTTGTTAAAGGGTAGTGTGTAGGGAGGAGTAGCTGTCTCAACCGTAAACTCAATTGCAAAAAACAAAAACAACAAATAAAAAATCTTGTGCTGGTAAGTAAATATGTTGCATGCAACACCACAGCAGGCTGCCGTTATTTATGTTGTGCATTCTTGAGGCAATGTTATGCAAGTCAAACGAAAATGGGGGCCAATACGGGCGATAAATATTACCATGTCTTTCACACGTCGCGGTGGGATCACACAGGTCTCACTGCATGCACATGTGCACATACACATATGCATACCGGAGTATATAAGCGCATATAAACATTAATATTTGCATTCTAAGGGCCAACGTCTTTAGTGTGGTTGCTTTTCTAAAAAAAAAAAAAAAAAAAAAAAATACTGCCATACATACTTTGTCTCCACACGTATGTATGTATGTTGGCATACTACGATGTGTAAGTGTGTTGGTGAACTTTTGGCCAAATAAAGGTTGACACACTTTTAGTTTTACATTCGCAACGGTAACTATTGAAGAAATTTACATGTGCAACAGCAGTAATGCTTTTAATTTATTATATATATATATATATTAACCGGTGAACATATGCATATGTGCCTCTGTACGCTTGTATGTAAATTCATATTTTATTTTTTTTGGCACAATCAGTAAAATTAACTTTTTCGCCGCAAATTAAGCTCATTAGTCGGCTTTCGTGGCATTCCTTTCGACCCTCTTCGTTCAGCCTGTGGCGTGATCGCGTCCGTTGGCGATAGTGATCTTGGCGGCGTGACAGTTGTGTAAATTTATGTCTGATATTATAATTGTACACATATGTATGTATGTGTGTTTACTATATAATTTTGTCCTGTCATATTGGCTAATTTGTAAAATTATTCAGAATTTGTCATGCTGCGAGCGATGCACTGACATCTTTTGCTGCCATTTTAATAACTGTTGTCGTTGTAACTGTGAAGTATGCCAGCGGTATGAGGAGAGAATGTCAGAAGGCACTTATTGAAGAAGAATTTAGAACGAAATCCTCTTAGCAGCATCGTTCATGTAAGCGGGCGAAGCGGTGGCCTGACATTCGGGCTGGTATTTGAGAACTAGTTTTAGCTACGAAATCAGGCGGCGTCTAGTGAAGTCCGGTGTACGAGGACGTAGCCATCCTTTTCTTCCTGGTGGGTTATTTGAATGCCATATCTGAGGAAACGGATGCATGGTTTTTTCTGTCATTAGTTATGGGTTGCCTCAGGTAACACTAAGGACAGAGTTAACCTTATAGAAAAAATCAATACGATGGCAAAAGAGAATGAAAGATCAATCCAAACGTCAGTGGATGCGAGCAAAATGATATTACGAGCTGTGCCGCTAACAGCTAATCTCCGCTGTAAAGGGAATAGCTAACAGTGGTTGTAGTGCTACTATCAAATCAAGGCATCAAAGCAAGGGTGCCACAGTCCGTAAAGGCTTGGACCTTGAAAACGTGGAGACCTCAATATAATAGAAGAAGAAGCATTACTATGTTCTCTAGGTGATACCAAATGTGGTGTCCGTAAAAGCAAGAAAGGAAAGGCTTAGGATAAAACTCAGTAAAGAGCGTTGAAAAAGAAAACAAAGAAGGGTGAAGAAGACGAAGAACGATTGATTTTGGCTACCCAAAAATTTAAAAGTGTCTCATTTCTACTCTGCGGTACCGAAGTTCGCAAAGCAAATCGAGAAAAGAACTACGATTAGATGGAAATTATCAGCTGACAGTGAGGCGGAGAAGGAAATTGCGGAGAAAACACAGTTATCAGCTAATAATGAGACGTTGAGACTAGCAAAAAGATGATAGTGCAGAGACGGCGCTGCAAAGCAAAACGTCAGGTTTGCTTGTGAAAAACCAATGATTGCCAAAGCGACGGTAGTGGTCAGTGAGATAGACAAGAGCCCCTCATTCACTTTCGCAACCCACCGTGTTGGAGATATGTAAAGCTCAAATGAACGCAGAGTAGAACTCCTCAACATCAAACTTTGACGATACATGGCTTATTGACAGAGCATGCCCAACTGCCGTCGCATGCACAGTGATACAGGCAGGAATAGCAAAGAAAGTGACAAGGGTGTGACACATTTGAACAGCTGCTCTGTTTCTGTCTGATCATACCAAGAACAGGACTCAGGTAACAAACGGCTTACCAGTGCAGAGAACTAGAAGTAGTCTGAAAGCCGGAAAAGTGTTTGGTATAGCAGTAAGCAAGGACAGGAAATATACCTACCGTAGTCAGGAAAGGCACTGCAGGAAATTTAAAGCAGATTTTAACATAAATAAGAGAATACTACCTCCTTTTCAGTCTGAAAAGACACGAAGGTGTTGTGTGAACTTAATTTTTTATTTTATTGGTGAAACTTCTTGGATCTAACTTAGAAGTGCATGTCAAACTTCTCTTCCAGCTGTAGAAACATTATATTTGAAGGTTTGGTAGCTTAAGATTTCACTTGAAATCGTAAGGCTTTTGGGGCTCTCTTCATAAAACTTCGGCAAAGATCAACGATTCTCTGAATTTAAGGATTTTTTTTAGATTTTTTTAAATTGTTTTTTTATTATTTTTCTTATATTAGTAACCCCAGAGCTTATACAAGTATTTAATGATTCATGGCTATAAAAAATTTATTGGCTGAATAATTATGTCCATAAAAATTGCATTTGAAGTGAGTGGATATTTTCGCAAGCTCAAGTTACTAAAACCGAAAAAACCATGCGAAGACATGTACTAAAATCAAAGCTAAATACAAGCGATTACATGTGAGTAAGTACATATGAGTGGGCCGCGCCAAATGTGTAGTTGCAAGATGAACATGGCGATATGAAAATCATATCATCCGATAGCCAAATACAAAAATACAAAAAAACAAACATACAAACTACGGAAAAGGGGTTGGGGACTTAGCTGGAATCAGCAGCAGTTCAGAGCAGGCAAGCAGCAACAACATTTTCATTTCATAGCGCATCGCACAACAACGACACCAACAACTACAACAACATTTCATTAACCACTACTCATTGCTCATCGCTCCTGGCATGATACATTAAATATATTTGAACATTTATTTGCTTTAATAGTTGTTAGTGGTGGCGTCAGAGAGTGTACATACACCATGCTGAATGCTAATGTAAATATGTATGTGTTCACGTTTGTCAATGTGTATTAGTTTACACGCGCATGTCATTTGTCGTTGGCGATAAATGTTGGGCAACAAGTTGTTGCCGGCGGAATGCCACGGGTGGCGCAAAGTATGGTGCACAGGTATACAGGCCTGGAGGGTTTTAATGTCGCTTTTATGTAAGCGTGTGGAGTTGCGCAATATAATTAAATTTTCATTGGTTTAAAAAAAAAAAAAATTCATTAATCATTAAGAAAAATAATTATCAAACGTTTATACTTATATAAACAATATGTACTAAGGCTACTGCTTTCCATTTTATAACTAAATCTATTTATCTATTCCATGAAGCAATGAAATTTAATTATTCTTTTTATTTTATTTTATTTTAAATTAATTAACTTAATTTCAATTAAATTTTAATTGATTATATATTATTTTCCTATATATATATATATATATAATTTTATTTTATTTTGCTCTATCATATTTTATCTTATTTTTTAAAATAATTTTTGTGTTAAATATTTTTTGCTGATTTTTTATTTAAGTGTATTTTTATATTATTTTAATTCATTGTATTATTTATTGCTATATTTTATTTGAATTATTTTTTATTTTACTTCTTTTATATTTTTTTATTTGTTCTAGATTTATTATAAAGGGTGTCCAAGTAGAGGTACTTTTTTCAATAGCTTTCTTTGACAGATCACGCTTGAGTCGTGTCAAACTGTCATGTTATTTTTGTTCAGTATTGTTTGACATTTCATCACGCAAAGACTAACGCCTGAAAAACGTTTACAAATCATTCAACTTTATTACGGAAAATCAAATTCTGTATAGAATATGTTTCGCGCGCTTCGCTCAACATATAGTCAACTTAATCGGCCTACTGTGCGTACTATTCGCAACACCATCACCCATCTTGAGACCCAGCATTCATTACTGGATAATCTTCAACCGAATAGACCACGTCCAGCACGCAGTAAAGAAAATATAGGGGCCGTAGCTGAAAGTGTACACGGAAACCGTGGAGAGTCGATTCTGCGCCGTTCTCAGCAACGCGGCCTGACGTAATGAACGACTTGGCGCATTTTGCAAAATTGCTACATTTGGGACGAAGAGCAACCTAACGAGATTCAAGAGCTGCCATTTCATCCAGAAAAAACAACAGTTCGGTGTGGTCTGTGGGCCGGTGGCTTCATCGGTCCATATTTATTAAGAAATGATGTCGGTGAGAACGTAACCGTCAAGGGCGATCGTTATGGCGCCGTGATAACCGACTATTTGATGCCTGAAATTGAAGCATCGCATCAATCAATGTGTTTATTGAGAGGGCACTTCGGTGAGCAGACAATTTCAAGTCTTGGGCTGGTTGATTGCCCACCAAGATCGTGTGATATCACACCGTTAGATTTTTTCCTGTGGAGATTTGTAAAGCTTAGAGTCTATGCGGACAATCCCGCTTCGATTCATGCCTTGGAGCAAAACATCACGCGTGTCATTCGTCACTTACCAGCCGAAATGCTCGAACGAGTCATCGAAAATTGGACTCAACGGATGGATCTTCTTAGACGTAGCCGAGGCCAACATTTGAAAGAGATAATACTCAAAAAAGAAATACCAAAGAATGTTCTTTCGAATGATAATAAATAGTCCCCACTAAATTTGAATTTTCTGTGTATTTTGCTTTAGAAAAAGTAGGGAACCTCGAAATGGATCACCCGGTATAGTAATTATTTTATTTTACCTACTTTTTTAAATTAATTGGTTTTATTTTTAATTTTTTTAATTTTACTTTATTACTATTATTTTTTATTTTATCTTTTTTTAGTTTGTATTATTTCATTTCGTTTTATTATTATTTTTATTATATGTTATTTTTATCATATTTAATTTAATTTAATTTTATCTCATTTTATTTCACTTCATTTCATCTTAATTTATTTTACTTTGTTTTACTTTACTTTATCATATTTTGTTACCATCATATTTTATTTTATTTTATTTTAATTCCTTTATTGAATTTAATTTTTTGATATTTTTCTTTCCTTTTTCTTTCTTTTTTATATTTTATTTAAATTCTATTTCATTTAAGGTTAACGCGTTAGATATTTTCATTGCAATTAATATTTTTTAATTTCCCCATATAATGCCCCCACCGTAACGCCTCTGCTCTTCGATACCAAAAATGTGCCGCAAAAGTGATTACCAACGTCGCCTAGCAACTGTATTGGTGCAACAGCAACAGCCAATCATTTGTTAATCAGTAACAAAGATCGAAATCAACACCAACACTCATCAGCAACGCCATTGCTGTCACTTTTTTAATTGAATTAATCGGCAGCGACGAAACGGCGTGAAAATGTAGAGGAGGTGGTTGAAAACCACCATCACAATCATTCATATTCGTAACACAGCGCAGAGCTGCGTGTCTATGTATGATTTAGGTAGGTTAAACGTTTGAGTTTTTCATTTGTAGCTTTTTTGATTGATATTTTGACATTAGAAAATGTTGAGTTCCCACAGAGATAAAAACAAATTCGAGTAACTGAAGTTTAATGCTCCCATTGCGCTAGCTGACTCTGGCTGGTTGACTAGCTCAACTTTACTCAATGGGTGTTGCTAGTTCATGGCCAGTGTCAAATATTTTTAGCGGATTTTTGTTTGTTTATTTTTTTATTTTTTTAATTGGCATAACATTTCAAGTGTTTTCGTTTATTAAATTTCGTTTTTGCATTTGCATTTTCGACATTTCGGACGTGTCGCCCCTCAAGTGAACTGGGCGTGTGATTAATTTGTACGGATTGTGATTCAGCACTAACAACAATTTAAGCCAAGTTAAGCATTTTTGAATGTTTTTTGTTGTTGTTTATTTTATTTCATTTTATTTTGCTTAAATTGAATTTCTTTACCTTTGCTTTCACTTTTCGCATAATTAAAAATCAATTTTATCACACAACAAAGTTCACCAACACAAATTAATTAATATGTATGCATGTGTTATGTGCGTAAAATAAAGTGCAAATGATAAACTGACACCCGGCAGCAAAGGCGGTCCGCGCAAAACAGGTGACAGCCGACAGCCGACAGCCGACAACCGCGACAAACTTCACTCCATTTCCATTGCGCCATTTCGCCATCGTCATCTCCAATTGATTGACAACAACTGGGCCGGCCGGCCGGCAAGTGCTGCTGCATGTCAGTGGCATATTTCCGCGCCGGATGAACACTTTTTCAAAAAAAAAAAATATACACAATTTATCAACCTCAATAAAGTCGGCAAAAATGGGCAAGTTAAATATCATGTAGAGCCTCTATATGCAAATGTGAATGTGTGTATGTGTGCGTGCGCGTGTGTATGTGTGCTTTTGAATGAGTGTATTATTATTGGCGGCTGCATCTGTTTAATTGCGGCAAAGATGAATTACAATCGTTAAGCTTTTCTTACTTTGGGGTGCAAAAAACACGTAAAATGCAAACACATTCACACACACACACACATACTTATTCATATTCACTAGCACATTTATATGGGGTGATTCATTGCGAGGTTCCCTACTTTTTTAAAGAAAAAAAAAACACAGAAAATTCAAATTTAATGGGGAATGTTTATTATCATTCGAAAGAACATTCTTTGGCGTTTATTTTTTGAAGATTATTTCTGTCAAATGTTGGCCGAGGCTACGTCTCAGTTGGTCCATCCGTTGACTGGTAACTGGCGAATGACATGAAAAATGCTGAGGGTGTGATATCACACAATTTTGGTGAAATTATCTGCTCACCGAAATGTTCTCTCGTCGCGGAGATCATGAGCTTCAATTTCAGGCATCAAATAGTCGGTTATCATAGCGCGGTAACGGTCGCCATTGACGGTTACGTGCTCACCGGCATCATTTTTGAAGAAATATGGACCGATGATTTCACCGACCCACAAACCATACCAGACCGTTGTTTTCTGGATGAACTGGTTGCTCTTCGCTCCGAATGTGGCAATTTTGTTTGCTTACATACCCATTGAGCCAGAAATGGACGTCATCGCTGAACAAAATTCGGCTCGAAAACGTCAGATCTGCTTGGAACTTTTCAATGGCCCATAGAGCGATGTCGCTTGGGAAGATCGAGCGACTTCAGTTCTTGAACAAGCTGTATTTTGTACGCTTTCAATTTAAGATCTCGACGTAAAATTCGCCAAGTCGTTCCATACGTCAGTCCGCGTTGCTGCGAACGGCGTCGAATCTACTCTGCATGGTCTTCGTATACACTCTCAGCTGTGGCCACTATATTTTCTTCACTGCTTGCTGGACGTGGTCTATTCGTTCGAATATTATCCAATAATGAGTGCTGGGTCTCAAGATGGGTGATAGTGTTGCGAATAGTACGCTCAGTAGGCTGATTATGTTGACCATAAGTTGAGCGAAGCCCGCGAAACACATTCTTTACAGAACCATGAAGATGAGATGCCAAACAGTACTGAACAAAAATGACAGTTTGACACGACTCACGCGTGATCTGTCATTAAAAGTACCTCTACTTGGATCACCCTTTACATATTTAACTTTGTATTCGCCTGTCACTCGAAAAAAAGCAAGCAAAAAAAAACTAAATTCATTCACTTTCCGCTTGGAAATTTTAATATTTATTTGTATATGTCACGCAAAATTTTTACCGTAAATTTGTTGCCAATGAAATTACGCATATTAGCCGTAAGCGCTTTTACTGTGAAGGATACATATATGCATGTATTTATGCTGCTTTGTTGTTGTTATATGTGAGTGTTACTTCGCACATTAGCGGACAGATCAAAGTTAATGCGAAAGTTGATGCTTTTTAATTGAAAATTAAACCTTTTTTGCCATATTCCATATACATATACATACAAATATGTACATACATACACAAGTACGGAAAATATATAATAATATGAGAAATTAATGCGAGACTTTTGTGGTTATTTTGTACGGGTATTTATTTATTATTATTATTTGCAGCAATATCTACGTCTCTAGAATATGAGGTAGCTACTAAGAGAATTTACCGATCGATGGCTCATTTTCTTCTTACTTATCATTGACATGGACTCCCTTCCAGTAAATCTTTTGAAAAATACTATGCCCAGCTCTAGAGTAAAGTGCCTTCATGTGATGTTTCGAGAGTTAAATTAGATTCCATTTGTTCTATGTGGCTACCATAAGGCGAAAATGCCTCTTAGAGCCTGTTGTAAGATAAACTCTAAGCTCTTTCCATTCGTTTTGACAAAAAAAATCTATTTTACCATTTTACCTTCCATCGTAAAAGAATTTCTGATACGAGAGAATATAAAATCCACCATTTCCGGTTATCGTTAGAAAGCAAATTTTTTTTTCATGATTCCACCTATGAGTTGATCAGGCATGTGTGTTTCAGAATGAGAAGATGCCGGAAAAGACTATGTTCATCTTCCCCATTCGGTGGATGCACTAAGTGTAGCTAAGTAGGTGCTTATCCATCTGATCTTACCAACCAAGTAGAGGTCCTTTCCTTCCTCTTTCCTGTCTAAGGTAGAGTGTTGTGTTGTTGTATTGCAGTATTGGGGATATTTGCCTATGGCATCGCATAATTCAAAAAGCTTATCTTTTCATCCTTCATGATTTTCATCGTCGCTGGTACGGAAATCGTTCGCGAAAACTCCTAGCATCTACTCAAAGGCTGTCGGTATCCTTTAAGTCCTTCAAGCTGCTGCGCCACATATTAGGACGATAATGATGAGCAATTTGTCAAGTTAGATTTTTGTTCGTCGAAAGAGAAGATCTCTTTGACATTTTGGTAGCTATCGGCTCTACGCTTAAGGCAACCGAAGAAGTAGAACTGCCAACCATCATCACACTCACGACCTTTCTGCTAAAAATCTCCGACCATTGCATTTCTATACTGGATACATGCTCCAACTTTATGATATTGATTGCTGATAGGTAAGAAGAGAAAAGAAATCCAAGCAAAGAAATTTGATGGTAGAGTGGGAGGAGGTGTTTTTTTCGTGCAAACCTTCATTGGAACTCTCATTCAAGGTAACATATAATTGCAGTGTAATCCAGATCGAAATCTCCGTTGTTAGTTTCATTGCTCGGAACATAACTAAATCTTTTGCTAATAGAAGCAACTTTAGCCGAAATAGACTCGGAGAAGATGGAACGTTTTATATTATTTAAAAAAGAAGAACTTTCAAAGGTAATTGGGATACTGACGGCGTATTGTGGTTGCGTTTCATAAGGCGTTGCAGTAGCTGCAGGAATAATGAGGATGAAGAAACGATTTTCCATTAATGATGCAATTGTCCTGCTCTAAGCAGAATTCGACCATGGTATTTCGCATTTTGTAGTCGTTTACTGGATACTTTCGTTTTGTGTTAGAACCCAAGTTAGTTGGTTAGTTAGTTAATGCGGTTGCACGTTCACGAAATCCTCAACGGAGGTAATATTACACCGATTCCTACTCATCTATGACCCTGCAGCTACTACAGAAGTCGTTAGAGAAGCTGTTTATCCTTCTACCATGAGTCACCACAAGAAAATTTCTGGTATTACGCCGGTTGTTACGCTTATGGAGATCCTGTTTAGAGGCAGTAAAGTAATTTCACTCAGCCATCTGCTATTGGATCTTCTGGTGAAGGCTAGTCTTAACAGAGACTTTGCCGAGAAAAGAGGTATGTCCACGTTGTGTGCGGAGTTTACTGTGATTAGGACTGTTCCGCTTTCAGGCAAATCGTCGGACTCACTATTCTCTGATGTGCACCTTGCTATCTTTGAGGTGGTGTGATGACATTGAAAAGATCTACTAGCACATTGGCTGTCAGAATATATTGCAAAAGGTTGAGTTACCGTTTTGGAGTTGAGTAACCATGAAGTGGGTTCCATTATTGCAGCTAGTTTCGCTTGAAAGCTGCGGCAGTCTCTTGCTCATGTCGATTGCAAAAGGTTCAGAGTAAACTCTAAAACGCACTTTGCCATCGAGTTCTGGGCCATCGGCGAATATGGGTACGGATCTTTGCTTCGAAACTTTTACATTTTCTCATTTATTCCTCTCTGGAATTTTTGTTAAACAAAGTGTTGTCGTAGTGTAATGCATTGTAGGGTCAGAGAAAAATTTTCGTGGCTTCACACTGGACCTATTGTGGACAGAGTGTGTTAAAACTCACGTTTCAGCAACAAATTCTAATTAACTGAACCAAAATTGGAGAAGCCACACGATAAAGAGTCACCCTATTTGAAATAGTACTCCACTTAGTGGTGAACGGCTCGGAGAGACCCTTGGTTTTGGTGCATGGTTTATAAGTTTTGTGGCGCTACCAAAGACAGGCAGAGAGCGGCGTAAATGCTGCTGCTTTTCAAAGGCAGCTTTAAAAGTGAAGTTAAAAGTGAAGCAGGTGATATGTCGACCTTTTTAGGCCGGCTTGTTCATGGTGGGTTTGCGTGAGGCTACTAAATAAAGATAAAACTCGAGCTTGAATGCACCTCAGGCTCTTAGTTCGATTATAGTAAGTAAGTCAAAAATCACACTACAAGCCTAACTTGCTTTCTGCTACTTCGTTTTAACCCGTTATATAACTTCTTAGTTATTTCGTAATTATGCGCTGGCGTCCAAGCGCCGTTATTGCTTGCTTAATGACTGCAAATGCTGTAATTGATAGATAAGCAAGGTGAAAAATGTAAAAAAAAAAAAAAATAACAACAACCACGACGAATGATAACTAAACATCATAGCAACGTCAGATGCAACTCAAAAGCAACTAACAAAGTAATTAACGTAATACAAAGACGGGTTAGACAAGTTCTAGCTGAAAACGCAAAACGAAACGAAACAAAATGAAATGAATGCCTGAATAGCTGAATGACTGAATGACTGAATGACTGAATGACCAAGTTTCATTAGTGACAAAGTGATGGCCATCACAAAAGCATAGAAAATTGCGCTTCTTCTCGAGATAATGTGCAGCGCCGCACAACTGGTGTACAAAGTGCGCTCAGACGAATTGCAATGGAGGGAGTTGAATGTGTTTGTGAGTGTATATATCTGCGGCATGTGACTGCACGTAACGGTCGTGCGCAGGCGGTGCAGCTGTTAATGAAGATATTTTGTAGAGAGTATTTTGTTGTTGTTGTTGTTTATATTTAACGCTAATATTTTATCTAATTCATGCAACACTGACATGCAACGCACGAAAAAATGTGAACTCGCTGCGAGTTTTGTGTTGTGTGTGTGTGGAATTTTGGTATGCACTTTTGACCGACAAATGACATTGAAAAGTTGAGGTCAAGCAAAGTTGAGTATGCCGAAAATGTATGAATTCGATAGAGACTTCAGCAGCGGTTGGACGGTAGGTCGGCCGATGGCAACAGTGGTTGTAGTGTAGTCCGTACATAGCTGTCATGCCATTGTTGCCGCAACGTCACTCACTCACTCACTCACAAGCAATACACACTTGCACATACGCATGCATGCATAACTATGTGGATGCGTTGCATGCAACATTAGTTCATTATAGCTGGCAATTTACTATATTGCACCGCAGTGTGGTTGCACATGCCTTACACATACACACACACACACACATGAACACACATGTGCATTCCTTTGCTTAGTTTGGCATTCTCAGGTGAATGAAAGTTGCACTCTAACGGCAGCAATTGTTGCTTCTGTAACACCACCCGCATGTGTACCTTTGCTCCTGTTGCTACCTACCACTGCGATTGAGGTCGCGCTATTGCAACTAATTGCTTGTGCACGCAAATAAACACAAAATTCACAATACACCTCGCCTCGCCTGCTATAACGGCTTCGTTGTTGCACATATGTACGTACGTGTACATGCATAACATTGTTGGGTGTATGTTTAGAAATTTCTACGGCCGCTAATTTATTTTCAAATTCCATCTCATTGTACGCTTCATTGGAAACGTCTCTCTGTTTGTTTGTCTGCTTGTGTGTGTGCCAACAACAATTTACGTGGGTTGGGCGCTAAGTGATTGCTCGACCGATATGATGGGAGCAGCAGCAGTTGTAACAGCAACCGCAGCCACAACAACAACTGTTTTGCTACCTCTGAAGATGCCACCCAACGTATGTGTAGATTTTCATGTTTATCGCTGCTCATCTTCGGGGTAATCAACGCGTGTGACATTTGCGTCAACTCCCAGAAAATTACTGCATTGTAGCTGTGTTGTTAAATTAATAGGTGCCGTTATTTTGTTAATGAACAAATTTGCTATTTCGCAGCCTTCAGAATCAGAATTTGGATGCCTGAAAAGGTTCTTCTCGCATTTTCAGCGTCTTCTCGTGGAAATAAGCATTTGTGCATGAAAAATAAACGACTCTACAGTTGAAAACCTTACAATATTCGGGACTAGTGCGGTAATGGATCTCTCCGTTGGAGTATAGATCGTATCATGCTGGTCTGAATGCATACCACAAGATAGAACTCAAGAAGTCAATCCTTACATCGGCTCGTCTCACTATCATGCCACTCTAAGAACATAACTTCGCTTCTATATAGCGATTAAACGTCGGAAAGTTGCAGTAACGACAGACAACTAAGCGCTTTTTACTCCACTTGGACACACGCTCTCTGAGAGAACTCGTCAACTCCCTGGCATAAATCGAAAGAAGAGCTGCTGTGATGAGAAAAATGCTGAGTTGCAGTACAGAGAAAGAGAATTGACTGATTATCAGCCGCATCGAGTACCGTGTAGGAAAGATGAAGAGAGCTGAAAAGGGATCAAGATGCATTTACAGAGAGCAAAGAATAGTGGTCGACATGCGTGAGTATGAAGAACTTGAGAAACTGACTAATTGGTAAGATGCTCGAAAACTCTTCTAAGAAATAAGACGAGATTATAGATGGTTTTAAGACCCGAGGCTTTTGGCCGTGGGCATAGAAAAGGCGATCGGTTAAATGTCATTCAGATCATAATGAGTTTATTAGAGAAATACTTTTACAGCATAAAAATGAAAATGTAACTAACTTCAAATATGGCGAGCCCGAACCCCGCCACGATGACGCCAGGTTTCAAGCAGTGATTACTCGTTTGCAAAATAATGAAGTAGCGAGAGCCAAGGGTTTAACGGCTGTTCTCTTTTAATATGACACAGAAGAACTGACAAGTGAATGCATTAGCTTCTTTGAAGAATATGACCGGAGTTTGCCTTGTCCAATCTTTAGGAAAGTAGACGCTGCGATTCTCGCGGGAAAAGCACTCTTAATATCAAACACTGTGTGAAAGGTTAAAGCTCATGGTAAACCAAGCGATCTTAATTTATCAAAAAGGCTTCCAACCTTATTAGCAACTAGATATCCACCAGAGGCCTTGAGGTCTTGAAAACCAACTAAAACAAGGCAATTAAAAAGTAAAGTCAACTCTTCATGAACCAAGACCAAACTTTATAAGTTTCTTTTTATAACACCACCTGCTCTCTGTAGTCCAATGAAAACCTGACAACCGTAGCAATGACAACTTCCAATGAGACGGTGTTTTCGTGAGATAAAAAGAAAGTTAAAACACTTCACATTTGAAAGTATTCGATGCAGTACTAGGTATTAAAAGTAAAAGAAGTGAAGACCTCCTCTCTATGGGGAGAATCAGGTGGAGAATTGGCTTACTCTGGTGTCTTCTTGTGGAAAAAATGATGAAACGATTGGCATGCTTTCACTGACTCGCCAATAATCACATAAGTGATGTTATGCCGCGCTTTGTAATCGTTAAGTTCCGGAGGTTCGTTGTTTAGTTGGTTGAAAGTGGAGGTTGAGTATTTGACCTCAAACGGCCGCAGCTAATTGCATTGATTGGTTCAATGTGCGTACCCGCGTATTCCAAATATTCATTTGCGAACAGTTCGCGCGATTTTATGAATTATTTTAGGTTTTTCCAATCATGCGTGCTGACCTCCGTAAGGTTGAAGCTGGGAGCATCGTGGAGGATGTGATATCTAACTCAGCTAAAGGCCGGATACAAATAAGGGTAGTGTCATCCTCTAAGCCTCAGCAAATTCCATTTTGCCTAGTAGCTTAAGGAGATGTTATCTCAAGGGTAGATTCCTTGCCCATGTGAATGCTAAGTTATCTTTTGTTGAATGCAAGTAACAATTTGGTCTCGGACATTGTATCCTCAGTTCAAAAAGGATTCTTTCATGACAATGTTGACTGTGTGTGTTCAGTGTGTCTGCGTATGGGTGGAATTTCTGGTTCCCGACCAACAAGCCACTCTCCCCATTTACCACCCAAAAAGTGTACGCTTAAAAGCTTTCATGGAAGTTAAATGCTTTAATAGCTTTCTAGTTACAAGCTAAAGTGCAATCAAAACCAAGCGCGAAAGCAATTAATCACAGAAGGAGAAATGGAATCAAATAGGCGACAGTGCAGAAAATCAACTGTCACATCACATGGTAGTACATACACACACATACATATATCTATGTATGTGAGCATTCACTCAAGTGCCAGGGTTAAATCATATGGCATTCAGTCAGTGCAAACGGCAACCGTGCAACAACGTCAAGTGGCACATGTATGTTATGTATGTATGTAAGTTGTAGCAGTGAAAGACTGAATGAAGTTTTGCTAGTGGGCCGAGAAAAGAGGTGTTTAGTGTTGTCATGCGGGAGAGTGCACCACATGCTGCATGCGACATTTAGCGGATACGCGTGATAAATCACAGCCGCCACATTGCATTAAATGAAAACCATATTCAATTAAGGAATGCCAACCGCTGGGATGAGTTGCTTGTATTCATAAATAAGTGATATTGCAAAAAAAAAAAAATTTTAAATGGAGTATGTGTAGGAGCAGTGGGAGAGTATGTGTTGGGTAATTAGAGGTGAGAGAGATGTAAAGTTTGTAGCTGTAGTAGTCGACATTTCCTCTGCGACATGTGGTAGGGGCAGGAAATATTTTTTTTTGCTACATTTTAGTTTATATAAATTTTGTTGTTGTTTTTTTTTGTTTTTTTTGGTAAGAGTAAAAATGTCGGCAATCAGGCGAGCAACATTTTCGATGCCGCCGCTGTTGATGGCGCTGTTGGACAGCTGCAGATAGCGCTTGATTGGTCGCAAACAGATGGAAATAGTGATGTAGTATGAAGCGAAACCACAGTAGGAGTCGAGGTTTTTATTTTAACTTTTTATGACAACTGAGTTGGAATTGTGATAGCGGATGAAAGCAACGTGCTTTCAGAGTCATATTCATTCCACTATGCTGAAGAGATTTCAGGAGACAGACGTTGAAGTCTCATGTGCGGTGCTCCGCGGAATAAAAGCCGCGAGTTTAACCTCAATTTTAGACGAAATTCTTAATTTAATTTATGAAAATCCGTAGTTCGAGTTTTGCAATGGATTTATTAGATCTTTCGAAGTTGATATAAACTTCATCGCTTAAATCCAAGTACACACGAGGTTGATATGGGTTAAGTTTTGTATCAGACAAGCCTGGAATGCAGACTCAAAAATTGGAATTTTTGAAAATAAATTTGAATGGCAAGAAATCTATAAAAATTTCTGTTTTTCAGAGCGGAGACGATGTTTACATTGCTGGGGCAAGAAGATATTAGGAGGAAGACAGATAATATTCTTAGGCTATTGATCTTACTGAAAGTCTGATTGAGAGTTTCTCTCTTGTAAGTGAGATAGATATACTGGAAAAAGCCTATCGATCTTACTGAGAGTTTGATTGAGAGTTTCTCTCTTGTAAGTGAGATAGATATACTGGAAAAAGCCTATCGATCTTACTGAGAGTTTGATTGAGAGTTTCTCTATTGTAAGGGAGATAGATATACTGGAAAAAGCCTATAGATCTTACTGAGAGTCTGATTGCGAGTTTTCTTCTTGTAAGGGATTTTATATTTTGTTGTTATTGCTTACACTACAAAATGAAATAAATCGCCAGAGCCAAAGTTCGGAGCCAAAGTCTTACTCCCCTATAGGGAGCTAAGTTTATCCGAACCGGCGTCAATCGGATAATGAACAGAAGCTTTAAAGCTTTCTCTCTGCGTAATTTCAATCAGCCGGAATCGAAATTTCAAATATGTTTTCTTCCGTTCCATCTCTAGCGAGGACTTCGGCTAACATATAATAGCAGTTAATATATTTTGTTGAGTGAAGCTGTGTGCATGCAATACAGCGGCTGATAGCTTTGTGCGACTTTTAAACAATTTCAAGCGGCAACTGCAAGCGCAACTGTAATTCAGCAAAGTTGCAACTTTGTTACCAAAAACAACAACAACAACAACAACAAATGCGAATGCACATGTCTTGCCATCGTGCGGAATGCCTTTGAATTGCATTTCAGTCATTTATTAATTCACTCTGCAACTGAATTTGCTTTGAATTGCCATGTCGCGGCCTTGCCACATTATTGCGCATGTACATATGTATAGGTGTGTATGTATGTATGCAAGTATGTTAGTGGTAGTAACATGTTTTGGTTTGCATATATATAAATTTCTGTTGTTGGCATAAGCCTTTCTTTCCTTCATCTTTATCTTGCGCCTTCCTTTTCGGCTTTGATTTGGATTAAGCGAGCGGTTTTTGCTTTCAGGCTAGTTGGCTGACCGGCCTACCTTATCTTTGGTCTGCGCAAAATTCGCAAGAAAAGCCGCAGACTGCGATTTGTTCATCCGCCGTCTGGTGTTTCAGAATAATGTGTAAGTGCGCATGCGCAACGATTCACTGCGCTTACGCGGTAAGACAAAATGCATAAATAGCTGCAGATTAGCTGTGAATGTACTTGGAGAAAAATTTTACCATTCATTAATCATAATTTATTGGTATTGAAATCGTTGTTGACTTCAAATATTATATTAAAAATCCGTAGATAAATTTAGACTAAAAAATTAAATTTGAAAGCTTTAAGCTAAAGATTCTATAACATGCTACAGAGAATTAGGACCTATTTGCAGAAGAAATTCACAAAAGCCGAGATAATCTTGACGCGGAGGGTGTTGGAGACCTCCTCTCAGGAAGAGATCAACATAATTAATTCTTCATACATATGAAATGTGATAAAATAATGTTCACCTAATGTCTTTGTGACTGGAACCGCCAGCTCTTTGGTCGGCAGCAAATCAATCGCTAGCGACATGGCAAAATTTGCAAATTTTTCTCAATTTTAAAGGTATTATAACTCAAAAACTTCTCCCATGACTTTCCTGGGAAACATCGTGAAAATTGGCAACATTGTAATTAGAGTAAGGATAAACGAAAAAAGGAAACAATTTTAGAGCACAAAAATAGAACAGCCAAATGATAAAATACCACTTATTTGCCAAAAAAAAATTGGGTTTCGTCTATTGACAACTGGTATAGTCCGTATAGTCCAGCGTTCAATTTTCCTATGAAAATTGGCAACAGCGTAAAGGACACAAAAAAGCATATTTTTGAAAAGATTACAGCCAAAATGAAAATAAAATGAAATAACTTTGAATGTGATCTGACCAGGAATCGAACCGTAAATCTTGATTTTTTTAAATATTTAATAATATTTATTAAAGAAAATTCTAGTGAGACAACTTATGACCGGAATAAGCATGTAAAATTGGCAACGTTGCATGATGTTTAAACTGAGATGAAATGAAATGTAAGAACAATAAAAATTTATGGAATCAAAAAAAAAAAAAAATGCATCAGCAATATGCTAGTTAAATACCAGTTCAGTTAAGCACAATAAAATACCACTTTGTAGATACAAAAAATATTGGAAACAAAATCAGGAACAATAGAATCGGGTTGAGATTATTATTTTGCCGTTAATGGCTATATATTTGCCAAACTTATACCTTTAATTTGAGTTTTGAAATATAATTTTTATATACTAATTTAAGATTTCAAAGTAAATCCATCCTTGGATAAGAAAATATGGAAGCCAATAAAAATGGGATTCTATAATAAGGTGCAGTCTCTCAGAAAAGATTGACTTCACGAAAGACTATTACAAACTCGTTAAATTTTTTTTGGATGGGTCAAAACTAGACAACGGGTTCGGTAGGGAAATATACTCAAAGCAGCTTGAAACTAGCAAGTCCTTTCGTCTACCAGATCACTCGAGCGTTTTTCAAGCGAAAATAGCGGCCAAACATACACGAGGCGGTCAATTGTTGATGCATAATCGTACTCTCAATAAATATGCAGACTGCATAGAGAAGCCTGGAATCAGAGCACTTAATGCGATGGCTAAGCAGGTCACTCTAAGACTTATACAGGTCTGGCCTGGGCCGGTATGTTGCTGTGCTCTGGCACCTATAAAAGTTTCAGAGAGATCTGCTTAGCCATAGCTTAGTAATGAGATAGCGGATGAGCTTGCAAGGAAGTACACTTTCGCCATCTGGGAAGAGTTTAGGCATTTCTCTCTATACTTTGAAGCTTTATAAGCATTATAAGAGAGATATTGTGACGGAAATCCCAAATACGAAGGACAGACAAAAGGAGTAGCAGTGTGACAAGATTTACGAATAAAAAGGGCAGACAAAAGGAAAGGCAGTATGATGCAAAATTCCTCGTACTAAGGACAGACAATATAAAGAAAATTCCCCGTAAAACGGGCAGACAAAAGGAGGGGCAGCATGATGCAAATTCCCCGTACCAAGGACAAACAAAATCGCCGACAGTGTTAAGGAAATTCCCCGTCGACAAGGATAAACGGAGCAGCTGCAGCTTCCGCAGGCCAAAGAATAATCAGCCTATTTTTGAGCGCGTGAACAGAATGTTTAGGTCATCTCTACCACAGGAAGAGACGAGTAGAAATCGCAGTGGAGTTAACAGTGCTGTGAGCTGTGTGTTTTAGAAACGGATAAGCTGTGTGAAGCAGAAAATAATTGTGTGTTTTAAAGAATTGTAATTATTGAAGACTAAATAAACGTTGAGTAAATTCCTGGCAATTAAGAGGCCAAACGAACAAATGTTGAGAATTTTATTTCGCAATCCAGTGATCGGACGCGAAGGATTTTGGAAATCACCGAGGATAACTACAAAAAACGTTACAATATGCATCGCAGATACTCACTTATCATAGAAGAGTCTCAATTGTTGCCATGTGACCGGAAAGGAAAGAAAATATCTACAATGCTGGGTAGGAATATTCTATTTTATTCTATTAGACTGACACGCAGAGAAGCATCAGACTGAAACCTCAAAGCACTTATTTTGTGAATGTTCCGGACTTTGGATGAGTAGATTGAAGTCTTTAAACGATGTAAGGACGGTTGTCAAAATTTGTAAACTACACACAGGTGGGGGCTATTAGGAACTTCAGTGGTATTTTATGGGTACTTTTGGCTTCCTAATCTAGAGAATTTTGCATCTACTAAGCATAAAAGGATTTAAACGACATAATCGAAAGCAAATATTGGGACTGCGGAGAAAAATTAGTTGAATCAGTGTAAGGTGAACATGTTTTGAAAGAAAATTCTCTCGCTTGAAGCTCTCTCTATAAAAATTATAATTATCCCATCAACACGAAAAATTTCTTCAAATTCGTAATTCTCAGTGTGCATTATGCCAGTGCGCAATGAAAGAAACTGGCAACAAAATTAAGTTGTTGTCCACATGGGAAAGTGTGAATAAATCAAAATATGCAAATCATTTAGAAATTTGCTGATAATTCATTAGTGGTGTATAAATAGTCAGCTGGGAGGGTGGGGTGAACGCTGGAACGGTTGCGTTGAAATGTAGTTGCTACTAATTGCTACCAGATTTATTGCAAAGATTTTCACTTTTCAATAATGTGAAAATAAATTTCAATACGATAACAGTAGAAAATGCAAATTGAGCTGAAAGTGAGCAGAGGGAGAGGGAGTAGTGTAGCAGAGGATTGGAAATTAAATGACTTCCGTGAGGCAGAAAAACGAAAACGAATACTAAAAATGAGACAAGCAAAAATATACGCTTACATGCATATGTGAAGGAGTGAATTTATTTAAGACATATATATGTATATATTTATATCTGTAAATATGTATGTTATATGAAAACTTTATCCAGTTATCGTATTATACTAGTTTATTATTATTTTTTCCAAATAAATTTTAAGATTTTAAAACTATTACATTTACATTTTTACTAATTCTTTAAAGTTCATTCAACTCTACCATCAGCGACATTTCTACAATACCTTACATGTTTAAGTGAAGTATCAATATTCACAAATTCATTAATATTAAAACGATATTTTAGCTAAACTCACATTCCTTTGAAGGAACAGAAAAAACTCTTTTGATTAATCGAAGATGCAATTTCATAATCGTCATATCGTCGCTTTAAGGCTCAAACATGCGCTGCTTAAATATGTATGTATACTTTAAACGGTTATCTGTACACCACTGTTATTTCGACTTGAGTAAGGCAAACATACAGGCGAAGAAAAAATCACTCTTGGCTAACAAATTGATAAATCGTGCACCGCATATTTGCTCAAGGCACACCGTTACCACCACATTCTGCTAGCAACCATTGAACGGAACGGACACATGGAAACAAATCGAAATGTGTCTACAACAGTAAATAATACACAATATTCACTAAAATTTTTTCGCTCTTTCAGTTCAGCTTTCTGCTGTTTGTATGTGTGTATGTCCACAGTTAATCACTAATGGACAAGAGTTGAAAAGTCAAAGAGTGTCAAGTGACAAACTGCATACGAAAAAAAAAGAAAAAAAAACGCGCCGACAAAGCCTATTTTGTTTGGTGTGAGAAAGAGGTGATACGTGTCTTAGCTTACCGCTTAAATATACAACAACAATATGAAAACAAAAAATAATAAGTACAAAACTTATTACAATAGACTTTGTCATATTTGCCATGAAGATTACAAAAGGCTTGTGCAATGCCACTTTGAAGGGGCACAATATTGTGTACTTATTTTTCAGAAATATTTTTTTTCAAGCTGACTTTTATTGTGCATCATTTATTATATAAGTAAATTTATGAAATTGTAAAACAGTCTGCTTGGCACTTCATTTGTTGCTTTCTGCCATTAACATCATTGCAAAGATTGCAACGAAAGCAACTCATTCTGGACTGCTCAATAGCCTGTATTTGAGTGTTAAAAGGACGATAAATTATGTTACATAAAAGAATTTAAAATAAATAAAACTTAAATGAAATGAAAAAAAAAGTAAAAAAAAAGTAAATAAAAAGAAAAACAAAAATTAAAAAATTTTAAAAGAAAAACAAAATAAAAAATTTATAAAATAAAATAAAATAATATAAAAGGGTGATCCAAGTAGAGGGAGGTACTTTTCTCAACAGCCTCTTTTTGACAGATCACGCGTGAGTCCTGTCAAGCTGTCATGTCATTTTTGTTCAGTATTGTTTGGCATTTCTTCATGGAAAGACCTAGGCCTGAACAAAATTTGGAAATCATTCCACGTTCTGTAAAGAATGTGTTTCGCGCACACCGCTCAATTTATGGTCAACATAGTCGGTCTACTGAGCGTACTATTCGCAACATCATCACCCATCTTGAGAGTGTACACGAAAATCGTGGAGAGTCGATTCGGCTCCGTTCGCAGCGACTCGGACTGACGTATGGAACGACTTGGCGCATTTTAAATCGAAATCTGAAATTGAAAGCGTACAAAATTCAGCTTGTGCAAGAACTGAAGCCGCTCGACTTTCCGAAGCGCCACCGCTTCGTTCTATCTTGAAAAGTTCCAAGAAGATCCGGCGTTGTCGAGGCAAATTTTATTCAACGATGAGACCCATTTTTGGCTCAATGGGCATGTAAACAAGAAAAATTGTCACATTTGGGACGAAGAGTAACCTGAAGAGGTTCAAGAGCTGCCATTTCATCCAGAAAAAAAAAACAGTTTGGTGTGGTTTGCAGGCCGGTGGAATCATCGGTCCATATTTCTTCAATGAGTTCCCTAATACGGGGATCACCGCGATCGGCTAGGCGTAGCGAGTAGCGCCTTGTCGCTAAAACTGCCACTTTGCGGAAGTCCGCTGTCATTTCCCCACTGAAGCGGCGGTTTTAGTGACAATTAGCTACACGCTACGCCTGGCCGATACGGGTGATGACTGTATTAGGGAACTCAACACCGAAATTCGGAACAAGGTCAACAACCACAGACGGAACAAGTGGGAGGCGCACTTAAGGTCCTGTAATATCTCCCCTGGGGTAACCAAGCTCTGGGCTTCAGTTAAATCGTTGTCTAACCCGACGAGACGTGATGATCAGGTGAAAATTTCATTCGGTGATCACGCCTCGTCGGGTCCGAAGAGGTGCGCAAGCTATTTTGGCCGACTATTCACACTGCACCCTTCGGTTGACAAAACGAAAATACGAGTACGAGCTTGATTTCTTCAGGGAAAAGGTTCAGGGGGTTATCGGGAAAGCGAAAGCCTCCAAATCCATCGGCCCCGACGGAATAAGCATGCTGATGTTAAAACATTTGGGCCTAGTGGGAGCAGACTATCTCACCAAGGTTCTCAATCTGTCTTTGACCTCTCTAATTATACCTGACGTGTGGAAACTGGATAGAGTTTCGTTTCTCACGCACCATCTGTACCCAGCCACGCATCAGCATGTCTTCTGAAAAGTACACAGTACCACAACAGCACTTAACGTCTCAACCAAAATCGGCTCTGTTCGCGAACTGCCCTAGTAGCACTGGACCTGTCGAAAGCTCTCGACACAGCCAATCATGCAGTGCTCCTATCCTACACTGAGGGCTCCTCATTACAGGCTAGGTTGAAGAGGTGGACCATGAATTACTTGAGTGGTCGACGATCATCGGTTGATTTTTGAGGTCAAACCTCAAAGTTGCGGAAAATTAAACAAGGGGTTCCGCAGGGTGGTGTCCTCTTCCCGATGTTGTTTAATTTCTACATTTCGAGGCTTCCTCCATCACCAGAGGGCGGCTCTTTGATCTCATACGCCGATGACTGTTCGATTTTGGCGTCTGGCCAGGATATTGATAGCCTTTGTTCTAAAGTAAACTGCTATCTTGCCGACCTTTCCAACTTATTCACTGCACGACATTTACACCTATTGAGAGAACACTTCTGTGAGCAGATAATTTCACGTTTTGGGCCGGTCGATTGGCCACCAATATCGTGTGATATCACACCGTTAGACTTTTTCTTGTGGAGATATGTAAAGTCTAAAGTCTATGCGGACAATACCGCTCCGATTCAGGCCTTCGAGCAAAACATTGTGAGTGTCATTCGCCAGTTACCAGTCGAAATGCTCGAACGAGTCATCGAAAATTGGAATCAACGGATGGACCATCTGAGACGTAGCCGCGGAAAACGTTTTAAAGGGATCATCTTCAAGAAATAAATGTCAAAAAATGTTCTTTCGAATGGGGAATAAATATTGCCCATTAAATTTGAATTTTCTGTGTTTTTTCTTTAAAAAGGAGGGAACCTCGAAAAGGATCACCCGTTAAATTAATCTAAAATAATATAATTTAAAATAAATTAAAATAAAATAATAATAAATAAATTCCCTTCAGTTGCTAACACAGGAAGTCCAACTTTCCTTAACACTTTCTCTCCCAACCAAATAAGCCACCACAAACTTTATCGGTCACACTTACCTCGTTAATTTCATCCTCCATCGCACGCTGACGCGTTAGCTCACGCAAACGCTCACGACGCTGCTCCGTGAGTTGCTCCAACCGTTTGGCAGCGCGATCGACCTCATTGTATAGTAATGTCACTTTGTGTAGTCTAATTGCAACATCCATGTTGCCGCAATACTCCCCTCCCATTCCTGCTGTTGCAGCTGTTGCAGCCTTATTAGCAATTGTCGTGGCGATGGCTACCTCTGGTTTTGGCTGTTGTTGATTGTGGTTGATTGTGGCATCATGTGACGTCATTGCGCTCGTCGTGTACTTTGACACAGCGGGACGATGATTTTGTGAGTGACTATCAGCGCTGTGTTGTTGTTGTTGGTGTGACATGCTAAAGCTATAACTGCCACCGAAACCGAGATGGCTGATGGATGAAATGGTGGACAAGAGTTTATTGCCACCAACACCGCTACCGTTGATGTGGCTGTTGTGGCGATTGCTGTTGTTGTTACTGCTGCTACTGTAGTAGAAGCGTGTGCTATTTTTGTTGTTGTTGTTGTTGCTGCTACTGTTTGCATTGTTGTTGTTGCCATTTTGTTGATTATGACTATATTCACCAGCAGTAGCACCAGCGCCAGCCGTTTCCTTGGCCAACTCCTGCAGACGCGTCAACTGTACAGCGCCACGTTTGCGCAAATTATGTAATTCAGAATCCATAAGCGCGCGACTTAACGCCCGATGTTGCGCATACAACTGTCGACGTGTTGGCAGGCCCTGTAGGTCGGCGGAGCGTATGTCACTCATGGCGGCCACCAGACGATGGCCCGCTGTGGTGCATTGTCGTTGGAAGGGTTCGAGTGCGATGAAGAATTCGCGCCACTTCCTCGCGTCGTGATGATGCAAACCTTGCAATTTGCCGTATGGTATTTGTGATGGTGCAACACTTGTCGTGACTTCATTGACGCTAATGAATTTTAGTTTATAGTGTTGTTGCTGTTGCTTTTGCTGTTGTTGGTGTGTGGCTAGTTGTTGCTGTTGTGGCTCCTGTTTGAGAGAAGAGCAAAGATGGAGAAGGGGGGAGTTAGAGAAACGTGTATTGTTAGTTACTATATTTGTTGTTGTTGTCATTATTTCTACTACTATTTTGGTCGGTGCAATGCGAGCTCGCAGCCCAACGGTACGTTGCTCTAACTATTTCACTGTTATTTCTACAACTGTTGGTATGTATGTTTTGCTGTTATTTTCCGGTATGGTCATGTCTTTTTCTGTGTTTGTTTTTGTTGATGTTGTTGTTGTTGGAGTTCTTGTTAAAAATCGGGTTAATTGGGTGTTATGTCGGGGCGTTAACCGCGTGCTCAGTTGTTGATCATTTGTAAGCGAACTTTTTTGCTTCCATTCTTACCTGCTAAGATTGTTGTTATTGTTATTGTTATTGTTGTTGCGATTTCGCCTTCTTCCTACTTACTTAATAGACGATCGATTCAACTTACATTACCCTACATTGTTTGCCTGCGATTTTTTTTCTGGATTTACTCCCCTCATTATTCATGTTGTTGCTGTTGTTATTGTTTTGCTTTCAATATCTTGTTATTTATTTGGTAGATTATACTCATTGCTACTCATACAATTGTTAACGAATCGACATTCGAAGACATTTTAACTCATTTTGTTTTACAACTAACTAACTAGCCGCTGGTTAGGGCTCAGCTCTTTTTTCGTTGATTTGCTGTGACCTCTGGGAGGAGATACAAGCAGAGTTCAACAGTTCACTTCTGATTTATTTTGGGTATGTTTATGGTATGTTTCTATGCTGAGAATTTGCACTTAGTGGCTTTTATGTATGCCATTTTGTGAGAAAGTGAGTGGTATTGTTGAGAGGGACAGCAACCAAGCAGCTCAGAAATGGTTTGTGCGATAATACCTTGACTTTACACTTCCGTTAAAATCCCTATCAGATCTCGTATTTTTCATGACCAACCATGGTTTTGGTTTTAGATATATACAGAATTGAATCTAAAATAAAGCCTGAGATTTAAAATCAAATGTTCTATCTGACGTGAGAGTTATGAAGTCCTTGTTCTGAGAAGGGCCATACCTATTTGTTTCCCAAAGTCGGATCTCTTTGGTGTTTTCGAAAAAATTCCTTAGGAGTGAAGTTAAGAACATGGGATGACAGATTCAAGAAGCAATACATTGATTAGAGTTAAGCCATGGCTAAATTATCTCATGGAACAATGTGTTAAAGGAGAGTTTTGGGTTGGTATTTTTTCATGTAAGACACTGTCCGGCTTCTCACATGAAGAATATATAAAGGGTGATCCAAGTAGAGGTACTTTTTACAATAGCCTTTTTTGACAGATCTCGCGTGAGTCATGTCAAGCTGTCATGTATTGTTTGGCATTTTATTATGGAAAGACTTACGCCTGAGCAACGTTTACAAATCATTCAACTTAATTACGAAAAATCACGTTCTGTAAAAATGTGTTTCGCGCGCTTCGCTCAATTTATGGTCAACATAATCGGCTTACTGAGCGTACTATTCGCAACACCATCACCCATCTGGAAACTCAGCATTCATTATTGGATAATATTCTACCGAATGGACTACGTCCAGCAGGCAGTGAAGAAAATATGGCGGCTGTAGCTGAGAGTGTACACGAAAACCGTGGAGAGTCGATTCGGCGTCGTTCGCAGCAACTCGGACTGACATATGGAACGACTTGGCGCATGCTACGTCGAGATCTTAAATTTAAAGGGTTCAAAATACAGCTTGCTCAAGAACTGAAGCCGCTTGACCTTCACAAGCGAAATCGCTTCGCACCATTGGATATTGAAAAGTTCCAAGAAGATCCGACGTTTTCGAGCCAAATTTTATTCAACGATAAGGACCATTTCTGGCTCAATGGTATGTAAACAAGCAAACTTGCCGCATTTGGGACGAAGCGCAACCTGAAGAGTTTCAAGAGCTATCATTTCATCTGGAAAAATCAATGGTTTGGTGTGGTTAGTGGGCCGATGGAATCATCGGTCCATATTTCTTCAAAAATGATGTCGGTGAGAACGTAACCGTCAAGGACGGCCGTTATCGCGCCGACCGACCGACAACCGACTATTTGATACTTGAAATTAAAGCTCGTGATCTCCGCGACAGTTGGTTTCAATAAGACGGCGCCACTTCTCACACATCGCATCAATCAATGGATTTATTGTGAGAACACTTCGGTGAGCAGTCTAAAGTCTATGCGGACAATCCTGCTTCGATTCAGGCCTTGGAGCAAAACATCACGCGTGTCATTCGCCAGTTACCAGTAGAAATGCTCGAACGAGTCATCGAAGATTATACTCAACGGACGCCCCATCTGAGGCGTAGCCACGGCCAACATTTGAAGGAGATAGTCTTCAAAAAATAAATCCCAAAGAATATTCTTTCGAATGATAATAAACATTCTAGATTAATTTAGAATTTTTTGTGTTTTCCCTTAAAAAAGTAGGGTATCTCGAAATGGATCACTCTTTGTATATATATTTGTTGTATAAAAGATGAAGTAAATTTCGGAAGAGGCCCCTTCTCAAATTTCATTTTGAGAGGTTACAGGTTTTTTAAGCCGCTTCCGTATAGCTGATGGATTTTTATGAGGATCTTTTTGGATTTGAAGTCAGAAATACACTTGAAGAGCTGATATTCCCTGCCAAGAGGTGGCCGCAATTGAATTTTTTTTTGTTTTTAATTATTTTGGATCTTTGCCAGCACGTCCTGCTAACCACTTGGCTATGTACGGTCCTCAGTTATAGTCCACCGAAAAGTCGTCAAAGAATGCTTATTTCTTCCTCTGCAGAGTAGAACAGAGTCCAAAAAGTTCGCCTAAATGAGTACCCTCGATTCTGAATTGAAGAGCAAGGAGACGGAGGCAGCTTTCGAACTGAAGCTGGCCTAACTTAGCTAGCATTTTTTTTATAGCTGCCTTTGGGGATCTTCCATTGAGGCAATGGTTTTCCTCGATTTTGGCGAATTTAAGCTTAGAATATATTGGCCTCAACTTAAAATGTGCACAGTTTGAGAGCCTCCGAATATATTCAAAAAAAAATTCCAAAAAATTTCCAAAAAAATTGCAATATTCATTATAAGTCAAATGTATTTTTGTCAAAGTTTCGTTTTTGTTGTTGTATTGTTTTCCCCCTTTGCGTGGGCGCACCCAACTCACCTTTATGTGATTTTCATTATTCTCGCCATTAGTACAGCTGCTGACAGCAGTATTGTTGCTAACTACGCGCTGCTGCTGCTGCTGCTGTTGTTGTTGTTCTAATAAGTTGCGTTCGAGACAAACAGCAAGAATTTCGCAATACGCAATTTGCCTTGTCAACAGACGCAGACTTTGGCAAATTAAGTCGATTACGCACATTTGGCTCGACTTTTCGATGGCAATTAGAATGGTGAACGTTGGTGTAGCAGCACCGGTGTTGTTGTTGTCATTACTGCTATTGCGACTACTGGTCGCATGGGCGGGTGATTTAACGGCTGTGGTTGTGGTTGTGCTTGTAGTCGCTATGACATTTGAGGTGACTGACACAGTTGTGGAGTTGCCAGAAGCTGTCATTATTGTGGTTGATGACGTTGCTGCTGCTGCTGTACTGGCCATTTTCGGTGTCGACGGACGGCTGTTGGACGGTTGTTGTTGGTTTTGTTGCTGTTGTGACTGATGGTGGTTCTGCTGAGATTGTGTTTGTGGTTGCACCGAAGGCTGTTGCTGCTGCTGTTGCTGCTGATGTGTGGTACGGTTATTAGCATTCACAGTTGAAATTCTGCAAAACGAAAACGAAATTTGAAAAATAATGAAATAAAAATATAAACAAAATGCGTGACTGATTGTTAAAAAAAAAAACAGCACGAAACCACAGAAGTCATGGGTAGATGCATAATATTAAAAAACTCGTTAGAAATATTAGAATAATTGAGATTTTCTTTTTTACCAGCTGCAACCAATCAATAATAAATATATGCGTATGTGCGTATTTCTATGCGTGTGCGTGTTTCTTGAAAAGTGATTCGAGACTAGATAAATGATCGATCATTAGCTGATCTGTGCGTAAACTTGTGAACAGTCACACAGTTGCTTTCAGAAATACAATGGAAACAATAGGTCTGTAGGAAAAAGACAGGCTTATCGGATTAATTTTTTCAAAAAAAAATTTTTTTTTGTTTTATTCGAAATTGTTGAAACAGACAACACATCAACGGCGTATATCGTAGACGATGGAACGATGAGCTGCACAAGATATCTGGTGACATATATACGTACTTCAGCGAATGTCGTTCGTATATGTAAGTGAAATCTCTACAGCTTTCTACGCACTATCCGACGTTAGAAATGGAGAAAGAGGACGACCTCCACTCCGTTGGAAAAATCTGGTGGATAAGGTACTGGCTTCTGTTGGTAACCCTTATTGTTGGTGAACGACCAAGGGAAGTTACGACTGGCGCGCTATTGCCGACTCGGCTACAATTGTTTAAGAGGTGGAGAAGAAGAAGAATATTATACTTTATTAGATGATTTTGTAGATAAGATATAAGAAAAGATAGAAAACCCACGCCTCAATTCGAGAGAAGTACATTTTTATGAGTGTTGTATCCACCACCAATTTTTAAATTGCAAGAGCGACAATTTTTTACAACGACGATGACACCAAAAGGTTCATTATTTGTCCTCCTTCGACGACAAAATATGGACTCTCTTTTCTCTTTGCATCTTTGGACTCTTATGGTAGAGAGCTTGTGGCTGTTTTGACATTTAAGAGTCAAATTCTATAGCTTTGCACGACATGTATTGTGCTAGAACAGAAATATATTGTGAGAAGCCCTTTCATGAATTTTAGTTTTATTATGTCTCTATATATTTGTCGCTTTTTAACCGCTAAGGCGACTTTTGGCCGATCTCCTCCTTCATCCTCCTCCAACCTGTAGTTGTTACCAACAAATGGAGAAACTTTCAGTTTATTCTAAGTCGCCTCGGAAAGGCCGACAGATTTGTATGAGGAGCTTTTATTCCATGTCGGAAATACCCCCGGAGGGCTTAGCATTCCCTGCCGAGGAGCAAACACAATTAAAAAAATTAATTTTCTAAAATTTTGTATGTTTCTCGAACCTGTACTCCAGGCCTTTCGAACGGTAGTATGCAATGCTAAACACTCGGCTATCGTGTCTCTATCGAAGTTAAAGTCGGCTACTATTCGATAGGAAGTATTATTCGAGGACGGAAGTAAGAGTATCGTTTTTGCTTTGGGACCTACTTTTATAAGGGTTGGCGGTGGTCTAGAAGAGATAGTGCAAGAACATTTTTTATTTATTAAGCATTCTCATCATCACTCTAATTCTTGTTGCATTTCCTTTTTTTATTTTTATTTTAATTTATTTTTTTGATCAAACATATATGTTTTTGCAGTACATCTGGATTATTCCTGTAACATAATCATTCTCAAGTACTCTTTTGACTAGAAACATTTATTTCGGAGACTAAAAGCTAGGTTCGAATCGTCTGATCCGGGAACGGATGAACATTCGTACGAAACAAAATTGCGATTACATTTCACGTATGAAATAAATAGAATTTGCTTCACATTTCGTATGTTTACGATTGTTTTATTGCCTTCGTATGACAGTTCGTAAAAAGCGTTCGATCAGTCATTTATTCGCGGATGTCATCATACCCAAAACACAAAATTACGTGACGAGTTGTACGATCACGGAACATACGATTTAACCCCTGTTCATAAACTGCACAAACTTATTACTTATGTAAGTATACATATTTCTACAGGGTGCGAAAATAATTGCTTTGAAGTATCTACGCATTTATCAGCCAACATAATTTACAACTGAACCCTGACACAGAAAATACCTTTGTGATTATTACTTTTTTGTTACTTAATGTTTTTTTTGTCAGCAAAAATTGCATACAAAATTACTTCGACCAAAGACATCACCTTGTTATTGTCGTTGTTTTTATTACTAGCAATCGAACACAATCATTTATTTATTATCGCTCATTTGTGCCACAAACAGCAAACATAAATAATGAATGAAAATAAATTCTAGACTCACAGACACAGACACAGCCTTACAATACCAGAATGCATTCTGAATGAGTCTGGGTCTGCTGAGAGAGACACGCTAAAGGTGTAAGATGACATCAAGTCGCTTGTTGGCGGCGGTGCCAACAACACAACACGAACGCAATTTAATTGAAATGACGTTGCATGTGGTCAGCTGTTGGCATTATCTGCGGCACAATTCTACTTTGTACAATACTTTTTGTCTGTCAAAGTTGGCAAAAACATAGTCAACGACATTTGCGCAAACGCAACACTTACATACACAGAGATGTGTTGTGGAGTTAGTTGACAATAGTGGCGTAACCAGAGGTACAGCAGCGCTTCTTCAGATCAACCTACGCATTTGCTAGTTGCTTGTCACCGGTGTGTCGGCAATTTGCATTTTAATTTAAATTTTATTTTATTATTTCTAGCATCGCGTGTAATAAACTGCTGCTGACTGATATTGTACTTTGAAGATAGTTCATTTTATTAAGATTTTTATTGCAACAAATGCAACTTTTTCTACGAAATTCATTCATCTTGTGAGAAGTTTTTAGAAAAAAAAAATTATATTTATTATGGAGGCAAAAAAATAAAAGAATGAAATAACAAAAATGAATGTAACATTAAGTAAAATAATTTCAAATGAAAAAAAAAGTATTAAATAAAAATAAAATAAATTCAAATGAAATAATATAACATGACATACACTTAATAAAATAAAAATAAAATAGAATAAAATAACATTAAAAATTATCTAGAAAAAATTATAAAAAAATTAAATAAACAAATCAATAAATAAATAAAATTAAGAAAATTGAAAAAATTAAAAAGTAAAAAAAAATTAAGTAAAAAACATACAATAAAATAAAATACAAATAATAAATAAAATAAAATTAACCGAAAATAAATAATATATATATTACACTTAAACTAAAAGAAAATGAAGTAAATTAAAATAACATAAAAAAATTATATAAAATGTGTGGAAAAAATAATCTAAAACAAATTAAAATATAATAAAATAAAATTAAATAAATTAACGGGTGATCCATTTCCAGGTTCCCTGCTTATTCAAAAAAAAAAAAAAAAAAACACAGAAAATTCAAATTTAATGGGAAATGTTTATTATCAATCGAAAGAACATTCTTTGGCATTTATGTTTTTAAGATTATCTCTTCCAAATGCTGTCCGCGGCTATGTCTCAGATGGTCCATCCATTGAGTCCAATTTTCGATGACTCGTTCGAGCATTTCGGGTGGTAACTGGCGAATAACTCGCGTGATGTTTTGCTCCATGGCCTGAATCGAAGCGTGATTGTCCGCATAGACTTGAGACTTTACATATCCCCACAGGAAACGATGTGATATCACACCATCTTGGTGTCCTATCGACCGGGCCGAAACGTGAAATTATCTGCTCACCGAAGTCTTCTCTCAATAAATCCATTGATTGATGCGATGTGTTGAATCCAATTGTCGCGGAAATCACGAACTTTAATTTCAAGTATCAAACAGTCGGTTACCATGGTGCGATAATGGTCGCTATTGACGGTTACGTCCTCACCGGCATCATTTTTGAAGAAATATGGACCGATGATTCCACCGGTCCATAAACCACACCAAACCGTTCTTTTTTCTGGATAAAATGGCAGCTCTTCAAACTCTTCAGGTTGCTCTTCATCCCAAATGCAGCAATTTTGCTTCTGTACATACCCATTGAGCCAGAAATGTGCCTCATAGCTGAACAAAATTTGGCTCAAAAACGTGGGATCTTCTTGGACTTTTTCAAGACCCCATAGAGCGAAGCGTTGTCGCTTAAGAAGGTCCAGTGGCTTCAGTTCTTGCACAAGCTGTAGTTTGTACGATTTTCATTTAAGATCTCGACGTAAAATGCGCCAAGTCATTCCATACGTCAGTCCCAGTTGCTGCGAACGGCGCCGAATCGACTCTCCACGGTCTTCGTGTACACTCTCAGCTACGGCCGCTATATTTTCTTCACTGTGTACTGGGTCTCAAGATGGATGATGGTGTTGCGAATAGTACGCTCAGTAGTCCGATTATGATGTTCATAAGTTGAGCGAATCGCGCGAAACACATTCTTTGCAGAACGTGAATTTTCGTAATAAAATTGAATGTTTTGTAAACGTTTTTCAGGCGTATGCCTTTCCATGATGAAATGCCAAACAATACTGAACAAAAATAACATGACAGCTTGACACGACTCACGCGTGATCTGTCAAAAAAAGCATTTGAAAAAAGTAGCTATATTTGGAAAAACCTTTAAAGGAAAAGAAAACAAAATAAAATAAGGTAAAATAAAATAAAATAAAAAATTTAAACTAAAGAAAACAAAATGAATTGAGGAAATTAAAATAAAATAAAATAAATAAAGTAGAACTATGTGGAAAGAGTGAAAAATGATAAATAACAATAATTTAATCCACCTCACATTCAGTCTAATGTGCTTGGATATCTCAAGTTCGGATCCAGAAGTCTAATGAGGAAATCTGGTGGTTTCCGAAATAGCAATAACTTCTACCGCTCAGACTGTTGTTGTACTTTTGCAAAAAAAAAATTAAATATGGTCTGATCAGCTCAAAGCAATATAAAATAAAACCAAATAACATTAATTTGGATTAAATTTAAAAATTAAATGAAATTAAATAAAATAATACAAAGTTAAATTAACTTGATTCCAAAAATAAAAATATAATCGATTAAAAAAATAATAAAAATTTAAATAATTCAAAAATAAAATAAATTAAATTAAATATAAAATATTTAATAGAAAAAATGTGGTTAATCTTGAATTTTTTAAAGTAAAATCAGATAACATAGAATGTGGCTCTTTTGCTTTCATATTTTATTAAAATAAGTCAGTAAAATGAATTTTATCTTTTTAAATTAATTTTTATTTTTTTATTATTTTTATTTTACCAGATTTATATTTTTATTAATTTTTGCTATTTAGATGAGCATTTGTGTTTGAACTGGCTTTGCACTTTGGTATTGAGCACAGCTTGCGGTCGATCGTTTCACATTTGTTTGTGTGATTGTTGATGATTGGCAATTACAGGCGATGTCGCTAGTGGAAGCTCAGTGTGTGAATGTTATTGCAACAGTGATTTGGGTTAATGTCGCGTGTATTTGTCATAATTTGCCTGCCAACTACTCGTTTGCTGCCGTTGTACATGCAAACGAGTTACAAATGTACATGTATATGTGTGTAGTAGATTTTACACCAAAGTATACTACGTATATTTGTACATAAATATGCATAAATGCTTGCCAAAAAATATTTACTCATACTTGTTTCATTTTTTTTTTTTACTTTTTTTTACAATCTTTGCAGTTGGAATTGCGAAATAAAGATCTCAGTTAAGTGAAGTCATTTATATGCATGACATAGACGGACTGGTGTTGTATGAGTAGCTTTTTTTGCTACTCACAACTAGTAAGTAGTATTAGTAGGTATGACACATATTAAACAAGATTTTAAAATAAAAAAATAAAAAATTTATATATATTTTAAAAATTATTTTGTTATATTGCACTACAGCGATAATCGCAACAGAAGAGATCGTAAAGCTTATACATATATATAGAAAGGTTTGGCGCTTTATAACCGCTGAAGCGATTTTTGGCCGTGCTCCTCATCCAATTAATAGTTTTGCGTCTTGATGTTTTTACAAACAAATGGAGTAACCTACAATTTATTCTCAGACGCCTCCGAACGGCCGATGAATTTTTGTGAGGAACTTTATTTCATGTCAAAAATACACTCAGAGGGCTTGACATTCCCTGCCGAGGGGCGACCGCAATTGGAAAAATTAATTTTCTATAATTTTTTGATGTTGCTCGAACCTGGACTCGAACCTAGGCCTTCCGAATTTTAGTAAGCAATGCTAACCAATGGGCTATTGCGGCTGCATATACTATGTGAAAAAGGAGGGTATTCCTTAGGTACATGGGGTCCCGACGGGACGGAACATTGCCATGATAGGATGGCATACAAAAAGGATTGAAATGTGGCAGAAGCTAAAGTAAGGGATTTATTAGAATTCATTATTAAAAAGTCCAAGTGAAAGGAAAAGGATTGGTAGAGGCAAATAAATTTTTTCGTAGCAACAAAATGAACCTCTTTTAGCCTAATCTAACATAACCTAACTTTTTACAGATTTGATAACGACTCAAAATTGAGTGAAGCTATTAAAACCAAAACAAGGGTTATTCCCTTGAGAGAGAATTCATAGCTGCCAATAGGAATCGAGCGAAATAAGAGAAAAAGTAAACACAAGAACAAGCTATGATGAATAAATGCCGCACCAAAGAGTATATGTTACAGGAACTATAAAAAAATTCATGTGCAATTAACATTAAAGCATTTTATTATACATTAAAAGGAGCGCAAATTGAGAATAGAAGAACAAATGAATCACGACGATAGTGTACAGATCAAAAGAACAAAGCAAGCAACTCTTTTGGAGCATACATTTTTAGAAACCATAAAAATTTCACTTTTTCCTCAAACACGAGAAGGAGCTACTTCTTGTATTTAAAAATTATTATTTTTTTCAGCGCTGGGTAACAAGTAATGATTACAAAGAACATAAATGAATATTATATTTTTACTACTTAAGAACTGTCTAGATATGTACTCTTTATGTAAAGGGTGATCCAAGTAGAGGTACTTTTTTCAATAGCCTTTTTTTGACAGATCACGCGTGTATCGTGTCAAGCTGTCAGGTTATTTTTGTTCAGTATTATTTGGCATTGAATCATGGAACAACATTTACAAATCATTCAAATTTATTACGAAAATTCACGTTCTGTAAAGAATGTGTTTCGAGCGCTTCGCTCAACTTATGGTCAACATCATTGGCCTACTACGTACTATTCGCAACACCATCACCTATCTTGAGATCCAGCATTCATTATTGGATAATATCCTACCGAATAGACCACGTCCACCATGCAGTGAAGAAAATATAGCGGCCGTAGCTGAGAATGTACACGAAGACCGTGGAGAGTCGATACGGCGCCGTTGGCAACAACTCGGACCGACGTATGGAACGACTTGGCGCATTTTACGTCGTGATCTTGAAATGTAAGTGTACAAAATACAACTTGTGCAAGAATTGAAGCGGCTCGACCTTCCCAAACGACATCGCTTCGCTCTGTGGGCTTTTGAAAAGTTTCAAGGAGATCCGATGTTTTCGGGCCAAATTTTGTTCAGCGATGAGGCACATTTCTGGCTCAATGTATGTATGTAAACAAGCAAAATTGCCGCATTTGGGACATAGAACAACCTGAAGAGATTCAAGAGCTGTCATTTTATCAAGAATAAACAACGGTTTGGTGCGGTTTCTGGGCCGGTGGAATCATGAGTCCATATTTCTTCAAAAATGATGCCGGCGAGAACGTAACCGTCAATGGCGACCGTTATACGGCCATGATAATTAACTATTTGATGCCTGAAATTGAGGCTCTTGATCTCCGTGACATTTGGTTTCAAAAAGACGGCGCCACTTTCCACACATCGCATCAATCAATGGATTTATTGAGAGAACACTTCGGTGAGCAGATAATTTCACGTTTTGGGCCGATCGATTGGCCACCAAGATCTTGTGATATGACACCGTTAGACTTTTTCCTGTGGGGATATGTAAAGTCTAAAGTCAATGCGGACAATCCCGCTTCGATTTATGCCTTGGAGCAAAACATCATGCGTGTCATTCGCCAGTTACCAGTTGCAATGCTCGAACGAGTAATCGAAAATTGGACTCAACGGATGGACCATCGGCCAACATTTGAAAGAGATAATCTTCAAAAAATAAATGCCAAAGAATGTTCTTTCGAATGATAATAAAAATTCATATTAAATTTGAATTTTTGGTATTGTTTTCTTTAAAACCTCGAAATGGATCACCCATTAGTATGAAATCTGCTTTACATGGCAGGCTATAAGTTTAAAAGAATACCGTAGAATTTTTCATCTCAGGAAGCGGTTAGTGATAGTAACAGAATGAGTGTTGAATGGAGGCAGACGAGGAAAATTTTTTAGATATTTTTTATCATCATTAATTTTTCCTACATCATTATTTGCACGTAAGAACGCTGTTGCTCTGTCTGCTCGTTAATTCCTAAAACAAAGCGGCATTTTTTTTTATTGCAATACCATGCTCAAAGTGTTGGCGTCAATGTTGCTGCCAATGTTTGCTTCACTGGCGTCACTTTTTGTAATATTTTACAGCCACTTGAAGCCAATTAAACTACACTTATTGGCAATTAAAAGGTATTAGCTTTGGGTGGAGTTGGTAGCACCCGAAACGGCTGTGGCGGCTAAGTGAATGCTACAGCTGATTAATAATTTAAAGGCCATCGCATAAGTATATTTTTTCCATTTTCTTTGTAGCGAAGACATTTTTATGGCATTGTTTTTTTTGAAGATAACTTGTTTTTGAGCCGCTGTAGCTATAGTTAAGTGTGCTGATGAATTTGGATTGCTTATAAAATTTTAAGATTTCCATAAATTAAACACTATACATTTATTTCTGTACACCTCTGTTCTGCGAAAGAATTCTTGAAGAATTTTATGATTATCTTTAATTTTATTTTAGTGCCTATCGACAGGGTGCCCTTATAGAAAAAGGTTTCACTTCATATCACATTCATATGCACGGCTCATTGAACAAGTCAAAGCGCTATAACTAAACACTTAATCAACGTCAATATCTTTTTGCCCAACAATAATATCAACTGTGACCAGCAGCTAGAATGAAAAATAAAATAAAATAGAATAAAAAAATCAAAACATTGATTTCTATGCAAATGAGGTCAAGATATGAGCTGCGTTAATTCAATTTCCCTTCATGCACCGCTGAAAGGTTTTAAAAATAGTAGAATGAGAGCCCAAAAGAGCATCAAAGTCATAGGTAAGAACTGCCGTAGGTTGTTTTGTATGAATACAAACATACATATTGCACATATTATATATGTAAAAGTGTGCATGAATACGCCTCAAGTGGCTTGTGAAATTACTGAACCATTTAGCACAATCGCGATCGGTATGCCGCTATTTAGCAAAATATCCATATATATCTACTATATCATCTATATAAGTATGCATGCATTCGCTGGAAGCTGCGCAGGCAAATTTTTGCTATAATATTCTGCATAATTCCTATCAAGTGAAACCACTCAACCGCGTTGTATGGCCTTTTGGTACTTTTCTCTCTGTTCTTTTCTGTGGCATTTTTTTTTTGGGCTTAGCTTGGCCACTCGTTCGTTGATTAAGGAATACATAGAGTTTGGATACATTTTTTAACTAGTTAGTGATATGAGAACTCTTGTGCCGCATGGCATTTTCGTACGGTTGAATTACAAGACAACCATAGCTGATGGTTTAAGTTGATGATGTTGACAATGATATGCGACGGCGGCGGCGGCTTATGTTGGTGAGATGATGCTGAAAGATGATGACAGCGTATAATGATGATGCGATTTTGCAGAATAAATATACATACATACATGTGTATGTATGCACATAAGATTATGAATTTGGCACTTCGGCTTGGTAGAAGAAAGGTGCATCATATTTTTAGGGCAGAGTGGACCGCTAGGGGTAATAAGGGAACCAAGGAGCATCAGCCTATCAACCTGCAAATGCATCTTCGAAAAAGATTTAAGAGTCATAGATTGAAACACTGATTACAAAATTTTTTAAAACTATAGAAATTTTTTTTTTAAAGGTTTAAGCTTTTTTAATGATTCTTGGAAGCTCCAATAACCGAACTTTTTACCAAAGGCGGAAAAGGATTATTAGTTGGAACACTGGTCAGACCAGCATATTTAGTTTTAGAATAGGGCAGTTCATCTAGAATTTTCGAAAATCATGAAAAATTTTTATTTATTTTTTTTTAAATTGAAAATTGAAAATTAATTGTAACGCTAATTCGATCGTTTGTATTGAAAATGTTAGTAAAACAGGCGCGTTGTGCGTTTGATAAAAAAAAAATCCATCAAATGAAACAAAGCTAAATTAAAAAATATTGGTATTATGGGTCTTTGAGCTATAAAAAAAAACACTTGATATTAGTCGTTTTCTCACTAACCCCATTCTGCATGCTAAAGGCTGATCCCTTTCGAGGTTCTTTACTTTCTTAAAGAAAAAACCATAGAAAATTAAAATTTAATGGGGAATGTTTATTATCATTCGAAAGAACATTCTTTGTCATTTATTTTTTGAAGATTATCTCTTTCGAATGTTGGTCGCGGCTACGTCTCAGATGGTCCATCCGTTGAGTTCAATTTTCGATGACTCGTTCGCGCATTTCGACTGGTAACTGGCGAATGACACGCATGATGTTTTGCTCCAAGGCATAAATCGAAGCGGGATTGCCCGCATAGACTTTAGACTTTACATATCCCCACAGGAAAAAGTCTAACTGTGTGATATCACAAGATCTTGGTGGCCAATCGACCGGCCCCAAATGTGAAATTATCTGCTCACTGAAGTGTTATATCAATAAATCCATTGATTGATGCGATTTGTGGCATGGTCTTTTTGAAATCAAATATCGTGGGAATCACGAGCTTAAATTTTAGGCATCAAATTGTCGGTTTTCATGGCGGGATAACGGTCTCTATTGACGGTTACGTTCTCATCGGCATCATTTTTAAATAAATATGGACCGATGATTCCACCGTTTTTTTTTTCTGGATGAAATGGCAGTTTTTGAATCTCTTCAGGTTGCTCTTCATCCCAATTTTTGTTTACATTCCCATTGAGCCAGAATTGAACCAAGTCGCTGAACAAAATTTGGCTCGAAAACGTCGGATCTTCTTGGAACTTTTTAAAAGCCCATAGACCATAAAGCGAAACGATGTCACTTGGGTAGGTCGATTGGCTTTAGTTCTTGTCCAAGTTGTATTTTTTACGCTTTCAATTTAAGATCTCGACGCAAAATGCTTCAAGTCCTTCCATACGTCATTTCGAACGGCGCCGAATCGACTCTCCACGGTCTTCGTGAACACTATCAGCTACGGCCGCTATATTTTCTTCATTGCGTGCTGGACGTGGTCTATTCGGTTGAATATTATCGTATAATGAATGCTGGGTCTCAAGATGGGTGATGGTGTTGCGAATAATACGCTCAGTAGGCCGACCATGTTGACCGTAAGTTGAGCGAAGCGCGCGAAACACATCCTTCACAGAACGTGATGAAATGCCAAACCATACTGAACAAAAATAATATGACAGCTGGACACGACTCACTCGTGATCTGGCAAAAAAAGGCTATTGGAAAAAGGACCTCTCTTTGGATCACCCATTATTTCATTAAAAAAAAAATTGAAGAAAACTAAATTTCTGAATTTTTCTGTTATTAATTGAAAAAAAAAAATCGAAAATCACTTCAATTTACTTGGATTCGGAGTTATCATTACCAAAAGTCAAAATGTTCCATTTTCATCAACTGCAGTGAAGGGCTTAAAAGAAGACAAATCCAAGCTGGATTAAAGCACATTCGATTCAATGCTTGATGAGGAAATTTCCTCAAAGTCCTTACACCAAGACAAAAGAAAAAAAATTAAAACAAAATAATAAATTGAAAGTGGTTCTCCACAAAAAGTAGAGGTTTCAACTTTTTAACAAAAATACCGCCTTTCAGTTGACGCCTCAGCTACAGATTTTTTTCCACCTGTTCAAATCTGACTCTGAGGAGACTTCGGGAATAAATTTCAATAAAGTATCTCATAATTTCGAGCTTCAAATAAAAAATTTCGCTAACTTACTGCTCGAAAAATTTCTACATACCACAACAATATCCATACGCGCAACATTGTAACAAATCGAGAAAGAAAATTAGAGTTAGAAAAAGGCCAAAAAGCTTCCAAAAAAAGAGAACCCAGCTTGGTATATCTTGATTTTTCGGTCTCTATTTATTTTGCGTCTTTTTTTTTTTTTTGTTATCACAAAGAAGAAAAATTATGTTTTCTTGTTTTTTGTTGTTCAAATTTCACTTTGGGCTATTTTAACTTGAACGACAGGATCAGCACAATCAGTTATCAAAATTATAGGGACTTTATGTACACTTCACTACCTCAAGTAGAACATTTTCAGTGAGATGTATGTATGTATACGTGTGTATGTGTGTGTATTTATGACATGAATGCCTCTTTCTATGTTAGGTCGTTGGCACGTCACTCCGTCATATAACGTCTGCCTTTGGGCACATGCGTCAAGTTACCAACCAAGCCAACAGTGTTGGTTCGTTTGAGAGAAATGCAGAGCATCAGCGCTTGGTGTTGGCGGCATTTAACTTTGTTCTTTCGAACTGAACTTAATTTAAATGCAATTGTACGGACAACAGTCCGTCAGGCAGGCAGACAAGTAGAGACAGTGCCAACGACGCGGACAAGCCGAGGCGGACACATTGTCCAAGTTTGTGTTGCCACACAATCGCCTGACTAGCCGCAACTTGCCTGTCTTCGAGGTATCAGCGAATAAGAATGAGCCCCGTTTTTGACAGTTTCGTGACACGTTAATTTTACGTTTTTATGCAGGTATGCTTGAAGCACTTTGCAAATACTTATACATATACACATACATACACATACACACATATTTTTATAAGCATGGCATAGGGCAGTTCAGGCCATGAATGATGATGACGGCTCTCCTTTTTGGCTCTGCTACCTTTTTCATCTACACTTTTTCTACAAGAGCAATTGATTGCCAAGAACGTGGAAGTGGCAGTGGAAGAGTATATCGGAGAGTGAGTAATGCCATTAGCTGCGCAGCTGTGTACTTTGCTTTCTAGGAAAAAGCTCGCTGACCTGCATCCGCCACACACATTTAGCTCAAAACTATGCCAGTGTGGCAGTCAGGCGTCAAGCGTCAGGCGAGCATTCGCAAATTGTATTCATGTATGTATGTAGGTAGGTAGGCGCTGCTGACACTGACGCTTCATGTGTGTCCTGCGGGCAAGTTCTACATTTTGAAGTTTTTCTCACGACAAATTGAATTTTTATTACCCAAAAGGTCTTTTAATCTGTTATTCGCAGTTTTTTCGGTTGAAATTTCACTATAGAACAAATTGTATGTGGGTGATTTATTGACCACTCGCGGTTGGTGAGGGTCAATTCAACAAAAAGAAAAAAAAAGTAATGAAAATCACTACTTTGTTAGAAAAAAATCGAACGCTTTCCAGGAAACTCTGCATAAATGAATAAATTTGTGCAAAAATATTTATACTTATGTATGTATGTATATATGCAAGTTCTCTCTTTGCTTGCAATGCGAAATACTAATGTGCAACATCGAGGTCAATTGCAATTAATTTGCATATACAGTTGGTGTGCAGAGTCCATTGAGTACCGTTTTGATATTTGTCTTGACACTTGTACAGTTGCTTCCACTCAATCTTCACTGCTTGCCCATTTTGACAACAAATGTATCTATTAGCATCTGCCAAAGGTACAGCAAGAATATGCAAATAATAATTGGCAACTTATTGTCAACACTTGAAATTCTAAGTGACAACTTGTTGTTCGCGGGTGTTTATTTTCGCTGCGTGCTTCTTGAATTAAGGAGAAGAGGAGAGAGGCAGCACACATATTGCGATATTGTGACATGCGAATGGGTACATATGTGGCGAGGGGAAAAAGTTATGCCACAGTGGTGTGGTTAGGGCGATATGCATTCGAACATATGAGTAAGTTTTTAAACTCAAAAAAAAAAAAAAAATGGTTTTTGAAAGAAAAAAAAAACTTATTTTAGGTTATGCTACGTAATGTTGAGTTATGCTATGTTTTGTGATCTTATGTTATGGTTTGTTCTTTAATGTTGTGTATTGTTAAGTTAAGCTGTTTTGTCATGTTATCTTATGTTAGGTCGTTATGTTAGGTCCCACCACGTTTTCTTGCTTATCAATACAAACGTCACTGAAAAAACTTTCTCAGTAACGGCGTGGCTCTACCGCCACCATTTTTTTTATGATTCCATCGGGAGGCACTCTTCTTTCTACCTGATTATTATACCCTTTATCCATTTAATCTCTTCCTAAAGAATCCCCTCGAAGCATAAATACAATCAGATCGTTATATGAGTGCGAAATTTTTCCAAAAAAAAAAAAAAAAAATAACGGTACTACAGTATCCTCGGTGAGTCTTTTGCTGAAATTGTATGAAATTTTCTATCCGGCCAACTCACCTTCCTTCCAACCGATGAAGGTACGCGGTTTAAAGTTAACAAGAAAATCCAATAGACCGGTGACCGAAAAGCAGTGACAGTTTGGACAGCGCTGAAGCCGATTTAGGGAAGGACGCTATTACACTTGTTTGTACACTGAACAACTTCAGCCTATCCAGGAGCTGCTATAAATTACATAAAGTTTAAGATGCGATGGAGAATAAACAAATTATTTATTTGCTTAAAATTCTCAGTAAATAAGCGATTCGGATGAATCAATACTTTTGTAATTATTTATTTACTTTCATCTCATCTCATCTCTTCTCATTTGATCTCACCTCATCTTATTTGATTTAATCTCATCTCACTCATCTCATTTCTTTTCATCAGATCTCATCTCATTTCGTCTCATCTTACCTCATCTCATCTCATCCCATTTAACCTCATCTCTTCTCATCTCATATCATCTCATCTTATCTTATGTGATTGCATTTCATCTCATCTCTTCTCAACTCATCTTATATCATCCCATCTAATCTCATATTATATCATCTCAACTCATCTCATCTGTTCTCATTTCCTCTCATCTCATATCATCTCATCTCATCTCCTCTCATCTCATCTGAATTCCTTTCATCTCATTTCATCTCATCCCATCGCAACTCATCTCAAGTCATCTCAACTTATATCATCTCATCTAATCTTATCTCATCTCATCTCATCTCTTCTCATTTCATCTCATCTCGTCTCACCTCATCTCATCTCATCTCCTCTCATTTCATCCCATGCCATCTCGTCTCATATAATCTCATCTCATATCATTTCATTTCATCTCATCCCATCTGATCTCATCTCATCTCAATCTCAAACGAAATTCTGCAACTGTTCAAAGACACAGTGCCAATACTCTGGGTGCGCCCAGCAAACAGCTTTTGGCAGACAGCAGCAGTGCGCACAAAAACGCACAGCGGTAAGAAGTAGACAGCAGTAAAGGACAGTTAATGGAATGTACCCGTCATCTCCTCCCACTAACACGTACATATATACATGATCGTATGTACGCAATCATTAGCTGGCATGCAAATATACTTCTACACATTGTACTCCAACATTAGGGCAAGCGCATGTGCGTCAATATTTAAACAACTGCGCGTTGCTATAGCCGAGGCGTGTGACCAAAACAACGCTTGCAACAGCGTTTAAACAAATGTGTTGTCAATAGATGTTGTTGTTGTTGTTGCTATTGCTGTTGATGTCAAAAAATGCAGTCATAAAATTAACTTTGCCACACACATAAAATAAACAGCAGACAAACGCACAGAGCCACACTTGCAACATGAGCACTTTCAACAACGTCGTGCAACAAACAAAAGCAGCATTTCGAATTAGAAAATATTGCATGGTATTGTAAATTTCGTTGCAAACACTAAATACACACAGACGTGAGTGTGAAATTACAAACAGTCAAAGTGCGCAAACGATCGGAATTGGAAGCGCGGCTGTTGCTGTTGCTTGAACTAATCAGCAAACAAAGTGTGGAGTGCGAGGGAAGCGAAGGGTGACGGGCACGGGAAAGGGAAAATCGATGTGGCACTGCTGATAAGTAAGCAAAAAAGAAAGCTTAAAATGAAACCTATGAGTTGGCAGGCATGATAGTTTCATTTTAGGTAATGTAGGTGTATGTGTGTGTGTGTGTATGCGCAAAATATGTAGTGGCATGCAGCGTGTGCAATGTAGCGTGCGTATCCAATCAGCGATCTGCGCTTGAACGCGTGTTGATTTCATTTGATTTGAATTTGGATTTTTTCCCGAAGGCGCACAAATTTTCGCAACAAGCCTCGACGACGACGCGCATGCAACACTGATTTCTATTGATATTTAGTTAGAGTAAAATGCGTTTGTGTTACGTTTGACTTCCTTGTTGCGCATATTCGTCGAAATCGTAATTGCTAACAGTGGTAGCAAATAATTTTGCACTTTATGTTGTGTGAAGAGTTTTGTTTCTCGTTTTTATCTCTTTTCTTTGTTGTTTATTAAGTTAATTTTCCTTTTAGTTTATTTTAAATTTTTCCTCAAAATTAAAGCTTATACTTGATTTTGCTAAATTTTTTGCTTTCCTATGTGCTTACTACACACGGCAATCTATGAAATTATTGGCGCCACACAGCTGTGAACATGATTTTTGCGTGCGCATGCGCAGTTTTTGGCAGTCAACAAACACATCAATTCAACAGCTTTGCTACACCTTAACACAAATATTTCGTTTACCTATTTTTTTTTGTACATTTTTGCGCAACTTTTGATCACCTAAGTATTGATATGCCTACGGAATTACTACAGGAAAATTTACTTCCCATTTAATAGTGATTTTATTTCACATTAATTGCAATCGATTTTCTTGACATCAATTTTTTTTTCGGTAGTGCAGTTCCTTGTGCCTTTTTTCACGCGTTCACATTACGCGTAATCTATTTTCATTGTTCCTGTTTAAGTTTTTAAATTTTATTTTCAGTTAATTTTTTTCTTTCTACAAATATTTGCTGGCAATCACGTTCATTTATTTTGTCGTCACATTTTTGCGCAAATCGTAGGTGTGTACATTCCGTTTTTTTGTTTTGTTTTAGTTTTGACTGTGTTTTTTTACTCACCTTTCAGGTATCGTACTGTAGTAGAGTAGCACCGTTGCAATTTCGTAACAATTCAGTCCGGCTGCAAGTACACATTCCGCATCGACAGTGACAATTGGATGGCCTTTTAGATCGCTGGTACCTGAAATGGAGAAAATTGATATGTATTTATTTGTTTGGAAAGCGGATTTTTATATATATATATTTATATATATATAACACTTTAAGTGTTCAAGTTAATCTTTCTAATATATCCGTATATTTATTTATTGCCTACAAATTTGTAAGATATTTCCGAAATTTATTTTTTAGACCATTTTAATATAAAAAATATTTATTTTTGTTTTAAAATCTTTGTAATTTTTTAATTTTAAATTAATCTCAACAATACGGTGTTCGTTAAAAATTAAATATCTTGCGGCGCCCCCTAAAAAGCTTATTTTTAATGAAAAAACATTGCGAAATTTTTTAACAATTTTTTCAAGTCACGAGCCTCAAGACGATTCAAGTTTGTACAGTTTACATTGCAAAATTTGTATCAGCTACTCTACATAAATCATCTTGAGTCATGTGTTGTCTTGATTTAAAAAAATTATAAATAATTTTCCCAGTGTTTTTTCATCAAAAGGAAGCTTCTTAGAGAGCGCCGCAAGAAATTTAATTTTTAACGACTACCCTAGTCCACAAATTATTTAAAATTTTTCTAAAATAAAATTTTTTTTATCAAAATTTTCTAAATAATATTAAAATAATAAAAATAATATTTTATTTACAATATTACTTGGAAATATATTATTTTTAAATATTAAATATATATATATATATATATATATATATATATATATATATATATCTTTAATTATTGTAAGTTTAAAAATTTTAAATTGAAAATGGAATTCTCCATCATTTCTGGAATAATGTGAATTCAGATTGTTATTGAATTTTCACTTGAGAATTATGTACAGTTATACACTAAGAAGGCTTTAGAAATTTTTCTAGGATTGGCTTCTTATTTTCTCACTCAGGCCTATTGCGTATGGATCTAACTAGTATATTTTAGAGACAAAGGTAATGGGAAAAGCAAAAATTTACACTAACACGCCACCGGTATATTGTGTAAATTTTTAGCACATCACAATTTGCCGTTACTCTTCGTATCGCAACGACAACCGAGTGCTGGGAGTTATCGTTGTCATTCGGTTCAAGTTCGTATTTTGCTACAAAAAAATTATTTTTATATTGACGCTACAGAAATTCCATCTACATAAATGAACTAGTATTTAACTAGTATGAAGATGATGCAAAATCGGTCAAATGGAAAGGCATGAAAGATGTACTAGTTAGCCTAAAAAACAGCATAGTTCAAGAGTAAGTGCGTCTATGACGTAATTTTTACAAAAGTGAAAGCCTTCGATTCGAGAGACCACAACATACGAATAGAAGTTCTGTTAATTCAAACTGACAATTCTTACATTTGGGAAGAAATCCAGAATATATTTGATCCACTGAGATTTTTACGTTGGACCATATATTTAGAAGAATTTACTTACTTTTCTCCCTTATATCGAGGAGATATCGAAATGCGGCATAATGAAGTTGGAAGATATTGGGTAAGAGACAATTTTGAAGATAGTTTTTATAAAAACTTTCACTTAATTTATTAATTAATTAAAAATAACTTTTTTACAAAATTAAAAATAAAAAAAATTTAAGGAAACGATGTTCACAGTCACAGTTACTTTCTCATTGTGGAAAAAAGACACAAACTATTTTTAGCTCCCCAGTTATCCTCGAAAGCAGCCGGGTTTGTAGAGTCCTACCGGGAATGTTTAATTTCTTAGGTAAGAGAAGGTAAGCCAGCCTTTACTAAAGAACATGATTCATTAGAAGCATACCATATAACCCATGTCAGCGCTATGAGGTTGACACAGTCCAAATATAATTGTATCTAACCTTCAAAGAAAAGTACAGCATACCGAATTTCACGCTCTTAGATGCTTCCTTGACGAATTTTGGAGGCGAAATCTCATATCTAAACAAATCGATTATTTGAGGCCTATATGATGTAGTATTCACATTTCGATCATTTTCAGAACCAAGGTACAATTCATTACGTTTGTGTAGAATATCAAAATTTCACAGTTACTTTGTTGATGGATTTATGATCCAAAATTAAAAATCTGAAAAATTGGTCCTATATATGATATAGTGATTCGATTTGGTAAGCTTCGATTAAGGATCACTTAAATGTATAAGAACTGAGGCAGAAGTTTGCCTTCAAATAAACAGCCTTGCGAAAAGTTGAATTGCAGACGGACATGGCTAAATCAATTTAGCTCGTGATTTTAATATGACCGGTTTAAATTTTGTTGGGTGTAATTCTTCGCTTTTTGCTACTTACATACTTCGGACCAAAGTTATTACATCATTTCATGTACTTCTAATGCAGCAGACCATGATGGTTTACCAATTAAATTCATTAAAGTTGTATTACCCAGTATCCTTGGCACCCTGATGCTGCATATTATTAATAACAGTATTACCACATCTTGTTTTCCACGACAATGGAAAATTGCCGCTGTACTACCTGTTGCTAAAGAGAACTCTCCCCCGAAATCCGTCCGATTTTCGACTCATAAGCATCATCTCTGCCTTGTCTAAAGTATATCGAGATGCTTATGGCTAAAGAAATCAGCGAGTTCATGAATACATTTATTTAATTCTTTGTGCTAGTAACACAGCCAAATGAAGGAACTGTGAACAGCTGATGCTTAACAAACTTCAGTACCACTGAGTCAATATTGAACGATACGGCTTTTCATCAGAAGAGCAATTTAGTTTATCAATAAATTTTCATTAAGGACAGTAAATGTAACGGATGATACATTTCAAGGTTCCCAAATTTTTTAAAGAAAAAAAAAATTATAAACAGAAAATCTCAAATTTAATGGAGAATGGTCCATCCTTAGAGTCCAATATTCCAATAATTCCATAATTCCATTGATTGATGCGATGTGTGGGAAGTGGTGCCGTCTTGTTAAAACCAAATGTTGCGGTTCAGGAATGAAATAGTCGGTTATCATTGAACCGAAAATGGGCGAACGGCGCCGAATCGACTCTCCAAGGTCTTCGTGTACACTCTCAACTATGGCCGCTATATTTTCTTCACTGCCTGCTGGACGTGGTCTATTCGATCGAATATTTTCCAATAATGAATGCTGGGTCTCCAGATGGGTGATGGTGTTGAGAATAGTACGCTAAGTAGGCTTGATGAAGCCGGAAATCCAAAAGGAAAACTTCTTCATCAAGTGGCACTGTTGGAAAATGTCGACTTTTAGAGCTCTCTCAGAAGATAAAAAGTTTTGTATGTAGTCATCTTTGTTTAATGATACAATGATTCAACTGATTTTGGAAATGTTGTTCATAGCATCCTACTGTCAGCTGTTAGATATGTTCATATCGTATGTTTCGTTTAATGTCCTGTATAGGTCGCGTTGTCATTGCCAACTGTCTCGACTATTGCGACATAGATGCCACCCTGCATAAATATTATTAAAAAAAACTGGAGGAACCATATTTGTATATGCAATACTATTCTTTAACACAAGAAAAAAAATCATAATATTTTTCCTAAATTTCGGAAATTCCATATTTTTTTGTACCCAAAAATGGAGTTTTTTAAATAGAGAAGTTTCAAATCTTCCCTGTATTATTCTTCTTGCGCCACCTGCTTGTTGCTGGAAGAAAATTTTCAAGAAAAATTATTGAAAACCGATGGTGTGCTATACATTTTTTCCTATTTCATTAAGGAATATCTCTCGTCAACGTCAAGTAGCCGAAGGCCATATTACATCCTCTCAGCGCTTTCGCAGTTATAGTTAAAGGGCCTAACGTAAGGCAAGCTAGTATTTTTTCTACATATAAGTTGTAAAACTTACTTTAAATTATGGAAATTGAGTTAAAGCAACGCCAACCCATTTTTCAAAAACCGTTAAAAGTATTACTTATTGACTACACTTTTGAGCTGTCACACTCGTGCACACATTTTTATTTAAAGTGAAAAGCTGTAAATACACCCCTGGTGTGTAGCATGAATATAATTTCTGTAGGAAGTATAAAAAAAAGAATATGGCAACCATCGAAGTAATTTGCATGTCAATTAAGTTTATTTCTTTTACGCTGCATATGAACTTGACACAATTATTGCGGCCAGACGGCAGCATGATACCACACCATTCACCCAGTCACCCAACTCAACAACAATAACAACAGACACAAAGACTGTTGAAACAACTAGACAAACCACCGCCCAACACTAGATACTGTGTGAACTGAAACTAAAAAAAAAAAATATAACTAAATAAGTATGGTGTTTGGCACAGCGCATACCACCACACAACACCTGTACGAAATTGCTATGCATGCATGTATGCATGCGTGTACGCTGTCATCTTTTTTCACACTCAAGCAAATTTCTTGCACATTGGGTGGTCAATTAAATGTTAATGTGTTAAAAATTGTCTGCGAATTCTGCCGCTGCAACAACTACTGTGCTCGAATGCGTTTACATGCATACATACATATGTATGTGCGAGTATATTTATGAATATTTGCTTAATTGCCTTGGAAAAAGTTGAATTGCATTGAGTTTGGTGCGATCTTGAGCAGCTTCACTGTTGCCATGGCTGATGGTGGCAGCTACGCTAAATTGATTTGGCAAAGTGTTGAACGTAAAATTGAACGACACTAATGAAAATGAAATGTCAGTCAGTCAATGGGGCAAATGGGATGATAGCCGATGGTGCTGGTAGATGTTTAGCTAAAAGCGTTTCAGAATTTCACTTCCACTGCAAATAAATTATGAATTTTATGATGAGACGGCTGCAAATGCCGATAAGATAGCCGTAGATGTGTGCTGAAATGATATGATGAGAAAGAGGTTGGTATGTGATATGTGATCATATAATCAGCTCATGTGATGAGATCATATGATGCGATGCGACATCACGTGATGTGCTCTGCTTAGCATTGATGTGATCTCAGCATCATCAGCGGCTTGAAATCAATGCCTGCCGAAAACATTTTAAATGTGTGCATGTATAACTTGATGATACATATGTACACTACTACATACATATATGCCAGCTATTAGCTGCATTAATTGATATCGCAGCGCTGGTGTGATTGAAAATGAAATGCAAATCAATTTTCGCTGGCGTCTTGAGGCGAGCATTACAGCGCATCAGCGCGTCATCAACACGTGCATGGCAAACAAATTGAAAACAAATTTAGTTAAATATGTAGTTTAGTGGGTCGGTGTAAATGGAATTTTTTTTTTTATTTAGCGAAAGTTTAATTTAGAATTATTAAAAAGTCGTAAACAAAAGCGATTTGTGTTTTGATGAGAAATATGCAAAATAGCTAACGCGTAGACCGGAAAGATGTTCAATGAAAAAATGAAAAGGAAAAATAAAATAAATAAAATATAAAAATGCAGCGTTGAATATGCAAATATATATAAAGCGATATATGTAAAGTATATAATTTTATTAGCGCCGGCTGCTGCTGTTTTCTATTGCTTGATTGTAAACTTACCTGGCAGATAAATACCCGATGTGGTTAAAAGCTTCTCAGGGATTTCGCTGATCGAAGCAGGTGGCACAATTTCGCATTCAAATTGATCTGTAAAAGTGATAAGATATTTGGTTTCATTAGCAACAGATTTTTAACCGGTTTAATACTGCTTGTAGTTTTTATAATAAAATTTTCATTTGGTTGCAGACATTTTTAAATATATTTAGTATAAACTGAGTTTTTGTTTCTCAAAATATTTTGCTCTGCTTAATTGGTTTATTAAGTGCCGCTATGTATAGTTCATAGCAAAATTTTACATTCATTTTATGATTTAATATTTCCATACAGAGTTGTATAATAAAATTTCATTGCGCTGAATTTCTATTAATTCTGTTATTTGAAAATATTTTTTTTACCTATCAAGCACTCTTGAATTTTCCAATGAGAGTTGAAAGCGATATATGACACAAAAGACTTAAGACACAAACTTGCTAATCTCTTCAATGCCAACGCAGTAGGGTTGTTTTACAACATTTGCCCACGTTAGCAACTGGTATTTTTAATTTTTGCCAAATTATGCATCAGCTTCATACTAGTTAAATACCAGTTGATTGATGATGATGATGGACCGTAAATTTCATGCATGAAATCGACAGCCTCTAGCCACTATCAAGAACTATCAAAAAATTGCTGCAAATAATATTTTGTAATGTCTAAAAGGACAAAGGAAATTTTAGAGTGCAATATGCACCACATACTCGTACTAGTGATCTTTTACAACCACTAGGAATTCAGGACGATGAAGTTCAGGGGGAATCGAAACTAACCGGCTTATGATAACACGAGCGGTAGCAGAAAAGCCCGACATATCGAATTCAACAGCTTGGTTACGTATGCCAAATGAATGTTTGATTTATTCACAATTTAAGCGAAACTTGCCTCATCAAGCCCATTACCTCGTTGACGCGAAGAAAAGGGAAGACCCATAATGGAGTATAGGATATCGAAGTACGGATATGAACCAAACAAAATGAGCACCTACAATCGACATCCAATGATAATATTCATCAATTGAAGATTATGTTTTGTGCGGTGGGATTGCAGGAGAATAATTTTTGAGCTGCTTCAGGATATCAAACTATTGATTCGCATTATAATTGCTTTAACGGTATAAAAACTGATCGAAACAACCGAGTAAAAAGCACTGAATTGACGAAAAGCAAAAGCGTGAAGTTCCATCATGGTAATATCAGATCACGCATCTCCTTGATAAATCCTATACACTTAACAGATCTCAATTGGGAACTGGTACTACAGCTACCTACAGCCCTAATTTGATTTAGATCAGATCACTGTATGCTTCGTTCCCCTCAAAACCAATAAACCTTTGATTTCGATCCGTCTATGACTTGGAAAAGTTGTTCGCTCCCAGAATTCATGGCTTCTACGTATGTAGAAATTTCAACTTTTGGAAAGATAGATTTGAAAAATATGACATAAACTGTTTTAAAAATCGAAGGACCCAATAGCTAAGTGGTTAGCATTGCGTACCGCCATTCAGAAGGTTAGGGCTCGCGTACAGGTTCGACTAACATCCAAAAGTATAGAAATAAATTTTTCTAATTGCGGTTGCCCCATGGTAGGGAATGTCAAGCCCTTCGAGTGTATTTTTGACATTAAATAAAAATCTCCTCACAAAAATCCGTCATTAGTTCGGAGGTGACTTGTTATAAACTGTAGGTCCCTTAATTTGTTCGGAAAAACATCCAGACGAAAAATAAAACATAAATTCGAGGACCGGCTCGGCTGAAAAGTGGTAGTTATAAAGCGACAAAAATATATATATACATACTTCTTAATTACTAACTGGGGGTTTTTCATTTTTATACATATATTTAAGAAAAAAATTATGGAAAATATAAAAGCCAATGTTCTAACGTTGATTTTTTCTCTAAGAAGATAAGATAATTGTCACGCGAAGGTTTTTAGAAAAAACTTATGGTTGGATTTGCTTAAAGTTTGGTCTGTGGATAGCTTTAGCATAGAAATATGCTATTTTTTCCTAACGAGAATCGGTCCAGTAATGAATTGAAGAAAATTGGTATGATTTGTATAAGGGTAATGTTATAATACTAAGGAGAAATTAACAAGGAAAATTTATAGATGGCGCTGCGCTGCAACCAATGCCACAACTCGATAGATGACGTTAAACATTCACTTAGGCTGTGCGCAATTTGTGACAGCTGTTCTTTTTCGCTTTATCATTGTACTACACATTTTTCTTAGTGCAACTGTTTATAGTTTTGCGTATTATTACACTGATTTCGAATAGTCCTATACCGCATATCGCATCCGCAAATGATACAAGCGTGAAGAATAATTGAAACCAATGTTTAAGTTGATAATTTTTTTTTTTTCGGAGAATAAGTTTGACTGTGAAAAGTAAGGTTATCCCATTGAATAGTGGACATTCATTCGGTAAATTTTTGTTCAAGAAAACTTTTTTTTTGAATTGGATTGGACTCTGTAGGAATAGTTATTTGTTTTAATGGAATTGTTTTCGAATTTCCTTGTTTTCGCAGCAGCAGAGCAAAATTTTATACCAATAACATAGAACTGTGGTGTGACAGCTTTTATACAATGAAATATTTAGCTGATTGCGTGAAGTGTCATCCTTTTTTGAAACACACGAAACGGCGATAAAGAGTACAATTTATACAATTTCAGATACTCATACCGACTGCCTAACCTAAGAATTCTAATCTTATTCCTTTCAACCTTAAAGCTCTTCCATACACAAAAAATTATATTTACTTAAAAATCTGATTTTATTGTAACGAGTTTTATATATAAAGGGTTATTTGTATTTTGACATCTGTCAAACTTAACTGTCAAATCAACATTAAGTAAAAATAGCTAAATATTAGCGCACTTAATAGTTGTTGGTTAGTAAAAAATTGAATAATACAACAACAGATTACATGGCAGGCGTTGGCTTAGTTGGTAGAGCACTAGCCTGTGATGCCAGAATCCGTCGGTTCGATTCCTGGCAAAAGAACTCTGATGAGGAGATGTAGTGATAACAAAATATTCAATTAAAAATAATTTTTCTAACAAAAATAGGCCTTTGAATACAGCTCATTTACTTATAACCAAAAACAATTACAGGCCGCATTAAACAATCCAAAAATGTTTTGTTTTAGTTAAAAATCAGGCATCGCTTAAAAACCGCACAACACATTAGATTTGTTGGAACCTACTGCAAACGTGGTGATTTGAAAGAAGCCAGAGGAGATTATGGAGCATATAATCGTCCAACTACTCAAGCAATTGGTAAAATTTGAAAGAAATTGAATTTAAATTGAAGAAAATAGAGCGGTTACAGATATCATTGTTTTGCTCGTTCAACCTCAAATATCGCTGCTGTAAGTGAAAGTGTTGCCGAAGACGTGAGTGTGACGATTTCGCAGCGTTCTCAAGCTATGGGACTTTATTACGGTAAATTATAGAGTATTTTTTACTTGAACTTATACCTAGATCTATCTAAAGTCCAACTGTTTGAACGTTGTGTCAACAAGATGGTACCACATGCCACACAACACGAGCAGAATATGGCTTTGATGCGAGAGAAATGTCCGGCAGATCGTGCAATTTGACACCGTTCGACTTAGTTTTGTGGGGCTACGCGAAAGACCGTGTCTATGTGGATAAACCTTTAACTCTTATGTACTTGAAAACCAACATTCGTCAACTTATGGCTGAGATAATGCTCAATATGTGCTAAAAAGTGGTCGAAAATTACCTCCAATGGATCGAAGTTTACAAAAATTCACGCGGTGGTCATTTGAATGATTTAGTGTTTCAATTATAATGCAAAGGTTCAAAGTTTTTACTGAAAAAGGAATTTCACTATATAAATGCAAAAAATGCTTTATTTTGTTTATTTTGGAAACCGCAAAATGAAAAACTCTGTATATATAATTTTTTATATTTTGCTTTAGTTTTCTATTTTTAAATATTCTCATTCCTCCTTGCATTTGGATTTTGTATTGAAGTCTGTGCAAATTTTATATTTTTTTGCTATTTTTTCTCATAATTAATGTTGATATTAAGAGAAATCATAGTAAATATTTTGCATTATATGCAATCGCACAGTAGATAAATGATTGCAATTTAATTGTGTGGTTTGTATAATCATTTCGGCAGCGTTAAGCATTTTTTCATATGAAATACTTTTATTTATTTAATTTTTTATTTTTAATTTTCGCCGGTGCGACCACATATTTGTTGCTGCTGGTGGTGTGGCATGTGTAGGTGTCAAGGTGCATTAATTCATTTAACACATACGCGATATATTCGCACTCCAGACTATGTACATACATACATATGTATATACACAAATTGTATGGAAAAACGCGAGCAGCGGCACCACCTGCAACGACAATGTGGCGACATGCAATAAATGTGTGTTGCCACAAAGCACGACATTTACTTGAAGTGAAGTTGAGTGTTGCACATATGTAGAATGCATGTAAGTATGTCTGTGTGAATTTTTCAAAGTTAAATTCAGTGGGTAGACTAAACAATTTTTGAACTGGTTCAAATTATTTTCAAAATACTTGCACTTTTTCTGTTTGACACACATGCATACATTTAAAGCAGCATGTGTATGTATATATAGTGCATATTTGACTGAATTTTCATATTTATTGCGGGAGTTGCTGGCATGTGTGCGTGTGAAAATGTTTGCTTTTCTGGTTGGTATTTGGAGCAAATTTGTAACTACAAAAGCAATAAAACTTGGTTTAAATCAATATATGCACATACATATACCCATATATAGATATGTATATATACAGTGCACGCGTTTCAACTTGCTGTGGCACAGTAATCGATCGTTTCCGATTGCTGCCACCGCAACGAGATGGAGTAATTAAAAAATGTGAGCGTGCAACCAACGCAATTGCGCGTCGCGCACCTGCAACTTATGCGCCAGCAGCAGACCATACGCGCACATGCATGTACATTTTTTTGTTTTTTATTGCCTATGCATGTAGCAAGAATTCTCGTTTTTTTTAATGTCGCTGATTTGCAATTTAATCCTTTCCATTAAGTGCCTCCGCAGTGTGGCAAGCCATAAGAGCCGCCACAGTTACCACCAACCGGTGGCCGTCCAAGACCACATACAGCTCCCACACTTGATTGTTTGAGAGCGACAGGCAGCGTAAGTAAATCGTTTATCCATACTCCGCTGGCGTTGAAGTTGCATTGTTTTGGTATATATGTTTTTGTTATATTTTTTTATTACACTTTTGCTGCATGCGGTCTGCAGTCGACGGTCGACAGTCGACACACTTCACCATCAATGCCAAATCGAATTTCAATGCAGGCGTGAAACACCATTTGCCAAATGCCACAGGTTGCTCGTACGTACTACGTGTGTTAACTGGGTTCTGAGTATTGAAGTTGATCGAATGAAGTGCTTAGTCTAGACTTCGTCAGCGGTCGCATTTATTTGTTTCCAAATGTGAAGGGAGAGGGATTAGAGGTGAAGAAATTTAGCAGGACTTCTTTCTTTCCTTTCTCCTTATTCAAAACAGAACAAGCCAAGCGAGTGAAGCGGAGGGTTGTCCTGCGAGGCTTGCAAGTTTCGGAACTCATCGCAAAAAGAAAAAATCCTAGTGGTAATGGTAAAAAAAAAATATGGTCTGATAAAGCTCAAAAAACCAAATAAAAAAAATAGTTCTTTTTCACAATTTTCAGATATTAGAAAGGCGAAATAATGATTATTCTTTTTTCATTACATAGAATCTTTTATTTCTGTTATTTGATAAAATTAGTGAGTCGAAAATTCTGAGAAATTAATTTTTAGGCATAGATTATGGTACCATATTTCCACATAAAAATTCAGAGAATGAAAAAATTTGTCAATAAATATCATATATATGTGTAAGATTTATATAAAAGGATTGATGTTATGAAATTTAGAGAATTTTCTCGCAGATCAGATCCTAGAATATTTTTGAAGTATAAAAAAGTCATACACACGCTCTGGACTTTAGAAACAAACTGGTGAATTTGTTACGAAAGCGTTACGAAACGTGTGATCGAGCGAGGCGAACTGAAGTTCAGAGAGAAGATATATGTTTGTTAAATCGAAAGAGAGATAGAGCTACATTCGTATACGTAAAACGTACTGCAGACTTATTCAATTTTGTTGTAAAATTTTTACACAGAAGACTTCTTACTTGCGGCCGAGTAAGCAGCCAAGAGTTGGGAGGAAATTATCAAGTTTTGTCACTCACTCTAGCAGAAGATTTTGATTTAGATAAGTTTAGTGAATCGACCCCAGAAAGATATCTGGCTCATCATTTCAGGAAATGTTGATACCAAGAAGATACTTAGTCACTGGGAGCTTAAGATTATTAGCCGCTTTTGAAAAAATCTGAATTTTCTCAACATCAATATTGATTTTTGGTATATTCTAGGCAATAATAGTAAATTCTAAGAAAAATATTGGCTCAAAATACTCTTCAAAAAGTGAGGTTATGTTCGAAATTTACCTAAATTCATTTTCAAAGCATGTTAGGTTTCTGATACATGTCTGAAACAAATTTGTTTTGGATTCTCCGTACAATTTTCCATGGATTTATGAGTATCGTAAATTTAAAAAAAAATTGGTTAAAAAAATTAACCATAATTTATTAATTAATTTTTTGACTAAATTCTGTTTGTTATTATTTTATTCTTCTTCTTATTGCTTTCAGTAATACAGGGTTCAAATAAGCTTCGTATTTTCTTAATTGTAGGGGGAATCATAAGGAAAAGTATTTGGTATAAAAAACCGGTTTTAGTTTTCAATATGGCGTAAATGTTTCTAAAAATTTACGATATTCATAACTCCATAGGAAACTGAATGAGGAATTCAAAAAAATTTGTTTCAAAATTGTATCTGATCTGATGATCCTAAAATGATTTAAAATGCAAATTACCGAAAATTTGAACATAACCTCAATTTTTTGAAGAATCTTTTGAACCGATATAACTCATAATTTTATCCTAGATTCTATTATTACAACATAGAATATATTCAGTATTTATTTCAATCGCTTTACAAGATCCTGAGGAAAAAATTGTTTCTGGATGTTGAGAATATTTCGGGTATTTCTAAAATAGTAACAAATAGCGCTTTTAAACTTACAGTATCGAAGTATTTTATTGGTACCAAAATTTCGTAAAAAACTTTTTAAAATTATAACGATTTCTTTCTTGGTCAATTAAAATGCATTTAAGACCAATTCAGTAATTTTATTGGAAATTGTGACAACTAACAATTTTTACAAAAAAAAATTTACTTGTGAAAATTTTTCAATTCAGTAAATTTTAAAAAATCTGACCCATCAGCATCAAGCAAAGGCATGAAAACAGCTATTAATACTTTATGACAATAATAGTAGAAACAGTGAATGCCATGTGTATGCGATTATCGTTCTCACCTGTAGAGCTGATTTTCGATTAAATTCTCTTTGGGCAGGCGCGCAAGTGTGGTATGTCTACATTCGTGCAACTAAATTGCCGATTTGTGGTTCCTTTGTGGTTATTTCATTTAAATATATACTTTTAGTCTTATTTTATGATATTCAATATGAGAATTACGGTTTACAGACTAGGTTTCTTTATTAATTGTATATCGTTATTAAAGTTTATAAAACGGGTATAATGACTCGTGCATATGTTAGTACATATGTGAGTGATTAAAAATAAAATAAAATTAAAAATAAAATCATTCCGGTGTGTGGGCGAAATTGATGGGAATTTTAGTATGCGCAGGCGTAACGGTTTCCGTTGTAAATCGCCATGTCGCTTTTTTTCTGGCAAATAACAACTTTATCGTAAAGTTAGACATTTCTGATGTTATAAATACCCAGAACGTTTTCATATGCGGGCGTTGTTTATGTTGTTTACAGTGACTTAAAATATTCATCTCGACCAAAAAAATGGAATCAAATCACGAAAATTTTCGAGCGATTACTTTTTACAACTTTCTTTGTGGAAAACACAAAAACACAAAACACAACTCAATAAGCAAGCACTCTCTGGTAGATATATGAACGTGACTTTCTTCTTTTCTGTATTTACTAAAGTATATCTTGCCTCTCCACTTCCGTTCAATTCTAGAGTAATTTCTCAATTGTATTTTTGATTATAAATTCACAGATAAAGGACACAATAATAAATTTCCCTAATTTGGCGACGATCTCATATTTTAATTTCCGTGTTGAAACCACTTACTTTTCTTAGAACTGTTGCGCCTAAAAATATGTACGAAATTTTGCTTTTATCTGCACTTCCGTTCGCCTCGATCGATCACATTTTTTTTTTAGGATTTCGTAACACATTGCTCCAGTTTACTCCTCAAGTTCAGCGCGCGCAAAGAAGTTTAAAAATAAATGTAGGTGGCAATTACGGTCTAAACTTTATAATTTGTTGTTACTAGTTAGTTAGGGACCTAAATTAAATTTAAACCAAAGGATTGAAAAAGATCTGCTATTACTTCAGTCCATTTTCTATTCGATTTCAAAATTTGTATTTGCATTAAGCTCGACAATTCATAACTTTTATGCTCTAAAATTTCTAAATGAAGTTTTGGAACCTAAATAAGAATTCGAATGTGATAAATTAAGATATTCAAATTTATTTTTAGCTTAACTGACTGAGGCTGTCAAGTTGAACTGTGTTTAAATGTAAATAAAATCGTATATTCTGGAAAGTGAAGGCAAACACAGAAAATTAAAATATAATGGGTAACGTTTATTATCATTCGAAAGAACATTCTTTGACTTTTATTTTTTGCATATGATCTCTTTCAAATGTTGGCCGATGCTCCATCCGTTGAGTCCAATTTTCGATGACTCGAACATTTCGACTGGTAACTGACGAATGACACGCGTGATGTTCTGCTCCAAGGCCTGAATCGAAGCGGTATTATCCGCGTGGACCTTAAACTTTACATATCCCCACAGGAAAGAGTCTAACAGTGTGATATCACACGATCTTGGTGGTCAATCAACCGGCCCAAAACGTGAAATTATCAGCTCACCGAGAAGTTCTCTCAATAAATCCATTGATTGATGCGATGTGTGGGAAGTGTCGCCGTCTTGTTGAAACCAAATGTCACGGAGATCACGAGTTTCAATTTCAGGCATCAAATAGTCGGTTATCATGGCGCGATAACGGTTACGTTCTCACCGGCATCATTTTCGAAGAAATATCTACCGATGATTCCACCGGCCTACAACCCACAGCAAACCGCTGTATTTTCTGGATGGAACAACAGCTCTTGAATTTCTTCAGGTGGTCTATTCGGTCCAATAATGATCCAATAATGAATGCTGGGTCTCAAGATGGGTGATGGTGTTGCGAATAGTACGCTCAGTAGGCCGATTATGTTGACCAAAAGTTGAGCGAAGCGCGCGAAACACATTCTTTACAGAACGTGAATTTTTCGTAATGAAGTTGAGTGATTTGTAAACGTTGTTCAGGCGTAAGTCTTTCCATGATTAAGTGCCACATAATACTGAACAAAAATAACATTACAGATTGACACGACTCACGAAAAAACTACCTCTACTTGGATCACCTTTTAATTGGCGCTTTGTCACCTCGTCCGAGCGCCACTTCCAATGTGTTGTGTTCGTTTTGACGCTGTTCCAACAAATGGAGGGACCTACAGTTTTTTCAACTAGGATCAGAAACACACTTGGGGAGAGAAAAAATAAATTCGTGGAATTTTGAAAGTTGGTCGGGCCAGGATTCAAATTATGGCTTTCGAATGGCTTGAGATTGAAATAAGGAAAATCTTGCGAAGATTAGATATTCCTAAGCACTTTGTTTTCTTAAGAACCTTCATTACTATAGCGTTCACTGATGAACACAATCTTTTATTTAGTTTAAATGCCACACAAAACGTTAAATCGAAATCGATACAGTTAGTATTACACTATTTTAACCGAAAACACGAAAACAAAAGTTTAGAGTCTAGACACAAAATAGAGTGCAATTAACACCAGCTAGAGCTAGAACACAAGCCTTTCAAATGCGCCGACAGACGATTAAACTAATTATTAGGCATTCAGTGCAAATTAAAAATGTTGCACCTGCCAAAATAAAATATCATGAATGACGCCATGCAACACGCAACATGACCATTTAATAAAGCAAACATGGCAAAAAATTGGCTTAAGTAAATAACAGTAATGTGTAGTTTAAACAAATAATAAGTTGCTGGCATTAGACATTTGGTTGATTATATCGCAGCGCTAAAGCAGTAACGCCCGGCCACTTAGCGCTGATAATAAAATGTGAAAAAAAAAATTAAAAATAATTGGAAAAAATTTACTTTAAATGACGCGTGGCTAAAGCACACGATTAAGCGACATGTACAGCACAAACATACATACAAGCATACAATTATGTATAGAAAATAGCATGCTGAGGCATACATATGTATGCACGTGCTAATATGAATTTGATTGTGTTTAAAATGAGCTCAACGGTGGCTGCAACAAGTGGAACCATTGCATATGCAAGTACGTAAATCATAAAAAATATAAGAAAAAAATGTTTTTATATATTTATTTGCCGTTTACATGTGCATTTATATGCATATACCTGCAAGCAGCGCATGAGTTTGCGCGCTTTGGGCATTTAATTGAACATTGGAAAATTAAAGTTGTTAAAAGCGTTTGGCGTTTGCGCTGAAAATACGCTGAATGAGGAAAATTAAATCAATACACAGAAAATCGCACAAAATCAAACACACAAACCTACAGACATATTCAACCAATCAACCGTTTACATTTTTCGCCGCACCAAGTGTTGGTTTACTTGCACTTCATACAACCGTTTTTTTTTACTTAGTGGCACAACAACAAGCAGTTACGCTCATAACACGACAATAACAATAATAATAATAATAATAACAATCATAATCATAGTATCTGGCAAATGATTATAATAGTATTGATAATTGTATATATGTACGAGTAAGTATAGTGTAACCAAACAAGTATTCCACCCTCTGCCATACAAATTGCCGATGTCGGCAATCTTATGTAGTAGATAAAAAAAAATGAAAATGAAAATGAAAATGAAAAAAAAAATTAAAATAAAAAATATTGTAACACTCGATATCAGCAGAAAATTTGTTAAACAACCCAAACTAACCAAGGCAACCACGTAGTTTGCGTTTAATCACTGCAGTTATGGCAAAGTGAAGACAGAGTTGCCATATGGCGTGCAAAAATTCAAACAAAATTTGATAAAATAATACTAAAGAATAATATGTCAGATAAAACCGCAAATCATGCAGCTAAATTTTCAATATGAAAAGTTTCAAATAAAAAGGTTCACCAGTTGCTCGGAAGGGTTTCTATTTTTTAGGAAAATATTGAAATTTGAGCTTGAGCTTTTTTGCCATTGAAAACTGGCTTTAATCACTCAGAAACCAAATCCAGACATCCCTCGAATGCGACTACACCCAGAACTCGCCTGCTCAGTCTACCTTAAATATCCTAAAAGCTATTTAAAAGGAAGTTGATAAACGCAACCCCCGAAAGATGAGGAGTTCGTCTAATCGTCGTTGTTTTTTTTAATAGCTTTTGTGAAGTCTTTTGGCATTGGCCTAAAATTTTCAAAAAATTATTTATCCTTAGTATTCAAGAGCTGACCGGACTAGTCGAAATGTTGTATAGAGACTTTAGGCCTACAGATAAGCTACGAGACCACAAGTAAATTGCATAACGGTAGTTATATGTTCATCTAAATTTTTTTATTAGTACTCGTATACTGCTCTCTAGGTAGGGAATGTCAAGCCCTGCGAATGCATTTCTGACATTAAATAAAAGCTCATAAAAAAACTATCGGCCGTTCGGAGTGGCTTAGAATAAACGGTAGGTTGTTGTTGTTGTTGTAACGGTAGAAAATTCCCCAAATTTGGCTTCGGGGAATATTGCGGGAGTGACAGTCCTTGGCTGCATAAAAATCCGGGTCGTTCCGGTATAAAGACCCTACTGTCGTGGGAACTATTGGATTTTAGTCGCCTTTTAATACAGGCATGCCTTACCATGGGTAAATTCTTTAACCCCATAACTCGCATGCTCCCAACAAATAGGAGGAGGAGCTCGGCTGGAAATCGCGTTTACAAAGCACCAATTATGTATATATACTCTCTTCCCAGTTAAAGTATGTCGGGGTCGAGTGTGAATAACTCGGAGTTGAGTCTGCTGCAATATGAAGACTTTCATTGTGTATAATACGTGTATCGCAAGACAGCTCCCGCTTTTCGTCTGTTGAGTGTGGTGAGTGATTTCCGCTGTTGATGGACTCTTTGGGAATAGCACTTAGGACCTGCCGTCCGATTGCTTTGTAAATTGCGAACAACATTTCGTTTGTCTGATCTCCAGTTGCTGATGGCTAGCGACTTGGAGTTGCGGCTTTGTACTATGGTGGCAATCGCAGTATATTTGGGTCGCTTATGGTCGGAGTTTTAACGTCATTGAATTTAACATTTAGTTCGAGCTGGCATTCCTTCGTCCAGAGTATGAAAAAGGTAGCCGAGGGACACAATGGTTAAAGTCGTAAATGTCATACAGTGAAGAAGTGGGAGTGGTCGGTGAGGCAGCAGTTTACATTCGAAGAATATTCTGGCCACACGTTATATCGAGCAGTCGTCGGAATATAAGGTAAGGGAACTTTTATCTGGTGGTGGAAGAAGTTTCGAGATATAAAAGTTGAACAACAAAGGGAAGAGGTAATCACTCCGTGAAGCGTCTCGTTTAATTTTCTGAATTTTGAATTGTGGTTTGGAAATTTTGGAAACGACATGTAAGGAATTTCAAGGTTCTTCAACCTTGGCAATAATGAGATTCTCCCAATCCCCAATAGTAGCATTACGTGTTTGACCGAGAGCTTTTGATAGGTTCAATCACGCCCGGAACACATTTTGATTAAGTGTGTTTATGGCATTTCGCGGAAGCTATGCCGATTTGCTAATGGGCTCATGTGGGGTATGAAAGACGGTAGCAGCAAGGCATCATGTGACTTCGCTACCGGAGAAAAGAGGAAGTCGGTCGATACGATTCTCCTTTGTTGGCAGATTTTATTCGGTCACCACACGATTTTTCCTATTTTTACGAGTAATTTAAGTGGTCCGTTTGAATAATGAGTGCATAATAACTTTTCTCTCTCACTCTCTCTCACTCTCTCTCTCTCTCCCTAACGAGCCTAAGTGCTCTCTGGTCGCTCTGATGAGCAAACGCATCTACTCAACTCAATTCAGCTACCTCCCTCCAGAAAATCTAATGAAAACAAGCAACAACAACAATGAAAGCTCTTCCAACAGCGAGAACTGGGTCTGAAGTATACACTTGGTTCACAACAAATGACAGTTGGCAACTCTCAAAACACCCGGCGAAGAAAAGTGCCACTGCATTGCGCTGCAACATCAAGTCATCGAAACCTTTCGAGGAAAATATTGCCAATTTGCAGTTGTTTTACCCGTAACGGTTGTTAAGCTGCAGCGTTGCAAAAGTGTTTGCTCGCTTTTAACAATTTTATTTATTTATTTATTTGTTTTACAATTTATTTATTTCTCTTTTTTTTGGGCATTCGCTTTTACAGCAGTCCCCGACATTGTCCACGCTGTTATTGTTGTTGTTGTTGCTTTGGTTTATCGTTGCATTTGTGGCGCGTTGCACAGATTTATTGACTGTTAATAAAATTAATGCGTTGATTTGATGCTCTGCAGCAGTTTTATGAACTTTTCGTGCCACACAATTGCAAACTTCGCCGCGTTCGCGTTTCGGGCACTATTTGGTTATACCGCCCGTAAAAATAATATCGAGATATGCCAAGTAAGTGGTAAAGGGAGGCATGGCGCAGTCATTAAGTTGATGACGGTGATGGTGGTGGTGGTGGTGGCGCTAGTGTTGTGTTGTTTGTTGTTATCGCGATGCGCGTTCAAAGATAGGCACAAAATGTCTAGGCAATGTGTTGGAGCGCTTTGTTTGCATTTCTGCTGCAGCAAAGGAAAATAAAACAACAAATTGCTAAATCAAAACAAAAACAGAAAAGACTGAAAGGAAGAAAAACATGGGCGTTGAAAAAGTAAAGAAAAATAAGGCATCAACTTGGTAAAATAAGCGACTATTATTATGAGAAAATATCAACAAGAAAAACATAACAAAATTATGATAACAATAATTGTAAGCGCCAGACCATTTAAGATAAAAATAAAGTACACAAAAGTTGTTGTTTACTTGAGGAGCGTAGCGAAAAACTACTACGAAAATTTATGGAATGAGTTGAGAAAGAAATCTATTTTTGTTCTTTTTATTTATTTACGTTTCAAGTGTTTAAGTGTCTTTTTTGTGTATTTTTTTAGCGGAAGTTTAACGGAAAAAGCGTTTTCCCTTTCACTTATTAATCATGAGAAATGGAGAGTGCGTGTATTTATTTTTATTGGACATTTATTTTGTTCCTGCTTTATGTACTTTATGTACATATATATATACATATTTTGATTATTGCTTTTATTATATTTATATTTTTAAATTTTTTATTTTTGTTTTATTTTAATGTATTTTATTTTAGTATATTTTTTTTTATTTTTCTTAAGTTTTTTATTTGATTTGATTGTAGTTTACTATTTTTATTCTATTTCGGAACCGGCCAGATCGCACCACTTTAGCATATATGTATACGAGCGATTTTTCAGATATGACATTTTTGGTCCCAAATCCTTCAAAAAAGTATCTAAGAACGTGGCGCACTATACATGCGTAATGAATTTTATGGTGATTCTGAAAATCATCGAAATCGGACGAATCGCCCTCATACAACCGTTTTATTCATATATGAGGTTTTGCGTTCAAAATCCATCAAAAAAATCATCTATATATATATATATATTTGGCGCTTTGTAACCGCTGAAGCGGTTTTTGCCCGAGGTTCTCCTCCAACTTGTGGTTTTTGGCATCTTGATGTTTTTACCAACAAATGGGCTGACAGTTTACTCTAAGGCCGCCTCCGAACGGCTGATGGATTTTTATAAAGAGCTTTATTTCATATCAGAAATACACTCGGAGGGCTTGAAATTCCCTGCTGAGGGGCGACCGCAATTGGGAAAAATAATTTTCTATAATTTTGGATGTTGGTCGAAGCTGAGCTCGAACCCAGACCTTCCGAATGGCAGTACGCAATGCTAACCACTCGGTTATCGTGGCTGCCAAAAAATCATCTAAGACAATGAAATTTGGTATTCTACAGACGTAAATCTAATTGCATGTTGACAGTGAAAATTATAATATCAAATTTTGGAATACGAAATAAATTTTATATGTTCATGAAAGATACAAAGACTTCGGTATAGCCGAAAATAGCCGTTCTTTATTTTACTTTAATTTATTTTGTTTAATTTTATATTATTCCATTTTATTTTATTATAATTTAATTTATTTTTATTTTTCATTAAAATATGAATCCGAAGCATTTCAAATATTGGAATTTAGTTGACTTAACACAAAATCAGAGGACAGTCGGACGCAAATATCAACAGGGTACCTAGAAGAAGATTTACGGGAAGAAGTTTACATAAAACAGTCCCAGTCCCGTGAAAGGAAAGCAAAGTAATATACCGTTCTGAAATAAATCGGATTTTCATCATGTGTAAGCGAACAATGTCTTTACATAAAACGGATGAAGAGAGCCTTAAAGCGGCTTACGTAGATGATTAGTTGATTAGTCTTTACATAAAACGGATGAAGAGAGCCTTAAAGCGGCTTACGTAGATGATTAGTTGATCAAGGTCACCTCACTCTGTTTTTGGGTATGGAAATTAACCGAGATAGCGATCGAGAAAGTATTAAAATTAGTAATGTACAGATAATAAAAAAAGAATACGGCATGGAAAATTGTAAGTCCGTAGCTACTCCTCGAGATGCAGAGTTTCTCGTGAAGTGCAGTGATGAGCAATGCAAGCGAGTTGATAAGACAAGATATCAATCGTTTATAGGGTCTTTAATGCTCTTGTAACGTACTGATATAATGCATGCGAGAATGGAACGAAACATGTTCTGCGATATCTTTCGAAAACAACAAATTACAAATTACAGTAAAAGAAGTTGCGAAAATCGATCAAATCTTACGCGAACTAAGATTGGGGTGGTGATACGATGAGCCGGAAATCATTAACCGGATATGTTTCTACTTTAGATGATAGCTTATTTTCTAGGCAGTGTACAAACCAGAATGCCGTCGAATGGTATTTATAGCAGTTGACACTTTTAGTAGAAATAGGTCTACTGTACAACAATACACCAATGGTATTGAATGGAGTTAGTGGTAGCGCACAGCATCGTGTAAATAATCCAGTTTGTCATGCGCGTAGTAAACACATCGATATCGGATATTTTTATACTCGCGAAATATATATGAAGAAAAAATTACTTAAATTATACTTCAACGAATAAAATGGTAGCCAATACTTTGACCAAAAATCTGTCAAAAAATAAGCATATGAAATTTGTTGAAATGTTAGGTCTTTCTAAATACATATATATTATTTAGTATTTAAATTAATATAATGTTAATTTAAGTACTTATATATACAACAGTGGATATTTTGTTGAAGAGGAATATTGGAACAAAATAGGCTTTGTATTTTTTTACTCATGAATCTTTTCATTATTTCCCAGAGTATATTATAGATTACACTATATTATATTACATTTTATTTTATTTTATTCTAATTCATTGTAATTTATTCTAATTCTTATTATTTTAGTTTGTTTTAAGATAGTTTATTTTACCACGTTAATTTGATATTTTTATTTTATTTCATTTTATTTTGTTTGTTTTAATTTTTATTCTTTTTGTTTTATTTTGTTTTGTTTTATTATATTTAATTTTAATTTTATTATTTAATTTTAGCGTGTGCTTCTCTGGCATGATATAAAAGCTCCTCATAAAAGTCCATCGGTTCCTCGGAGACGGTTTAGAATAAACTATGGGTTCCTCTATACGTTGGAAAGGCAGCACAACGTGTTTGCAATGGGGCAAATGGCCTTTAATATTTATCGCTGGAGATTTCGCAATTCATTGTTAATTTGGTTTGGTTATTTCTTTAAACATAAGGAATTTTAGAGATCTTTATTCATTGATTGTTAAGCGCTGATATAAGATTATTAAGCTGTACTTACATTAGTTTTTAGTTTTATTTATTGAGTCTAAATTAAAATATTTTTTTTGTTTTTAGATTTTCAATTTTTTTCCTTCTTTTTGAGCTTTTTTAAGTTTTCATTATAAATTATTATATATTTTAATTTAAGGAAATTAAATTTTATTTCTTTTATTTTTTAATTTATCAATTAATTTATTTTATTTATTTATTTTTTCATTTTTTTTATGTTTTAAATGTTCAATGCGCCAATTTTTTAATTTTCAGTTCATACTACGTTTCAACTGCTCTTGGTAAAGCCAATTTTTTTTTGATATTTTTAATGCTCAAGCATTTCTCCTTAGCATACCAACGCGCTACTACTCGTACAAGCTGCATTGAGTTATTTTTCCTGCTATGACCGTTAGACGTTGCATGCCAGCTGAATTGTTGCTTGTTATTGCTGTAACAATTTATTCATTTGTCGTCATTTAATTTCTCCAATATTTGTGGCAAATGTCTTTGGAAAATGACAAACAGAAAGTAATAAAAAGGAATATGAGGGTTTTGGTGGTTTTATTTTTTTCCTTTGCTTTTTTTTCTTCGTGTTACTTTTCCTGGGTTTTCTAAAAAACAAAAGTTCCCGTTACTTTGTGTATTATGCAATTTTAATTTCGCTTTTATTTTGCTTATGCATATGCATGTACAATTTAAGCGCAAGTGGGATGACAATCCCACAGGTACACACTGGCGTATGAGTGACTTTTGAGTGGAGCATTTAATAAATTATTACACGTAAAAGCATAAATTTAAAAGAAGTAAACTTTTGGTGGTGTGGCGCAATAAACTTAAAAAAAAATATACAAAATAAATATAAAAGAAACCCATTTTACAAAAGTTAAAAACAAAATAAGGAAAAGATAAAAAAGCGTTAACGGTATTAACATCGATTAAAAATAAAAATATATCGAAATTAGGAAATAAATATTGAGTAAAATATTATAAAATGTGTAGTAAAAAATAAACTTTTTATCAATTTATATTTTTATTTTCTTATTCTCCTTTAGCCGGTGGTTCATTCATCTGCATATCTATTATCGACACATCTCTACATTTTATTGCTCCATCCGAATTCGCCATTCATTTGCCTTGCCAGCATACCTCTATATCTGTCTGTCTGTCTATCTGTCTGTCTGCCTGTTTTAGTGCTGTCGGCAATAGACGCCCTTCCTTTTCATTTCATTACGTTTGCTATATGGCTGGATGAGGCGTTGTACTCCATCGCCTTTGTCTTTATCTTTGTTTTTGCGCTCAACAGGTGAGTCGAACTGCACTGACGCGTTTTCTTTCCTTCTTGTGCCATTGTGTTTGACAAGAGCAAGGTGAAGTATTTACTATTTGGTGGTCATAAAACATAAAACATGATTGATTGATTGCTTGGGTAATTTTTCAATCAATTGTTTTGCATACTAACTTGTGAATTTGGCTATGTATGTATGTATGTATACATGTAGTTGTATGACAAATGAAAGTAAAAGTTTAGAGACGGCGCACTATTGTTTTAAGCTTGCGAATAATAAAAGCATTAAAAATAATAATTTAAAATATATTTTAAAAAAATTAAAAATAAAAATAATTAAAAAAATATAGGAGAAAATAAAAAATGAATTAAATATTAAGATTTCTCTAGGATTTCAAATATTTTATTTTTTAAATAAAATATTATTTAATTTTAGTTAAAGAAATAAATTTAGTTCAATTGTACTTTTAAAAATTAAAAAAAAAATTACAGGATATTTAATTTTATGTATGCCTCGAAATATTTAAATGCTGATTTATTATAGAAATAATTTAAAATAAAAATTTTCAGTGCTCATTATTTGAGATCATTTCGATGGACTTTAAATAAAATTTTTTGTATATTGATTTTGATATTATTTGAATGTGATAAAAATTATTTCGGTTAAAATTGCGCAAGCAGTGCATACGCCAAAGAAGAACAGAAGAAGAAATAATTATTTTATAGAAGCAGAGATTGACTGACATGTTAGACCTGAGTAAATGAGGAATACCAAAATCGGATAGAACCGCTTCGCTAAATTTATAGTCAACATAGTCGGCCTACTGAGCGTACTATTCGCAAAACACCCGTTTTGAGACTCAGCATTCATTATTGGATAATATTCGACCGAATATTCCACGTCCAGCACGCAGTGGAGAAAATATAGCGGCCGTAGCTGAGAATGTCGTGGAGTGTCGATTCGACGCGGTTCACAGCAACTCGGACTAACGTATGGAACGACCTGGCGCATTTTACGTCGAGATCTTAAATTGAAAGCATACAAAATACAGCTTGAGCTTGTGCAAGAACTGAGGCCGCTCGACTTCCCAAGTGACATCGCTTCGCTCTGTGGGCTCTTGAAAATGTCCATGAAGATCCAACGTTTTCGATGAGTTCAGCAATGACGCCAATTTATGGCCCAATGGGTATGTAAACAAGCAAAATTGCCGCATACGGGACGAAGAGCAACATGAAGAAATTCAAGAGCTGCCATTTCATTCAGAAAAAGCAACGGTTTGGAGATAATCTTCAAAAAATAAATACCAAAGAATGTTCTTTGGAATGGTAATAAACATTCATCATTAAATTTGCATTTTCTGTGTTTTTTTCTTTAAAAAAGTAGGGAACCTCGAAATGGACCACCTGGTAAAAAGGCCTTTACCTAAGAAAAGGGCTTAGCTGTTGTTCGATTGCGCTCGTGTTCATATTAGACCTTGTGAATTATAAGTACAAACTTTAATCAAATTTTGTGCCTCTTCAGCGATTTTGGAGTTATGTTTATTGAACTAAAATTGGGTGATGTCACACCAACTCGAAATATCTATCGCGTTTATTACTACGAGTACATGCAAGCAAGCGTTAATCGTACAAATCAAATATTCTCTCCTTGCTTAGTACAGCCGAATCTAAAAATAAATAATAGTCTCTGTGGCATGGCATAAGAAAGAATTTTGAAATGAAATGTTTATTTTTCAAAACGAAAATTATTTTCAGAAATTATTTGCGATTGAATAGATTTTAAGGTTATGCTCACTTTTTTTTTGGACGCGCCAAAATGTAGGCTATATTTTCTTACACGTAGGCTGAAAGCAGTAAAGTAAGTGGCGCAAGAGTCGGCACATACAGAAAATTTGCACTTTTAGTGCAATACTGATGGTATTAGGAATCCGATACTAACGCTATTGAGAAAAAAAAAATATTCGCTTCCTGGAGCTGATCAGAAAATCTATAGTTATGTTTTGGTAATAATGATAACAACTTTCGCAAAGCATTTCGTCTTTAATTTTCAACACCTGGACGTTCATTAAGTTTTGGAAAACTATTTTTTTCAACTCAAAGCTTTCGGTTAGGTAAGGAAGCTTTATTCCTAAGTTTAAATTTACATCGATGGAGCTTCAAAATTTTTTCTCACAGCGATCTCTTTAGAGATGCCAAAGCCATTGTATTTTTTTGACTACCCAAAATTCCAACTCTTTTTTGAGATAATGGATTTGGAACGAGATTTAATATTTTTTTTTGAAACTTCAGATTTTTCTTTTGAAAGAATGGGTATGAGTTAGATGCTATGATATTCTTCCAATTTGATAGCTCTTCGCTTACTGCCACCACAATCATCTGTTCGCAATATTTCATGGGTGTGGCAACCGTTTTTGCACATATACTCATAGTACTTCACAAGCCCAACAAAAATTTTCAACTTTTCTTCGTACTCACCTTCTGCATTCGCGCAACCTTTCTCGTCCGCATTCTCCTCATCACCTTCATCACTATCGATGTGCGGAAATGAATTGCCCAAACAGAAGAGTGGCAAAGCCGGTGAAGTGCTCGCTGAATTTGTTGAGCCTGAGGGTGGTGTTTCTGCCATAGACGAGCCAGCATTGGTGCCCAGCAGCATATTGTGGACGGCCAAACCGATGCTATTGTGGTTGTTGTTGTTGTTGCCGGTATTGCTGGTGTTGCAACGTATTAGCTCATCGCTAGAGGTACTTCCGCTACTGCCACAACTCTGTCCCGATGAAGTGGAATTCATGCTGTCCTGCCGATTTGTGAGGCGTCGCAACATGAATTTATTATTGAGGATTTTGTTTTTGGTAATCAATTCGCTGCGTCGTAAAGCACATTTTGGTGAATTTGTAATTGTATTGTTGTTGCTGCAGCGCATTAAGCTGCTGTTGGTGGCGGTGGTGGTGGCGATGGCGCTAATGTTGTTGCTTTTATTGCTACTGCGCATTGTATGGCTATTGCTGTTGTTGCTGTTGTGGCTGTTGTTATTGTTATTATTGGCCTCATCCGTGGCCAATGGCGTTACTGTTGTTGTTGTTGTTGTAGCTATTGCTGGGGCAGGCATCTGCAGCTCATTCAACGAGACCCGCTTGATGCTGTGCTCAACGCCCACAAGCAAATGTTGCAACAATTGCGGCAATTCGTCACTCGTCAACATTTCGAGTGTTAAGGCGCTTAAGTGTGTTGGTGGGGTATTTATGGTGGTATTTGTTGTTGTTGTTGTTGTTGTTGTTGCAATCGGTGATTGTATTACGTTGAAATCGATGCAATGACTTTGAATTTTTGCTGTTGCGGCTTCGCCGGCAGCCAATATGTCGGTTGCACTTGCGTATAACTGTTGTTTTTGTATTTGCGGGCCGTTTGAGGCGTTACGCCAAACTACATGCAATTGTGGCGTTTCCGTTTTATCAACTGCAATTGAAACACAATATGTAATTGAAAAGTGATCATGTGGCAATATTTTTGATTTAATAAAATCATTATTGATATAAAATTTTTAAATATGATTGTGATTTCTGAGAGGAATGGACAAAGGTGGACTTGCACCTGCTTCGTAATAGCTTTTTAAAAGCAAATCTTAACATATAAAAGGTAATCCATTTAGTTGTTTCCAAAGTGCAGGGCTGTCCTTTGACACCTGTCAAACTTAACTGTCAAGCCAAATTTGTTTTTTTTTTGTAGTTAAAAGTCAGGCATTTATGAAAATGGACAGCACAGCGCATTCAATTTGTGGAAACCTACTACAAAAATGGTGATTCCAAAGGTGAGCACGTTTCGTGCTTTAAGATGAGATTATGGTCCACATAATCGTCCAACTACTCAAGTAATTGGTGAAATTTTTAAGAAATTTGAAAGACTGGATCGTTTACAAATGTTCTAAGGCTTGTGCATCACCGTTTCGCTCGTTCCATCTCTAATATCGCTGCTGTAAGTGAAAGAAGACACGAATGTGTATATTTCTCGACGTTCTCAAGAGTTGGAACTTTCTTACAGCACATTATGGCATATTTTGCATTTGAACTTACACTTAGATCCATTTAAAGTCCAGATCACTTGACAATTGAAGCCAGCTGACCGTTCACAACGCCGTAGTTACGTCGATTGGGTGCTTGAACCATAAACAGTGAACCACGATTTCTCCAATAAAATTCTTTTCAGCGACGAGACACATTTCTCACCCGGTGGATGTGTAAATACATAAGCAGAAATGTCGCGTTTGGTGCTCGGAAAATCCTCAAACAGTTGAAGGGAGGCCATTACACTCAAAAAAACTTACTGTCTGGTGTGATCTATGGTCCGGAGGTGTGATGGAACCTCACTTCTTTGAAAACGATTACGGCGATTCTGTCACTGTCAATTCGAAGCGTTATGGTCATATGAGAACCGATTTTTTGACTTGCAATTGAAGAACACGTCTTGGACAATATGTGGTTCCAACAAAATGGTGCCACATGCCAAAAGATACGATTGAATGTGAATTTATTGCGAAAGAAATTTCCCGGCCGCACAATCTCTCGTCCTGGCAATATCAATTGGCCACCGAGATTTGGACTTTTTTCTGTACTCTGTCTGAGATAGACTGTGTTTATGTGGAAAAACCGTTAACTCTCGAGCACTTGAAATCCAACATTCGTCAAGATATGGCTGAGATACCGTTCAATATGTCCCAAAAAGGGGTCGAACATTACCTCGGATCGGATTTTGCAAAAATTCACGAGACGGTAATTTGAATGATGTAGTGCTTCACATATAATGTCATGGTTCAAAATTTAACAAAAAAAAAGGAAGTTATGAAAAATTATCTTAAATACATTTTATTAACATTTATTTTGGGAACCGTAAAATGGGTAACCCTGTAAAAAAATAGTTTGAAAGTGGATAAATGACCTAATGGAAACTTCAATGGCTATGGATCGAATAGCTTCGCTAAGGTGGAAAGCTACTTCCCAAGCCAAAATGAGAATTTTTTATGATATTCACTAGGTTTGCGAGATATTTGACGCTCATAAGTGCTTGCATTTCAAGACTTTTGAAACTGGAGTCCTTAAGATTAAAACTGCTCTTGTTTTAAGTTCGACACAGCCATTGTATATATAAGATTAGAAAACAAGAAAGAGGTCATGCCGAGGTCTTTATACCTTTCATGAAGTTTACGAATTTATTGCAAATTTCAAAATTCGATTTTGATGATTCTCAGTGTCTCATAGATGACTATATGATATACTATTCCAATTTCGATGATTTTCTGAATCAGAATGTAGATCAATATGTGATCGTTTAAACATGTAGGTGCATCAGCTTACCAACCTTGGTTGAAATATCTCAAAAACTAAGAGAATAGTTTGTCTTCAAACAGACAGACAGACAGACTGAAGGACTGAAGGGCAGACGGACAGATGGACATGGCTAAATCAATGCAGCTCGACATTCTGATAAGATCGTTAAAAATTCAAATCTCTTGTGCTTCTGGTACTTACATACTTCGGGTCGCAAGTGGCCGCATGAAGCCATTACTCGGGCTCATTGTGCTCCTTGTATATTTCAACTCGACTTATTAAGCCGTCTTATATTCTTTCGCCTATGTTTGCCTATATACCTGAGGCTGGAGATTGTATCAGATTGGAAAGATGTGACGACTTAATGAGTTGGCGGACGGACACTCGCTGCAGCGCTAGATCCTGTTCAGTACATGCTATGCACTCAGCTGATTGAACCATGCCTGTTTTGTAAATATGGGGTAGGGATAGATGCCCCATCGATACACTTAAAAAAATACAAAGTCCCGATTTGTTTAGAGGAAGTGAAAGTTCGGTCCACTTTTAATCCACGCCACCTCGCAGAAGTTGCTTGTACGCCCTACATTGAAAGTTCACCTCAAGTGCTTGCTGTTTTGGACAGCAGTTAAAGATGTTAAAAAGTCTGAAGCAGTCGATGGTGACAGCCTCGCCAAAAGCGTCAGAGTGAGCCAGATCATACGCTTTTTCGTTACATTTTACATCCGTGTGGTCTGGGACTCAAGAGATGTTCATTGTTTTCATACATTTAGATTTTAACTTGGCAGATTTAATTGAATTAATTGCTGCTTGGCTGGCAACGAGAAATCTAGTAGATTTTCCTCTAAAAGCGGTTTCTAACTTACGAGAAAATTTTTGATATTTTTTTAATCTGGGATTTGTGAGAGAAAGGATTTCTGATTGCTTCGGTGTTTATTGAAGTTTTCAAAAAAATTTGTTTATGAAAAAAACTTTGCAGCCAAAACTTGAAATATTCAAAGGAAAGGATTCACTTCATTGAACTGAAATCCAATGCAATCTAGAAAATTTATATAAAGCCACTTTATACGTTCTCCTACTACAGGACAATGCTACTTAGCTCTTTCACAAATTACATACTGATTTTATATATAAAATGTTAAAAGGATGCAAAATTTCTTTACAAAAATTCCAAAATTCCACTTACCACTTTTTACACACAAATATATATCGCCTTGACGCACTAGAGCATTATCAAGAGCCCCCAAATGTAAGACAACTTCGCCGGTTGGAGTTGTAAGTGGCCATCCTCTATGCCAAAGAACATTCTGTGAAGAAACATAAAAAATAAATAAAATTACTACGAAATGTCAAAGAAGAAGGGAGTAAATAATTATGTTGTAAAAGGGAAAAAATGTTCAATACTAAAATTTGTTTTTATTTTATTTTTCAATAAATTTTTAGTATTTATTTCCTGATTCTAAATTACAGTGGCAAAAGTTATATAAGCTTTAAGCTTTTTTTTTTTAAATCCAGAAAGCCCAAAGCCAATCAAAAATAAAACTCTTTGCGAGCTCAACACTTAATATATATGTATGTAGATATGTACAATATGTATAAGTATATTTGAACAAAAGTTCATATGTTATTGCCCGTCAATTTTCATCTGATGTGAATTTTTTTTCTCTCTCCTTTTATACGCGCGGCACTCAACCTGACCGCCAATGGCAAGAATGCATGCAAACATTTTCCGTTTGCTCTACAAAGAAAATGGCAACAATAAAAAGAAAAACAAAAAATCACATTACAGGAAATAACGTCGACATAATCGAATAAAGAAAAAAAATTTATTTATAAACTTTTCAATGCGCCAAAAAGAGAGATTGAGTAACAATAAATCAATTTTTTGCGTTAATTTTTCATTTTTTTTTCAACATACAACTGGTGAGGTGTATGTGCATGTATTTGTATGTATCTATGTAAGTATGCCGTTATGTGTAAGCATAAATTTTGAAAATGTTATGCAGTTGAGTAGATTTTTACATCATATGCCAAAAATTTGAATAGATTACATATTACGGGTTGAAGTTGCCAGCCCGAAAGAAAAAATATAAAAAAAAAATAAAAAAAAATTACCAATTGATATACGTAAAATGAAGCACACAATAACGGTAACAGCGTAAGAGTAATGAATAGCTTTAGAAATAACAATAAAAACACCGGCAGCTTAAACAACAATTGTCGGTTGAGCGGTTGGTGTGAGAAAAGCGACGGCGGCGGCGGCATGCAGATTATAGTACAGCAGCAGAGTGACAGAGAAAGAAAGAGATAGAGGGAGAGATAGTGTGCATGACAGGTGTTTGGGGTAAGGAGATGTGCTGCCAAAATAAATGTAAAAATGGATACATAAAGGGTGATCGAAGTAGAGGTACTTTTTTCAATAGCCTTTTTGTCTGTCGTGTTATTTTTACTCAGTATTATTTGGCATTTCATCATGGAAAGACTTATGCCTGAACAACGTTTACAAATCATTCAACTTTTTTATGAAAATTCACGTTCTGTAAAGAATATGTTTGGCGCGCTTCGCTCAACTTATGGTTAACATAATCGGCCTATTGAGCGTATTCTTCGCAACACTATCACCCATCTTGAGACCCAGCACTCATTATTGGATAATATTCGGCAGAATAGACCACGTCCAGCACGCAAGGAAGAAAATATAGCGACCGCAGCTGAGAGTGTACACGAAGACCGTGGGTAGTCGATTCGGCACCATTCGCAGCTACTCGGACTGACGTATGGAATGACTCGGCTCCATTTTACATCGAGATCTAAAATTGAAAGCGTACATAATGCAGCTTCTGCAAGAAGTGAAGCCGCTCTTTCCGTCCCAAGCGACATCGCTTCGCTCTATGGGCTATTGAAAATTTCCGAGAAGATCCGACGTTTTCGCGCCAAATTTTGTTCAGCGAATGAAGCCCATTTCTGCAGAGCAACCTGAAGAGATTCAAGTGATGCCATTTCATCTAGATAGAACAACGGTTTTGCGTGGCTTGTAGGCCGGTGGAATCATAGGTCCATATTTCTTCAAAAATGATGCCGGGAAGAACGCAACCGTCAATCGATTTATTGAGAGAACACTTCGGTGAGCAGAAAATTTCACGTTTTGGGCCGGTCGATTGGCCACCAAGATCGTGTGATATCACACCGTTAGACCTTTTCCTGTCTTTTCATTAAATTTGAATTTTTTGTGTTTTTTTTTTTAGTAGGGAACCTCGAAAAGGATCACCCGTTACATATGCAGATTGGTGGAGTTGATGTTGGTAAAGATAAAATGCCATGAAGCAAATAACTTTCGTCGGCAGTTGAAATTACGGTAACAACACCCGCAAGTTCAAAAAAAAATTTTAAAATTACTTTTTAGTGATTTACTTAATACAATATTTTTTTTTTTACATTTTACTTTGCCACCGCTCAAAACGAAACGTTTAGCAGCCCAAAATGCCGCGCATTAAAAACGGTGTAACAACAACAACAATAATATTTTTGAGCAATATGAAACCATTATTATAGTATGGACATGTGTTTAACTCTTAGATATGCATATATACGTGTACATACATATATACCTACATTAGAGTATGAAATTCAAGAGGCGAGAGCAAAAGTGCCGTCCGACACACTATCAACACTTCCAACCGCAAACACAGACGTAAACGGGCGAGTCACTGCCATCAATACTGGACTTTTTTTCCTTTTTTTATGTTCGTCTGCTGTAAGCTCATGTTCAGTCAACGATTTTTGATGCAAAATTACAGATAAATCATCATGCAAGTCAAACTTTGGCAATTTTGCTAATTTTAGTTATTATTGCAAAAACGAGCAAAGACCAAAACAAAAGACCAAAGCGTAAAAAAGTCTAAAATTGGGGGAAAAAGTATGAAAAGAAGTGCAAAAATGAAATATTACGAAAAATGGAAAGAAAAACAAAAAACGGAATGAGAAAAATATTTATAAAAAATAGCGTTGAAAAATTTCACCCCCAAGGGAATGTGAAATCAAAAATTTTTTGAACAAATTTTGAATTTTGGCAGTTGAGGCAAATACGAGGAGGCCAACTAAGCAAGCAACCAAGCGACCCACCATCTAGGCAATAAACTATGTAACGCTGAAGTGGAGAGAAGAAACGTTAAAAAAGCAGCACCGGAGCAGGTCTTCGTGTGGCTGGCAACACATCACAAGTGAGTTGAAAATTTTCAAAAATTGTTTTTTTTTATATTTTTTTTTACTTAATGATTTTTATTAAATTTTACTGCTGCTAAATTTCCAATGCTTTTGGGGCGTTTAATTTGCACTTCATATATACATATGTATGTATGTATTTGCAGCGTTGTAACACGTTCGCTTGCACATGCTCTCCTGTCGCTTTTGAATTACCGCTGACGTGCAGAGCTCAACACCAATGAGAAAATTCATTGCTAAGAGCAAAATATTAATTTTTTATATTTTAAATTAAAAAAATGAAGCCGGTACTTGCAAGGAGGTGAGGAGGTCCTGCAATGGTGGCAGAAAAAAGTAGATTCATGACGAAAACATCTTTGAGAAAATGCGTCTTAGGTGGAATGTGTTGAATACTAATAAATATATCGCAGAGGGAACAGCCTTGATATGAAGTCATAGACGTAGAGTCCTCACTTAGAAAAGAAAGTTGTTATTTTGGTGGTTTTACTGTGTTATTGGTAGTGTCAGGCTGGAAAAAATTGAATGGTTTATGGTAATGTCAATGAGACCTTCATGTATATCTCGCCTAGTGAAAACTTCTACAATAGCAGCCCGAACCTCCCTCATAAGTGAGAGTTTTTCCTGTGTGAGCGCCAGAAAATTGCTGCAACCTGCCCTAGTTACTGTAATTTCTTGGTAATGTATCTGAAAGACGCGGCGGTGAGGAGCGTATTATTCCTTTAAAAGGGTGATCCAAGTAGAGGTACTTCTTTCCATAGCCTTTTTTTTTGACAGATCACGCGTGAGTCGTGTCAAGCTGTCATGTTATTTTTGTTCAGTATTGTTTGGCATTTCATCATGGAAAGACTTACGCCTGAACAACGTTTACAAATCATTCAACTTCATTACGAAAATTCACGTTTTGTAAAGAATGTATTTCGCGCGCTTCGCTCAACTTACGGTCAACATAATCGGCCTACTGACCGTATTATTAGCAACACCATCACCTATCTTGAGAACCAGCATTCATTAACGGATAATAGACCACGTCCAGCACGCAGTGAAGAAAATGTAGCGGCCGCAGCTGAGAGTGTACACGAAGACCGTGGAGAGTCGATTCGGCGCCGTTCGCAGCAACTCGGACTGACGTATGGAACTACTTGGCGCATTTTACGTAGAGATTTTAAATTGAAAGCGCACTAAATACAGCTCGAGCAAGAACTGAAGCCGCTCGACCTTCCCAACTCCAAGAAGTTCTGACGTTTTCGAGCCAAATTTCGTTCAGCGATGAGGCTCATTTCTGCCTCAATGGGTATGTAAACAAGCGAAATTGTGTCATTTGTGACGAAGAGCAACCTGAAGGGATTCAAGAGCTGCCATTTCATTCAGAAAAAAACCGGTTTGGTGTGGTTTGTAGATCGTGTGATCGTGTGAATAAGATCGTGTGATATCATACCGTTGGACTTATTCCTCTAGGGATATGTAAAGTCTAAAATCTAAGCGGACAATCCTGCTTCAATTCAGGCCTTGGAGCAAAAAATCACGCGTGTCATTCGTCAGTTACCAGTCGAAATGCTCGCACGACTCATCGAAAATTGGACTCAACGGATGGACCATCTGAGACGTAGCCGCGGCCAACATTTGAAAGAGATAATCTTCAAGAAATAAATTTCAAAAAATATTCTTTCGAATGATAAGAAACATTCCTCGTTAAATTTGAATTTCCTTGTTTTTTTTTTTTAAATTAGGGAACCTCGAAATCGATCAGCCATTACAACTTTTCTTTTCACACAAGGCTCTGTCGTTTTGTAACCCCTATGTGAGTTTGGTCCGAGCTCCACTTTAAAATTGGACGCTGAGTTTTTTCTATGGCGTGTACGAACGTCTGTTCGATTTCTATTATTTTCATGTCAGAAATACACTCGGAGGGGTTGACCTTTCTTACGAAAAACTGACCGCAAAAATAATTTTTTTTTATTAATTTTGCAGACAGGTTTGGCCCATATTTAAGTATGTGACATTTCACATGACAGCACGCACTTCCACGAGGTTTCGCCAACAAACTAGATCTAATTTGTCAGATACTCAACTGTCTAGACTCTAGGTGAGAAGGGCTTTCCTATCTGGCCTTTGGTGGTTTAAATTTTTTTTGATTGAAAAATAATTTAGATACAATTTATGTCTCGAAGTATCTTATTAAAGCTTTTCACTTCATGGCGAGCTCTAAATCAAAGATTCGATAAAATATTAAGGCTTCTTCAAACATTTGGAATATAGTAGCCGTCCAATTTCCCCCTTTTTTGAAACCGATATCTCGGCAGTGCTCACTCATAATGCCAAAGTGAAACGAAAGATCTTATATAAATTAATTCATCGATATTAAAATTAGACTTATTCATGACTCGCACGCAAGTATACTCCGAGCTATGCGCTATGTATTCATATTTGTGTGGCCTGCAAAATGAAAAGGCCAAAATGGCAAATTCACATGCAGCGCGGGAAGTTAACATATAAAAAAATAACAAAAAACAAGATCAAAACGAAAGCAAAAGTATCACAAAAAACTTAGCGCCGCACACAACTCAACACCGTAGAGCGACCGCACCACACACATGTTCAGACACTCGCGCTTGCTCGTGGGTTGTGTCTATTACCGAACGCGCGGTACAGCGGTGGCGCGTCCGATTGCGTTAGCGCTGCGACCACCCAAATGGCGAATAAATCAATTCAAGCTATTGAACCGTACACTGGCAGTAAAAACATAGTACAAAAACAACAATAATAATAGAAACAAAAGCAAACACATACTAAAATGTAGCAATATCGATTGAAAAGCGATCAAATCGGTCTCACCATAAAACAACAATCGCGTGTGGTTGTTTGCGTCTGCTGTTGGAGACGAAGCTGGTCGGCGGCGACAGTTAAGATTGTGCGCCTATCTAACTTTGCAACCGATGAATTTATTCAAATTGAAAATGATCAATTTTGTCATCTGTTCATTTGATCGGCGCCGATTGGTGTACACATCCAAACATTTCGGTGTGCATGTGGTTATAGCAGCCTAGCAGCCTAGCCCTTATTGAAAGCAAATACATAATACACTACATAACACAACATAACATAAGCTAACATAACATTGATCACCACACACGATCACTCGACGACTACACTATTTATGGTGATCTCGCACACGGTTCGCATGATCGAGCGATCGCCAAAGATTCGCATGAACGCACCCCAAAAATCGGCAGCGCGTCACCCGCAGCGTGCATTAATTTATTTTTACGTTTTGCATAACGATATGTACATTTCCATGGTAAATATGTACGCGTTTATAGGGGAAAAAATATCTATAAAAATTTGCAATTGTTTTTGATTTGCATTCTCAAATTTGTTTGTACGCTAATTTCGCAATTCGATCGTTAAATGTCTGTTTTATTTATGTTTTAGTCGCTACATATTGTACGATGTATTTTTCGCTTTATTTTTTACACAATTTATTTGATCGATTCTGGCGCTACGTTTCATTTCCATTTTTTTTCCATTTTTTTTTCATTTTATTCATTTATTATTTTATTGTCATTGACCCAAAATGCGAATCTATTCACAGTGGATGGCGGCGTGCCCGTGTACTGTTTGGGAGCTACAATAAAAATTAAATCATTTATAGAAATATTCTTTCATTGATCATGCAGTGCGATCGATATCGATCGCTTTGTACAAATCGTTCAAAGGCAATTTGCTTTTTTTTAAGCTTTTGTTATTTATTTAATTTTTAAAATAGTAAATTTTTGCTTTTGGCATTGACGACAAATTTCCGTTTTACGTTTGACTGCTCTCATCAGCGGGCGATTTGTTTAGAATTTTTGGTCAATGGCGTCAACATTTAATTGGTTGCTGGCAATTGTATTCGAATTAACCGGAAGTGCAGACTGGAGTGTTGAACTTTATTATTTTAAAATTTATATGAGTCACATGAGAGGATTTGAGAATACCTATCTGGATTTTAAACAAGTACCTTACGAACCATACAAACATATGGAGCACTAGTATGGTGGGTGATATTAAAGAAGAATAACCGCATTAAATCTCTAGAATGGATGTAACCTGCTTGGTAAGCAATCGCTATAAAGACCAGCTCAATAAATGCCCTGGAAGTTCTCTTTACGAAGGTAAATCGGAAAATCCCTGGCCTGACACATAGGTGGCGCTATTATACTAGAATTAATTAATTAATGATTTTTCATTTGACAGCTGTCGGATCAGTAGTTTGTGAATTATAGCATTTTGAGTGAAGCAACTTTTGCTTTTGTGAAAAAAAGGATAAAAGGGATTTCTTGGATTGATAAAATATTGCTTTTTGTAGGGAAAAAATAAAATTGAAGCCAAGACTTGGCTTGATGACGAGTTTGCGGACACTGACCCAGGAAAATCAACAATCGAAGATCGGTATGGTAAGTTCAGACGTGGTGAAATGAGCACCGAAGATGGTGAACGCAGTAGACGCCCAAAAGAGATTGTTACCGACGAAAATATCAAAACAATCCACAAAATTATCTTGAATAACCGTAAATTGCAATTGAATAAAAAAACAGAGACTCTAAATATATCAACTGAACGTGCATATCACATCATTCATGAATATTTGGGTATGAGATAACTCTGTGCAAAGTGGGTGCCACGCGAGCTCAAAAACAACGACGAGTTGATGAATCGGTGAAGTGCTTGGAGATGTTCAAACGTAATAAACCCGAGACTTTGCATCGATGGAATGGAACATAGATCATAAATTTCACTTCGAAGTCCAATCGACAGTCATTCGAGTGGACTGCTTCGAATTGCTTCCGCATATATCGTATTCTTCAGATTTAGCTCAAAGCGACTATTTTCTACTCACAGATCTCAAAAGGTTACTCACTGTGAAGAAATTTTCGTTGAATGAAGAGGTAATCGTCTAAACTGAGGCCTATTTTGAAGCAAATGGCAAATCGTACAACAAAAATGGTATCGAAAAGTGGGAAGGTCGCTATAATCAGTGTATCACCCTTGAAGGGAAATATGTTGAATAGAAGGAAAAAAGGAATTTTGCCACAACAATGGCTTTTACTATGGTTGGCCGTACAAGTGATGTATGAAGTAACGGCAACAGCTAGCCACCTAAAAGTTCTAGACTTTTGAGTACAGTCCTCTAACTGTGAAGGAACAGACAGCATAGAGAAAATTATATCCGGAACTCGGAATAAACGTAAAATACGATAGAGAAGCGGTCTACTCCTTCCCTAATAGCGAAGAATGGAAGGAGGGCAAACCCATCGATAACAGTAAATAAATATATCCATATCTACACTGATAGATCTAAACGGGCTGCAGACCCTAAGCAAGGTTCTTCTGCGAACAACCCAATAATCCAGGGAGTTTAAAATTCAATAACTACTACTGTGTCTTTCGAGCAGATATTTTGGAGCTAACGAAGGAGTCAAAGAGTAGCCGGAAAATTTATTAGATTTCCGGTAGGCAGTAAAGAAAGAAAGTTTGTCAATGCAAAGTTGAAATTCGTGAGAACATGAAAAGATGCAATTAACAGACTGTTGCGGAAAAACTCAATGAATAACACTTGGGTTCCATATCGAACGGATGAAGAATGCAATGGAAAGGTGAATGCGTAGTCGAGGCTAATAACTTCGAGCACCTCAGACCTTTCAGCGGCGTAGATTGTAGACAAACCAAACTATTTGTCTTGAGAGTGTATGAGTCATCTACTCCTGAGGTATCATGTCCGCAAGGTAGGTGCTGTAGAATCTAAGAGCTAAGAGTAGAGCTTATACAGAAGATGGTGAAAAGCTGGGGCGCTACCTACCTTATATAAGGTCGGACCTTCAGCCGTTTTGATCATATCTTTTACGATGGCCGATAGAGACAACTTTTAACTGCCTTTTTTGGCATAACCTTTGTCTTTTCAACAGAAGTCACCTTCACTCCAAGAAATCCAAGGCTATTCCTCAATTATGTAAACTCCAAGTGTAAATCACCTCACCTCTCATCGGTTAAATCACGAAATTGAGCATGTGGAGCATAATAAACCACAAAAGATTGTAAATTATAAAAAAACAACTATATAAAATCAATAATATCTACTGTTAGCGCGCTATTGCCTTACTCTTTCAAATATTGAGTTATGAAAATTACAGATCAACAACTGCCGCAACTCATCAATATGATGGTGTTCAGCAGGTTAACGGTTGGCGGTTTGTCGACTGGTGGTCCGAGTAAATTGATTCGATGTGGCGGTAAAGCGCATGCGCGAAAGCCACAATAAAACACAGAAGTCAAGCCAAGTTGAGTGTGCAGTACCAACCAAACAAAGCAACAACAGCGCTAGTGGTAAAATTTCAACGGTGGCTGATGATAGGGTCGACCCACGCAAAACTTAACTGAGAAGACCAAACCAAAAAAAAAAAAATAAAAAAAAGGCAACGCCGGCAGAAATGACTTCATTAAGCGGATGCAAATGACATACTGTGGCCCGTACTGTGCGGTGCGGCTGAGCTGCGCCACTGCTTTCATCTCTTTTGGTGCGCACGCCTCGTTGCATCTTCAACACTTTACGTTCACTGTACATTTTCGTCTATTATTATTACGGTTAACCGTTTGTTGTGGGTATTTATTATTTGTTGTTGTTGTTGTTGTTGCTTGCAATGCAACAGTTTCGAATTTCTCAACATTTATTGACAGCAATAAAATATGTGTGTTGGCAGTAAAAAAAAAATATGAAAGTATATGTGAAGACTTTGTTGTAAATACCAAATGTTGCAAAGAAAAATAGTTACTTACACACATACATACATATATACAAACACAGTTACAACTGAGCGCATAAACCTGGCATTATAAATGACGTTTGGTGATCGCCTACTCCTCCAATTAACGTTAGATTATGTAAATTATGTACGCTGCACTGCGCCACACTGTTGCTTCACTTGCCTATATATACTATATATAGATATACATATATATGTATGAATATGGTGCAGCGATGTTGCAAAGTTTGCAGTTCAATTTGGTCAAGCAGTTACTTGGACTTGATGCGCGCGATCTGGTCTTCTAGCACGGTCAGTAACCTATTGATTGAGCCGATATATGTATATATATGCGTATGTATGAGGTATAAAGTGAAGAGTAAAAGAAAAAGTTATGCTGATTTTTCCCTTTTTTTTATTGCTGACACAATTTCCACATGCCCCCGCATAAATTATTGAAATTTTATATGTATTTGGACCAGATGCTCGTGCATAAGCTAACGTTGATTACGCAGTATGCACCGCCATTTCGTTGTGGAACAGGGTGAAAATGTAACTCATAAATTGGTCAAACAAATTCATTTGCTGGCAAATTGATGCCAACACTTAAGATGACAGCAACAATAGCGCTGAGTGGGTGTGGGACACTTTTGTTGCGGCATGTTGCAATCCAAGTAGGCTTTCTCGTGACAAATGTGTGTGAAACAATTTAATTTTGATTTTTACAAAGTGATTTTCAATAGCCGCAAGAGCGAAAGTTTGATTTTAAATATTAAGTCCTGAATAACATTGCATAGTTTATGGATAACCAATGAAAAATATTTATTATTTTTTAATATTTTTATTTTATTTTACCTTTCATTTACATGAAATGGTTCTTAGAAATTCATTAATATTATACAAAAATATTATGAAATGCATATTGGTTCTGAAAATCACCGAAATCGGACCACTATAACACATAGCTTCAATACACCGATTTTTTCAGATATGAGGCTTTGTGTCCAATATCCGCCAAAACAGCAGCTAGTAGTGTGAAATTTGGTATTCTAAAGACTTAAATTCAAGATTATATTGTTACTGAAGATCATTGAAATCGATTTTGTTTGGCCAATTATTTTTTTATATTTTCTATTTTTTATTTTAATTAATGGTGGTCTAGATATCGTAAATTTCAAGCATTTTCAATAATCAAAAAATTAATATTTAATTTAATTAATTAATATTATTAATTAATATTTAAACTTTGTAGGTATATTTTTCAACTTATATTTAATACAAAAACATTTACATACTTAAAAAATAATAATTTTGAATATTTTAAAATTGATCCTGAAGTTGATCTTCTCAAAAAATGGGATGTGGGTGGCGTAAGAAATTTTGGCTCTTGTACTTATCTGAAACACAAATACCAAGGAAATTATTAATTTGTAAAAGTCTAGCTATATCCTGTACCAAAATTATAAAATATAAAAAATAGAAAGATAGTGAATTTTTGAATTTCGACAACCGAAGAAGGCTTATTTTTTGAAAGTTAAAGTTGAGTTAAAAAAATATGAAGTTATCAAGATAATAAAATGTTTATGCTATGCTATAAAATATTCTAATTTCAGATCATTCAGATAAATACTTTTATTTTTTTTGTCGGCGCCGTGCAGGAAAAAGCTGTTCTGAGAAAAACGAGTTTAAAGTTTAAAGTGTATGAGAAAGAGGTATATTTAAAAAAAAACGATTTTTTTTGAAAATTCTAGACCACCACCACCAAAAATGTCAGCCTTGAAATGCAACACAGTATCACTTTTGCCAACAAGTGCTACTTTGGACTGAGTGGACAACTGAGTAGTAAAGTCCTCTCTCGAAGAACCAAACCCAAACCCTACAAGTCCCTCATCATTCTCGTCCTGACATATGGTGCAGAAGCCTGGACGTTGTCGACACATCCGATGATTTTATTTTATTTTATTTTCTTTATTTTGTTTGGCGCCAGTTTGAAATAGTTTTAATTCAGCTTTGATTTATTTTATTTAATTTTATTTTACTTTTGCAGAATGAAATTCTGTGTCTAAAGATTATCAAGCTCCAACGCTTCGTAGAGTTTTTTTTTAATTTTATTTTTATATTATTTTTTATTTATTTATTTTTTCATTTTATTATTATTTATTGTAGTTTATTATTGTGTTGCATTAGATTTTACTTTATTTAGCTCATTTTAATTCAACCTTTTAATTATTTCCGTTTCTTAATTCCTTTTATTTAAGTTTTCATTATTTTCTTATATTATTTTATATATTTGATTTATTATAATTTATTTTATTTCGTAACTTCATTTAATAATTTTTTTAATTTAATTTTATTTAATATGATCTTTTTCTTTTTGCTTTCATTTTATTTTACTATTTTTTATTTGGTTTGATTTTATTTCTATTTAATTAATTTTTTCTTTATTTTATTCTATTTTTTTCCTTTTTTAATTTTATATTATTTATTTTTTTATATTATTCCTTATATTATTATTTTATTTATTTATTTAATTTTTATTTAACATTACTGATCATTTTATATTATTTAATATATAATACATTATTATTAAATATAATCTTATTAAATTTTATTTTTTTTTAAATTTATTTTGCCTCTGTTTAATATTTTATAAAATTTAATTTTAAATTTAAAATAAACATATTTTTTTACTTTTTCACTTCTTTAATATATTAAATTTTTTGCTTCATTAAATTAACCTTAATTTTATATTTACATGATATTGTTGCTTCTTTATTTATTGCATATTGATTTCAATTTATTTTATTATATTATAATGATATTTTTATTTGCTATTTTATTATAATTTTTTTTTTTAAATTTTGTTCATTTAATTTGAATAATGCAATTTATTATTTTTTGTTTTGCATTATCTGAACTTAATTTCTGTAATTTAGTTTTATTTTATTTACTTAATTTTATAATATTTCATCAGCAATGCAACCCTGTATCTGAAAATGTCCAGAACGCTACACATAGATATTTTTTAGTGCCTTCATATGCCTAACGCGAGTATACGCATGCGCAAATAGTCAATAATGACATAATTACGATCAATAGTTTACAACATGTAGTTCTATAAAACAGTTGTTGTTATTGGTTTGTCGACAAAAAAAAAAAAGCTTTGAAGTTGAATTTTTACAGCAAAAAGCAAAAGCAAATAAAGTAAATATCATATTTATATGTATGTTTGTATGTAAACGCAAGTGTTCGCAATGAAAGGAAAAACTGTAGCTTATAACAACAACAACACGCGTCAGCAGGTAAACATGTTGCCACATTTTATGTTACACATTTTTGACAGCAATAGCAAAAAAACGGCAGAAACATGTTGTTGCTCTTAAAAGTTGAATTTATCTGTTACTGCTGTCGTTGTTGTTGTTGTTGTTGCTCGGCTTCAGCTGTACCTTCGACTTTGTATTCTTAATTGTTAAAGAATTTCAGTGTGACACTTCAATTTTTTTTATTTTTTCGGCAAAGAGATTAAAAAAGCTGTAGAAGGTGGTGATTTGGTCTGGCGGCGGCGCTGTTCTCTTGAACACGAAAACCATTTTTATGTAGACCTAGTTATGTAAATATATAAGTATGGATTAATGTGTGTGCACGTTAGTGCGTATTGTTGCAGATATACACTGCGCATTGCCGCTGCTTTTGTTGTTCTTGTTGTTGTTGTTGTTGTTATGTGGGAGTGATAAATTATGTTGTTGACATTTTGCGGCCACTTTCAAGCCAAAAAGCGACCGACCAGAGCAAAGAATTTGATAAAATTTTCCATATAATTTTTCTATATAATTTTATGCTTTTACTGTTATTTTTTCGAACAATATTTATGGGTTTTTCATTATTTTATTGTCTTTTAATTGTGTTGAAAATACAAAAAAAGAATTATTTTCTGCCTTTTTTATTTCATTTCTTGTTGCTCATAGAATTATCGAAAAATTTGGAACAGGAAGAAAAAATATAAAAAAATTTAAAAAAAAATTTAATAAAATTAAAAATTCCAAAACATTAAATTTCATGTCCTATAAAATCGAAATCACGTGGGTTCTGGCATATTTTATTCTCTGATAAGTTGTTCCAATTATTATTCATTTTACACCATTCCCTACTTAACATTCTTTTGTTTTCTTTATTTTTTTTTTAATTTTCAATTTTCAATAGCTTTCTCTTTTCAATAAATAATTTTCTATAAATTAAAAACTGCTTATCTTGAAATTTATTGGGCTGAAGAATTGGGCACCACAACAAGAAAGAGTTAATCGAATGCATGCATGTTGCTCATTAATTGAGATAATCTTTATTATTGGCTGCTAATGAAGCGCAAATGAGGAGAAAATGCATGCATACATACATACCCATACATATGTACATACATATCCGTATTTACATAGTTAGCCACCTATGCACTCTATAATTGATAAATAAATAAATTATTCATCGTTAACAAGTTGAGCATTGTGTTAATCACGAAAATTGGTGGCGTTTTGGTTGACATACTGAATTTTACACAAAAAAAAAAAAAAAAATTTATAAATAAATAAATAAAAGAAAAATATCAAGAAAATAATGAATTATGGAAAGTGCGTGCGTGTAGAAATTTGTTGGAAAATTTATTGGAATAAATTTTTTAGTGGTCGTTAAGTTGTGATAAATAAAAAAAATTGATTTTTAAATAATAATAAAAAATGTAAGAAGCAAACAAAGAATAATGTGCGTTAACTCTTTATCGTTAGTATTTTCCAACAAAAAAAAAAAAAAAACAAAAAAAAAAAGATATAATAATTAATCGCGAGATAATCAATAAAAAAATCAATGCTTTTATTGACTGTGTACTACAGAATTTCACAACAATTTTACAACTCAGAAACAATGCACTGCTTACTGTTAGCTCATTTATCAAAGAACACCGATTCAAATGATTTTAATTGAGTTTGAAAAATGTTTTTAGTACTTTTTATAAAACTGCATACATACACCAGTGAGTAACAAATAAAAAATGTAAATGATATTAGTAACAGTTGCAGCGCATAAATATATTGTTTCTGCAATATATATACACACACAGGCATATGCTTGAATGTGCCTACATTGTAAAAAGTATGTAGAAATTTGCATAAAAATAAAATCAAATAAATTGTCTTAAGTAAATTTTCATGTTAACTTCTTGCAAAAAAAAATATAAAAAAAAATAAAAAAAATAAAATAAACGAAAAATTAAGGAAAAATCACAAACACACTACTAACCAAATGTCTGTCGTGCCAGAACATAAAAATCAATTTAACTCAACAATAACAACTTCTTAGCGGCAACGGCAATATTAGTACGAGTAGTGAACAACAAAAACAGTTAGTATGCAAAAATACAAAAGGACCAGCCGACTGACTGATTAAATGTAATAATAAAGCGTTTTAATAACGATAGAGATAGAAATAAATGCAGCGGAAAAAAAATGAAATGTGTTTGTGAGCGGCGCTTAAAATATTCCAATGCAGTTGTAAATACCGCCAAAAAATAAATAAAAATAAAAATCAAATAAAGTGATATTGAAATTTTAATTTTGCAATGTGGAAAACTTTACCGCAGAAATAAATTTTTCGAATTCGAAGAATTTGGCGCTTTGCTATGCTATGCTAAAGTCAATTGAAAAGTTCCCAGCCTACCACACTGAAACACATTTTTTTCGTAAAATAAGTTTTTTTTATTCAACATAGTTCCCTCAAGGGTTTACACTGATTATAGAGACCCTCCTATTTTGAACTGTGCTTCAAAATTGGCCTCAGTTTCGACGATAACCTCTTCATTGGACGAAAATTTCTTCGTCCGGGTTTATTTTCCTTGAACATCTCCAAATCCTGCTCCGAATCATCAACTCGTCGTTGTTTTTGGTCAAAAGAGAAAAAGTGAATGATATGATGTACACATTCAGAGCACTCTAAAGACATCAATAGAGTGCCCTGCTATTTCAATCAATTTCAACCTCTTTTGGGCGTCCACTGCGTACACCGCCTTCGTGGCTCATTCACCACGTCTAAACTTAGCTTGATGAGTGATTTTCAGGCAGTATCCGGAGCTAAGTTATTTTTTCAGCTGTATTTTCAAAAAGCAATATTTTTTGTCAAATTTATACAAGAGTCTCTTGAAGGTTAGGACTAACTAAAAATCTATATGGATTTAATTCTAGTTGCGCCATCTATGTGTCAGGAGACTTTCCAATTGATCGTTACATCCAAGTTATCCTATTTTTGTCAGTGAAGTAGGTGAACCCTTTCCCGTAAATAAATGTTTAAAACAAATTGAACTTATTTCCTGATACAACGTCCATTTACGGGAAACAAAAGTATTCGATTCAGATTTATTATCTAAAAATTTAGACTTATTATCCAAATCGAAGCATAAATAATTTTTTCTCAATTAAATCTGTCCTTATTCACGTAAATTAATCCATAAATAAGATTTCGAGTAGGTCAGTCCCCAGTCTACTCACTTCTTAGTACTACAAAATGCAGTTCTGTCCTATCTGCGTTGTCCCAGTCGTTCGTTCGAGAAAAGGATAACCAACACAAAGAAAATAGGTGGGGACAGGGATTCCCATCAGTAAAATGTGATGGGACGCTTACGTTTAAATAGTAATGAAATAAATCAAAAACATTATAAGAAAATTAGTTGCTTATTATACGATACTTTTGGGGTATGGGCCCAGCGAAAGTTATTGCTGGGATACATCTAATCCTCTTTAAATTTGTTTACATATCTGTATATATTTATAATTATTTAGTGATTTCGAAAGTGCAGGGCTGCATTTGGACATATGTCAAACTTAACTGTAAAACCAAACATGTTTTGTTTTAGATAAAAATCAAGCATTTATGAAAATGGATCGCTTAACAACCGCCCAATGTTTTAAAATTGTTGAAACCCACTACAAATATGGTGATTCAAATGTAGCTATGTTTTGTAAGAAGTCAGGAAATTGTTATAGTTTTAAAGAAATTTGAAGAGACTGAAACGGCTACAGATATTGCAAGGTCTGTGCATCATCGTTTTGCGCGTTCCACCTCAAATATCGCTGCTGTAAGTGAAAGTGTAGCCGAATACCCGAATGTGTCTATTTCTCGACGCTCTCAAAGGCTAGGACTTTCTTACGGTCAATTAAGGCATACTTTGCACTTGGACTTACACCTAAATCAATATTAAGTCCAGCTCCCACAACAACTGAAGCCAGCTCACCATTCACAATGCCGTAGTTACGTCGATTGGGTGCTTGAACAGTAAACAGTGAAACGCGATTTTTCCAACAAAATTTTCTTCAGCGACTAGGCACATTTCTCTTTCGAGCGAAAATCAACATTTGTCAAGTTATGGCTGAGATTCTAAATGCATTTTATTGATTTATGTTTATTATTATTTCCATCGCTGCGCTTTCATATCCATATATACGAAAACATATGTATGTACACAGATAGTATGTACCTAAGTAACTGTATGCCCACTACTCACTGTCAGACCCTTCTCAGACCCACTTTTCATATGTCATCCAATAATAAAGAAAAATAATAATAATAATAATGATGTAAGTATGTACTCGAATGTATGTAACACATAATACTTGTCATTTGATACTATACTTTTAACGCAGCCTTTCTTTATTACATTCTTTCTTCTTTTTGTCGTGTCACTTTTCTTATGAAGATTACATGAACTTTACAGATATTTTTAATATTTTATTTACATGTAGCGAGGTGTGTACTCGTACATATGTACCTTTTGCCTACTTTGTTTTGTTTACAAAAGCATAATTGTGATAAATAGTTTTGTAAAGTGTAAATGAATGAAAATAAGAAAAAAATTATGTAATTTTTTATAACAGTAAATTTCATGAAGATAAAATAAACCAATTTTTTATTTCACTTCTTCCTTTTTTCGTTTACATATGATACCTCATGTTGCATCATCATCAGTCAAAAAAGGGCACTGTGGGTACATATTTATTTATTTAATGTTTACCTGTCACGTGCGTGACATTTCAATACAAATTAATGTGCGTATAATTCATTATTTATGAACATACTTATGAATGACATAAAAAAGTTGAGTAGTACGAAGAGTAGTGTGAGAACTAGTTAATATGGGACGAAATTAAACTAATTCATTTACGACTTCTGCCAGATATGGTAAAGCAAAACTTTGTCTTCGGTATAAATATTCACGTTATCTCTTTAATGTAAATGGAAACCTATTTTCGTTATCAAAAAAAAAAAAAAAAAAAAAAAAAATTCAGGTCAAAAATTATATAATAAATCAGACCCACCTTAGCGTATGTTAATATTTCCTTCATCGCATATTACAATAATAAATTCGCGAAAATTAATAATGAAATCCCTATAATTGAGCATATCAAATTACAAATTTGGTAATTTTATTTTCCGCAAAGAGAGGAAGTTCTGCTCTGCTATGAGAAACCCTTAGGGGACATTAAACTTACACTGACTACCGAAAGTGGTGAAATACATGCATATGACTACTACCTATGTATGTACATGAGTATAATGCACGGAGCACTATGTGTTTTGGTTTTGTATTCAAATATTTTCCTTTTTATGTGTTCACTTGGCGAAGGTGTGTATGAGTATGTGTAATTTATTAGCATAAAGTCGTTGACACTACTGCTTGTTGGCATTTTTTGTTATGTTTTGGTTATCAAATTCATATTTTGCCTTTATTATTGTTGTTGCTGAAATTTAAGTTATTGACTGACAGTTAACATTTAGTTTTTCAAAAAAAAAAAAGGTGTTCAACTATACTTTTTACATTCTATTAACTTTTTCTTTTTTGGATTTGTGGTTACAGTTACGTTACACTGGAAAAAAATCCGAATCACCAAAAAATAACTGCTCAGTTGAACCTATTGCTCACGTTTCCACCACAAATAAATCTTTTCTCCAACATTCTCAGTACGCGGTATGAGATTTCACATATATGTCTTAAGAATTAGAAAAATCACTCTAAGGAACTTTTTATATTATTTGGTATAATTTAATTAAGTTTAATTTTAGTTAATTTTGATTTTTATTTATTAATTTTTTTAAACTATAATCTTTTTTCTGCTATATTTTATGCGAATTTATGTTATTCTATTTTGATTTCTTTTATTTTAAATTATATGTGTTATTTTCTTTAATTTAACTTAAATAATTTTTTAATTTAATTTATTTAATTTTAAATTGAAATTTTTTTTCTAATATATAGGGTGATCCAGAGGTTCTCTAATTAAAAAAAAAACACAGAAAATTCGAATTTAACGGGGAATGTTTATTATCATTCGAAAGAACATTCTTTGGCATTTCTTTTCTGAGTATTATCTCTTTTAAATGTTGGCCTCGGCTACGTCTCAGAAGATCCATCCGTTAAGTCCAATTTTCGATGACTCGTTAGAGCATTTCGACTGGTAACAGGCAAATGACACGCATGATGTTTTGCTCCAATGCCCGAATTGAAGCGGGATTGCCCGCATAGACTCTAAACTTTACATATTCCCACAGGAAAAAAGTCTAACGGTGTGATATCACACGACCTTGGTGGCCAATCGACCGGCACAAAACGTGAAATTATCTCCTCGCCGAAGTGTTCTCTCAATAAATCCATTGATTGATGCTATGTGTGGGAAGTGGAGTCGTCTTGTTGAAAGCAAATGTCGCGGATATCGCGAGTTTCAATTTCAGGCATAGCGGTCGCCATTGACGGTTACGTTCTCACGGGCAGCGTTTTTGAAGAAATATGGACGATGATTCCACCGGCCCACAAACCACACCAAACCGTTATTTTTTCTGGATGAAGTAGCAGCTCTTGAATCTCTTCAGGTTGCTCTTCGCCCTAATTGTGTCATTTTTGCTTGTTTACATACCCATTGAGCCAGAAATGGGCCTCATCGCTGAACAAAATTTGGCTCGAAAACGTCGGATCTTCTTGGAGCTTATCCAGAGCCCATAAAGCGAAGCGATATCGCTTGGGAAGGTCGTGCGGCTTCAGTTCTTACACAAGTTGTATTTTTTACGCTTTTAATTTAAGATCTCGACGTAAAATGTGCCAAGTCGTTCCATACGAGTTCCATTCCGAGTTCCTGCAAACGGCGCCGAATCGACTCTCCACGGTCTTCGTGTACACTCTCAACTACGACCACTACATTTTCTTCATTACGTGCTGGACATGATCTATTCGGTCGAATATTACCCAATAATGAATGCTGAGTCTCAAGATGGGTGATAGTATGCTCAGTAGGCCGATTTTTTTGACCATAAGTTGAGCGAAGACACATTCATTACAAAACGTGAATTTTCGTAATAAAGTTGAATGATTTGTAAACGTTGTTCAAGCGTAAGTCTTTCCATGATTAAGTGCCAAACAATACTGCACGAAAATAACATGAAATCTTGACATGACTCACGCGCGATCTGTCAAAAAGGGCTGTGAAAAAAGTACCTCTACTTGGATGATTCTTTATATTATTTGGTTTAAATAATTTTTATTTATTTATCTATTTAAAATTAATTTATTTTAGCTTAATTTATTTGTGTTTGTTTGTGTTTTTTATTTTATTTCACTTTGTTGTTTTTGTTTATTTTATTTTATTTTATATTATTTTATTTTATTTTATTTTATTTTGTTATATATATATTTTGTTATATATATATATATATATATATATATATATATATATTTTTATATTTAATTTAAAATTTTCAAATTTTTTTTTAATTTTTTTAATTTATTTTTATTTTATTTATTGTTATTTTTTATATTTTTTTTTTAATTTTAGTTTATTATATTTTATTTTGTTTTATATAATTTAATTTTTTTAAATTAAATAGTGTTTAGTTTTATTTTTTTATATATTTTTTATTTAATTTTTTAATTTCATTTGATTGGATGTATTTTAATTTATTTTAATTACTATACTTTAATTACTTTATTTAAAAACTTACTTTGTTTTATTTTACAATTATTTATATTTTTGATTTAAATTATTTTAGTTTTAAATTTTCTTTTTTCTTATTTTAATTCAACTTCATTTTAATCATACATTAGTTTATCTTATCTTTCGATATTTTCCGGTGTAAGCTATATGGTAATAGATACATACACTACATACGTGTGCATGTGTATTTCACTTAGTACATCGTTAACCATTGCTGTCAGCCAAAAAGTCGTGGTGACGTTCAAACTACGTGTGACAACATTATTGGCTTATGGTAATCATTTGTTATATTGACGAGCATAAATCATAACTGACGGCTGTCCAAAGTGTATTTGCAGTGAAATAAAGAAAAATTAATAAAAAAAAAATTAAATAAACAAGTAAATATACAAATTGAATATGAAAATGTGCGGGTGCGCATATTCATTAAGCGTTGAATGGCAGAAAAAAATTTACAAAAAAAAAAATTCCAAAAAAAAAAGAACATGAAAAGGTTACGTAAAAAAAAAGTTCACACACATCACAGCGAAATGCGGTTTGTGTGCAAACGTTAAAAAAAAAATGCCACATCGTGAGCGAGTCTGTTTAAATGGCGCCAAAAAAAAAAAAAAAAAAAATCCAAAAAAAACCAATTTTTGTTAACTAAATGTTTGCAACAAAATTTTGGTGTTGCGATTATTTGTTTTGTTCATTTCTTGCTTGATTGCCCTGTGGCTGCTGTCTGGGAACGAGTGAGCGCCTTTTGGACTTTGGTCCAGCCTATCCCAATAAATTCGTTTTTTTTTTTGATTTTTTGGTTTCATTCATCTTTCCAATTTATGCAGAGTGCGGCCAATCAACGTGGTTAAGGAAATACGTGTAAATGGCAGGCATGACCAAGGTGTATACGTGTATACATACATACACATGCACATTCATACACATGTCATGACAGGCATAATTGGTAATAGCAGCTTTGTGAGGCAGTGCCAAACACAAATAATTTCGCATTCGTTGAAGTATTTGAAAATTTATGCTGATTTTTGCTGAAAGTAGCATTGTTGTAATCACCCATTCCCTCCTCAATTTATCATTTCATTGCACAGCAGTTAAATCACTGCGGCAACTCTAACTTAAAAATGTGCGTTGGCAATGGGAATGCTCATTTTTGCTAGTTGCGATATGAAGTTGTTGCTGCAGTGATGTATGCATGCGTTGGTCCGTCACTACCTACTGTTGATTTGTTGAGTAAACAAATTGTTTAGCAAGTCTTACTCCCAGAAATATATGCTATGCATTTACGCATGATTAACGACAACGAAATTAACGAAGTCAAGTCGGACAACTTAACTTGTTGGCGATTGAGCGCCAACAATCGTTAGCGCCGACTTCTTGGAAGGACACAAAGGCTAAACTATGTTAAAGTAATATTTTGTTAAATAATTCAAAACGTAAGGAGATATATCCATGATAATTATTTATTTAAATATTATATATATATCATCAAATTAAGTTTCCATTGAGAGTGCAAAATATTGTTACACTGCAGGAAAAAAAACCAATCAGAAACTAGTTTGCTACTAGTTTGAATTTGTACTTTTTCTAGTACACTTTCCATCCTTTTCACATGTTACAGACTGAAATTTTTAATACTGCATTTTGCAATGTAATGTTATCAATTTTATACTAGTTTAATACTAGTTTATTTGTGCATGTCGAATCTCATATCTGACAGCGATAAACTCTAACCAATCGACGGAGATCAATGTTGTTAGTCCATTTCAAATGTGTCTTGCAATTTTTACAATGGATAAAAATATCGAATTTATTAAGAATTTTTCATTGTTATTGGAATTTCGTATGCCGAATAACTGAAAATGCTACAGAAGGCTTTAGATGTGTCATAAAGTGGGCGAAAATCGCTCTAAACGGCAATCAATCATAAAACTGATATTAACATCGCTGATATGAAGGAAATACTGACTGAAAAACGTAGTTTAAGCTTGAGTGAGGTAGGTACTGAATATTGTTTTGTACCTTACGATTCAATATGTTCCAGTTTGAGCGGATGATTGGGCAGAAACAAAGTGCTTTTCGAAAATTGTAACCAAGAATCTACTCGAATTGTCCGCAGAGACGTGACTAGTAGAGAAATGAAAAAAATTAACAGAAAAATTTCAGAAAAGATCACCAATTTCATATGACCATGATTGATGGGAAAACATTCAGTGCCAAGTACAGATTCGTCTTCGTCAACATGTGATATATGAACGATCTTACTTTTTGTAGTAGAAGGTTTAATTAATAGTTAATATACCTATTTGAATCTGAATTATCAAGTCTGCACGTCTGGATTAAGTTTTTTTGAGAGTATTATAAAATTCTGAAACACATATGGTAAGCTCGCGATGCTGACACGAATTCTATTGAACAAATCAAAGGAAATATAACAGATCAATTGAAAAGTCCCGAATAGTAAAACAAATTTTTTTGGCAAAATTCATTTTTTTATTCAATATATAGTTCCTCTTAAAGGTGATACATTGGTCATAGCGGACCTCCAACTTTTCGACACCACTTTTGTACTAGGATATGTCCTTAGTTTCAAAAAAAGCCTCAGCTTCGACGCTCATCTCTTCATTCGATGAAAACTTCTTCCTAGCGAGCATTCTTTTGAGATCTTAGAACAGAAAATAGTCGCTGGGACAAGATCTTTAAAATACGATGGATACGGAAGCAATTCGAAGCTTTTTCCACTAATTTCACTGATTTGCGAAACGGTTAATTTTCTTTGTGAAACATCACCTCCTTTTTCTTCAAATGCGGCCGTTTTGAAGATTTCGTCCTTCGAACGGTACAATAATGCTATGAAATAGTTGCTTTTGATAATATTTCGTTTCTCAAGGTAATCAATGAAAATTATTTCATGCGCACACCGAAATTCAGACACCATAATCGTGCCTTTGGCGTGAAATTATGGAGCCCTGCTTTATCCATTGAAAAAACTCGGGTTTATTACATTTGAACATCTCCAAACACTGCTCCGAATCATCAGCTAGTCGTAGCTTTTGGTAAAAAGTTAGCTCGCGCGGCACCCACTTTGCATAGAAACTAAATCATATGATTAATTCTAGTAGCGCCATCTATGTGTCAGGCCGGGGACATTTCAATTGACCTGTTAGAGCAGAAAATAAGAGATGAAATGTATTTGTTGGTTGATAGAAACACAGCTGGACGGTTTTTCCAACAACCCTATTTAGTTACTCGTATTACTGAAGTAAACTATAGTTTAATATAAGTATTTAGCGTGCTTTTACGAGCATTGTCTGGGTCTGTGGATCTTATGTAATTACGGTGGCAATGGCGGATCTTCGGCCATGGAAACTGTCGAGATTTTTTTTTTAATGTATATTGGTTTTACATGCCGTGAATATCATAAACCATTTTTCTCTTCCGAATGGAGATTAAAATTATAACCGCCAGAAGTTCTCAAAATAAGTTCTCAAAATAAGATTCCTTAGATTGGAAGATTGCTGATTCCAAAAGCACCAAAAGAATTTATGAATTTTAAGCTAAAAAAACCACTGTTAAGCCGTTTAGTAATAGGAATGTCTTTAATATCCATTAAAACTTTCTAAAAAGTTTATAAAGATCAGTTCACTATGGCGAATATAAAAAATCAAAGTTACTTTGCCGACAAATGTACAAAAAACTAGAAAAATAATCAAGTAACAAATACTCGTATCGGAGAAAAAATATTTAGAACACGACCAAAGCCAAGACATTCAACGGTTATTGTTAAAGATACCAAAATTTAAGTGATAAAAATAAAACTTTTGGAAACCGTATGATTCAAAAACTGTACTCACTACTTAAGCACATAAAACGTTTATGGAAAAAAATTAAAAAAATACTCAAATATCAAAGCTGTAACAATTTTAAAATCGACGTTCAATTCAAATGGAAAATCAACATAACGAGCTTACTTGCTACTAAGTGCAACGTGAACTTTTTTGCGACAATTTAGACAATATTTTTTGAAAACTATTAAATGGTTGTAAAATTTTCAAATTCGACCTTCACTGCAACGAAGTGTTTGCCAAGAATTATTTGGCTGGTGCGTGGATGTTATATGCAGCATTATACAATTACAAAAATATCTTCTAAATACTTGACATGCCACTTTAAGATTATCTAAGATAGAATTACAAAAAGTGCCGTTAAATATTTGTATGCAGTTATTTCTTAAAGATTTAATTTTCCATCTAATGATTTAACGCAAAGCTGCTTTAAAGTTTTTGTGCAACTGTCATTCCATACGTTTGTACATGCATACATATGCATATAAATAGACGAGATAACACCGGCATAACCAAGTGCTCGTTTGGTGGAAATGACCCAAGAATGTTGATGACAATTTTTGTTATTTTGCTGAAGGTTATTTTTTATTTATTTTTCATTAAGTTCTATTTTTCGCGCTGAAAATTTTTAAGTAAAGTAACGCGAGGTTACTTGTAGACGAGTACACGCTTTGAGAGCTGTTTCAATTCACGCTGTCTGCCGCTGTTGTGTTTGCCATAGATGTCAGTCTGTCTGTCGGTATGGTTCATTTGTATTGTATTTTCTCGTTATTGTTAGTTATATTTTCCTGCTCAGTGTAAGATTTATGTATCTCTTTTATTAGGAAATATTTGTAGTTTTGTGACATTTTCAGTTGTAATCTTACAAATCCAACAAAATTTTGACAAAACATTTGATACATGATTCCTGTATGTATTGTATATAAGAGTGAACATGCGGATTTCATAATGTTAACTGGCAGAGGTTTAAAAATAAAAAATAAAAATAATAAGATAAAGACACAAATTTTGATATTTTCTTTCATTGGTTCAAACACTGGTACTTCTAAGATTATTTCAGTTCTATTGATATGACATATAGGGAGGCGTGGATTGAATTTAGGGTATATATGTATATGAGAAAAGTCTGTGCTGAAATACCGAAAAAAACCAACATAGAGTTAGCAGCTTTAGGTAACGTACAATTTCATTGGTTGGAAATGTAAACCTTACGCCCAGATCTGTCAGTTCAGTATCTACGATTAAACCAATGATAATCACCAGGTGGTGCTGTCTTGAGAAAGGGTAAGGTAAAAGTACCGTACATTTTTCTTCATGTGCTCGGTAAAAGGATAAGAGTTGCGGAGAACAACATGTGCATTAACCAATGCGCTATCGCAGGCAAATAGAAAATAGACAAAAGACAAAAGGTACATATGTGAAAGTAAAATAGTATTATGGTACATCTGTTCAAAGATTAATGTGAATTTCATATTTTCTCAAAAAAAAAAATTATTTATTCAGTGATTGCCATGTTGTCCCTCCGAAGTAATTATATTTATATCAAAATTATTGTATTGTATTTAGGATTAAATATTAATTCTCTTAACTATAAAATCAGTTATGTATGGCAGCCTTATGATTTGGTCTTCCAATGTCGATGATTTTTCACTTACGTGTGAAGAAACCCACATTTTACGATCTTAGATGATTTTTGACGGTTTTTTTTGATCAAACCCTTTTTTTTTTTTTTGAACAATTCGTTAAAATGGGGTAAAAATAATTTAATAGTCCTAACTGGCCGGTTCCCAAAAAATTTTAATACAGGTTCGGTTGAAATATCTCAATGATTGAGTGACAGACAGACATGGCTAAATCTGCTCAGCTCATCATTCTGATACCATCGATATAAATTTTGGTGGGAACCTCTTAGAAACTACGGACCACAGTCAATATGCCACTTCATATTATAGAACATTTGTGATATCTCAAGGAGTTACAGAACTCATCTGTTCTTAAACTTTTAAGACGAATCGAACGAGTAAAGGTCCTTCATTTTAAGTCCTGAAGCGAAACTTAACTGTTTTTAATCACAATATATGTATAAATCTCTGAACCGTGTAGAGGTAAGTTGGAAGAGCACTGAAAACATTTTCGAATAAAAAAATCCGCCGGAAATGTCATATTTATGCAAGTTCCATTGCAATCTAGCATTTTATTCTCAAATAACCATTAAAACGTGCAGCAATGAGATAAATTCTCGAAATTTGCGGAAAAATCCGGTAGCCAAGAATAAACAGCTTAAATCGGAATGAAATAAATATTGCATTTACAAACAGACATTAAAATGCCAAAGTGGCATGCAACATTAATTTCATTGGAAAATCTCACAGCTGTAAAAGTAAACAAAGCTAAATTTGCACATGAAACACAAACAACACAAACAACAAAGGCAAAAACTGCTGATCGATTAAAAGAATGAAATTTCAAACCTAAAAGAATTTTGAATGAAGCATGAAAAGAAGAAAGGCAAATGAACAGAGTTGTATGTATGTATGCATGTACGTGCGCATGAGTGTGAAACTGAATATAAACACATAATTTCCGCTCGATCTACCAGAACGACCATAAGCTGCATAAGCTCCTCAGCCACACCTACGAAAATATTTACTTAAAGCAAAAACAAGAAGAAGAAAAGGCATAAGCAATACGCAGCAGTAGCCAAGGAATGTGACGCATATATTTACATACATACATATGTATATACAACAAGCAGATCCGCATGCAAATGGCAAGAGTGTTAACGCAAGTGCGGCAGGCATGAAAGACACTGCAGCGGCAAAAGTAGCGACTGCACTTAAGTGTGCGCGCAAAAGTGCTCAAGAATAGAGCTGCCAAGCGACTGTTACATTTAATTTTTGTTTTTTTTTCCACTTTTGCGAAATTTTTTGCCAACCAAAATTGTTGTTATTTACTTATTTATATATATTTTTTTCGCATATAATGATCAGTATGGCGATGCTTACATTCAAGACACGATGGATAGGCACTCAAAATAGATCAGGTCTAGGCTGTTCTGGTTTGATGAATATGAGGAATGCGCTTGCTGTGCTGTCTTGTCGAAGTTTGCCATAACAAAAAACTCTGTAAGCAAATAATATTTCAGCAATCCACTTGAATGCTCATTGAAACGAAGATCAGAAGTAAAGCGGCAGGCAGCAGGCGGCATGTTGCTTTTGACACCCATTCGAGGCAGACGTCAATGCAGTGGCGGGTGTGTTGCTGACAAAATATGCAACATGCAACGGGAACTATGTAAACAAAACAGCGCATCAACAGCGAAATTGGTGATGTTGAAACTTCAAAAAAAAAAAAAAAAAAAATTATTCCTAAGCATATTTGCGTATAAAGTAGTGAAAAAAATATGTAAATATTGCTAAAAGATTGGCTGTCAGCAATAGCTTTGATTTCCATTGAAAACTGCCAAACAAAGTTTCCATAAAAGCAGAATTATAAGGAAATTATTTGAAGTGTTAGAAATGGATTTTGAATTATTTGGAATTATTTCATGCTGAATAATGTACGTCAATCTGTCTTTAAGATGTAACTGCAGCCAAATGCAATATTTATTTTGCAGAGTGTATTAAAAAAATATCATTTCCGTTGATAACAACATCAAATGATTCTAGTATAACATGAGAGGCGATAGAAAATGGGAGGATATGTTAGAGTTACCCTATGATAATTTTTAGCGGATGAAAAAAGTCAAAGTAAAATCCCCGATTATCAAGAAAGTGAATCAGAAGTCCTTGCCACAAGTACGCACAGCTAATATGGAGTATTACCGTGAAGCCTTTGGGTGAAGCAATACGAAATTAATGCTCTAAATTGTGTATAATTTTGCACCACGATAACGCACATACTCACTTACCATTGCTTTTTCTGTAATTTTCTTGGACAAAAAATATCACTGTCTCAGCCGCTGTATTCATTCCCCCCATTTGTTCCCCTGTGGTTCTTGCTGTTCTCAATATTTAAGAGATTCATGAAATCCCGAAATTTTCTGACGATTAAGCAGAGAATCGTTGCTGAAAACGTTAAAGGAGATACCAAAAAATTCACCGCATAACTGATTTTAGGATTAAAAAATCATATCTGAAATAAAGGGTGATCCTTTTCGAAGTTCCACACGTTTTTAAAGAAAACAAAAGCAGAGAAATCTCAAATTTAATGGGGAATTTTTATTACCATTCGAAAGAACATTCTTTGGCATTTATTTTTTGAAGATTATCTCTTTCAAATATTGGCCGCGGTTACGTCTCGGATGGTCCATCCGTTGAGTCCAATTTTCGATGACTCGTTCGAACATTTCGACTGGTAACTGCCAATGACACTCGTGATGTTCTGCTCCAGGGCCTGAAACGAAGCGGGATTGTCCGCATAGACTTTAGACTTTATATATCCCCACAGGAAAAAGTCTAACGGTAAGATCGACCGGCCCAAAATGTGAAATTATCTGCTCACCGAAGTGTTCTCTCAATAAATCCATTGATTGATACGATGTGTGGGAAGTGGCGCCGTCTTGTTTAAACCAAAGGTTATCATGGCGCGATAACGTTCGCCATTGACGGTTACATTCTCATCGGCATCATTTTTGAAGAAATATGTACAGATGATTCCATCGGCCCACAAACCATACTAAACCACTGCTTTTTCTTGAGGACTTTCTTCAGGTTGCTCTCCCGTAATTTTGCTTGTTTACATACCCTTTGAACCAGAAATGGGCTTCATCGCGGAACAAAATTTGGCTCGAAAACGTGCTCAAGACCGAGTTTTTGCATCAATATGTGACAATGGATGAAACATGGCTCCGTCATTTCACTCCGAAGGCCAATCGACAGTCATCCGAGTGGACTCCACACGATGAACCCGCTCCAAAGCGAGGAAAACCGCAAAAGTCGGATATCAAGGTTATGGCGTCTGTATTTTGAGATACGTGAGGAATAATTTTCCTTGACTACTTTGAAAAACAAAGCACCATCAACAGCGACTATTACATAGCGTTATTGAAGGACGACATCGGCGAAAAACGGCCGCATTCGAAGAAAACGAAAGTGCTGTTTCACCAAGGCAATGCAACGTGTCACATATCAATGAAACCGATGACAAAAATCCATGAATTGGGTTTAAAATTGCTTCCGCATTCACTGTATTTTCCAGATCTGGCCCCATGCGACTATTTACTGTTCTCAGATCTCAAAAGAACGCTAACTGGAAAGAAATTTTAGTCGAATTAAGAGGGATCGCCGAAACCGAAGCGAGAAGGATAAATCGTATTGCAAAAATGAAATCGAAAAGTTGGAGTTTCGCGATAATCAAAGTATCACCCTTGAAAGGAAATATGTTGAATAAAGAATGAATTTTTCCAAGAAAATGTGTTTTACTATGGTAGGCCGGGGGCTTTTCAATTGACCTTTGTACATGAAGTGCTTCAATATATTCGAATAAAATAATGAATTCTAACGGTTTCAGTAATTTAGAGTCGAAAGAAGTTTTTTATTTAAATTTGCTTCTACCTATTGAGCCATTTTATTTACATATTTGTAATATCTTCACGGAATACGGTTTATGAAGGTAAAAAATGCACACTTCATAAATCAAATTCACACCTCAAAAGTACGTTTTATAAGCATAAAAATAGTTTATTATTAAGAATAATAAGAAAAAAGCTTTCATTATATTTCTTTTGAAAATTGTTCTATGTCCATAACTTCATAAAGTATTTGAGCTTTACAATAAGAACTGTATAAAGATTTTAAAACAATATATTCCTATAAGCGTTGCAAATAATTATTTTTAACTATAAAAAGAGGAAATGTCATTATGAATTTTATGAAAAAAACAATAAAAGTCAAATGATTTGCATATAATTTAGTACAAATATGTAATGTAACAAAGAGGGAGGAAAGGAAAAATCTTTTTGTTGCACTTGAAAGTAAAAAAATGAAGAAAAAAAAATCACAGACACATGAGTCATAGCTTCACCAACGGGCCATAATGCGGACGCCTAGCGATATACGCGTACATACAAAGGCGGCAATGTTAATTAAAATGCAACACACATGACTGCAAAGGTGTACATATGTACATATGTAAGCTTGAATATAAAGCTTTTCAGCCATTATGTAAGTATGCCACACATATTAACCCTTTTTCGTATTGTTTATACTCCGTATATTGTACTTACCAATCCCGAGTTAAAATTGTATGTAAGAAATACAAAGTAAAAATTTGCAAACGACCACACCTCGACTGTAATGGACTTACCTGCAAAAGAAAAGATTTGAAAAAAAAGAAACAAAATTAATTTAAATTGCAAACAAAATATTCGTGCAGGAGATAAATTAGTTATTTTTCATATTTTTATTTTCTTTTATATTAAAATTTGCCCATTTCAATGCAGAAGATGATAGAGGGAATATGGGGTATATAGTGGGTAGATCTAATAGTGGAACAAGACGGTTCATATTCTTTTGAAGTAAATATAAGTTGAGGAGTTTGGCTCTGCTAGATAATTATAGGATGGGTTTTTTCGATTAATATTTATTTCCTTGACACGCGAAAGCAAAGCTCAAATCTACACAATTCGTCTTTAAAATCTTTTTCTTTCTAGGTTTCTTATCACAATGCATTGAGATGATCTATCGATACGGCGTCCTTAAAACAGTTTCAAAAACGAAAGTGCCTACAAACTCTTCAAATTAATTAATATAATTCAATTTAATCCTCTAAAGACTATGAAAACCTATGCTCCAATGGCGAACTAAATGTGACTATAATCTTTGTGAGATTCCGTAAAACAAGTGGTTTTGGAATCTGTTTTACTTTCAAAAATCTTTGAAAAAGGCGTTCCGTGAATATAAATGTTGTATGTGGAAGTGGGAATTTCCGAGCTAAAGTCAACCTCTAAAATTTCTTCACATGAGATTTTAAGATGACGAGCCGTTGGAAGAAAGAATCTGATGAAGTTGCGCGTAGAAAAAAGCGAAAGCCAGTAGATGCTCCACTGTAAATACGTGGTCTGATTATCTGTAGACGGCTGGACCTATGACATCCATAGACACAGCAGCTAGATCTTTCGGTGAGGAAATTAAAGGCTTTCCGGCAGATGAGAATAAAAAATGTTTCAAAAACTGGAAAAAATATTAGAATAAGTGCATTGCAACCGGGTATTAATTAGAAAGCGATGAAATAGATTTGGAAGAATAAACGTTTATTTTGCTTGTTATATACCGGTTAGCACTCCCACGAGCAAAGTAGCGAGATCTTTTGCTCAAAATTAATCAGTAAAAGTTCAGTTAAGTTCTTTTCAATACCAGGATCAAAATTCTTATACGTTGTGAGTATTTTTTCCCACTTTAGTGGTAAACTGGAGGTGATGGAATCATCTATGCACTTTCTTCTGAATTAAACTGAGGCTAAGACTGAAAATGCTCGGCTTACTTACATACGTTTGTCAACTTGGAAGAAAGAACAGACGTTGGTACTACTCGCATTTGGTGATTTGTGATATGCAATAACCGGTTCAACGAAGCACTTTAAAGTGACATTGCACCGAACAGCCACCTTACACTAACCAAGCCTTACCTAATGGCAATGGCTGGAAAAACAAGTGAGAGTTATGCTCCTCTTAAAAAGGGACATGTTTTGGACATGATAGATCCGTTATCAAAGAATTAAAGAAAAATAATTAAAGAATTAATTTTTAAAGTTAGCAATAAATTTCTGCCTTTCTTCAGCATCAGTTATATAATCAAAGATATTTCAAAACCAACAAAACCGAGCACAGTTTTCACGATCTACCCGTTCTAAGAAATCGTAAAAAATACTTCTTAAAGCAAACCACAATAAGCGGGGATCAACTTCAGTTGAATTTATGCAATCTTCTTCGTTTATTACTTTCATTCATGACACTTTCGTCACTTTTCGCAATCATTTCCCACCATACTACAATGACACTCTCACGCATACACTCGTAGACTTAAAAAGCTCATAAAACGCAGATTAATTACAAGCGACAAATGATGCCTTCAACACTAGCCAGCAGCTAGCAGCCAGCAGCCGGCAGCAACCACTCAGAACCCCAATAGCAGACACTTTCCATCACATCAACCACCATAACACCACCAGCAGGGAGAGCGATCATTAAAATCTTCATTGAATTAGATGGAGGGGGGAAATAAAATAAAGAGATTTTATTGCAAAAAAAAAAAAAAGACCAAACCAAATTAAAAACAATAAAAAATTGAAAAGTAAAACCAACAGAAAACGCGCTACACACAAATGTGTTACTTGAGATAACCCAGAAATTGAAATTGAATGTGTGATCAAGTGCTCAAGTACTACAGCAGAAGACGCTGATCAAGTGCTCAACAGAAGAGTAGAGTTGGTGGAGGGCTGTTGGTGTATGACTTAAGTACTTATTACAGCGAAATTTATAGTATAGTAAAGCTGAGTTCAATAAAAACGTACATCAAAATGAACAGTAAGAGTTTATATGATTCAGTGGAGTCTACACTACATAACTACGTCTGAGACAACCGACAACACTCTTCTTGCGCACAGTATGCAATTACATTCTACGAAGTTTATGTTCTCCACAGTGGCCCATCAGACGGCGACGGAGCAGATCATCTGTGCTGATCCGTCAGCTAAAACACAACATGTGGTAGCTAGTCAGGTCAGGAAGATTTCATAGGACTGTCGAGGGGTTAGAGGTAGAAGAAGGAATCAAGTAATGCAGACGAACTGGTTTTGTACTTTATAATGTGAAATTCTGACGTTCATATATACGTACATATAAGATGCAATACTAACAAAACTTTATTTTATAATATGCCGTAATGTGGCGATTTCGTTACATAAGCTGTTCGAATGAAGCTGCTACACGCTTGGCGGGTTTATGATTTGGTAATCAGCACGTAATGCAAAGTGCGAATGGCTGAACGAGCTGCGTGGTTTCTTTAGGAATGACATGTGTACTTAGGATAGGAAATATGGAAAAATTATTTTTAAAAATTAAAATAAAATAAACCAAATTAAAATAAAAATATAGAAAGAAAAATATAAAATAATAAAAAATAAAATTAAAAATATAGTTAAAAAGGTATAAAAAAATATATACAAGAAACAAACAAAAAATTAAGTTAAAAAATATTACAAAAAATAAAAACAAAATAAAATTAAAATAAAATAAATAAAATACAATAAAATAATATCAAATCTAATATAAAAAAAAAAAAAATTAAAAAAATAAAATTAAAAAAATAAAATTAAATAAAAATAAAGAATAATATATATATATATGTATATTTATATAAAAATTAAAGAGGCAAAATAATATAAATTTTTAAAGCTAAATAACATAAAAATAAAATAAAAATATTAAAACGAATAAAAAAAATATATAAATAAAATAAAATTAAAATGAGGAAAAAAATAAAATAAAATACAATATAAAAAAGAAGTAAAGAATATAAAATTTTTAAATTAAATAACATGAAAATAAAAAAATAAAAAAATTTAAATATTTAAAACTTAATTAAAAAAAAATAAATAAATAAATAAATAAAATGCAATAAAATAAAATAAAACAAAATAAAATAAAATTAAATAAAAATTAAATTTAAAAAAAAATAAGAAAATAAAAAATTTTAAATTCAATTAAAAGAAATAAAATAAATTTAAACAAAATGCAATAAAATAAAATAAAGTAAAAAAAAAATATTTAAAAAAATAAAATTTAATTGAATAAAATGCAATAAAATAAAATAACATAAAAAAGTAAAAAAAATAAAATGAAAAAAAAAAATAAAATAAAATAAAGTAACATAAAATATAAAAAAATGGAAGAAACAGAAAAAAATAAAATTTTTAAAAAAATTATAAAATAAAAATTACAATTAAAAAAAAATTAAAAAAATTAATAAAATACAATAAAATAAAATAAACAAAATAAAATAAAATAATTTAAACAGAATAACATAAAAAATAAAAATAAAAAAAATTTTGAAAAAATTTACAAAAAAAATTAAATAGATTTGAAAAATAAAAAAACTGAATAAAATGCAATGAAATAAAATTAAGTAAGATAAAATTAAATTAAATAAAGTTAAGCAACAAATAAAATAAAATAAGAATAGATAAAATAAAATAAAATAAAATAAAATAAAGTAAAAAATAAAATGAAATAAATAAAATTAAGTAAAAGAAAATAAAATTAAATTAAATTAAAAAGATGAAACGAATAAAAGGAAAGAAAATACAACACAGTACAATAGAATAGAGCTAAGTATTCAATAATAAAAAGCAAATTAAAAAAATTAATGAATGGGGAAAATATAATAAAAAAAGGAATAAAGTAAAATAAAAATTATTAAATTTAAAAAAATTAAAAAAATTAAAAAAATATTTCGAAAAATATATTTAATGAGGAGCAATTGCTCGTCTTAGGTTTCGCTACAATCTTCCAGATTTAAGGTTATTCTGCAATGGAGGTTGGATCTCAGATGATTTGATTTCGTTACTAGTATATATTTTATAAAATTTTCAATTAGGGCTATCTTAGAGAGCGCTTAGAGTACGATTAAAAACCAAGACCACATTCGAACTCCCTGTAATAACTCTATTGTTGAAATAGCTTATTGGAACCCCCATTTGACTAACATATATTATGTACATAAAATTCGAAAATTTACATTTGACAGCAAACATTTAAACACATATTCATTTCTATTTTCAAATAGTGGGTGGTCAATGCACTCCGTTGACTTTTTGTGCCTTCGCATATTAAAAATCGACTTCGTGCTGTGGCCATTAATCTTGACCATGCATTGGCCACACAACGCACAGGTCAGCCAGCTCGTTCAATACATTCATGGTCAAATGAAAAAAAAAAATAATGAAAAAAATGAAAAGGAAATAAAAATGTTAGAGAAAAAAGCAAAAGTTGTGTAAAAATTGGCAATAAACACTATTTTTTTCCCGCGTTGGGCGCGTCTCTGGCATTTGAAGCAATAACAGTGTAAAATGTTAGTTCCTGTGGGTGGCCGGCCACTCATAAATATGTATCTAGTTGCAAGTATATGACAGCTTGTTTGTTTGTTAGAAAAGTCTGTTATATAACCAAATAAAAATGTATGTACATTTGTTAAAAAAAAAAGCCTGCAAATAGAATCTTTGTGATTTCGTTACTCTTGCAAAGAATAAAAATGCTCTAAAATTTGTGTAATTACATGCATGAAGTCTCTTGTATAGAACTTTATGGCTGTCACAGTCGGATGAGGTCCACGTTTTTATCGTAAAATTTTATGTGCATCTGGTAATCACTACAGAAACAAATACAAGCGTTCAAATAATGTAGAAAGCAAATACAATTCAAATACTTTTTTTTCTTTTATTGTCGATTTTTTATGCCGATTCAAAATTGCATCATTGTTTTAATAATCGTGAAACTCTCATAACATTCAATGTCAACAGTTATCGACATTATAATTTATGCACTGAACGAAAAAAATAACAACAATAAAAGCGAAATTCACAAGAACTACTTGGGAGAATATTTCATTGCTTCTCATTCCGTAAACCGCAGAGTGGCCGCCAAAAAAACAAGCAACGTTGATAGAAAAATAATAATTTTTGATTTTGAAAAAAAAAAAAAAAAAAAAAAATTAACTATCTGTTATCTTAATATATACTGAAAACATTATATTCAATTGTTGCCACAAACTCCTAGCTGAGCATCATCACTTGTCACTTTCAATGCCGCGCAACTCCACACAAAAATTCTGCGCTTTTTGTGCTTCATGCCTTTGGTACCAGGAAGTAAACGAACCGTACGGTCGCACACATTCGATTTTGCAATGAAAGAACCCTTTATTATTATTTTCAATTTTTTTCTGCTCTTTTTTTCCACACTTTAGTTCACGATCAGCTGTGAACTTCATTGAAAATTTATTTTTCTTTCATTGTTCCTCCATTGGGTTTTTCTCTACAAGATTTGTTTGCTTTCATTGCGGTTTTCATTTCACACGCTTGTCTGCTGCTGACAACGTAAGAACCAGTTCTGTCTTTATTTGTCCATAAACGTGCGATCAGGAACCCTAACCCAACTCTGTTTGTGGGAATGGATTGGTCTAGCATGTCTAGAAAATGTATTTATAAACATACATATAATTGTATATACATATGTATGTATATGCATGAGTATGTTGTATTGATTTGATTGCTCGGCATGAAGATGAGGTCGTTACAAGTTCTTCAATTGTTTTTGTTGCCACAGTGGTTGTTGAAGTTCAATCACTTTTTCTTAGAACTTTAACTTTGTTACTGCTGTATGTATGTACATTCATAAGCTGGTTACTTGTTAGTTTGTTAGACAAAGTAGCTCATAAAGGACTGACGGCGAGCAGAGTGTGTAAATATTGAAAGGGCATTACTCGAAATAAAAATACTTCATAATAAGAAAAAATTAAATATTATTATTAAAGTAAAGTAAAATGAAAAAAAAAAATAAATAAATTAAATAAGAAAAAATAGAGATTTATATAAAATAAAATATCAAAAAAAAAAAAATTAATAAAATAAATAAAATAAAATAAGATATGTTAAGTTAAATTAAAAAAAGATAATTAAATTAAATAAATTATAAAATAAAATATATAAATTAATAAGCCATAAAATTAAAAAAATTAATTTAAAAATAAAACGAAAAAAGATTTAGAATAAAATAAAATACAATAAAATTAAATTAAAATCAAATAATTAAAAACAAAAATACTTTAACTAACTGCATGAATAATAAAAAAAATTAAAAAACAAAAAGCGCAGCTCATAAAATAAATTAAAATAAATTAAGTTAAATAAAAAAGGGGAAAAATAATATAAATTAACATAAAAATATTAAAATAATATAAACTAAAAACATAAAATAATAATAATTAAAAAAATAATATAATAATAATTAAAAAAAACAACAAAATAAAATAAAATAAAATGAAATGGGAAAATAATTAAATTAAATAAGAAAAATAATATAATAATAATACAATACAAAGAAAAAAAAAGTAAAATTAAAATGAAATAAAATAAAATAATATAAATAATATCAAGAAAATAAATTTATTTAAAGTAAATAAATTATAAAATTAAAGTAAGGGTGCTCCGAGTAGATGTACTTTTTTCAATAGCCTTTTTTTGACAGATCATGTGTGATTCGTCTCAATTTGTCATGTTAGTTTTGTACAGTATTTTTTGGCATTTCATCATGGAAAGACTTACGCCTAACAACGTTCACAAATTATCCAACTTTATTACGAAAATTCACGTTCTGTAAAGACTGCCTACTGAGAATACTATTCGCAACACCATCACCCATCTTGAGACCCAGCATTCATTATTGGATAATATTCGACCGACTAGACCACGTCCAGCAGGCAATGAAGAAAATATAGCGGCCGTAGCTAGGCCGTGGAGAGTCGATTCGGCGTCGTTCGCAGCAACTCAGACTGGCATATGGAACGACTTGGCGCATTTTACGTCGAGATCTTAAATTGCAAGCGTACGAAATACAGCTTGTGCAAGAATTGAAGCCGCTTGACCTTCCCAAGCGACATCGCTACGCTCTATTGGCTCTTCAAAAGTTCCAAGCAGAGCCGACGTTTTCGAACCAAATTTCGTTCAGCGATGAGACCCATTTCTGGCTCAATGGGTATATAAACAAGCGAAATTGCCGCATTTGGAATGAAGAGCAATCTGAAGAGACTCAAGAGCTGCCTTTTCATTCAAAAAAACAGCATTTGGAATCAAGAGCAATCTGAAGAGACTTAAGAGCTGCTATTTCATTCAGAAAAAACAGGGGTTTTGTGTGGTTTGTGGGCCGGTGGAATCATCGGTCTATATATCTTCAAAAATAATGCCTGTGAGAACGTAACTGTATATGGCGGCCGTTATCACACCATGATAACCGAATATTTGTTGCCTGAAATTGAAGCTCGTGATCTCCGCGACATTTGGTTTCAACAAGACGGCACCACTTCCCACACATCGCATCAATCAATGGATTTATTGAGAGAACACTTCGGTGAGCAGATATTTTCACGTATTGGGCCGGTCGATTGGCCACCAAGATCGTGTGATATCACACTGTAATGTAAAGTCTAAAGTCCGTGCGGACAATCCCGTTGCGATTGAGGCCTTGGAGCAAAACATCACGCCTGTCATTTGCAGTTACCAGTCGAAATGCTCGAATTAATCATCGAAACTTTGCCTCAACTGATGGACTATCTGAGACGTAGCCGCGACCAACATTTGAAAGAGATAATCTTTCAAAAATAAAACGTTCTTTCGAATGATAATAAACATTCCCCATTAAATTAGAATTTTCTGTGTTAGTTTTCTTTAAAAACGTAGGGAATCTCGAAATGGGTCCGCCTTTATATAGTTTAAGAAAGAATAAAATAAAATTAAATAAATTTGAAAATGAAATATACAAATTAAAAACCATAAAATGATTTAAAGTAAATTAAAATTAAAAATAACATAAATAATTAGAACAAAACTAAATCCGAAATCTTTATACCTTTCAGGAACTTATCAAATTTATTGCAAATTGCAAAATTCGATTTCGATGACTTTCAGTGTCATAATATTAATTTGAATTTACGTCTGTAGAATACCAAATTTCACTCTATAAGATGCTTTTTTTTATTTTTTAGCCAAAACATCATATCTGAAAATATCGGTTATACGGCGCTATATGATATAGTATTCCGATTACAACGATTTTCACTAGCAATATGGAATTAAAATATGCAAAAATAATGTTGTGATTGCTCCACAATTTATCAAATTCAGAAAATAGCACAAAACTCATAATTCATTTGGCATTTGAAATTTCCCCACCAAAACGTTCTTGCAATAAAAAATACAAATGCCGGCAAATACAATGTTAGCATGTTTCTCGATAACACGAATACAAGCCAAAAACATAAAAAACAAGCCAGACAGAAATCGAAAGAAAAAATCAACCACTAGCAGAACAGTTTTATGTAACCAAGTTCAATGGCACGAAAGGACTTTTATTTGAGTGCTTAGTTGAAATTGTAAATTTTGTAATAAAAAAAAGCTTTTGCTTTTCCATCGTATAGATCTATATGATGAATATAACAGCAATTTTAGCTACAAAGTTGGTTCGCTTGATGGATTTCTGTAACGTTGAAGTGGTAAGCGTAATTAATTTGATGTTGAGGGTGTGGTCTGTGAGTGGTGAAGTTTGGCAAAAAATAAAGTGAAGTTGTAAAAAGTTAAGTTTATTTGCTTTAATTGTGTGAAGGCTTGACTTGTATGTAAGTGTTATCTTTGGAGAAATATAATATAACGCGGGAAAAAAAGAAACTTGCAAAAAACACAAGCAGCGAAGGGAGTAGTATTTATGGTATTTACTTGCAAGAAGTTTTATTTGTCAAATCACTGTTTAGTCAAGCTCTCTACATTCACTAGCCAAAAATTATTACAATTAAGCTTGATTGAGAGTTTAAACTATGAGTTGTTACCTCACTGGCTTCTGTTATTTAAATGAGTTTCTTCTTTAAATAGTTTTTTTTTTGTTTTGAGTAAAGAAACATGACATTTCAGTGAAAGCTTATTATTGTTATTTTACTTGATTGCAATTTGTCACGAAGCGAAACAGAAATTTTTATTAGTTCAATAAAATTGAAAAGAAAAAAAAACGAATGAAACTTACTGTTGCTCTAGTTGGTCACATACATAATTTTCTCCTGACTAGTGCTTAATGCCAAAGTGAACCTTTACTAATACAAATATTTATAATAAAACGTTACATATCAAACTTGTGCCGTGAATTACGATTTTCTCATAAAAATTCATACGAGTGACTTTATTTAAATGACTTAATTTCCATAGTAAAAATTTGCTATTAAAATTTTAAAAACTTTGACAAGTTTAGCACGAAGTTTTGCTTAAAATAAAATAGTAAAAAAAAATATTTATAATTATTAAAATAAAAACTAATAATTATTAAAATAAAAATAGAAAAGATGCATGCATAAAGAGAAAGGTAAAATTCCAGGTCATTACGCCCTGGAAAGTGGTATGGTATCATTTTTAAGATTTTTTCTTATAAAACTTTTACCAGCGGGAAAGCTGATTTTCAAATTTTGCTGTTTAAAATGGCCAAAACTGTTAAAAAAATGTCGCATCAATTCCTTATAAAGTGTGTTTTTTATAGAGGTATAGAACTTTAAGTTGGCATTACTTTTCAAGATGGCGACCGATTTAACAGCTGTCAAGTGATTTATTCTCAGTTTGGTTTGGCAATTCATCATGAATAGACTCACGCCTGAACAACGCTTGCAAATAGTGCAATTTTATTTCGAAAATAATGGTTCTGTGCGGAAAACGTATCGCGCACTACGTCCATTTTAGCGATGTTTAGCGATGAAGCGCACTTCTGGTTGAATGGCTACGTCAACAAACAAAACTGCCGCATTCGGAGTGAAGGTAATCCTCAAGTGTATGTTGAAACACCGTTACATCCAGAAAAACTGACTGTTTGGTGCGCTTTATGGGCTGGTGGAATCATTGGTCCGTACTTTTTCAAAAACGATGGTGGCCAGAACGTTACAGTCAATGGTGATCGGTATAGGGCCATGATTACTAACTTTTTCATTCCTGAATTGAATAACCATGATGTCCAGGAGATGTGGTTTCAACAAGACGACGCAACATGTCGCACAGCTCGTGACACAATAGATTTATTGAAAGACACGTTTGGTGACCGCCTAATTTCACGTTTTGGACCTGTGAATTGGCCTCCAAGATCTTGTGATTTAACACCGCTAGACTACTTTCTGTGGGGCTATGTAAAGTCATTGGTCTATGCGGATAAGCCACAAACGCTTGACCATTTGGAAGACAACATTCGCCGTGTTATTGCCGATATACGGCCACAAATGTTGGAAAAAGTCATCGAAAATTGGACGTCCAGATTGGACTACATCCGCGCCAGCCGTGGCGGTCATATGCCAGAAATCATATTTAAAATGTAATGCCACAAGATTATCTTTCGGATAAATAAAATTCATGTCAATCGAATAATCCGTCGATGTTTTATTGCAACTTCAAGTTCTATATCTCTATAAAAAACACCCTTTATAACGAACTCATAACTCTCTTCCAATTTTTTCACTTCAATGACAAATAGGTGAGTATCAAAAGGAGATGAAAAATACCCCCCACAATTTATACCAATTTTATCAGAATAACAAGTTATGTCCGTCTGTCCGTCTGTCCATCTGTTTGAACGCAAACAAGTCTCTAAATTTTTAGGATATTTCAACTAAGTTTGGAAAGCAGATGGTACATTTGCCGGACCCGGCCAGATGGTGCCACTTTAGATACGAGGTATGTTCAAAGGAAGACATGGAGTTTTTGTTCACTGTTTTCTTTGATTACAATGGTATGGTGAATCATGAGTTCTTGCCAAAAGATCGTACAGTTGATAAGGAATACTACAAGGAAGTTATCCAACGTTTGCTTGAAGCAATATTGCTCAAACGATCGGAATTGTGGAAAAACAAATCGTGGATTCTGCATCACGACACCACACACAATGCACCAGCTCACACATCAATGCTAATTCGTGATTCTTTTTTGTCGAAAACAAAACCGTAATCAGCTCTCAACCGCCTTATTTACCAGATTTGGCTCTATTCCAAAAACTAAAGAAACTAATGAAAGGAAAGCATTTTGCCACGATGAGATCAAGTCAGTATCGAAGAAAGAGCTGTGGCCATACCGAAAAGCGCATTTCAGAAGTGCTTCGAGGATTGGAAAAAGCGTTGGCACGAGTGTATTATATCGGAGGTGGGATTACTTTGAAGGAGACAAAATAGATATTGATGATTAAATAAGTACTTTTCAAAAAAATTCAAAATTCACCTATTCATTTGAACACAACTCGTATATACGATCGATTTTTAATATTTGAAGCTTTGTGCAATAAATTCGTCAGAAAAGCATCTAAGAGTATGCAATAAGGTATTATAGGCATATTTAAGAATTGCAAATTAGTACCGAAAATCATCGAAATCGGATGGCTATATCATAAAGCCCCCATATAACCGATTTGCGCAGATATAAAGCTTTGCGTCAGAAGCCCTTCAGAAAAGCATCAAAGGGCGCGAAATATGTATGTTACAGAAGCAAATTCAAAATAATATTGACTGAAAATCATTCAAATCGAATTTTATAATTTCATATGTACATGAAAGGTATAAAGACTTCGGCATGGCCGAAGGCGGCCTTTCTTTTCTTACTTATATTTTTTTATTTCATACATATTTTTATTTGATTTTTCGATTTATTTATTTTATTTTAAAAAATTTTTAAGTTTTATTGAATTTTTTTAAATTTTTTTTATTTATTTTAAATTATGTTTTTTTTTTTTAAATTTAATTTTTTTTATTTTAAATTTTATTTGATTTTAATTAAATTTTCTTATTTAATTTTATTTTATTATTTTGTATTTTATTTTATTTTAATTCGTTTAATTTAATTTAGGTTAATTTAATTTAATTTAATTTTTATTTTTATTTCTATTTTTTTATTTTTTGTTTAATTTTAATTAAATTTGATTTTTTTTAATTTAGTGTATTTTATTTTATTTTTCTAAAGTTTTTAATTATTTTGTTGTTGTTGTTTTTTATTAGCTTTTATTTAATCTTCATTTCTTTTATTTTTTATTTCCTTTTGTTTTAATTTAATATGTTTTGTTTTCAAATTAATGAATTTTTTTGGATGAATATCTTTTTTAATTTTATTTTACTGTATATAAAATATTTTTTTGTATAGTAATTAGTTTAAATTTTACATTTCATTTTAACTAATACTTAAAAACGTGATTTTTCTCTCCCCTTCTTAATAAAAATTTTCCTCTCGAGGTCAGAGACTTATGTACTTATAGTTAATGGATACACCATTTCCATATCCACTATTTCAATTTCGGAATTCTCCACATTTTCCATTGCACATTGAACGCTTATTAGCGCAACAACAACAAAAATGACAGCAACAACAACGCTTGATTTAGCCTTGAATTATTCAAATACGCAACTGTGACTTGCATTGCAATTAGTTGCGTACATTACATACTAAACATACTGACGTGCAACAAAACAATAAATGCGCATAGAAAAACGCATAAATAAAATTGAAAATGAAGGAAAATGAAAGAAAGAGACGCTCAAAAGTATGATTCAACAAATCGTTGAACGGAAAGTTGGAAAGATAAATTGCGTTTAAGAAAGAATAAGAAAAGATACTCGCTACAAATGTACAATGAAATGAAAATACAAAATGAAATACAAAATTTGTGGCAAGTAGTTGCATGTGCTGTAAGTGAAGACGTTGTGACCACCAGTGGGTAACGCACAGGAAGATATATATTTTCTTTAGGTGCAAAGACATGTCTACACTTTGTTGAATTTTGCCTTTTTGTACAGAAGTAAGTTTTAGATATGCATTTGTATGTATTTACATACATATGTACATATGTGCATCAGCGTGTTATGTTGGATTATGTAGCGGAAGACGTAACGCTTTTAATATGCACTACGAATGCGCGTGGCGTCGTTGCTTGACGAACCCACACAGTTCACTGGGAAATGGTTTGAAGCAAATTATATATATGTGTGTGTATACTATATATGAACGGCGGTATATACATAAATTTACATACAGATTTGGCCATCAAATATCCTTCATATAAATTTTGGAAAGCAACAACAAATGGAAAAGCTTAAGACAAAATTGGAAAATGGCTTCATTGCATTCTTAGCTCCACAACTCGGTTGGAAGTTAGCTGATTGGTGACTCATGGCTATCTCATCTTTACTTAAGTACAGTACAATTTTTAATAATAAAAATTAGATAATTTCCTTAATTGTTTTTAAGGGAAGGGCGTAAAGCTTCCCTATTTGCGTAAATATATATTTATATAAAAAATCTTTCTACGTCAATTTATCCAATACCAGGAAACATATTAAATTTTTTAATTTTACATCATTAATATTCACATATTTTCATGTATTTTCCACCTCCCTTTCAATCAACTATACAACTGACCAATATATTCTGTACAAAGATCTTTCCATTAATGCCACATCACTGTCAAGAGAAGTGCCCTTTCGGTGGTCTACTCGAATCACGGGCATATCAAATTATTGTAGTTGCTTTGCTTGCCACATAATCAAAGGCAGGAAGGCAAGTGTGCCGTTGCGCTCATTAAAAATTATAATCAAAACTAAACTATAAACAATATTCCGCATGCTATCGATAATGCCGGCAGTGAAATACACTAGTACTGAACTAGAATGTCACCAGTTTTAATTTTTACACCAACAACTTTAATTTTCTTACAAAAATAAGTCCAACGGTGTCAAATCGCACGATCTCGGTTGGCAATTGGCATTGCTTCGACGAGAGATTAGACGGCCGGGAGATTTCTCTCGCAATAAAGCCATATTCGCTTGTGTTGTATGGTATATAGTACCACATTTTCGGATCCACATATTTCCGAGTTCGTGCTCTTCAATTGCAGGACAAAAAAAAGTTGGTAACAGTAACAGTCTCGTCCTTATCATTTTCAAAAAAGTAAGGTCCCCTGACACATCCGCACCAAAGAGCGCACCAGACAGTAAGCTTTTTTTGGATGCAATGGCGTCTGTGCAATTATATGAGGATTCTCGGAGCTGCAAAAGCGACAATTTTGCATATTTACGCACCCACCGAGTGAGAAATGTGCCTCGTAGCTGAAGAAAATTTTGTTGGAAAAACGATGGTCCACTGCTTTTTGTTGAAGTACCCAAGCTGGCTTCAGTTGTTGTGTGAGCTGGACGTTATATGGATGCAGGTGTTAGTACAAGCGCAAAATGCGTCATAATATGTTGTAATAAAGTTTCGAAAGTTCAGAACCTGTAGAAATAGACATATTCGGGTCTTCGGTTACAATTTCACTTACAGTATATTTGGCTGCTGACCTCTAACAAAACCGACCACTGTGCTGCGATAGCTTCAAAATACTTTCAGATACTACTAGTACTATGCTAGACTTTTTACATACTATTATAGTCTGGTCTTTCGCTGTAGATACATACATATATCTGCTGACTTCATTATATTGTATTTGCTAATCATGTTGCGCACATTTTTTTATCTATTTATTTGCTTTGCTTTATTTTACTTTAGTTCTTGTTCTTGTTATTGTAATTTCACTTCCTTCTACTTTATCATAAATTTCTGATAATGTGGATCCGTCTTGCTATCGACAACAGAGAGCACTACGTAAGTATATATTTATTTTTGTATCAACATGAAATGGTTGGTCCTTTGCAGTTCAAACTTAAAAAGTAAAGAAAATTTAATCTCTCTATAACGGTGATATAAGAGAAGGAACAGAACATCTGTTCATGCTATTTCTTCAAATCCATTACAAAGAGATCAAAGTACTCGAACGTTATAAAGGGTGATTTTTCAATATCCCTTTCTTGACAGATCACGCACGAGTCGTGTCAAGTTTTCATGTTATTTTTGTTCAGTATTGTTTGGCATTTCATCATGGAAAGAATTACGCCTGAACAATGTTTACGAACCATTCAACTATATTATATAAAATTCACTTTCAGTAAAGAAGAAGAATATTCGGCCTACAAAATACAGCTCCATGAAGATCCGACGTTTTCGAGGCAAATTTTGTTCAGCGATGAAGCCCGTTTCTGGCTCAATGGGTGTGTAAACAAGCAAAATTGCCGCATTTGGGACAAAGAGCAACAGGAGAAGGTTCAAGAGCTGCCATTTTATCCAGAAAAAACAACGATTTGGTGTGGTTTTGGGCAGGGGAATCATTGGTCCATATATCTTCAAAAATGATGCCGGCGAGAACATAACCGTCAATGGCGACCGTTATTGCGCCATGATGACCGCCTATTTGAAGCCTCAAATTGAAGCTCGTGATCTCCCTGACAAATGTCAAATGTCAAGTTTCAATATAACGGCGCCATTTCCCACACATCGCATCCATCAATGGATTTATTGAGAGAACACTTCGATGTGCAGACTTTTCCGCTTCGATTCAGGCCTTAGAGCAAAACATCACGCGTGTCATTCGCCAGTTACCAGTCGAAAAGCTCGAATGAGTCATCGAAAATTGGACTCAACGGAAGGACCATCTGCGACGTAGCCGTGGCCAACATTTGAGAGAGATAGTTTTCAAAAAATAAATGCCGAAGAATGTTCTTCCGAATGATAATAAACATTCCCCATAAAATTTGAATTTTCTACGTTTTTTTCTTTAAAAAGTAGGGAAAATTGAAATGGATCACCTTTATATAGATAAAAATGAGTAGTCGAAATGTTGCATAATTCGAGAACGGCTGGACAGATTTGTTTAATTTTGATCTTGAAATATTTAAGGATGTTCAGGAAAATTTAAATGGTTCCGGCAACTAGACCAAGGCTCGAAGGTTTATTTATTGCTAGTATTTCTTAGGTTAAGATGAATATTACCTTTCTTTCTGGGAAGTAGACCAGGGAACAAACTATTCGAAATCTTAATTAGTTTTTCAAACTGTATCAAACCATATTTTGTTTCTGGGAAAAGTGAAAAATAATAGTCTGAGCGATAGAAGTTATAGCTATTTCGGAAACCGCCACGTTTCTTCATCAGACTTCTTTCCAGACACAGTTGGCCAAATTAGATCTAAATTTAGGATGCCGTTCGTTCGGAAAGCTCTTTCGTAAAATTTTATCGCGGCCTTCATTTTTTCATTTACGAGAAAGACTTTGAAGAATATAATTCCGAGTCTGCTGGGGTTGAATAAAAATTTTCTTGAGCATAAATTAATTTAATATGTATGGGGGGAAAATGTACAATAAAATTGCCGTAAGTAAAGGCTTTCAGACTAGGCTTAGCACAAAAAATGTTTCAAGGCAGGACTGCCACAAATATGAGCCGAAATAAATAGTTTTAAAAATATCGATTTACTTTAACATAGAAAGAGGACAACTTTTGAAAAGTAAACAAAATTTGGGTACAAAACTAATTAACTTAAAAAAAAATGCTTTAAAATACATTGGCGCACCAGACGTGGGTACTTCTAAAATAGCAGGAAAACTCGAAAAAAACGCCCATGAAAAGCAGATTGAAAACTGTTCAGCATGACAGCTTTTTTCTCCAGCACATATGTACCATGTACTCGCACTGAAAGCGTTCATTATTATGCAACAATTAGAGGCATGCAGTGCTATTAAAGTTGCACATCATAAATACCAACCGACCAGAGTGACCGACTTGCTATGCAAGTGAAATAATTTCCACACACAATGAGCAGCCAGATTTTTTGTTTTGTTTGTTTGTATGTTTGTTTGTTTGTAAATATGTATGTATGTACGAGTATGTTTAACATGTTATGATGTCATAAGTGGCATCTGGAGGCTGGTGGGCAGTGCAATGCAGGCGCGAGTAAATGTGAAGTTTTTTCTTCTAGCATTTGTGCAACATGTGGCAAGCAAGCACCATTATGTGTTTGATATTTGTTTATAAATGCATATGAGTGTATGTGTGTGTGTGTGTGTAACCGGAAAAGTTTATTTGCTAAATAACCATAGCAAATGCAACAACAGCAGCCACAACAACAACAACGAAAACGCGGCTTTTCCATTATTTATTTCATGCAATGCGAAATGTTTTAACAAATGAATGCAACATGTGGCACAATCATTTCACTCGACAATTGCATAAACAACACACACACACATATATACGCGCACAAGTTGCGGCTGCTGCAGGAGGAGCAGCGATAAAATAAATATGAAAACAAACAAAAAACGACAACAACAGCAACAACAACAGCAACACTAACAACCAGCATTTACGCAATTTGAAAAACAAATAGGCAACGGCGACGGCTGCGGCTCGCGCTGACCGGCGATTCTGCTTTTGCTGCAAGCGCACACGGCGCACGGTCGTGTGGAGAGGCGCGCGCTCGGTGCTACATGTTTGCCGAATGAATGTTCAATTCATTATCGCCAACAAATGCCGATCATGTTGTGCAGTTCAAAGCACTTGAAAGCGCTCAAATTATACATGAATGCAACAAGTAAACGTGCAACGCGCCTATGAGTATGTGTCTACCTCGCAACGTCGCATAAAGTGCAACTACAACAACAACAGCGTTCAACATATGTACTACACGTCCGAGTATATACTTGTCGAGCGCGACAGAGTAACAGATCGTTTGGACGTGTGGCAAGCGCAATTCTGTGTATTTATATGTATGTGTGCGCAGCGAGGCAGCGAGCCGACCGTCTACAACGGCACAAAAATCCCCAGGAAGTGAGCAACTCGCCAGCCCAAATATGTACAGCCAAGCTCAGTATGTCTACGCTATTGTTGTTCTAATCGCACATTCACACACATACAATTTCAAAAAAAAAATAAAAGCAAACATGTGTGTATGTGCATCCAGCAAAGTGCTATTGCCACCGCCAACGTCTTCTGAAATGTTCAAGAAAGCCTCTGGTGCAAACACCAAGCGCGCGCTTTGGCCACAAACTTTGCCTTTCTGAGGAGATTCTTGGCAAATCTCACGCTGCGTCATACGTAACGTGGAAGTGTCAATGCCATTCGCTGACTGAGTAATGAATTATTGAAAGCGCATAAAATTGATCTATTGATATTTAGTTGTGTGCGTGTGTGTGTGTGTGTCAGCGCGCATTTCGTATTCAATGTTAACTAAATTCAGGAAAGTAGCGTGGCAGTGGAAATGTTGCCAGCGCATTGACATAATCTACGGTTCATACCTTGGCGCTTACATAATCGTGGAGAGGAACAGAGCGAGATGTATGTATGGAGAGAGAGAGATGCAGAAAATACAGTTTTGTTACGGTATATGAGACATATATATAGGTCCGTTATGACTCCCTGTGGGGTTTTACGCCAGCAGCATGCCATGCGGTGATTTTTTGATAAGTTTTAGTCTTGAGAATCTTTTGCTGGTGGCTCAAAGTGAAATTAGAAACGGTATTTGGCTTACGGAGCTTATATTCGAATACAAATTCTCAACAAACAGTGAACGCGGCTACTGCAGGTATGAAATAAATTTCTAAGAAATGTATGTACACTTGCTTCCTGTATTCCTAACAACCTGCGTTTAGCTTTACCGACTTTCATTTGAAATATAACACTGCCAAGAAAAAAATCAGAAAAAATCGAATGTGGCCCGTCTGGACTCGTTCGAGTAATCTTCGTTTGCATTAGCGTATTTTAAACAAGCTTTAGTAGGATTCTTGAGTTTGCTTCTACGAAGTCTATTATCGGCTTCCTATGGGTAGACTTATGAACAGAACACTATGGGTTCCTAAAATGTTTCAGTTCACAATTAACTGAAGATAGCTTCAAGCCACAAAACTAGCTGTAAGTAGTTGTTTTTTTTACTCTTTAACGGCAGAAATAGAGGCGAGCAAGCGGATTATGGGTTAAAGAAGACCAGCGGCAAGACATGCCTGTCGCAAGGGGAAACTCAAATCCGGTAGTTCCCGCGTAAGTCGGGGCTCTATACCGGAAGGACACTGATTTTTAACCGTACAAGGACTGTCACTCCCGCAATATTTTCCGAAGGCCATTTTGGAAAATATTTTAGCGGTTGCCTCAACAGCAACAACAACAAGCACAAGCTAAGGATTGGTTATGTCAAAGCAGGAGAATTTTTCACTGATATTAAGTTGGTGCTGCTAAGAAGCAGTCATGTTTTGCACAGTGAAGTAATCTTGCTTAGAGTTGGAGTGGAATTATTTCAGCCGCAATCATATTGTGTGTTGTGTCTTCTGCGAGATCAGCACAGCTGACCTGAATCTTTTATTCCTCAAAAAGTGCTTATAACTGCACTCTAACTCGTCTATTCCAAAATTCCATATGATAATAATAACCAGATGCAGGGACATTGGTCTGGATGTAAATTCTGCAAACACCGAATTGGTACTTTGCACCAAACGACACAAGACACCTGTTTTTAAGTCACCTTTATTTAAAGATATCGAGATCATTCTTACTAAAAAAGTTATATAAATCAGGAATGAGATCCATATTGCTTTCTAGTGTCACAGTTTGGTGGCCGGTACTCGCAAAACTGAATAAAATCCAGCAACCGTCCAGCAAATGTCCTCCGTCCTCATTACGGAAGAGCTACTAAAAAATCCTGTTCAAAATTCACCGGTCGGAGCGAGCTGCAATGTTATGAGGCTAAATGCTAAACGATACTGGAGAAGCCCTTTGATTTTTCCATAAAAAATTCCAGAAAGAAACGAAAGGCTAAGAAACTGTATTGTGCACGATCTACTTCGTTTACCTGCCACATAAATTCTTATTTAGGAAGTTTTTTTAGGTGTAAAGCAAAAAAAAAAATCACTCCAACGCTCTTTTTTTCTACAATCAAATTAATACCACAGGACTATCCATTTTGCAGTTTCCAAAATAAACGAAAATAAAATGTATTTAAAGTACTTTTTTTCAGGAAATTCCTTTTGTATTATAAGGTTTAAACCTTGTCATTATATGTGAAGTACTACCTAATCCAAGCGACCGCATCCTGAATTTTTGCCAGCTTGGATCCCTTTGAGGTAATTTTCGACCACTTTTTGGCACATATTAGGCGGTATCTCAGCCATAACGCTTTCGTGTAGCATCACAGAAAAAAATCTAGTGGTATTAAAGCCCAAGATCTCGGTGGCCAATTGACATCGCCGAGACGAGGAATTACGTAGCCGGGAAATTTCTCTAGCAATAAAGCCATATTCACTCTTGTTGTATGTCACCATCTTCTTGGAACCACATATTGTCCGTGACGTATTCTTCAGTTGCAGGCCAAAAAGAAAAGTCAGTTATCGTACATCCACAACGCCGTTATCGTTTCCAAAAAAAGTAAAGTCTAATCACACCTATAGACCAAAGAGCGCGACAGGTAGGTGTAAGTCCAAGTGCAAAAAACGCCATTATGTGCCGTAAGAAAGTCCGAGCTCTTGAGAAATACACAAATTCGGGTCTACGGCGACACTTTCACAAAGGCAAAGACCCTACAATAGTTGTAACCCATCCGGTCTCTTCAAATTTCTTCAAACTTTTTCCAATTGCTTGAGTAGTTGGACGAATCTCCATAATCTCAACTTAAAGCACGAAACGTGGCCACGTTTGAATCACCATTTTTGTAGTAGGTTTCACCAATTTTAACGCGTTGTGCGATTGTTAATCAATCCGTTTTTATAAATGCTTGACTTTTAACTAAAACAAAATATATTTGATTTGACAGTTATATTTGACAGATGTCAAACCACAGCCCTTCACTTTCGAAACTACTTAATGGATAACACTTTATTTTTATTTTTTTGATAATATCAGGGAATATGACACTGGTTTCTAGTATGCAAAGATGTTGATTATGAGGAAAAAAATTTCTTCGAGGTTTAAACAGAAACTCTTGGGTTATTGTACGTTTTTAGATTTTGTACGAACTTTTCGCCTACGGAGAGTTTATTAAACAAAAACCATTTATAAGAGTATAAGTATGTAGTAATGAATCTTTGAGTATTTAAGTAAATTTAAACATGCATAATAATGCAGATAACATAATGAATGAATGAGGAACGTTATCTTTATTTGCTGTTGGCGGCGCATGGTCTTTTGTTACAATCATAATAATAAAGAAAAAAAATATTGTCTTCCGCTTAGAAATGCTCCAAATCAGCTCAGAGTCCAAGAGACAGCCATAAAAATATAGTACTTACGCACATGCACGAGTATATACACGTACATGTAAATGAGGATATGCTTACAAGCAAATATAATAAAGATAATGTAAATTAATGCAAACAATTAATGCTGAGATAAGTAATGTGTCCCCCATTACTCTTCATTATAGGGCATGCTGTGCATAGACCAGAACATCATTGCCACAGCATGCAAATGGCAGAGCTTTTGAGAAGGAGTTGCGCCAGAAAAATACAGTTTTTCTTTATTCTACTTATGCATAAGTAGAAATTTATTTAATGTATGCTGTGCACTTAACCCAAGTGGCATAGACACTCTTTTCCACTTTGGTTTATCTTTAAATAATTGAAAATATGCTTTATGAAGCTGTGGCACCCGCACAGTATTAGGCAATTCAAAGTCGTGCTTATGAAGTTCATTTAAAAAAATCGTTTAAAAAATTTACTAAAAAACAATATTATTCTTTGGAAATAAAAATAATCGTAAGTAAGAAAGGGAAACTTTAGTTAATCAAAAAAAAAAAAAAAAAAAAAAAAAAAAATTATAATAAATTTAGTTGTACAAGTATATGGAAGAAGAGTAATTTTTTTTGGCATTTAACAATTTTTTTTTAATTTTTCTTTGCACTCATTTTTTATTGCTCACATTTCATAAGCATTTAAGGCACGGGGTGACCCAGCCTCCTCTCTCATCCACATCCACATCAACACAAATCATTTATTCATTCATTCATTCATTCATATTTCCCTTACTTAAGTACTTATATGTATTTGAAAACTTTAATCAAGTGCGTAAAAGCCGGCTGTTTATTATTACATACTGTGCTTGCAACACGCATGCCAGTTAGTGGCAGAGTCCAACGCAGTTCAAAGTATTATGCGAGGGCAGAGCATAATTGTAGTTTGTATACACATAAGTATGTATTTGCTGTTGTAGGGGTTTTTAAGCACCTCAAAACACAACATATTAAATGGGTAAAGAGGAAATGATTTGTATATGCACTTACATACATACACAGTGTATTGTACATTCGAGTAGAAGGAAGAGCATTAAAGTACAAAAAGAAAGAAAGAAAGAAAAAAATTCATTCAATATTAAAGTAATGAAGTTTGAATTTTGTTGTTGTTGTTTTTAACAATAAAGCTTTGCATTTTTATTAGTACTTTGTAAAGGGTTAAGTATCTACACAATTACACAATCACATATGTAAGTATAAGTGTTATATGTACATGCATACATACCTCTGCGCTTTCATAAGGGGGTCTAATGTTTTTATTTTTATTTTATTTTATTTTATTTTTTTCATAAAATGAAAGCAGTACTTAAGCGACATAAATAACGCTTAGTGCTTCTGCGTATATGTGTAAATTCATATGGGTAGATGTGTTCATTTTCATACAGTATGGAGAAAAAATTAATTCATGGGGTTTTCATTTGAAATTAAATATTTTTAAGTTAATGTTTTAAATTAATCGCAAAAGTTTTATAAAAATATTAAAAAATAATAATAATTTTTTTTTAAATGTCCTATAATTCAAAGAAGTTTAACTCGGATATTTTTTTAACCCATAACCCGTTTAACTTTTAATACGCAGTATAAAAATATATAAAAAATTAGTGAATATACAAAAAAATTAATAAATAATATTTTTATTTTTATTTTTTTTTTAAGAAAAATTCAATCTTATTTGCTCCGCACTGTAAATGCATTGTACTGCACTGATTTGTATTTTTTTTTAAATTTTATTTTATTTTTTACTCTTCAGTGCTGATGCGCCATCAGTTGTGTTGTGATTTTATATTTTCATTATTGTACTATTTCCCCGTTTATATATACTTTTGTATGACCGGAAATTGTGTACTGTATTGCTCGGGAATAACTAATTGTGCGCATAAGTCCACAAGTGGGCACTCTACTTGAGTACTCAGTAGTATATAGTGTTGCTGTTGCGTAAATAGTATTGTTTGTATGTGTAGTTAGTATATTGCAGTAGGGCTCTATAAACATATATAATTAGGTAAGGACTTCCACATAAATTTAATGGTATTTATTATTAAACCTTCGATTTTTATTTTCACGTTAGTACAGTCGACTTGAAAATGAAATAACAAAATTAAAAAAAAAATTTAAAAACAAAAAATTATTTTAAATTAAAATAAATTTAAAAAATTAAAAATTAAATAAAGAACAAAAAATTATATTAAATTAAAAAAAATTAAAAAAAAAAATTAAAAAAAAATTAAAAAAAAAGTTAAAAATAAATAAAATTAATTAAAAACTAAAATACAATAAAATATAATAAAATATAAATATATAATAAAATTAAATTATAATAAAAAAATTAAAGAAAAATAAAAGAAACTATTAAAAATTAAGCTATACAAAATGGAAAAAATGAATAAATTAAAGTATCATATAATAAATAATAAGTTAAAATCAAATAAAATAAAATAAAACTTTTAATTATATTATAAAATTACAATAAAATAAATTAAATAACAACACAACATACAATTGAAAATAAGATTGATGCAAGTAAAATAAAATAAGATAATATAAAAACGAAAAAATAGAAATTAAAATAAAATAAATTGAAGTAAAAGAAAATTCATTAAAATAAAATAAAATTAAATGAAATAAAATCAAAATAATAAAATAAAATAGAATAAAATAGTAATTTAAATAAAATTAAAGCAAAATAAAAAAATTAATTTATATATATTTAAGTTAAGTTAAGGAAACTAGAATAAAATGAATAAAACGAATAAAAAATAAAAATAAAAAAGTAAAATAACATAATTTAAAAAAATATATAATTATACTTAATTAAGCTAAATTAAAGAATATTGCTTAAAATTAAATAAAAGTAAAAAAAAATAAAGTAAAATTAATTATTATAAAATAAAACCAAATAAAATGGGAGAAAAACTTAAATAAATTAAATAAAACAAAATAATTAAAATAAAATAAAAATATAAATAAAATAAAATAGCGTTAAATTAAATTAAGTTAAATTAAAGTGAATAAAATAAAATGAAATAAAATTAAAAAATGAAATAAAATAAAAGAATATAATTTAACAAAACAAAATAAAACAATTAAATAAACAATAGTAGGCTTTTTTGAAAAAAAAAAAATATTTTACCCAAATGTGTCTCGAAAACTTATTGGATGAAGGTCGGTATGCAGCTCTAACGAAAACCAAAATCTCCATTTAAAAAAAGTCCAAAAAAAACGAGGCGCGAAAATTTTGTACGAAGTAGTACGCAGCTCGAACGAAGAAAACTCCATTTTTTATTGCTTATTTCTAAAGTTTTTAAACAAATACGAAAGCACAGCAATACAGGTTTCCGAGCGAAATAAATATTCTCACATATATTTCGTGACAAACAAGAAGAAGTCTAATTTTCAGCCATATTAAAGCAAGCTTATTAAGCAATTCATGTAATATTTTTAGTTTTTTCATCAATTTATACACCTTTCATTTATTTTTAGTCATGGAGAACGTTAGTATACCTAATCAGCGACAAATATTTACCGCGATCTATTTGTGTTTTTCGTTTCGTTTATTTACGTTTGCATATCTTCTTCCTACGTAAAAAGCTGTTCACAATAGAAAATCAATCTGTCAAATTTCCGTGCCTACTACATTTTTCCATCCACGAAATATATGAGTTTTTTTTCGTTGGAGGTGCATACAGACCCTGAGATTGGAAGTTAGCTTTCTTGCCTATGACAGAAACGAGCAATAAGAATGTAAAAAAATTCAAGCGAATTCTTCATGAAAACTAAAAAACAATTCAATTGTTATAGAAAAACGTCCTTTCCTCCAATCATTTTTTTTTTAATTTACAAGTATATATAAATAGGGATATGGATGCAGTTATGCCTCAAAGTCCGACTTTAATGTCACCTACTAGTAAGTATTTATGCTAAAATTTTTTTTTATTTTTCTACATACATTCGTACATGCAGTTAAATCTATTAATAGTCAGTATTTAATTTTTTTTGTTTCTTTTTTTTTGTTTTTTTGTTTTTGTAAATTAAACCCTCTCCAAAACCCTGCTGACTTGACTCTGTATCAATAACTTGCACTTAATTTCTATTCAAGGCATACGAAACCCTATAATTACTAATTCAATGTTGCTGCAGCTGCACCTTAAACTAGCCATGAAGGTTCAATTGAATGAAGAAGAAAAAAAATCAATATCAGCAATGTGTAGCAAATACAAATGAGTTAAATAAATTTAAATTTTGCCGCACTAAAACCGCTTTTGCGTTACGCCTTTACTTATTTGCTTTTTTTTAATCTAATTTTTGGCAAATTTCAAGGGCGCATTTGGTGTATGCATTTTTTCGATTTTTGTTTTTCAAATTTAATATTTAAATTTTGTACGAAAAAATATTGAATGCATGAGAAATTATAAATCATTAAAAAGAAATCCGCATTAAATTTCACAAACTCACACCGGTGGGTATATTATTAATATGTGTATGACTAATGCGCCACCGCAAATTGTTTAGTTCGTATTTGGAGCACTTTTACGTTGCAACACAAACATACTAACAATGTTTATGAATGTGAGCATTTTATTTAATATCCTTCAAAGTGATTACTTGCTTTTTTGGGTCTAATTCAACGCTCTAATTCAATTTGGTTGTAATGCATTACGATTGGTTTTTATTTCTATGTCCTTGACTGTAACTGGGCGACCCAAATATTTAGTATTTTTGTGTTAAATTTTTTCAAAGTAACGTATTTTATGTTGAACAAGGACTTGTTTATATGTAACTTAAGCGTAATTCTTTCCGGAATTTATCTTAACAAAGAACGCTGTCGTGTCATCTTGATCAGAATTTAAAAAAATTAAATATTTGTCGTATATACGAGGAATGTTCAAAGGAACTGGTGAATTTTGGTTTTTTTCAGGCTGTGTACATTCGATTATTCGATTTTCGATATTTTGTTTTAATCGGACACATATGTTTATCATGTGCTTGCATTCGGAGCCAATTTCGATTAGTAGTTTGTTTTTGACAACAGAAGAGGTTCGTCACGTTTTTGTGTGCTCTCGATTTTTGACTTTTCAAAGAAATAGATCAAATAAATTTTGCATTAAAAATGGAATAAAGTGCTCCAAGGCACTTGAAATGTTGACTTTTTCTCAAAAAAGTGTTTATATTTGGTACAAGCGCTTTACAGAAGGCCGAGATGATGACGCTGAACGTCCTGGAGGTGCGTCCACGTCAACAAGTGAAGAAAACAACGAAACAGTGAAAAAAATTGTTCTTCAAAATCGTTGAATCACTATTAGAGAAGTTGCAGAGAATGTTGGCATATCAATCGGCTCATACCATTCAAATTTCTCGAATGTTTTGTGCATGAAACGTGTGGCAGCGAAGTTGGTTCCGAAATTACTAAATTTTGAGCAAAAGCAATGTCGTATTAGTATCGCTCAGGAGTTGTTGAATGACGTCAACAACAATCCGGGTTTGCTCAGACGGGAAATAACTGGTGACTATGACGTCAAACCCAGGGCTCAATCCAAGAGCCAAGTTCGAAAAAGGCACGCCAATATCGATCAAATGTGAAGGTTTTGCTCACAGTTTTCTTTGATTACAATGGTGTGGTGCATCATGAGTTCCTGCCAGAAGATTGTACAGTTGATAAGGAACACTACAAGGAAGTTATGTAACATATGAATGAAGCAATACGGCTAAAATGATCGGAAATGTGGGAAAACAGATCGTGGATTCTGCATCACGATAATGCACATTCATGCCTCCACCACCGTGCTCACCAGATTTAGCTCCCTGCGACTTTTTCCTATTCTCAAAACTAAAGAAACTAATGAATGGAAAGCGTCTTGTCACAATTGATGAGATCAAGTCAGAACCGAAGAAAGAGCCGATGGCCATACCGAAAGCGTATTTCAGAAGTGCTTCGAGGATTGGAAAAAGTGTTGGCACAAGTGCATTATATTCGAAGGGGATTACTTTGAAAGGGACAAAATAGATATTGATGAATAAATAAGTACTTTTCAAAAAAAAAAATCAAAATTCACCTTTTCCTTTAAATACACCTCGTATAAAATAAAAAAAATATTTTTTTTACACATTTTTGTATCATATTCACGTACTTATATGTTTATGTAAGTTAAATATTTCAAAAACGATTAAATTAATGTTTTTTTTAATTCCCTCCACCATTGATTCACTACCCTACTAGTTTCTCAACAAATTTGCTACCTTCATTTAACTGATTAACGAAATTTTTCGTACATCAATTTACATTTATATTCAAATTTTTTTCATTTGTGGCGGCCTAACTGACCCATATTTTCCAAGACAGCAAATGAAAGCGGCGAAACATTATTTATCGGCTGGCATCGTGTGGCATAAAGTAGGCAAATATTTTTTAATAGTTCAGCTGGGCGCAGCCTTCACTTGGTGTTTGCTGAAAACGAGCAGTGTGAATGGGCGGTGTAGGTTCACACATACGTATTGTTGAGCGATGGGCGTGTGAGAAAAACATGTTAAATTTAATTTTACAAAACTAGCAAAAACGGTAGGAAAAAATTTAAAATTAGCAACAAAAAGAGCGAAAATGTAAATACTATTTGTCAGACATAGCGAAATTTTGTACTTTTTTTCTTAGCCACGGTGTGTCTGAAAAGCATTCCTTAGAGGTTTTTTCATAAAGGAGAAATTTTTAGGCATTTTTAGTTTGTTGAGACAACTGGGAGAGAAAGAAAAAAAAGCGTATAACATCCAACGCGACTAATTGCTAAAAATTTTAATTGAATTAATAAAAGTTTCTCACGCCCTGCACAATATCAAAAAAAAAAAAGTTATTACAACTATTTATTATTTTTTTATTGGTACCAAATGAAAAAAAAAATACATCTGGTGATGCGAAGATCTTTCGCAGTTTTCATAATTTTTTTTTTATAATTTTTATTCACTGGGAGAGAGAGAGAGGCACAAATGTATAAATATTAAGAAGCAGAAACATTTAATATAATGAAAAAAAAACCAAGATATTCGACAATATGTATATCAAACTAAAGGGTTAAGAAAACTCATAGAGAGAGAGATTTAGAGAGTTACCATATATTTTAAGCAATTAAAAAATAAATAAATATGTATGAAAAAATTAAGACAGCTTTAAATATAATATATTTTGAGAAGAGTTACCACCTAATCATAAATTAAACGAAAACTAAGGAATTAAATGTAATATAAATGAAATTATCAGACTGAATGACGTTCAGAAAGTCCAAGTCGAAATAGTCCAAGCTTTATTAAAAAAAAAAATACAAACTATATTAAATATTTATTACAATGTGGAAAAAAAATTTAGAAAACAAAACGATTTAAAGTTAAAGTTGTTGAGCCGAACAGGTGGCAAGTTTAGAAAACACAAATGGAATTTTTTTAATTAAATAAAAATGTATTACAATATTATCTTCCATCTGAGCGTTTGAAGAAGGCTTACAGTGGGATAAGATTTTACGTAGATTGGTCAGCTATTTTCTAAAATTATTAAAAAAAATATATATTTGAGATATTGCAATAAAGTCATTTGAGGAAGGAGGTATAAGTGAGTTAATACTAAAACAATTTAAAAGTGGTATCTGCCTTCGACTCGTTAATCACTTAAAATGTGGTCTTATATGTTTGAAAATATATAATATAAAACTAAATTCCAAATTGACAAAAAAATTATAATTTAAAAAAATACTTTAAGAGCCAATCTAGAATTTTCGGAAAATTGATCTTTTTCTTTCAAATGATACATTATGGTCACAAGAAAGCGTTTGTTCCAGTCAGTAAGATATACTCAAAACTTTAAACGCGTTTATCTCAAAACTGGTTTTTTCAATTTGGCCTGAAATAAAAACTCAAACAATTTACAAGCGATTCACTTGAAATTTTGATTACATCTTCTGGAATACATTATCTACAGAAGTACGTAGGATTTTGTTTAATCTTGCATAGTTTTTTTTTTAAACAAATTTCGAACAGTTTTTTAGGCCAAATTGTTACTTTTTCCTTTAGAGACCCGACATTTTGTCGAAAATGCATATATTAAAAAAAAAACCTACGTACTTCTGTATTGCTATTGCTATTTACAAGCGGAAACCGTTCGACAACTTATTAAAATAAAAAAATTACAGAAGCAGCGTGTTCGGCCGTGGTTCACGAAAAAATGGAGACATCCTAGGGAGTACGCTGCATAGCCGTAATTTTTAAATTAATTTTTCTTGAAAAATAGTTGTAAGCAGCTAATTATATGTATAATAAATGCCTTTTATCAAAATTCAGATTTATTTAATAATTTTCCCGAAAAGAATTTCAAAAAGGCCTTTTTTGTGGTCCTCCAGAGTGGCCTAACCCCATAATAAAGTAGAGAAAATACTCAAATATGAGTGGAGGTTAGGAAAATATGTTTAAATCCATGGAAATGATATAAAGCTTAAAAAATAAAAATATAATAAAATAAAGTGATAAAAAAATTAAGATAATTAAAAAAAAAAACAATTTAAAAATATAAAATTATATAAAAAAAATTAAATTAAATTAAATAAAAAAAATAAAATTAAAAATTTAAAAAGCTATAATAAAAATATATAATAAAATAAAATACGATAAACTAAAATAAAATTAAATAAATTTAAATTGAATAAAAAAAAAATTAAAAAAAATTAAAGGAAATAAAATAAAATAAAAATTAATAAAACGAATGGTATAAATAAAATTAAAAAAAATAAAAAAATTTAAAAAAAATAAAAATAAAAAAAAATAAAAAAATAAAAATTAAAAACTCAAAATTTTTTCAGCGTTTGAAATGATGGTTTCTAAAGCGATCTGGAAAACAATCGTACAATTTTTCAGTTACCATTAGTATTAAATTCAGAATATCATCATCTGCAGAAAAAAGCTTACTGGCGATTTCGAAAATCAATAATTCAGTATTTTACATGAAGATTAGCAGTTGATGGAAATAACGATTTGGATAAAACATTTCACTGCTTTAAGGGATTATATGCAGTTAGAATTAAAAAAAAGTAGCAAAACCATTTATATCTTTATTTGATTATATTCACTTAAAATTTAAAACCAATCCAGTAAGTACTTTCAGAGATATACTTGAATTTGCAAAACCAATTCCGGGCGTTCGAAAGGCTGTAGCGTAACTCTAGATGCGATTCTCTAAAAATATATGTTCAGCGTAGGAGATTTCGATTTCTAGGAAATGTTATATATTTCTATACACAGTTTGTAGACAGTCTTCCGCTTCCATATTTCTTGTTTGAAAGAAAAAAATTATTTACTGTATTTTCACTGCTTTTATTACTGTATTCTTTTCTTGAATGATTCGGTGCGAAAATTTCACTCGAAAATGAAGAAATTTTGGTTTTAGTAAACGCATAATTTTCAAATGCAGACAATTTTCTTATTCCTTCGCTTAATATATTCATAAATCCATCGTTTAAATAAATCCAGCATGTTTATTGACTTCTGTTAATCCAAATTGCCATTTTTTGGAAATTATTCGGAATAGCATCTGCAAAAAACGTTGCGCAGCAATATTTTTGAATATTTAAAATTGGATTTTTTCATAAAAGATTTTTGAAATGGTTTTTTTGAGCCTCGTCACTGCGCATAACCCTTCAATATACCAGTGGAACAACAGGTCTATTGGAAAGTCCTCGGCCTACCAAAGAAAAACACTTTTTTTTGGCAAAACTAATTTTTTTTATTCAATATAGTTCCCTTCAAGGGTGATACACTGATCATAGCGACCCTCCAACTTTTCGATACCATTTTTGTAGTACGATTTGTTCTTTGCTTCAAAATAGGCCTTAGTTTCGACAATCACCTCTTCATTCGACGAAAATTTCTTCCCGGCGAACATTCATTTGAAATTCTCTTATATATGTGTATAACAAAGCATTTTCTCTCATATCTTCTGCTCCTCCTCCTCTCATCTAATGACGTTCAATCTCGTTAAAATATTCTGCCTCAACGCGTTGAATATCCCAAATAATTTGTTTGTTTAAAATCCTTCAATTTATATGTTAAAAAAAAAATACATAAAAAACAGCCTCTATTACTAAGCTTTATTCACCTCTCCTCAAAAACTACATTGTTGCAAAGAAAGTAGCAAACATGAAAAGATATTTAATAAACCGCAGCGAATGCATAAAAATAAAATTGAAAATTATTGCCATAACCAACAAGTGCCACAAACAATTTTTGTCACTTGCCACTTGCCACAACTTGCGTGGGTTGCACGCCATTGAGCGCCTGACATTCGGGGAAGTAAAAAACACATTGTATTCGAACATAAAAACAAAAAACCAACAAAAGGAATAACAGCTGAGCTGATGAAAGTAAAAGGTGCCAGGAAATTGAGCAATTAAATGCATCATCATCGTCAAATTGTAAAAGTAACTAAAAGTGAACAAAATACAAAATCACAAATTAACTTGCCACGTTCAATGAACGCATCAACAGCAGAGCACGAATTGTATGCTGTAATTGTTGTTATTGCTATTTCTATAGTGATAATCTTATTATTACAGTGCAACATTGGCGGCCAAAACGTGTTTGTTGCAACATTAAATTCTTTCACTTTCAATGTCACACCAACAGCAACAGCGGCAGCGAACAAATAAGCAAGGCAAAGAAAACCTTCAACTTCAAATTTGTAGAAAAACAAAAAGAAATAGAAATAATGATGCAAAAATAACAACAACAACAATAATAATAACAGTGTATGGCTTCTATAAACCACGCAAGTATATTTTTCTACTTTGACTTAGCTATGCTGGCTGCTGGCGAACCAAAAAAAAAACCAAAAGACTTAAGCAACGAACTTCAGTTACAAAAAAACCGCAGTACTTGGCGTTGAGTGCTGACGGTTGCAAAAAAAAAAATTAAATAAAAAATTTAAGTATAAAAAACCTACAAAAACACATAATTGTGAATTAAATTGAAATTAAAGTCAATGCACGTCTGCGCGTAGCGTAATTTGTGAAAAAATCGTGAGCCTCCCCCGCACACCAAGAGATGTGGGTGAAATAAAGAGGTAAAATGATTGCTGATGCGCTCTTCGAGGTTGGGGTGGAGAGCAGAGTATGGAAAAGTAAATATAAGTATAAATGTTTTCAAAGTAATTGAAAATTATGAAACAAAAAGAAAAAATTAAATACAAAAAAAATATAAATAAAATAATAATAAAAAAATCAAAAAAGTTCAAAAAAGAAAAAAAAAATTTATAAAAAAATAAAAGGTAAATTTTTTTTAGTAAATATGTGTTGTATGTGTGAGTATTTCAAATTGCTACTCAACGTTGTGGCGCGTTGCAAGCAGCAAAAGTTGCAATGCCAAATGTTAAACGCCATCAGCATGACATCAGCTAAAACAACAACAACAACAACTACAACAACCAATTTATTAACAGCAAAATTACAACTAAAACAACAGAAATATGCACAACTACAACAACATACAAATTAAAAAAAAAAATAACAACAAAAACAACAAGTTAAAAATTGCAACAACAAAAAAACGAATTGCAAAAAACAAAACAACAAAATCAATTATACTAAAAACTACAACAACAAAAATATCAATTACAAAGAAAAACAAACAACAACAACTATCAACTAAAACAACAATAACAATAATAAAATTTAATAAAACAAAAACAACAACAATTGTTAATATCACCAACTAACTGTTAGCAGCTTCGAGCCTCCAACTTCAACACTTTAACAGCACCACCAGCAGCTATATACCCGTACATGCATTCATACATACACACACACACACACGTACAAACAATCATTCAGAGGCTTGCAAATGCGGTAATCATTGCTATTGCCGGGCAAAATTAAATTGTAATTGGCAAAATACGACGAATGCGATGATGTTGTCTGGTGGCATGGCACTTAGCAGGCTGGTGAACAGTCGGCAGCAGCAGCAACAACAAAAACAAAACAACAACAACAACAACAATAGTACACATAAAGCAGGCAAATAACAACAAAAAGACAAAAAATAAATAAAGACCCCAAAAGGCGTCTGCAAATATCAAAAAACAACAACAACAAAAACAAAACAGAAAATTAAAGAGAAAGAAAAAAACTATTTATTGTTTAAACAAATTGCCAACATTGTTAATAGTTCATTAAGTCACGGCCGATTTGACAGTGTCACAGCAGCCAAGCGGCATGGCCGCAAGCGAACAAGTGAACAAGTGAACGAACGGACAGACAGATGGCGTGTAGAAGAATCAAATGTTGAAGATAAAAAAAGAAAAGAAAAAACGAAAAAGAAAAATTATAAACAAATGTTTGCATGTAAGTTGAACACAAGTCAAGACCAAGACAACAAATTTAAAAGAAAATAAGTGGCTGCCAAAGAGCTCTTTACTGGTACTGTTATATATATATATATATGTATATATATATAAGCTTAAATAGCTATGAAAATATATATGCGACAGAAATGCGGATGGATGAACCATGGATAAAGGCGCACCCAAACGAAAATATATTTGAAAAAAAATTTTATTCAAATAAAAAATAATAAACATAAAACTAAAAAAATGCTCTAAATTACAAAAAAAGAAGTTATTTAATAGTATGTGCTTGTACGTCAGCCACAAGTCACCGACAAGTGCTTGCTTCACTAACTTACGCACATTTTTATATCTAACTATTATTCGATTGCATGTTAGAAATTTTTTCACGCCTGCTGGTGATGAGGTGAGCAATAAAAACTAAGAAGAAAAATTTATTTACAAAAAAAAAAAAAAAAAAACAATCATAAAATCTGAAAAATTAGGTACAAAAAAATTGTAATGGAAGAAAAAATGAAAAGAAAAAAGAATAAGAAAAATAAAGAAATAAAAATTAAATTTAACAAATTTTCAAGTATGCGACTAGCCATTAACTGCTTTTTGTAATATTTTAAGTTCTCTTGTCTCCTCTTCCAAGTTTTTTTTCTTTCTTTGACAATTTAGTTATCGCAAGAGTTCAAAGATTGCTGTTAATTACTGAACGCTGCAGCTTAGTAGTTAATGAGGAAGCAGCTGTCATATAAAATTTAATTAGCATACCTGAACACATAACATTAAATAAAATAAAATAATATAAAATAATATAAAATAAAATAAAATAAAATGAATTTAAAACATAAAGTATATTTAAATACAATAGAATAAAATAAAAAACATATAAAAAGAAATTTAAAAAAAAATATATAAAAAATAAGATTAAAAGAATAAAAATAAAATAATAAAAAATAAAATAAATAAAATAAAATAAAATAAAATGAATTAAAGTGAAATTATATAAGTATAAAGAAAATGGGAAAATAAAATTTAAATTGAATTAAATGAGTTAAAAAAACATAAATGTAACATAAAAAACAACATAAATGTAACATAAAATACAGTAAGATTTAAACTATTTCATTTTTATAATATAAAATAAACCTTTCCATTATCTTATCATAAATTCTATATTTTAATGAAATTATTTTCATTGACCAAATTTAATGTTCGTATAGGCAATATTTATTCAGTTAGCATTTTTTATATCACAATTTTTACATTATTATTTATGTTTTATTCAGTGACTTATTCTCTTACAACTTTCTTTTATCCAATGCACCATGACAATTGCATTTTAAATTTATTTTAATATCATTTGTCGCAGGCTATTCGCAGTATTTTATTTTATTTTTTATTTTACGTTCACAATTTACTAGTATATGCATACATTTCTACTTACATCGTTTGATTGATCACATTCACTGGAAATTCGATTCGATTGTTATAGACATTTAATAGGTCATTAAACTTCTTGAAATGTGAGTGAAGCAAAGCGAAAGGTGTACGTACAAACAAGTAGTTGTAAAATGAAATAGTGAAAAAGAAAAGAAATTAATAAGTTTTCTCGGGAAAAGAACTAATGGCGTTATATTTGCACACATACATAGACACATAATTCTGCAAGCGCTTATATTATTTCTTCACCTGCGTGAGAGAATATTTTCTAACAAAATAAGTTTTGTAATTGAAAATTGTGTTGTAACAATTATTAAAATATGAAGTAGCTGTGAGAAAATTGAACTATACAGGCGCGATATTTTTACTAAAGAAATTAAATTTTTTATTTTGATAAACACTGAAACACTATAAACTGTACGCAAAAAGTGAATTTAATTTTAACAATTTTTTAAAACAATTAAAAAGTAATCGTCCTTTCATTAGAAAAGAAAACGCTGAAAATCCATAAAAAAGAGGTAACAATTTATCCAGATATTCGATTAAAATTTTTTTAGCGAGTAGTTAGAATTATGAATAAAACAAATTCAGAAACCAGACAATTGAATAACAAATTAATTCTAACTTTACTTCAGAAAATTAAAATCAAATATTGGGAAATTTTTTAATATCATTACTTATTTAATCAAATAATTTACTACCACTAGCTTGTAATCCTATTTTTATCTATTTTAATTTACTTTATTAAATATTATTTTATTTTACTTATTTTATTTCCTTTTTTCTTTTTGCTTTTATTTTAATTTATGTTATTTTTTTTCACCACATTTTATATAATTAAAAATTTTTTTGTGGGATTTTTTTTTTTTTTTTGTTAAATTGTATTTATTTTATTTTATTTTATTTTTCATAATAATTTTTTATCTGATTATTATTTATAATTATTTATTTTAATTTTTTATATTTTTTATTTATTTCATTTTATTTATTTTTATGTCATTTTATTTTATTTTGTTTATTTTTTAGTTTACTTTTATTTTATTTTATTTTTATTTTAAATTATTTTATCTTATATTTTATTCTTATTTCTTTAAATTTATTTTATTTTATTTTATTTTTTCATAATAATTTTTTATCTGATTATTATTTATAATTATTTATTTTAATTTTTTATATTTTTTATTTATTTCATTTTATTTATTTTTATGTCATTTTATTTTATTTTATTTAATTTTTAGTTTACTTTTATTTTATTTTATTTTTATTTTAAATTATTTTATCTTATATTTTATTCTTATTTCTTTAAATTTATTTTATTTTATTTTATTTTTTCATAATAATTTTTTATCTGATTATTATTTATAATTATTTATTTTAATTTTTTATATTTTTTATTTATTTCATTTTATTTATTTTTATGTCATTTTATTTTATTTTATTTATTTTTTAGTTTACTTTTATTTTATTTTATTTTTATTTTAAATTATTTTATCTTATATTTTATTCTTATTTCTTTAAATTTATTTTATTTTATTTTATTGCTGCTTATTTTACTTTATATTTTAATATTGTTTAATTTTGATGAATTTTTATTTTTTTTTGTGTTTATTTTTTTATTTCGTTTATTTTTCATTTTATTTTATTTTATTTTATTTTATTTATTCTTTTTTATCTTTTTTTCTTTTTTTTCTTTATTCAATTTTATTTAATTTAATATAATTTAATTTAATTTTATTTTTTCCTTGTATTTTATTTTATTTTATTTTTTATTTTATTTAATATTTTTTATATATTTATTTTTGATTTTATTTTATTTCATTTTCTATTAATTTGTTTCATTTAATTTAATTTTTTTAATTTTATTTTATATTAATTTATTTTATTTTTTGCTTTGTATTTTTATTATTTTTATTTTTATTTTTTCAATTTCATTTTATTTTATATTATTTTTTTATTATATTTTTATTTTATTTTAATTTTAATTTTGTTTTATTTTATGTTATTTTATTTTATTATATTTTATTTCAATTCATTTCATTTCATTTTATTTGATTTTATTTATTTCTATTGATTTCATTTCATTTTATTTTTTTTAGTTTATTTAATTTAAATTCATTTTTTAATATTTTGTTTCATTTAATTTTATTTATTTTTATTTTATGTTATTTTGTTTTATGTTATTTCATTTTATTTAATATTCTTAATTTTTTTTTATTGATTTTAAATTAGTTTTTTTTTTTATTTTACGTTATTTTATTTTAATTTACTTAATTTAAATTTAATTTATTATATTTATTAGAAAATGTGTTTACAAATTTAGAAAAGAAAATTTTTTGTTTACCTTTCACAAATGTCATTCACATGTTTATTCAAAATTATGCAGCACAATAAATTGGAGCTCAATTTGGCTTCACTTTTTTATTATTGTACGTTTTATAACTTCAATATAAAATATCAAGAATAAAATTTAGTTTTTTCTTTATATTTGAAAAAATCGCTATTATTGTTCGTAAACTATATATTGATTGATTTAAGATTTTTTTTTGTTATTTTTAAGTTAATATTGTAAGATCGTCACTGTTTATTTTAATATAACAAAACATCAAAGAAGTGATTTCACATAACATTTTATTTCAGTTAGCAATTCGTTTCAAAATAAAGTTACAATTTATGCCACTTTCTTCACACTTGCTTATATATAGTTACTTTGTTGACATATTAGGAGTTTTTAGAATTTTGCATTTCGCTGTTAACTTTCGCTTTCATTTTGATATTATATTACAGTCACTTTGAAAGGCACGTTAGTTCATTTCTTGTAGTTATTTTGTTTACTTCATCAACACAAAAATTGTAATTTTAATATAGAATTTAGACGTTTGTCAAAACATTAAATTTAATTTGTAATTTATGAAGCTTCATTGGGAAATTCACTTTTTTCGTAATAAAATTTGTTGTTTTGCACTATTGCACTGTTTCACCAATAAAACACGCACAGTCGCAATTATGTATGTATGTATGTATAAAAAGGCACAATAATTCACAGATCTCAGATCAAAAATAATCTTCTAGGTACACTTCTTTCTACATTTTCAATCGTTATATGTTTTACTTTGCTGTGGCAGTCAGCATACACGTATATGTATGTATTTATCTAGTACAATATTTGAGTCACACTCGCACTACTCGACGAGACGAGAAAATTTATTTTTAAATTCCTCCGATAAACGCGTCTACGACCGTCGCTAGTTGGGATTCGATTGCCGCAATGTTGAGTGACAAAAACTGCAGTAACCAACTATCGGCTGTAAACTTGTAGCAACAGCAAATGTAGCAGCAGCTAACGCAGTCGCCGAGCAGCAAGCAAACAAGCAAGCAAGCAACAGAGAGTTGACCGGCTGGGCCAAAGAGACGTACGAAGTCATGGGCAACAATCCGTAAATAGTCAGCGACAGAAAAACGCCGGCATCTCGTGCCACAAACGTGCACAGGGCATTTAACATACGTGACTCTACATCTGTATGTCAGCAACAGTCGTATAAGCAGCGATGGTGAACAGTGTTGCTGCTCAGATGAAATTTTCCCGTTATAGCAAAGCTGATGTAAAATTTAAATTATATAAAAAATGAAAACCAAAAAAATAATAAAAAAAAATTAAAAAAGGTAAATTATTAAATTAAATTAACAAAATAAAATAAATCAAAATAAATTAAATAAAATCAAATAAAATAATATAAAATATAAATTAAATAATATAAATAATATAAAATAAAATTAAAATATAATAATAATAATAATAATAAATGAATGAGTAAAATAAAAAAAGAAAGCAATAAATACAAATAAAAAATAAAAAAATAAAATTTACAAAATAAAATTAACAAAAAAATAAAAAATAAAAAAAAAATAAAAAATATAAAAATATAAAAAATATAAAATTAGCAGAATAAACTAAATGAAAAATAAATAAAAATAGAAAAAATATATAATAAAAAAAATTAAAATAAAAAAGTAAATAAAAAATAAAATAAAAATAGAAAATAAATAAAATGTAAAAATAGAAGAACAAAAAAATATTTAAAAATAAAAAATAAAATTATATAAATAAAAAATATAATAATTAAAAATAAAATAAAATAAAATAAAATAAATATTAAATAAAAATAAGATAAAATTTAAATAAAATAAAATAAATTAACTTAAAGTAAAATAAATAAAATAAAATAAAGTAAAAAAAATATAAAAAAATAAAAAAATATATAAAAAAAATAATATAAATGCAAAAAAATGAAATAAGTTGGTACAAAATAAAAATTTAAAAATTATAAAAAATATATCGTCACAAATTGAATAAATGACTAATTAAATTTAAATATAAATTATAAAATATAATAACGCTTTTCTTTTCATATATATCAAAAAATATTAGGCTTCTTTTACAGCAGACGTCAAGTCCAATTCACTTTTGCTTATTAACATTCCAATGGAAATAACATACGCTGTTACGGTGATGCAAGCAATCGCTGTTACAGCGGAGTTTACTCTCCATTGACTTAACATTTGTTTTCATTTTTTCGACGAGTTCACTTCCAAGGAAATACGCGTCCAATCAATCAATGGCTTTCCAGTTATCGCAAATTCGACCAGTTTTTTAACAGCAATGCAGCTGATTTTTGTTAACAGCAAAGTTTATATAAATCTGTTGTATGTGTGTGCATGTATGCGACAGCGTTTATGTGTACTGAGTAGACAGAATTAATGAATGGTGCGGTGCGACCAAATAATTATGGGCATGGCGCGTTAACTTGAGTTGAGAAGTTGTTTGCTTTTCTGTATGTACGTATACATATGTATGTATGTGTGTGCGAGCAGTGTAGTTGTGATTAGTTCGAGTTTCAGTAGTTGTCTACTCGTTAATGATTGTTAATCATATCATTTAACATTAAAGCGTGCAAATTGGTAAATAAATTGATGAAGGAATAATTGAATGAAGTTAATGAATGAAGCAGTAAAGAAAAAAGTAAAAGACTTGATGAATACAATGTTTTGGAGAAATGAATATAACTAAGAATAATTTTTCTCTGCCTTCTAAAGGAATTTTTTGAGTTTGTTTTACAAGGTACTCTTCTCCATAAATCATTATTACCCATTGTGAATGACCAATACACCAGAGAGCTTAAGGCGAAGCTTATTCCAAGTCCAGCCTTAATCGCATTCTCTCTGAAATCGATAGTACATTATTCGCCAATCTGAATTGAAGTCCATCTGTCCACGAGAAGACCACAGAGGCATTCCTACATTTCTCTTTTATCTGTAAATCGTGTCAAATGATCAGATATGCTGATTTTTTGGTGCGGAAGACAATCCTTTTTCGACTTACGAAAAGTTACTCCCAAAAACCCTCCCAATTCTAAGTATATCAATGAGCTTTCTGTCTTTTACGTCTTGCAAAGAAATGCACAACTTCAATATCGTTGTCTGGCACTAAAAGTCTCCTGATTCTGCGTGAAAGTAAGTTCCATAAGAAAGTCGATGGGATCCAAAAAAGAATTTTGATTCAACAATCGAGTATTTGTTGGCGTATGCCGATGATATTGATATAATTGGTCATAACAACCGCACCATAAGTTCTGCGTACTGCCGGAAGCGAAGCGAATGGGTCTGCTAGTTAACGAGGGCAAGACGAAATATCTCCTGACATCAAATATAAAGTCATCGAATTCGCGACTGTTGACAGTCATAACTTCGATGTCGTAGGTAATTACGTCTATCCAGCATTAACAACACAAACAATGTCAGCCTTGAAATCCAACGCAGAATCACTCTCAGTCAACAGGTGCTACTTTGGACTCAGTAGGCAATTGAAAAGTAAAGCCCTCTGTCGACGAACCAAAACCAAACTCTACAAGTCGCTCATCATTCCCGTCCTGACATATGGTACAGAAGGGTGGACGATGTCAACATCTGATGAGTGGGCTTTAGGGGTTTTCGAGAGAAAAGTTTTGCGGAAGGTTTATGATCCTTTACGCGTTGGCAACGGCGAATACCGCATACGATGGAAGGATGAGCTGTACGAGCTATACGACGACATTGACATAGTTCAGCGAGTCGAGAGGCAGCGGCTACGTTGGCTAGATCATGTCGTCCGAATGGATAAAAGCGGTCCAGCTTTGAAAGTATTCGATGGAGTACCCGCTGGCGGAAGCAGAGGAAGAGTAAGGCCCCCACACCGTTGGAAGGATTAGGTGGAAAGCGACCTGGTATCACTTGGTATTTCTAACTGGCGCCAAACAGCAAAAAGACTAAACGAGTGGCGCGCTATTGTTAACGAGGCTATAAGTGCGAGCCTACGCCAAAGAAGAAGTAGAAGAAGAATCGAGTATTCCGTCTTCAACATGAAATTTTACGAACTACGGTTGACTACTGAGATAGCTTTATGCAACAACGACGTTACTCTCTTTTTTCGCACTTAAAACCATTTGGCTACAGACAAACGTTGTGAAGAGCATAAATATAATAGAATACCACATCGACCCTCAGCTTAGAGCTGTCTCTGAACTACTTTTCATTACCAGCTTTCATTTTCATATCGAAGGCATTAACATTACCTTCCTGTCCTGTCAATAAAAAGCAGAATGCAACAGTCTTAAGAAAAAATCGTTCCAAAGCAGAAAAATTTATCTCCTCCGCTCCCAAATTAAAGGTCTTAAGTGTGATAACTGGGGAACTGTAGGTAATATTCAAATTCTTGCTTTTATAATACTATTTGGTTTAGAATTCGTAGTTATTAACCAACAATTACAGTCTATTTTAAGAAATTACCTCATCACAACGGCTGTTATATCAATTATTTAACAACACGCCGTCTCGAACATAGGTCAAGAACTTACAAATACATTTCCGTACTTAGGAGTACATACAAACGTAATCAAATTCCATTACTTACCTCACCGATGGCGTGTCGTTGCCTCAGCTCAGCAGCAATTTCAGCAAATTTACATAAAAATTTCATTTCGAACGACTGCAGGCAACCCAAATAGGAGCAGACGAGCAAATCACGTGCTTGGCGAATTAAAATCGAGCGAGTGCACGCGGTAAAGACAGTATAAATGGCAGCGAGGTGTTTATCAATCAATGCAGCAGTGCCAGAGTCCTGGTCGTTCAACGGAGAGCATGAAATGGGGAGAAGAGAAAGAAAATAGTTAACCACATTAGTGATGAACAAAAAGCTAGAGACTTATGGTGATGAGCAAACAATTGAGTTGAAGATTTATTGTAAATTTTCAATAATAGAAAAGTGCTAACAACAAAGAATGTATGTGCATGTGTGCGTGTGTGTGTGTGTGTAGGAGCAAAGGGCGTTTGGCATAAATTTCTGGTGTGGCTTACCATCCATACTGTGCAAGCCAATTGTTCCTCCTTGACAAGTGGCGGACAGCTGCTGTTAAAATTCAAGTGCTCATGTTGTTCCTGTTGTTGTTCCTGCTGTTGTAAGCGCTCTCCACTGACAACTGAGCACTTTAACTTGACGTGTTGCTCTTGTTCGACAGCCAAATCACCAGAGTCATCAACTTCAACTTGAACCTCCACCCGAGTAATCGACAACGTTAGGGCGTCTCGTTTCTGCGCAGCTGAGGTCAACGGTGTCGTTTGTTGGCGTTGGTCAACACTGACATTCGAACCACTGCCGTTGTCCATCAATGTTGATGATGGCAGACTAAAGTCGATATCCTCGTAAGCCAATTCTGTTTGTTCGCTTGTTGAGCGCGCCTCCTCCTCCTCCTCTTCCCCTTCGTCTTCTACTTCTTCTTGCACTTCCAGCAGCAACGTCTCGTCCACTGTTTTTGCCTCCACCTCTGTCAGGGTTAATAGTGTATGCGCTGCCGCCATGTCATCCCGTCGCTCAGCTGTGGCATTTAATGTGGTGAATTTTGCTTGCTCCTCTGTCTCCTCTGTGTCCTCCGTCTTCTCGTGCTCTCCCTTCTCCTCTTCTACGACAATGTCGTTGCAGTGTTTGGAGCTTTGGTTATTTAGCGCTGACTTTTCATTTTGCAAATACATTGTGGTGTTAGTTGTGGTTGCTTGTGTTTGTGTTTGTGTAACTGCCTGTTGATGCTGACCCGTCAGACGATCTCTGCACTTCTTCAAATATGTGCGCACGCGCGATTTACTACGCTGCACCGGCGGCTTCTCTTGCATGGTTGTGTGCGATGGGTTGGCTTTTGTTGTTGCAATTGCATTTTTACTTAGCTTCATAGCCTCGGCTTGGCTATCCTGTTCATTAGCATTGATTAAACAACTGCCACCTTGCAGTTGGTTTTCCACCACCAACTGCGTCTCCGCCTCCTCTTCGGAATTCCAAACCTCTTCGGCGTCTTCTTCTTCTTGCGCAATTGGTGCAATGGCAACACTTTGCCGAGCTTCCATCGATAATGAGCTGGCCTCATTTGCCACATTACCACTGACATGCCAGCTGTTTTTGTTGTCAGCTGTGTTGGTGTTGCCTTTGGAAGTTGTTGTTTTTGTTGCAAGCATTTCTGTTTCGTTTTCTGCTTTCATTGTTTCTGTTGTTGTTGTTGTTGTTGTTGCAGCAGCAGTTTTTGTGTCATTCACCGGCATAACCAGCACCTCGGCCAAGTGTTCTTCTGTTTTACGAGTTTCTTTGTTATTTTTGTTGTTAGTATGTGATAACTGTGCTCTTTCAATTTGCTGTATTGTTGTTGTTTCCGTTTCTATTGCAACATCATGCTCTTCACCCTCAGGCGGCCTAGTTGTACTATTACCATTGATATTGCCGTTTTGACCGTTATTTTCATTGTTGCTGCTATTGCTGTGTGTGTTGGGTTGTGGATTTGCCTAGAAGGAAGCAGGCGAAAACATATAGCTTTTTTCTATTAATTATTTATATACTTGTATATATATATATATATATATTTAGTGAGTGTGTATAGAAGATTATGTAAACTTGGTTTGGTAAAAAAAAAATTCAACAGAAAAGAAAATATTTTTCGATGGGCGATGAGGCCCAGTTCTGGATCAATGGGTATGTAAACAAGCAAAATTTACGCATTTGGGACGAAGAGCAACCTGAAGAGATTCAAGAGCTGTCATTTCATCCAGAAAAAACAAAGGGTTGGCGTGGTTTGTGGTTCATATTTCTTCAAAAATGATGACGGTGAGACCGTCAATAGCGACCGTTATCGCGCCATAAAAGTAGGGAACCTGAAAGTGAATCACCCGATATATAAAAAAATATTGTTCAATCTATTTTGAATACTGGCACAGATTTAATCTTCTCAGTACAGTAAAAGCTTCTGCGCCTGAGGATTAGTGCAAAACACATTTCGTCCCCCAACTTCCGATGACACGCAAAATCCTCCACACTTTCGTAAAGCTCCAAGCTTTTGAGAGGGTGATCGGGTATTATCGTACTCCCAACACCAGGTTAGTTGCCTGACTCACATAATAAATGTTGATAAATTCACCGCTGTCTTAATGGCTGTGACTTCACTTAAAATAAAGAACTCGCGCTAGGAAGCATAAAGCCAGACTCGGTAGTGAGTTTCCGGCAGCAATATGTTTCTACAAAAGGAAATAACCTCGAATTTAATCTCAATTGTTGAATACAATGAAGTTGAACGAGAAACTTGTACAAATGTGTTAGGTTAAGCTAGCCCAAAGCGTTGTTCTTGTTCTAAATATATTCGAATGTCACAACATCCCCATACTTGTAGCTGGATATGCAAGATTCCTGCCACATATGATATTATAATATGTCATAGAGACTAGCAACCAACCAACAAATGCTCTGGAAGTCACTTTTGGCATTCCGCAAATTAACATACAAGTAACCTATGAAGTAGCAATAACAACTAGTCACCTAAAGATAACAGTCGAGTGGTGCCAGGCCTCCTAATTGTGAAAAGCATAGGAGCATATAGAAAGTTATACTCGTACAGTGGGTCCAGGAAAGGGAAGCCCTACTCCTACCTGTTCTCGAGTAACGAAGATTGGGTGGTAATAGTGACGGAATTTTAATTTGTACTGATGGGTCTAAACGTGAAGCAGGCTCAGGACATTATTGAAGGTGTCAGTTGGTCAAGCGTTTTAACACAGGAATGAATTAGACTTTTTATAGACAGTCAAGTGGCAATTAAATGTGTCAACACAAAGTCGAGAAGTGAGGGAAGATGCAAAAAGTTAATAAACATGGAGATGTATGGGAAGAAACTAAAAGAATTTGTCCGTGAGTTGTTCGCAAAAGCACAATCAGGGCTAGCAGGGAAGCTATAATGAGCATACTCAATGTCTTAGTTTCGGTTGTCCGAGTTTAAGCCTTCAGCCTACCGTTTCAACCAACCAACCAATTATTAGATTTTTTTCTCACTGGGACGTATGTGACCCATCAGTATTCACTGCTGCGGGATTACAATGTTCCAATCACATTCTTTGACAACATTTTCGTGTTGTTTTAATAAATTTTTATATTGCTTTACTTTCCTTTCTGTTTATAAGTTAATTGGGACAATAAGACCCGTTCAAAAGAAAAGAATCAATTAATTCTTGGTGCCTAATCAATATGACTTGCAGCAGTTGAGTGACCTCCCTGAAGAAAAAAATTATAGGTTCATTTTTATATACAAGCATTGGGTCCATCGCTTCGTTGAATATTACCTTATCTGGTAAGGCGAATTCGAATTTGAATGTAGATAATTCGCTGAAACAACTATCTGGAAATGCCTAAAAATTAGTTAAAATATTTAACTATGTCTTCTTTTACTCTCGGAAGGATTAGCTTTCGTTTCTCTAGAGCTACATTTACAACAATAGTTGGCACGGTTAGGTTCTGGCTTGGATTGTTTAAAATCAATAGTCTTCTCTGGATATAGTGAACTAATTATTGTAAAGTCAGTTTACAGTATTGAAATTCTTCACTATATCAAGGTTAAAATTTTGTCTCAAAAGCTCATTTTCATTGCTGAACTGGGGGTTCACTTGCAAATACAATCAGTTTGGAGTTGACAAAAAATATAGGGTTTTCCAATAAGAATGATATGATTTCTTTAAAAATATTGTTAAGGAAATTCAAATGTTTTTTATTTAATGTGAAGTACAATCGATACAATTAAGTTCTGAATATAACATAATTCAAATAAATGGCTTTGCAAGAACTAATTCGATGAACCCAATTTTTGAGCACTTTTTCCATTAAATCAAGTCGTATGTCACGGATAGCACTTTCAATATTGACTTTTAAAGAGTCTGGTTTATTGCTAAAGACCAATGACTTCAAATAAAACCACAAGAAGTAGTCTAATGGGGTTAAATCACAACTTCTTGGAGGCCATTCAATGTCACAATTTTTTGAAATAATCGACGCTCCACACCCAATTGTGGCCATAAAAAGTTGGTTATCATCGATCTATATCGCTCTCCTTTGACAGTAACTTTGCTAACAGCTTCATTTCAAAAAAAGTACGAACCTATGATTCTACCAGACCAAAAATCACACCAAACAGTCAATTTAGGTGAATGTAATGGTTGTTCATGAATAATTTGTGGATTTTCTGCGCACCAGAATCGCCAGTTTTGTTTATTTACCGCACCTCGTCGGAGAAGATGATTTTCTTAAAAAAATCGTTATCGTTTTCAAGTTGTTCCAAGGCAAAATCAGCCAAATCACGACGTTTATGGTGGTCCAATGATGAAATTGTAAACATTATTGAATACAATGAAAAAAAGACAGATCATGACACATTAAAAATGGCCAAAACGACACTTAGAAATCATATCATACCTATTGGAAACCCTTTTATAACTATTATGCTCAAGAAACAGCTGATTTTGTAAGAATCAACAGCAAAAATACAACTTTTGATAAATTTTTGTGTTTTTTGTTTGTTTTTTGCTTGAAAATGCTTCTGTTCGCCATTTTAAGTTTTTGGATTGTTCACTGGTTAGAGCATACGATGCAAAAATTTGGGTGTTCACTATACCCTGACATGAATGTACTTTTATTGGAAGTCCATCTATTTTGCCGCATCTTCTAGCACCACAGAAGTTGTGCATTTCTCACAGAGCACATTTTAATTTGCCAATTTCCACGGAAATTATGTCACAATCTCAATGTAGTGCGCTCATTTTCCATATGATAGCGTGTTGGAAAATAAATTTAAATTTAAATATTTTCTTACTATTTTCGCATAGACGATGTAACAATGTCATGACATATTATCAATAGCTGATAAAATCATAGTAAGGCAGTGAGTGTGTGTATGTGGTTGTGTAAATCAGTATTATGGCATACAGACTGAGCTGCAACTAAAATTCACGCCCTCACAGATACAGAGTACTATAACAATATATATATATATATATATATATATGTTCATTCATATATGCAGAAGAGTAAATGAGGACAAACATCGATCGCGAAATGAAAGGTGCGGTAAAATAGGGGCAGAAAACAGAAAAACTATAAATATAGTTACATACATACATATATACTCTACGCCACAACAGACAGTCTGAGGTAGCGTACCAAAGACATGCGAGGCAAGTGGTGGAAAATTTAGAATCAGAGCAAGTGGAAATTATATGTGAAATTTATAGGAAGCAGAAATGGTGTGGTAAAAAGCGGAAGAAAAAATTACAAATACATTGCGTGCTGAAATTTTAATGCATTTTGTCGTATATTTTTGAATAATGCAAGTCATTTTGAGAACTAGATGGCATGATTAATTTTTATAGATGTATCGCCGTCGCCGGCATGCAATTGAATTGCAGAAAAGCTATTGTCTTAGGTCAAGTGTGGAGTTCACTTTCTGCAAAGTTCATATTTCCAATTTTTAAAATTTTTTTTTTTTGAATTTTTTATTTCTATTATATATCTCCATTTATTAACTGTAAATTCAGAAATTTTTTTGTTCAAGGTATGTGTGACTGTTCAGCGTCTTACTAAGTTGCAGGGCGTCTCACCTTTTTGTTAAAAGAAAAAAAAAATGCCTGGCAAGACGCTCAGCTCAATTGTCAATTGGCATTTGAACGCAATGTTGGAAGGTTTTTTTTTCAACAATTTTTAATATTTTTTCAAAACTTTTCTCTATTGATTTTAATTTTTTTTTTTAATTTGAACACAAAGCTTTCCGATTGTTTTTTTTGCACACCGCTTGAGCCATAAAATTATTTTATTGCGAATTTCCACACCATTTTGCAATTTTCAATTTTTAATTTTCATTTCTCATTTGGGGTTTCCAATTTTCCTTCACAATTTCCATTTAAAATTTTTAATTTTCATTTAATATTTTTCATTTTCCATTTCATCTTTGCATACACTATCTTTTTCACTTCCTTCCTTCCTTAATTCCTACTGAAATTTCACTTTCATTTTGTTTTCATATTTTTCATTTGGTACTGTTTTGAATCGCTTCGCACGTATTTCGTGTATCTTCACGTCGAGCGTGTTTTGTTTACTGTCGCGTTTCTGCTACTTCGCTCACAAGGTTAGTTTCGTCTTTTCGACGTTGAAGCATTTTGGGAGTGACGCTATTGGCGCTACATACTACTCATCCCTACACGCTACACGACAGCGGAGTTGTAAAGCCAAACCCAAGTTAGTTGGCTGGCGTGTCTCGCTAGAAAAGTGGCGCTAAAGAGTTGTAATACGCCGTGGTGGCAAATGGGTGGTCAGGCGGCAAGATATTCAGACAGGCAGTTTTAGCCCAGCCAACGAGCCACCCAGCCAAGTATGTAGTCAGTTATTATGTACAAGTATATGGTATGCAAAATGTTAGAATTTGTCTAGATTTCCTTGGCAACACTATTATTGCCAGACAAAGTGATTTGTGTGTAATACCTTTTAATTACGAGGTTTGCTTGATAAATCAGTGATTTCTTGAATTTTCGAAGCAGTTACTGTAATTACAACACAACTTTTATCGATTAATAGATTGCTGTCAAATTTTCAGCAAGCAATGCCATTTAGTTTTTTTTTTTTTTTTGAAGGCCAATGAAAGCAGTCGCTAGGTGAATTTTAACAAAAAATGAAAAATGTGAATTTCGTGTGCAGATTAAGCATTCTTTTTTGCGTAAAAAAATCATCAACAAAACCCAGGAAAGGCTTGATAAATACTATTAGCACTCTACACCATCAACTTCAATGGTTAATATGTAGTTTACTGAGCTCCGTTGCGGACGTACCAGTACAAGTGAACGTTCAGGTCACCCAAAAGAGGTCGGCATGCCAGAAATCGTCAATAAAATTCATAGAATGCTATTAGACGATAGGAGAGTAAAAGTGCGTGAAGTAGCTGAGGCAGTAGGCATCTCAACTGAGCTTATAAATCATATTTTACATTAATAATTGGATATGAAAAAGCTAATCGTTTGAAGTGTGCCGTGATTGATCTACAAAGAACTACAAAGGAGAGTTTGGCGTTGCTCAACCGTAATCTTAACGGACCCTTGCACCTTTTCGTCACCATAGACGAAGCATGGATCCTCAAACGACACTAGAGACCAAAAAACAATCAAGACAGCGGGTTTCTCTGGGTAAACGTACACAAAAGGAGGTCAAGGTGGGTCTATCGGTCAACAAGGTCATGACCAAAACTTTTTTTTTGGGATGTACGAGGTGTAATTCACATCGATTACTCTGGAAAGGTTAAGACAATCGGCTATTATTATTCGTAACTTTTGGACAGACTGCATTTGGTGAAATAGTGTTGTTCCATAAGGGAAATTCAAATGGCAAAAATTCATAACTTGTGCGGCGAGCTGCTACCCCATCCAGCATATTCTCCAGAGTTAACCCCCTACGACTGTTTCTTGTTTCCAAACCTGAAAAATTGAGAAATAACACCCATATTTGCCGAAAACAATATATATTAGTTAAAAAGTCACTGACTTATCAAACCACCCTCGTAGTTAAGCATGAAAAGCTTTAAATATTATTATTCTTTAGCTTATTCTTTCGCTGAAGATATGTAAAAAATGCTTGGTTATACCCTTTAAGACAAAGAATCACAATTCTGACAAATCTTACAAGAGACTTAATAGAAAATCTCCACTGTTGTGGGTTTGGGAATATGATCCTCTCGCAAGACCAGTGGCTCTTCCTCGTTAGGAAATTTCAAAAGCTTTGAGTATATCTTTGGCATGTAATTAATATAAGGTTATTCAAAATTTAATAGTACTTGTAAAGAGGAAGTGCAGATTCAAAGAAAAAGCGGGAGAGAGAGTGTGAGAGAAGATGGCGATAGCCTCCTTAGGGTGCCACACCAACTTTAATATTTAATTATGTATATATAATAGCTGTAGTGCTTTTCGTACGAGCTCCTCCTCAAATTTGTGGTGTCCGATAAATGGACAGAACTACAGTTTATTCTAAGTCGCCTCTGAACGGTTGATGCTGTTTTATGAGTAGCTTTTATTTTATGTCTGGAAAATACACGCAAGGATTAACATTCCCTGCCGAGGGATTTAATTTAATTTTTTTTTTAAAATAATTTTCTATAATTTTGGATAATGGTCAGACTAGGACTCGATCCCTAACTTTACGAATCGTAGTGTAAACTCCTAAGCATTCGGATATTGATATAGTTAGTAGTCCTATTAATTACAAAGCCTCCATGTTTAAAGTTCCCTCGCTTTAATTTTTCTAATAGGTTCTTCTTAAGATATTTCCAATAGATAATTTCGCAGGCCTAGTCTTTTAGTCAAGCTTCTTACTGGTTTCTTGAGTAACTTCTGTATTTTTTTTTAGCATATGACTCAAAAATTACTGTAAATAACTTAAACTATGTTTGAATTCATTCAGATAAACTTGCGCCAGAATGGAACTTTCATTGGTTCTTTCAAGTTTAATGCATATTATGTTACGAAAAAAGTTGACATAATAAAAAGTTTAAAAACTACATCATACCTATGGAGGGTATAAAACAGTAGCACCAACAATATTTACTTATACTCTTCTGTAATATTTTAGTTTATTAATTATGGCATATTAAGCACTTTATTCGAACAAAGCTCACCACAGATGGCGCTCATAATGGAGCATGCGCACTTTTAAAAATTTTGAGCTTCTCGCATGGCGCCATGAAACTTTTAAGTTATTTTCATGCTAGTAGAAGGTAAATAAAGTTAGTAAAAATAAACAATAATTAGATTACAAATGTTTATGCTTTATGCTTTACTGACAACTAATCAAATGTAATTATATTGCTTACTAAGCAAAAATTGTACGTATTTATATATGAAGATTATATTCAAGAATTATTTTTGCATTGTTGTGTCAGTTGTAATCTATACAGTTAATATAAAACTGAAGCAAAAAAATTTTAAACAAAAGTAAATATCTCAAAGATCACGGGGAGTAGTTACCTTATAGCTTTACTTACACAGGCATGTCTGAATTTAAATAATTTTAACATAATTTTAATGTATACATACAGCTTTCAAAAATTATTTATAGTATTTAATATAACCTCAATTTAGCAAAAACATTTAAATATATTTATGCGACTACAAAATATTTATGCACTCAATTATTACCTACATAAACGTACCACCAGTGGCGAGGTGGCAGTATGTGTAGTGAAGCAGTGTCATTAATTTACAATAAAATTATGACACATACGCATGCAATTAACTGAACGCCAAAACGTTTTGAAACACTCTTCTTATCTCTGGGTAATCGCCAATCACTGGTAACAGTAACAAAACAAAGTAGGCAAAAAGCACAACAATATAAAAATATTTAAAAAAAAATATATACAACACTGGTCAACCAACTTTGATGTCTTCCGCCTATTTAACTGTCCATTTCATTTTGGTTGACCAAAAAAAAAAAAAATATTGATTGCGTGTCGTAATTTTTGGGTTGTTTATTTAACGCAGGACACGCAAGCCTTATAAACACATCACGCGCCAAGTGGCCAAATGGAAGTCATATAAAAACAAGGTGAAGCCAAAAAAAAAATTCTTATTTATATACACATAAATATATATTTATATTAAAAGAGCGACTAAAATAAATATGAAATGTGTAAAGGAAAAAAAAATCCAGCTTGCTCTAATTTTAATCCTGCTTAAAGGCACGCACACATTTTATATATTTATGAGTAGCTTAAAGCACACATATACCTGCATAATTATATATACCTGCAGTGAAGAGATATACTAGTACTCAAAAATTCTAGTCAAATACTAGTATAAAATAGGTTGAAAACATACCAGTTCGTTTTTTTTGGCACTTCACCAGTAACGGGAATAAAAATAATTTTTAACACCGAGCCATTCGTATGTTGCTGTTATTTTTATTTCACCACTGCTGAATTACATTTCGTCATAAGCTCGGTTGAAGTGCGAAGTATGTCGTTGCCGTTTATATTTATCATTACTAGAGCCGAGTGGTTGGAGGTTGTCACTATAGCGAATGTGGCTCACGGTTCGAAAATCGATGCGAACGAATTTAATTTAATTTTTATTTTTTCAATTTTATTTTTGGTGAATTAGAAATTCAACACATGCCGTGTTAAAAATATCAGCTGCTTTCATGGAAAACAGATGGAACATGCACTAGTTGGTGCAAAAATGCAAAGCAGTTGGATTCTAGTTAACAACTCGTATTTTGCTCTGCTGGGGTAGTTATAAAACAATTAAATACATTTACGGTATGTATGAGCAAATGCTACAATTTGGGCGTTTTTAGCGACACTTTAGAGAAACATGTTATTTGGCGCTAAGAATGCCAGATAATAATACTTAAAAAGTAGTAGTCTACACTGCAAGTAAAAAAGATGAAAGAAATCTTGTTCTAGAGCATTGCATGTGAATAATTCGAAATTTTGTTTGCTTCGATTGGGTTAGATGCTTAAAGCAAGATTTAAAAATTTTTCAATTTTTTAATATTTTTTTACAAAAATTAATTGTCTGATATTTGCTGCACGAAAAGATTTAAAAAACGTTTGTAATTATTATTCTTTTCGTGCATAAAAAATTTTCTGAATTATATTTTCACAAATAGAGGGCGATCCATTTCGAGGTTCCCTACTTTTTTAAAGAAAAAAAAACACTGAAAAAGCAAATTTAATGGCGAATGTTTATTATCATTCGAAAGAACAGTCTTTGGCATTTATTTTTTGAAGATTATCTATTTCGAATGTCGGCCGCGGCTAGGTCTCAGATGGTCCATCCGTTGAGTCCAATTTTCGATGACTTGTTCGAGCATTTCGACTGGTAACTGGCGAATGACACACGTGATGTTTTGCTCCAAGGCCTGAATCGGAGCAGAATTATCCGCATAGACTTTTGACTTTACATATCCCCACAGAAAAAAATCTAATGGTGGGATATCACATGATCTTGGTGGCCTATCGACCGGCCCAAAACGTGAAATAATCTGCTCACCGAAGCGCTCTCTCAATAAATCCATTGATTGAAGTGGCGCCGTCTTTTTGAAATCAAATTTCAAGCATCAAGTAGTCGGTTATCATGTCGCGATCACGGTCACCATTCTCACCGGCATTATTTTTGAAGAAATATGGACCGATTATTCCGCCGGCCCACAGACCACACCAAATCGTTGTTTTTCTGGATGTAATGGCAGCTCTTGAAACTCTTCAAGTCGCTCTTCGTCCCAAATGCGTCAATTTCGCTTGTCTACATACCCATTGAGCCAGAAATGGGCCTCATCGCTGAACAAAATTTGGCTCGAAAACGTCCGATCTTCCTGTCGCTTGGGAAGGTCGAGCGGCTTCAGTTCTGGCACAAGCTGTATTTTGTACGCTTTCAATTTAAGATCGCGACGTAAAATTCGACAAGTCAACCTATACGCCAGTCCGAGTTTCTGCAAATAGCGCCGAATCGACTCTCCACGGTCTTCGTGTACACTTTCAGCTACGGCCGCTATATTTTGTTCACTGCGTGCTGGACGTGATCTATTCTGTCGAATGTTATCCATTAATGAATGCTGGGTCTCAAGATGGGTGATGATATTGCAAATAGTACGCTTAGTAGGCCGTTTATGTTGATCATAAGTTGAGCGAGGTGCACATTCTTTATAAAACGTGAATTTTCGTAATAAAGTTGAATGATTTGTAAACTTTGTTCAGGCGTAAGTCTGATGCTGGACACGATTCACGCGTGATCTGTCAAAAAAGGCTATTGAAAAAAGTACCTCTACTTGGATCACCCTTTATATAGAAATTTTCTGGTATACATTCCAAATATATTTATATATATATCTATATCTATATCTATATATATATATATATATATATCTATATCTATATCTATATATATATATATATTAATATAAATAAAACCATTTTCAGGACTTATTTTTTTGCATATTTTTTTAGTAATTTATAGCCACTATAAGTCACACATAATTTGAAACTTTTTTAAAATAATTTTTATTTTTTTTATAAAAATTATATATATATAAACGATCCAGCCGAAGTTGTTCATAACGACTTTTACCGGATCTATATTCAATAAAACGTAGGAAAATTTCACTTGTAGGATATTGCCTTTGCAACTTAAAAAATTAAAAAATAAATATACTCAGTTAGCAGACAACAGGGCAAATATGTAAATGAGCAAATTTGAAATGCCTCAGTGAAGTTATTTAAATTACAAAGAAGGCTTGAAAAATTTTCTTCACAATTATGGAAAATGCTTTTGGGCAGCTAATTTTCCGAAAATCAATTAACATTTTCCTTTTTTGCTTTCATTTGCTTACATCATTTTGAAGAGCTGTAACTTCCTGTATAGTTTCTTCATAGCTGATTACGTATTTTTACATTTTGAAAATTTTACTTTCTATATATATTGAAGAAATGAAAACTATATTTTCACATGGTTAAAAGAATAAAAAATAATAAAATAAAAAATTATATTAAAACCTTTAAAGATCAAACATTTTTTATATAACTATATGAAAACAAAACTATTTGGATGTAAAAATTTCACAATTAAATTAAACTTTAAAATCGATATTTTTGTTATGAATCTTAATTTTGTATTATTCTTAATATTAGTTTTTAAATTAGTGCTTTAAGGTAGTTTTAGTTTATGTAATTACTTTAATACCCACAAATTACTCTTTTTTTTGCTGATATCACACATATACCTGGTATTCAGCACATTAGATCTTAGTAAATTTGTATGTTAATTTCATTATAAATTTTGAGTCGAAAACGTGAATAGAAATTACCGCTATCAATATTAAATTGCGCCATTAAACACTTTGTAAGTATTCGCTTATTGGCCATTTTAGTGGTTTCATTTAAGAGACATAATCATAAAAAAGTGTCATTTCAGCAAATTAAACGTTCGAAATCAACACTCATTAAATTCATATTTTGATGTTTTTGAGTACTGAAGCACTTATTGTTAATAAAAAAAACTAATAATATTAATCCTTATGGCTATTTTACTTAAATTTCGCTAATTTCCTGGTTTTACGGCATGCCAGCGCAGCCACCGCTGTCTCTTGATTCGCTGAACTGTGTCAATGTCGTCGTATAGCTCGTACAGCTCATCGTTTCACCCTCTACGACATTCGCTGTTGTCAACGCGCAAGAGACCATAAACCTCCCGCAAAACTTTTCTCTTGAAAACTCTAAGTCCAACTCAGCTACTTGTAGAGTTTGGTTTTGGTTCGTCGAGAGAAGACTTTACTTTTCAATTGGCTACTCAGTCCAAAGTAGCACCTGTTGGCAAGAGTGATATTGTGTTGGATTTCAAGAATGACATTGTTTGTGTTGTTAATGCCGGTTCCTAAATAGTTGCAAACTTCTACGATCTCGAAGTTAACAGCCGCGAATGTAAAGAGTTTTTATTTTATGATGGAAGATATTTCATTATGCCCTCGCTAAATATCAGACCCAATCGCTTCGCTTCTTTGTCTAACGTGGAGAAAGCAGAACTTACGGAGCGGTATGAGTTTTGTAGGGACACCGATTCAGACATACTAGTGTAGAGGCAGTTCCTTATCGTGCTGTCGAAGGTAGCTTTAAAATTGATGAAAAGTTTTTTCTCTGGGTCTTCTCCAAGATTATACCAATGGTGAATATCTGGTGGTCAATGGTGGATTTGCCAGGTATAAGTCCACTCTGATAAGGTCCGATTAGTTGGTTGACGGTGGACTGTAATCTTTCACACAACACGCTAAATAGGACCTTATGTGCGATATTGATATTGATAATTGGCGTAGATCGTGGAGTCTCCCTTTTTTGGATTGAATAGAGCACATCGGCTCAGGACGCTTTGTTATTTTTTAAGCTGGCAATCGCTATTCGAACTTCATCATATTCGGATGATGGAGCGTCTATACCATTGTCATCGATTATGGTTTCGGGTTCGCCATCTCCGGATTTTTCACTTTTTACTGAAATTGAGCAGGTTGGAAAAGTATTCCTCCATATTTTAAGAAAGCTCTGGACATCTGTTACCAGATTATCTCCTTGATCCCTACATTACCTAGCTCTGGTCTTGAATCCTTCTGTAAGTCGCCGCAACTTCTAATGGAATTCTCGAACCTTTCCCTTGTCGATCAGTTTCTCAAGCATTTCGGCCTATTTCTTTTTCTGTCTGGGTTATCCATTTAGTGGTTTCGAAAGTGCAGATGGTTCCAACGTGGCTACGTTTCGTGCTTTAAGAGGAGATTAGAATGCACATAATCGTCCAACTACTCAAGCAAGTGGTAAAATTTTAATTAAATTTGAAGAGACTGGCTCAGTTAGAGATATTGTAAGGCCTGTGCCTCATCGTTTTGCTCGTTCCACCTCAAGTATCGCTGCTGTAAGTGAAAGTGTAGCCGAAGACCCGAATGTGTCTATCCCTCAACATTCTGAAGAGCTGGGCCTTCCTTACGACACATTATGGCGTATTTTGCACTTGGACTTACACCTACATCCATATAAAGTCCAGCTCATGCAACAACTGAAGCCAGCTAACGAATCACAACACTATAGTTATGTCGATTGGGTGCTTTAACAACAAGCGGTGGACCGAGATTTTTCATTACACACCAAAAAAACTTACTGTCTGGTGCACTTTTTGGTCCGGAGGTGTAATTGGACCTTACTTCTTTGAAAACGATAACGGCGAGAGTCTCACTGCCAAATCGGAGCGTTATGGTCATATGATAACCGACTTTTTTGGTCTGCCATTGAAGAACGCGACTTGGACAATATGTAGTTCCAACAAAATAGTGCCACACAACAGGATCGAATATGGTTTTATTGCGAGAGAAATTTCCCGGACGCGTAATCTCAATTGGCAATCGAAGTCGCGTGATTTGACTTCGTCGAGCTTTTTTTTGGCGAAAGATGGTGTTTATGTGCATAGACCTTTAACTCTTGAGCAGTTGAAAACCATCGTTCATGAGGTTATGGCTGAGATTCCGCCCAATGTGTGCCAAAAAGTGGTTGAAAATTACCTCAAACGAATCGGACGGAAACGCTAAAATTCACGTAGCGGTCATTTGAAAGACGTAGTTTTTCACATATAATGCTAATATTCAAACTTTAACGCATGATAGCGTCCAGACTGTCTTTAATATTTGTACCTATCGCCTAAACAATAAAAAAAATCAATATCGGGTTTTAATCATATGTTCAGCGTTAGAAAATTAATCCGAAATAAAAATTTTCAAAGCAAAAATCTTGTTATTTTTCTTTTGTTCATTTAAGGGTTAATATTATGGTATAAACATAAGACAACTTCTTGGCACCAATAATAATGTTGACCAGTGTTATTTTTTGGAATTATTCAGTTTGCTGAGGCATTTGTCGGTTCTTTGAAAGTGGTAGACATAATTTCATTAAAAAATAATAAACTTTTTTATGGAGTTTAAAATATTTTTCCCTACACACATAGCTAGTCACTAAAAGTGTCTTAAGTGTTCCTTAGTGCTAGTGCACTTACTCTATCTACATGTACTGATCTGTAATTTGTATGCATTTATGTTATTGCTTTCCCTACCAAAAATTTCCCATGTCATGCGTGTTGCAGCAACATTTTTCTAACAACTTTTATACAAAATTTCCAATTTAAATTACACCATAATTTTCCCGAAGTCAAAGTCTAAGAGAAAAGTTTTTTCTCACGTCAAGAAAATCCAATGGTAGGAAAAATCCACCAAATAACTGTAGTAATGGAATAATGAGAAATTTATAAAACGCGACAGCCACACTGCGCTCCAATTGTCTGCTTCCGTTACTATTTTTCACTTCTTTTGTTATAGTTTGATTTTCTTCTTCTTCATTTTTGCATAAATAAATGGAGACGCACATGCGATTTTGATTAAGCAGTAACAGGCAAAAGAGATGATTTTCCTTACACTAAAAAGGCATAATTAAAAAAGTACGCTTTACGTAGCAGCGTTGCTTACAGAGGAGGTGGAAAATAAAATAAAATAAAACACACACACACACATATATATACCAACACAGTTTTATTATCAATTATGTGCACATATGTTGGTATGTCTAGATTTGCATCATTTACCACACTTTATTGGCCATAACAGCAATTGAGCATCACTGATAAATAATATTAATAAATTAAGTATCAGTTGCAGTTAGCGGCTCATGCAACACATATACTTTCACATGTACATATATAGAATACATATACATACTAGTATTTATGTGTTGCACATTTGAAATGCTTTGAATTTCGCTTTTATTCGCCATAACCTGCACCGACACTGTCACATATCCTATACAATATAGCAAAATTCGATTTGCCTGATCGCAACTAACGGCTGAGCAGTAAGTTACGAACTTACTGGTAAATGTTGCTGCTGCTATTGCTTCTACTCCCAATTGCCTGCTACCGCGCTGAGCTGTATTCAGTCTGTGCCGCTTCAAACGATCGCTTGCAAACGGCAAGTTGCCAGTTGCCAGCTGCCAGCTACCGTAGCATGCAATTAATTTCGTTAATTTAACACTTGCTCATGAAATATAGCATCTTTTACTTTTCGTGATTGTTATTATCGCAGCGGCAGCGAAATACCTATTTGTACGTGCCACATAATAACCGTACATATGTTGTACATATGAGGATGCAACAACCCCACATGTAATGCGCGCTCAAAGTATCAATAAATAAATAGATTACAAAGACGGACAATTTTTGAGTTCACTATCATTTGCTTTCAAAGTAATTTATTAATTTTTGAAGCGATTTTATTTTCATAAATTTCATTATATTTGTTTAATTTTATTTCATACATTGTTTAAATATATTTTATTTTTTCCTTTTATTTTAATTTATTAAAAAAACTTTAATTTTAGTTTTATATTAAAAAAAAAAATATATATTATTTAATATAATTTTATTTAATTTAATTGAATTTAATTTAATTTATTTAAGTTTATTTGAATTTTTTATAATTTATTTATTTTATTATATTATATATATTTTTTAAAATTTTTTTTGAATTTTTATATTTTTATTTAATTTAATTTTATAAGAATTTATTACTGAATAACACGGCTTTTTTTCTACATAAAGTTTGCTCTTGAGATAACTGCCGTAATGATACTCATTTTCTTGTTTTTATAGAATTTTTAATTAATTCCGATACATTCGAAAATACCGCGACACAAAAGTGGGGTTTTTACATTCACACGGTGCCCCCAGATGGCATTTGAGTGATAAATAACAATCAGATTTTTTGTTCGAGCTAGAAAATGTCAAAATTTTATTGAGAAAATGTAAACATGATGCTTATGAGTTTTGTTATATATGTGGCCAATTTATTAAGGTGCGTGAATTAAAGGCATTTAAGTGTTAAAATCTTACTGAAATCTGTGAAGTATCACCAATATAACTGGCAGCTCATTGGAGACTTTAAATTGATAGGATTTTTAATGGGGCTACAAAATATCCGTTTTATTTGTGTTTATGGAACAACAGAGCGGATGCTCAACATTTGACTCAACGATCATGGCTTCTAAGAACACAATTTTGAATATAAAAACAAAAAATTTCCTAAATTGTCAGAGACGAGCGTTAAAGCTGGAGTTTTTGTTGGTCCACAAACTCGGCGAATTTTTGCTGTTACAAAATTAAGCAAGCTTAATAAAGTTCAAAAAGCAAGTTTAAATAGTTTCAAACCAGTAGTCTCTGGATTTTTAGGAAATAACAAGGCTGAAAACTATGAAAAACTAGTTGAAAATATACTGAGAAATTTTAGAGGGTTGCAGAATGTCTTTAAAAGTACATATGCTGCATGCTCATATAGATAAATTTCAAAATAACATGGCAGCGTATAGCGCGGTTGGACTGAATTGTTAAAAAAAAAACTCCTAAATAATTTAACGGAGTCGGAGAACGTGCAGGATTTGAATGAGGTTACCTCAATCTGGTAATAAATTGGCAATGGTGATTTTAACAGGTGAGTTGAGAAGTCCACGGGCCAACCATAGTAAAAACATTTTTTTTTTTGCGAAAAATTTCTTTTTTTATTCAACATAGTTCCCTTCAAGGGCCATAGCGACTCTCCAACTTTTCGATACCATTTCTGTGGTACAATTTGTCCTTTGCTTAAAAATAGGCCTCAGTTTCGACGATCACCTCTTCATTCGACGAAAAATTCTTCCCAGCAAACATTTTTTTTTTAGGATCTGAAGACAGAAAATAGTCGCTGAGGTATCAGATCTGGAAAATACGGTGGATGCGAAAGCAATTCGAAACCCAATTAATGGATTTTTGCCATCGATTTCAATGACTTGTGCAACGGTACATTGTGCTAGTGAAAGAGCACTTTCATTTTCTTTAAATGCGGCCGTTTTCCGGTGATTTCATACTACAAATGGTCCAATAACGCTATACATATATTAGCCGCTGTTGATGGTCCTTCCTTTTTCAAGGTAGTCAATGAAAATACAGACGCCAAAACCTTAACATCCGACTGTTGCGTTTTTTCACGCTTTGGAGCGGGTTCATCGAGTGCAGCCTATTCGGTTGACTATCGATTGGACTTCGGAGTTAAATTATGGAGCCATGTTTTATCCATTGTCACATATCTACACAAAAACTCGAGTTTATCACGTTCAATTCACGTTTACACATCTCCAAACACTGCTCCGAATCATCAACTCGTCGCTGGTTTTGGTCAAAAGTTAACTCGAGGGGCTCCCATTTTGCACAGAGCTTTCTCATATCCAAATAATCGTAAATGATATGATATACACGTTCAATATATATCTTTAGAGTGCCCATTTCATTCAATTTCAATTTACGGTCATTCAAAATCATTTTGTGGACTTTTTTTGAAGTCTTCGTCGGTTACAACCTCTTTTGGGCATCCACTGAGTTCACCGTCTTCGGCACTCACTTCTGAACTTAGCATACCAATCCTTGATGGTTGATTTTTCTAGGACAGTGTTCGGAATCTTGTCATCAAGCCAAGTTTTTGCTTCAACTATATTTTTTGTCTTCAAAAAATATTTTATCAACAATTTGTATCCATTTTTTTCACAATAACAAAAGTTGCTTTACTCAAAATGCTGCAATTCACAAACTAATGATCTGACAGCTGTCAAATTTATATATTCGTCTGCTGAAAATTAGTGCTAACTAAACTCATATATGATTTAGTTCTAGTAGCGCCATCTTTGTGTCAGACCGGGGACTTTTCAATTGACCTGTTAGTGTCAATTCTAGTAAGCAGAACTCATCGCATATAGAATTTAGAGCTTAATTCAAATCGGAAATTCTCACTTTTTACGGAAAGGTAATTTATTGAATATAAGAGTTTTGAAAAGCCGAATCCATTGGAAAGGCATAGCATTTTGTATAACTCGTCACAAGTGATGGAAACCTACTGTCATTGTGCGTCTTTTTCAGCCTATGTTATTCATTTGAAGCGTAATAATAAAAAATCCGCTGCCGAAAAGTCGGCGAATTGGTGATGTAAAATGGATCAAATATGGCAAACCTAAATACAAAACGTAATATGTGAAGCCTTGCCGACCAGCCAAATCAACAGCAAAGCGGAAGATCCATTGCGCCAAGGCAATGCTCTGTATTTTGTGGGAGCAGATGCCGTGCTATGCTAATAGCTTCTAAAATGGCCTGAAACAACTAATAGGGAATCTTATTGACAACAACACGTCAAATTGAAGCAACTGATTAGCGAAAAATGCCCGGAATTTGGACGGCCAGGCACGAGGCAATAATTTCCCATCACAACAACGCTTGGCCTCATATTGCAATGACGGTTATAAACTATTTTGAAAACAACGGCTGGGAGGTGTTGCCCACCAACCATATATCTAAAAAAGGTCTGGTGTGCATGTTTTTATTAAATAATCGTTCAAATTTCGAAAAAAAAATGCAAAAATTAAGTAATAGATCCAATAAATGATACCTATTTCATACATTTTTCCCAAAATATTTTCATTAATTGTAAATTACATATTTTTAACTTAGTTGATCGGTGAAATTTTATACGAAAAGTGTAAATGAAAACATCTCTTTCAAACAAATTGACTCTCTCTCTCTCTCAGATAATATGTTATATATGTATTGCATGACTCAATGCTGACGATTAAGTGGGCATGAATGCGACTCATTAGTGGGTATTTAAATTCACTAGCACTTAGACACATGCGAACACTTAGGTAGTTACGATCATCGTATACACGTTATGTAAGTGCAAATGTCATACAATCTTGGCAGTCGTTAATTGTTTTGTTGTTTTGCCTGGTGCCTTTTAATAACAATCAACGCTTACTACTCTTTACTCTATGCTGCAATAGAAATACCTATGTAAAATTACAACAATTCTTTGGTAAGTGCAAAACTAGTCAGCATTCTATTGGAATATACATACGTATATATTCTATTATGCATAAAACTCTCTAATCCTCTCTAATTTAATTTTTCTAAATTTATATTTGTTATACTGGGCTTTACTATGTACGGAGTGTATATTAGGTTTGTTCGGCAAACGATTGTACGGAACGACATACAATAGTTAAAATAAATACGAATCGATTCTTCAAAATCTGTCTATCCGGACGTGTACTCAAGTAAGGATTGAGATATTTTCCTGAAATTCGGTTCAAATGGTATACTAGTGTCACCAGTATGGTTATATTTAAGTCATTAATCACAAGAACTTAAACAAATTTAGTAGACATGCTAGTTTTAATTAGTACTAAGATTGTACCAAAAATGGCCATATAACAGATTTTCTATTTTTGACCGATCTGTGAATAAAGGATCGAATATCAAATGAGTTTATCGAGAAAACTTGATCTCAAAAGCTTGAGCTAGCTGACATCGTAAATATACCAAAAGAGGGAGTAAGCTTTTTACTGCATGAGCATTTGACTACAAGAAAGCCATTTTCAAAGTGAGGGGCGAGTTTGTTCTCTCTTGACCAAAAACCAAAATGTGTTGATGATTCTGAACAGTTTTTTTTTTGTAACTTTAGCATCGATATCTGAGTACTAATAAAGCACGAATCTATCACTTCAGTCCTCAATTGAAATGATTGTGATCTGATTGTACAACAACTTCTGAACCTCAACCAAAGCGCCCGAAAGCACAGCAAAAGGTTGAAAAAGTTATCGCTTCGGTATTCAGGATTTAATTTTATATGCCTAATCTGGGAAGGAAATTATTATCGACAGTGCATATTTAAAGACATTATTAGAGCGGTTGATGGCCGAAATTTTAAATAAATGATAACATATGACAAAGGAAAAAATGTCGTTTCACCAACACAACGCACTCTGACACAACGCACTTTATTACCGCTTCTTGAACACTACCGCGAGTGCAATGTGATGCATTTGTGTTCGCTATTTGAAGTGTGGCCTAGCTAGCCGAAACGAATTTGGATGCTCAACGATTGCGTTGCCTCACATTAACATTAAAAATGATCACACCCTCGTGAACAGATCTAATCATCCCCCTATACAAAATTTCCACAGATTTGCAATTTTCCTCTCCTTTCACGTTGTCTAACTTCCTCGCTTACCCTGAATTATATGAAACATATACTTAAACTGCTTAACAAACTATGAATAATAATATATATATGCATATGATCCTTCTGATGCAAATCAACTATCACCAGGGGTACCAAGTTGTAGTCTCTGCGCTTTCGGCAACAGCTTCTTGATGTTATTGCTAACCAACAACTTCCAGACCGTACAGCAAAATGTACGCAAAAATCTTTAACAACCTACTCTGCGCTGGACGTAATTCTTGCTGGGCGCACACGGAGCACTGCTTGAGGTGAAAATATTGCAAACTCATGCTTCGTGGAATGGATGGAAGTGAGGCACAGCGTTTATCACAACTTTAAAATGTATACGGCTGACAATGCTGCAAATATTATAGGCACACTTGGTGCAATCGTGAGCACCGAATGAAAAGTGCGGTGATTCACGATAAATAGCTTGGAAAAATTACGTAAAAAGTTGATGAAGCGTAAACAGATGATCTCGTCTCACAAAATTCGAAAATTTAATCGTTTTATACCTTTCATGTAGAGAATTGACATATTAACTTTTTTACGAAGTGTGTAAGTACCAGAAGGCGAAGCGATAGACCCACCGAAATTTATACCGATCGTATAAGAATCACGAGCTGAATTTATTTAGCCATATCCGTCTGCCCCCTGTCTGTTTGAACACAAAGTAGTCCTTCAATTCGATCAATTTGAGATATTTCAATCAAATTTGGTGGGCAGATAAACAATCCATACGTTTAAACGATCATTTGTCGGGACCGCCCCGATCGGACCATTACAGCATATATATGACCGATTTTTCAAATTTGAAATTTCGGAATATAAATCCGACAAAAAAGTACCTAAAAATAAACACATACATATTGATTTGCATATTGGTTCTGAAAACCATCAAAATCAGATGACTATAGCATATATCTCCCAAACACCGATTTGTTCATATGTCAGGTTTTGGGTCAAAACTCCGTTAAAACAGTGTGAAAATTGGTACTCTACAGATGTGAATTCAAGCTTATATTGATACTGAAAATCATCGAAATTTGCTATGTTCGTGAAAGTTATAAAGACTTCGGTATGGTCGAAAACAGCCGTTCCTTCTTGTTTTTAATTGTATTTAAGGGCATAGTAATGATTAACAGAATGACCTTCATGCCTAGCATTCTCCAATGCATTTAAGCTATGCCAGTAATGCAGTAAGCGAAAGGAATTTAAAAAAGCAGGCAAACCTAGAATCACATTGAGAACATTCGCCTCACGTCAAATATTATGCACACCTAACTACACGGCAATGCTTCGAAGGAATCTTGGGTTAGATTGAATTAATGTATGCTTCAGCTAAAGCTGAATAATAATAGCCTCTGTCTATTAGTATGAACCCTCTTTGCGCTGAATTTGCCAATATCTTCTGTCAAAAATGATCTTTTTAGGCACATATGCCTGGAATACCTCATTGATACACCCTGTGTGAGAGTCCGTGTGAAACGTCCGTGTGTTCGTAACATCTCTAAATTGTAAACTGTTAGTAATGCAAGTAGATAAGCGATGGATTTCATTAATTTCTAATAAAATGGATCAAAAAAATATATCTCTTTTGCACAAAAAAAAAAAAAAACAAAAAAAACCTATGTACATATGAGTGGTGTTTTTTGTGTAAAAAAATATAATAGTTTATTCATATCTTCTCGAATGTACTTATGCTTACATTCGCTACTCACCGACTCAATCGCCAGCTGCTGATGGCAGTGATGGGGGGCGTTTAGCGGACGACTCATAAGCAAAGCGGCTGAGCTCGGTGCTGTTGTTGCCAAATCAAAACGAAAACGCGAATATTGCTTCATAAATATTTTCCAGATTACATAAGCCATTGCGTTGTTGTTTGCATGGTGTGTGTGTGAGGGAAGGCTAACGCGGCGTTGGAGTGAGGGCGGCGATGGTGTTGGTGATGCTGGAAACGTCTGCAGATGCAATTCCTCAATAAATGCCGTTAAAATAGGCAGTTTACGATCTACCACAGCACACACACTCACATACACACATACATATATACACAGAAATTTATCTATTTATTTATCTTTCTTTAAGCTGAAGCAATCGCTATTGCTTTCTTCAATGTTGTTCTTGTGACAGTTGTTGCTGTTGCAAATGCAAATGACGTGTGTGCAGCATGTGTGCGAGTAAATCGGTTGAATATTAAAGAAATGCGTAGCAAGTGCTGTTGTTGTTGTTGTTGCTTCAGTTGCTGGTTGCTGGTTGTCGGTTGCTGCTTGTGATGCCAAAGTGATTTGAGAAATTGATTTAAATCGCATAATTGGTGAATGAGTGGCAGCAGACAAAAACATATAGACGCACACTACTGTATATGTATATCTACTATAAGCGTATATGTACATACATATGTGAATTGTATAGCAACAGTTGGCCACTTGCTAGTTGTGCAAATAACAGTTTATTATGACTTTTTATGTATGTATTTGGTTGCAGATTTGAAATTTTTTTTCCGCATTTCATGGCATGGCGTCTGCCAACCGTCTTGTACTCGTATTTATGATTGCCGCTGATTTGTGTCTATTCATGTTTGATGCTTGATGCTTTTCATTATGTGCGAGATTTTCAATTAGTTTTCCATTTTAAATTTTAACCGAAACTTTGTTATGTAATTTAAGTCAATCTTTGATCGAATAATTTTAGCTACCACGTTCGATAATTTAATTATAGTTTTAACGGGCGATCCATTTCGAGCTTCCCTACTTTTTTAAAGAAAAAAAAAAACACAGAAAATTGCAAATTTAATGGGGAATGTTTCTTATCATTCGAAAGACCATTCTCTGGCATTTTCTTTTTGAAGATTATCTCTTTCAAATATTGGCCGTGGCTACATCTCAGATCGTCCACCCGTTGAGTCCCATTTTCGATGACCCGTTCGAGTATTTCGACTGGTAACTGGCGAATGACACGCGAGATGTTTTGCTCCAAGGCCTAAAATAACTCACTGTTAATCAGTAACTTTATATAAAAAAAAATTGATTTATCTGTTGAATTGATTTTTCTGTTAATATTTTTAATTATATTATTTTTGCTTAACAAAAAAAAAATATTTCAATTTAATATAATTAAAGTTATATTTTAATTAATTTGATTAATTTTAATTAATTTCATTTATTCGAAATTGTATATTAACTTTGGTCCGCAGTATGTAAGTACCAAAGAGAAGAAGAAATAGGCCCACTAAAATTTATGCCCATCATATCAGAATAATGAGTAGAGTCGATTTAGCCATATCCAAGCATAGCAAACTAGTCCATCAATTTTATCATTTGGAGATATTTCAAGCTAATTAAATAGGCCAGTTCATACCACCATGCTAGCAAGAGTTTAATAAGCTTCACGTTGTTTGTTTTGCCCATAATTTTCAATTAGGCCTAAGTGGCTGTTTACATAAATATGAATTCTCCTTATGCTTATGACGGCGCTGTTCGATATGAGGTACGTAGATAGCTTTCACTTATGCAACCTTCGAATAGTTTCGTTTGGAACTTTATAACCCTATCATCGGCTTCTCCTCGAAAGAGGTATGATTCCCTCATCACATCTATTCTGTAGTAGCATTCCTACATTTGCTTTTCATCTGCTCCGTACTAACGGTATTCGCTTCCACCCAACCTCATCTTAAAGTAGACGATGAAAAATAAACATTTCCAGTATTTCGTTGTCGTTGATAACCATTAAATCTTCAGATTTAATCGTTTTCTGATCTTTAGTTTCCTTAAAAAATATTTTCTTTAGTCTTGCAGGCTCTGCTAAGCTATCTTTCCTACTGCAGATCTGTTCTGCCAAGAACCCTTCTGCTCTTCCACTTGTACTCTTCCCGGCATGGAACTGATTCAACTCTACTATACCACTACTACAATCACTAATTGCACGAGAACGTTTCTTCTCGCAATTTGGCGGCAATTGGAAATACCAAGCAAAATTAGGTCCTGAACTATGTCAATGTCGTCGTATAACTCGTACAGCTCTTCGTTTCACCGTTTGTGGTGGACACCATTACCAAAGGATCATAAATCTTCCGCAAAACTTTTCTCTCGAAAACTCTCTGGTTCGGACCAGAGAGAGAGAGAGGATTGTGATGAGTCGGGGTGTATGGGCAAGCAAAGAGGTGGTCAGTGTCGTGTTGAGGTTCATTGCATGTGGGACATACATTGGATATGTCATGGTCGAGTCTGGATAGATGGGAGTTAAGTCTATTACAATATCCAAACCTTAATTGTGCAAGAGTTATTTGCCAGTGGTACTTGAATTCCAAGAACACCATTCACGGCAAAAGAGTTCACGGACTCTTGGTGAATGGCGTTGAAAGCTTATTGGCATGCCATCCTGGCTAGCGGTCTTCTCTGTTTTGCTTTATGGTGTCACAGTCCCTTCTAGGTGTATCTAGGTGGAGTTTCGGCTTCTAACAAGTGTCTGTTTGGGTGATCTCTATGGTATCATAGCAACTGATTTTGCTTACAAAGCCCAAACATTATGATTTTTAACCATCAGGAAGTTTTCTAAAACGATCCGAAGGGCGGTATTCTGGCAGGCTTGTAGCTTTCTCAACTCTGTCTCACTAGTCACCGACGCTCAAATCGGAGCAGCGTAGTTTATGACTGGTCTATTTAGCTCTGTGGCTCTGCTGTACTCGCTACCTTGACATATTTCTTCACCTGTTTTTAAGAGCTTTAAATTTTGCCAAATTAACAGCAATCCTTATATCATTTCGAGGAGAATAGTATAAGATTTGAAGAAAGGGCGGCATAGTTTTTTAATATATTTTCTTTTTGTTAATATTACACTTTTCGCAGTTGATTATTCAAAGGTCTCAGTAAAGTTGAACTTTTTCTTTGCAAACTTTGCTATGCTTTTTAGCGCACTTTCATTGCTTCATTGGCAGTATATATAATTTTATTTGTATATTTTGTTATTGTATAACCTCATTTACTTATTTCGCGATTGTATAATATCTTTGTTGCTTTTTTATTTATTTATTTTTTATTTTTGCGCTTAGTATATTACTGAAACAAATTTTTTCTAACCACTTCACTTTCATAATTTTGTTTTAATTTCTATTTTTGCACATTAAACCTACTACATGTTTATGTTAGGTTGGAATATTTTATTTTTTATTTTTCTTTCATAATTTTTCGCAAAAATTTTATTTTTATTTTTTTTGTATATATTTTTCCGCAAACATTTTGCATAACGCAGGTCAGGTCGGAAATTGCCAATATGCAATCTATCAATAATAATATAAAAATAATATAATATAAAATTTAAAAAAAAAATTATATTTATTTAAGTCTGAGATTTATGAAAAAGAAAAAATATAAAAAAAATCTCTGAATGCCCACTCAAGCGCCTGCATATGCACCGGTTGCACGCAGCCTGTCGCTGTGCGGTCAGTTGGCCGGACGGCCGGCCCGCCAACAGTTCAACCTCGCATTCTTCGCACAGCCGGCCTTAATGGCCCACAACGTTGGCCACAACTGACTGCCATGAAACTGTAGCCGCGGGCGTACTGCGCACAGGAGATGTGATGGCGTTCACTTATGAACTACAACTACAATAATAGCAACAACAACAACAACGGCAGTTTACATACATTTTACATAATATTTATTCACTTGCTTGTGCTCAAGCGCTTAAGTATTTAAAACAAACGCACTTTTGTTATAGCGCACGGGGAAAAGGGAGGGGATTTTGGTAATTTTTAATATTTTTTGCTACAGAGTATGTATGTACGTATACAACGTGGAGGTATTAAAAGCGTAAGAAATTGCCTTAAAATATTTTCTATTGCTTTTTTAGCTTTGGCGTGTAAACATATATATATCATATATGGATATACATATATATATATATATTTTTTTTTTATTCAATTTATATTTAATTTTTTATTTTACTTTTTAAATGTACTAATTTTTTATTTCTTATTTGTTATCAAAATTTTTTTTAATTATTTTTTATTTTTTAATTTTTTTTTTAACATTACAACATTTTTAACATTTTTTAATTTGGTTTTTTGTACATTTTTTTTTTCTCCGTTTTTTTTTAACTTTGTCAAATTATTTGTTTATTTTTCTAATTCTCAAACATATTTTCAAATTTTTTTTCACATACACAGGTAACAACGTGTTGCAGAGGCTCACTCTCTGTCCAACCAGCCATAGACATTATGAGTATTATTTAAACGCCCGCACCGGGTCTGGAGCACTTGGCACTGGGGGAGGTTGACCGGCCGTGCGTTGTATTCTTTTTTCCTTTCTTCTTCTTTTTCTTTTACACACTCGTATTGCTCCTACAAGCTAACTGCTTATGCTAGACACTAGACTAGACTGAGTGTTTCGCGAGTTTTCCAACAACTGAATAAAAACGTAGTAAATACAAACTGTGGCTTTAGCGTAAAGCGCAGCGCGGCGAGCGCTGTACAAGCGGCTAGTTACGAGCATATAATATAAAAAAAAATAAAAGGAAACACGAATTTGTATGTGAAGGTGATTGTGGTAGTTGAGTGGGGAAGGAGCTGGTCTGTGGTGTAAGGCAAAAAAAAGTAGTAAAACTCAGGCATGAACGGCAAGTGGTCGAGTTTGGTGTTGCTTCAGGTGGTTTGGTGGAGGAGGGCCGACCATCTAATTATCTTACATGTAACTATATTGCATGCATATGTATGTGTATTTCAATAAAAGAGTATTGTATTGCACACGAATATACATACATATGTATATGAATGCATGAATGAATTTGGCGCATGAGTAAAGCCAAACCGTGTAATAACGCTTGAGAGGTGTTGCTTTCTGCGCTATGGATGAATGAATGAACAAATATGAGGTTGGTGGAAACAAGCCAGGCAGGCAGGCAGGGTTCGAAGCAGAGAAAGCGAGCCGGTAAGAAGATAGGCAGGAAGGAAGGAACCAAAGTGCATAGCGAGCAAGCGAGAACGAGTGGAGAAGTGGATAGCAAAAGCGACTAAGAAAATGCATAGACACATATGTACGTGCATACCCTCTAGTGAAAAACTGAACTAGCAGGTAAAAGTTGCAGTTCTATACTAGTTTGAATCTCACCTTAAGCAAAATTATTTATTTTTAATTCTTAGAATTCAAAATTTAGCATGCATAGAGGAACTAGTATTTTACTAGTATGCAACTGAGTCAAATTTGGGTGAGGGAGTGATAAGGGATTGATACTGTTGGATATGACATGAACTATTATTTAATTAGTATAAAGCTGATGCATAACAGGAAAGTTCATATTTCGAAGCAGTTCCACACATACCAGCGCCAACAAGGAAAATGATGGTAAACGAACTAGTTAGTGTACGAATACAAACTAGTAGTACTTTGGTATGCAACTCGTACTTTTTTCTGTAGTTTATATACGACTACATATGTACAAAACCGCAGTAATGACTAAAATATGCAATAATAACAACAAAAACAACAACATCACAGCAAAATAAACAATCATGTGAGCTCAAAGTTTAATGAATTGCTTAATGAAAAGGCGTTGCCGTTGTTGTTGTGCCCTGTACTTTGTGGCACTAAATTTCTATGTAAACAACAGCTAGTCAGTCAATACATACATATATATTGAAGTAAAACGAATGTACGGTCATTATACAGGGTTATCCATTTTGCCGTTTCCAAAATACACGTAAATAAAATGATTTTGAAAATTTTTATTTTTATTTTTCATGAAATTTCTTTTTTTTATTAAAATGTTTGAGTCCTGGTATTATATGCGAAACACTACAAAATGGACGCCGCGTGAATTTTCGCAAACTTCGATCCTTTTGAGGTAATTTTCGACCACTTTTTGGCGCATATTGGGCGGTATCTCAGTCCTTAACTTGATGAATGTTGGTTTCGACGGCTCAAGAGTTAAAGGTTTATCCGTATAAATAGGTTATTCCACGTTACCCTTCAAAAAACGTCCAACGGTGCCCAATCGCACGATGTCGGTGGCCAATTGACATCGCCAAGACGAGAGATTACGTGGCCGGGAAATTTCTCCCGCAATAAAGCCATTTTCGCTCGTGTTGTGTGGCATGTGACAACATCTTGTTGAAACAACATACTCGTACTCTCCAAGTTGACCATATTAATCCGAATCGACAGTGACAGTCACGCCGTCACGTCACACCTCCAAACAGGATCAAATAGTGCAACTAACAGTAAGCATTTTTGGGTGTACAGGCCTCTCTTTAATTATTTGAGGATTCTCGAAGCCCCATATGCGAAAATTTTGCTTATTTACGTATCCACCGAGTGCAAAATGTGACTCATCTTTGAAGAAAATTTTATTCGAAAAATCGCGGTCTTTGGGTTGTTATTCAAGTACCCAATCGACGTAACTACGGTGTTGTGAGCTGCACTTTATATGGATGTAGGTGAAGCCCAAGTGTTGTACTTTGCCTGTACTTTCGAAACCACTAACATGATAACCCTTTAAAACACAACTGAAAAGTTTTTAAATTTTGTCCGATTTTTTTTCTTCCTTCTTTATTTGACTACCAGTAATCAAAATAATCAACCCTTGTAGGCAGACACTTGCTTAGGCGTGCACTGTACATACAATTGACCACGCAAACTCGCAGGATTGCCTACCTTACGATACGCATGGTAAGTGTCGCATTAAAGTTAACAAAATCAAGAAAATTATTACAAGGAACTAGTAAAGATAATGGTAGAATGAAAATTGGAGCATTTATTGTTGAACCCTTAGCGAGATTTAATTGTCTACTTAAAGTTTTGGTTTAATCTGAATATCGACAGGATACTATGGGAACAGTCGGGTAGATCCACTTCCAAAAGTAAAGGAAAATACTAATTACGGTCGCCCGTGGGAAGAGTATACCAATTCCTGCAATGAAAGCTCTACATAAAAGTTCACCAGTCGTTCGGAAACAGCTCTCTCTGAATCTCACTCTACCGCTGATTTGGTTATAAACCTCAAATATATACATATTTGTACGATAATGCTTCAAAAAAAATTCTGTTCGACTGCCCTACGTAAATCTACCGACCAATAATCCAGTCCGCCAGTTGTATTGATTAGATACTGAAATTTTATCAAAATAAGTATGGCTTTTGCCGAAATTAGAACCGAAAATCTCTTCTGACTTATGTATACTCTCAATGCAAAGATAATTGGGATCCAGACGGACAATGTCATTTAGGCTGGAAAGCGGAAATCGGTATAGGCCTCAGAAAAGATTATTATATGGTGGAGAAGATTTTCTATCTGTTTGGGATTACCCTGCTCAAAATAGAATTGCCCTTTGATATATTGGACTTCGTGTTGGCCGTGTAGGAAACACGAACGTTTTGAATTTTTTTTTTTCATAAAATTTGGAAAGTTTACGCGAATGGAAATGGTGCCATGAAGTCAAACAATAAACATTATTCGGCGACTATTTCTGCCTAACCTAACCTAATTGTGTGTATAAATAGAAGATTTTCCGAAAACATTGTGGAGCTAGCCCAAAATGATTTTAAAATCTTGTCGAAATAGTCGCGAATACGTCTCTAGCTAACGCCGAATGCTGAATTGGCTATGTATTATCGCTGAAACATTATCAGTCTGTTCCCCAAATAGCACTGAAATAGTAATAACTACTAAGGAACTGTTCCGGAAGTACTCCCGAAAGAGTCATGAGACAGTTCTTTACTTATGTCTATTATCTAACAAAGACTGATGCAAGGGACAGACAAAATGTTAGGTGGTTTGTACACAAATTCAACATCCATTTTTCAATTGATATAAGTTTTTAAAACTTTGATTTCACAAATGAATTTTCGAGAATTTTATTAAAAATTCTCTTTTTCATCTCACATTTGATTTCATTAAAAAATAAAGACAGCTATGTTTCAGGAAGTAAGAGATTTCAATGTCCCACAGGGTACTCACTTGATATTTATATAAAATTTGCATTTATACACATAAAAAGTTCAACGAAAAGACCGTGCCAACTCTATAAACCCCATTTGACAGTTCGATAGTAGTTTCTCTTAACTCACTCCTCAGCATGGGGAACACACCTCTCACGAGCACAGTGACTTATGTATAATATTTTTACGAGTCTACGAAATAATTATGCAATAACAAGGGATTGTCACTCAAAAACATGATACAAACACACCTACATATCACAACTATCGCGAAATCTTACATATCTATTAGAGGTCAAAGGGGAAGAGAAGCAACCACTATTTTTTTTAGAGGCAGCTCTTATTTCAGCTTTTAGTAAATTGCTTGTAACTGTAAATCGTTAGAGCCGCTCCAACTGCTTCTTCTCCTACTTCTTCCCTTCTCTTCCTACTGCTTAGTGTGTAACAACCCTCTTTTAATTTATTTAATACAAATTTCATGTTTTTAGTTATCATTTTTTATTGTGCTCAGCCGAGACTATGAGTGTAAGAGAGGGTGTGTTCTTTGACTTGAAAAAATAAAGTATTATATTTAACGTCATTTACCTTATCTTCATTCATGTTTTTGCCACCTTTGACATTTTGTGTGAATTTCTTTTGTCAACAACCAGTTGTTGTCTCAACTGACAACTTAACCGATGGATGGATGGATGGTTGGATTGATAGTAATTGTGACGTGCGGTAACTTTAACATTGAATGCGAAGGATAAGGAGCGAATAAGGTCTACGGACTTCATTTGGAAATTGGCTCGAAATTGATTTTAAATGTACACACAATGTGAATATATCGAAGATTAGTTTTCATTACTAAAAATAGGTTGGAAGTTATGCTAAGTAGGGGTAGTCATCTAGATGATATTAATTGTGATATCATGATGTTGATCCGACACAATTTTACTGTCCATATACTACGATTTTCTTATAAATCAGTGACAGTAGCTTAGCGCAACTAAGGGCAGATCATTAAAGATGAGAGACCGTTTTTCTTCTTCCTCATCATGCTTTAAGCTTCTGTTGGAACTCCTAAAAGTACTACTTAAGATCTGCTCACTCCGCATGTCCTCTTCTGATCTCATTCCGGTCATTTTTGTCTAGGTATACAATAATTCTGATTTCGCCTTGATATGGCCAGCTCATAAGCAAAATCATTAAGTAGAAATTTTCAAGTAGTAAAATTCATTCTAATGTGTTCCTTATAGGGAAGAATCTGATGGTCGCCATTTATAAAGCGAGTTCATCTGCCTCAGAGGGAAAGTCTATTCTGCTTGGCTGACTCTTGTGGAGATCAGTGACAGTTGTGATCGGTTGCTCCTCTAATTTGTAGTGTGTATTGATGTTTCTCCAACAAAGAGACTTCCTCCGAACGGCTGGTGGATTTTTATGAAAAGATTTTCAGGTTATTTAAACTTATTTCAGATAATTTTGTGCGATGGTCTAGTTAGAGTTCGAACGTATAACCCTCCTTATGGTAGTATCCATTTCTAACCACTCGGCTACTGTGGTCGCTTGACAGTCGCTGAATAAAAAATTGGATTTGTTCGAATACAAAAAATATTGTCATTGAGGGAGTAGCACTAAAAGAGAGTCCAAAATGTGTGTTTCGTGAGAAGATGCCACTACCAACTCGTCTCAACACTTCCGACGGGAAGAACGCAAAGGTCGCACGGGATGTCTCCTTTCATAAAAGAGAGTAATTTTAGTAGAGATAAGAGGAACATACAGAATGCAGATGTAATATCTCATATACGTTACAAGCTCTCAATACAAAAACAAAAGAAAGCTTCCTCACCACTGTCTTTAAAAAAGCATATACCAAAGGCCCGGAAAAACCTACAATAACAAAAATTTCTTCATACATTCCCAATAAAGAGCTTTGTCAGCGCAGATATAAACATACCGGGTATTCATTTCTTGTCTTCCAAATTATCTTCGTTAGGTTCCCTACTTTTTTAAAGAAAAATCCACAGAAAAATCAAATTTAATGGACAATGTTTATTATCATTCGAAAGAACATTTTTTGGCATTTCTTTTTTGAAGATTAATTATCTCTTTCAAATGTTGGCCGCTGCTACGTCGCAGATGCTCCATCCGCTGAGTATAATTTTCGATGACTCGTTCATGCATTTCGACTGGTAACCGACGAATGACACGCGTGATGTTTTACTCCAAGGCCTAAATCGAAGCGGGATTGTTCGCATGGACTTTAGACCCTACATATCCCCACCGAAAAAAGCCTATCTTCCTGTACACTCTCAGCTGCGGCCGCTATATTTTCTTCATTGCGTGCTGGACGTGGTCTATTCGGGCGAATATTATCCAATAATGAATACTGGGTCTCGGGATGGGTGATGGTGTTGCGAATAGTACGCTCAGTAGGCCGATTATGTTGACCATAAATTGAGCGAAGCGCGCGAAACACATTCTTTACAGAACGTGAATATTCGTAATAAAGTTGAATGATTTGTAAACGTTGTTCAGGCGTAAGTCTTTCCAGAATGAAATGCACAACAACAATACTGAACAAAAATAACAGTAAAGCTTGTCACGACTCACGCGTGAAAAAAGTACCTCTGCTTGGATCACGCTTTCAGTTTTCATTTTGCGTCACAGGTTTGGGGTTTAAAATCTAATTAGTAAAAACTCTACATTCACAGCAACCTATTCAGATGACCGTCACAAAATTCAAGGCCTCACTACTCAATGGACTTTAACGCCTAAAAGTATGCTCTTACCAATTGCTTTAAATTTTTTTTGATTATGCATACTGCCAGGCGCAATAGCCCGCGAAGTATTGATATGTTGAATTCTGTGAGAATAACTAGAAAAAATATAAAAACGTAAAAAAACGTGACAGAGAAAAAATTTCACTTTCATTTGATGCAAAATCAGAAGAAAGTGTTAATTACTATTTCTATGCATTATCAAATGGATATATCTATTGCATGCACTTCTATGTATGTAGATATGTTGACCACGTAAAAGCTAATTACACGCTACCACATTTTATTGCCTATTTACTATGCCAAAACGGTTAGTCAATCCGACATTCTTTTAAACTTTAAATTATGGCTATTGATTTTTTTTCCAATTTATTTAAATTTTTTTTTCAAATTTTCACCATCAAATACCAACAACAGTGGCCCGCTACTAGGCCAAGCCATTAAATCAAAGCCGAGCACCAAAGTCTTAAGAGTCAAGTGGAATTTCATATGCATATGTATGTAGTAAGTGGTATGATGTGTGACAATGTGTGTATGTGTATGTGTCTGTAATAAAATGTGAATCTTTTTATGTATCTAGGCATTATTAACGGCATTTAAAAGAAAAAATCAAAAATTTGCATGCATTCAACGTGCAGCCGAAGCCCACGGTGATGGTGGTCGGCGGCCTCAACGGCGGCACCCACATTATTTTCACTTAAAGTTGATGGCGTTTATTAGCTGTATTGTTTGTTGTTGTTTTTTTTATATTCGCTTTTACACTTTTCAGCTTGTTTGTTTTTTTCGGCTTCTGCGACGCGCTTCAAATTGTCTGGAATTCGCAATGGTTGCACATCAGCCAGCCGCAGCAGTGTATTAACACCAATTGGCATGCCGACCGAGTGCAAAAAAAAAAAAAAAAACATCGAAACGTAATTTCACATTAAATATGCATTAGGTATAAGAAATGAAAAATGCCAGAAATTTAAAAATTTTTTTCCATTTTATTGCTCACCCAAAATTAATATGAAATTTCACAAATCTAACAGTAATATTTTTGTATTTTAATTTAATTAGACTTTCAATGAGTACACGAGTAATGGTACGGTCGGCTTTTGACTGTATAGTAAAATTGCGTCCGTCCGGAGTGTCATAAAATTTGGGCAGGAAACAATGCAATGCATTTCTGAGATATATTCCGAATTCTTCAAGCTTTAAACAACATTAAATACAAACATATCTACACATGTGTCAAAAGGCTCTTAAAGCAACCCTACATTTAGCATTTCACCTTGGACAAAACTCCCTTTGGATTTGTCAGCTGTCTGTCATTGAGCACTGACAGGACTTGTCTGGCACACCTCGAATACTAAACTCGGCTGTACGGAAGTTCATACTCGGCCGTCTACGTGCATAGACGCAGGCTTATATGACAAGTATGTATGCATTATATGCATATGTGTATGTATGCAGTTAAAGCATTAAAAACGTCGAAAGGATAACTATAACCAAAGTTTCCGGTCCGAATGGCTCTTTATGCAATGGTGAAAGTACGCTAATGCACAAAATCCGTAATAGAACTGCCGCCAGTCACGCTATTATGCAAAGAGTATGGTTTGCTTAACAGCCCAACAGTCGTAGTGCGTTTAGGTGCAAATGCGAACTAGTTATGGACTACTTGTTGAATATCATTTGAAGTAAATAGAGAATTCTCGTAGTAGCAAAGTCTTAGTGCCGGCTATGACTAGTAACTGTTCGATGGAAAATCGTCCGAACTTATTTTTTTATTGGAGCTTTATGCAGGTTTTGACCTGCTTTTGTATGACTAAGACATTTCCCGGTTGGTTTTCATAACTTCAATAACTTCAGCGTGTTTTCCAGCCACAAAGGGGCAGGTCGTAAAAATACATCAGTGGGATCTGTTATTGAGTCAGCTACTTACAAGATAGCCCAACCTAACCTAAACTTTGAAATATACCCTATTTTAAACAGTCAAAGAAGCAAGCCGTACCAATTAGCTCTTAATGCTGATGGTGTAGAAAATTTTACTTTGAGATCTTAAATGGAAGATGAAGAGAACAGTCTAACTTTTATATTTCAAGGCGTGAGGCTCGGCTCAAAAATGCAGCACCTCACGTGATCTCTACCACAATTATGATCATAGCGGCCGCAATGACCTAGTGGTCATAAAAAAATATCTAATTGCGGTTGCACATCAGCAAGGCATGTTAAAACCTTCGAGTGCATTTCTAAAAAAAAATTAAGATTTCCAAAAAAAACCAAAACTCGTTTGTTGGCGGCTTAGAATAAAATTTAGGTCCCTCCATTTGAAGGGTAAAATCCTCAGCACGCACACTCGAAACTGAAAAAACAGCTCCGTCAAAAATCGCTTCATCCTTATAAATAGCTTATTACATATAAAGGGTGATCCAAGTGGAAGTACTTTTTTCAATATCCTTTTTTTGAAAGATCACGCGCGTGTCGTGTCAAGTTGTCATTTTATTTCTCTTCAGTATCATTTGGCACTTCATCATGGAAAAACTTACTCCTGAACAAAGTTTCTTCCTTCTTTTAACTTTATTACGAAAATTCACGTTCTGTAAAGAATGTGTTTCGCGCGCTTCGCTCAACTTATGGTCAACATAGTCGGCCTACTGAGCGTACAGTCGGAACACCATCACCCAGCTTGAGATCCAGCATTCGTTGTTGGATAATATTCGACCGAATAGACCACGTCCAGCATGCAGTGAAGAAAATATAGCGGCCGTAGGTGAGAGTGTACACATAGACCGTGGAGAGTCGATTCGGCGGCGTTCACAGCAACTCGGACTGACGTATGGAACGACTTGGCGTACTTTACGTCGACATCTTAAATTGAAAGCTTACAAAATAAAGCTTGTGCAAGAACTGAAGCTGCTCGACCTTCCCAAGCGACATCGCTTCGCTCTATGGGCGATTGAGCGTATGGGCGTTGAGTTCCAAGAAGATCCGACGTTCTCGAGTCAAAGTGTCTTGAGCGATGAGGATCATTTGTAAACAAACAAAATCGCCGCATTTGGGACGAAAAGTAACCTGAAGAGATTCAAGAGCTGCCATTTCATTCAGAAAAACTAAGGTTTGGTGTGGTTTGTGGAATCATCGGTCCATATTTCTTCAAAAATGATGCCGGTGAGAACGTAACCGTCAATGGCGATTTGGTTTTAACAAGACGGCGCCACTTCGCACAAATCACACCAATCAATGGCTTTATTGAGAGAAAACTTTGGAGAGCAGATAATTTCACGTTTTGGGCAGGTCGATTGGCCACTAAGATCGTGTGATATCATACCGTTAGACTTTTCCTGTGGGGATATGTAAAACTTTAGACCTTATGGTCAATCCCGCTTCGAATCAGGCCTTGGAGCAAAACATCACGTGTGATTCGCCAGTTATCAATCGAAATGCTCGAACGAGTCATCGAAAATTGGATTCAACGGATGGACCATCTGAGACGTAGCCGCGGCCGACATTCGAAATATATAATCTTCAAAAAATAAATGTCAAAGAATGTTCTTTCGAATGCTAATAAACATTCCCCATTAAATTTGAATTTTTTGTGTTCTTCTTGAAAAAAGTAGGGAACCTCGAAATAAATTAGCTTAAATAACGTCAGCGAATTAGTTCTTTAACTTTTTAATCCTTAAAATGCTGTCTAATGCAAGTTTAGTTCCAATATAGTTCTAAAACTTTTTCTAACCAAAGTCAAGCCCGAATTTTTAATACTAAGTTTACGTATAATTATTGTATTTAAAATACTTTTAATTTTCAAGCTCCATGCAAAAGGCTGTGCTTACTTTGTGTACATAAGTGTCAATATCCTCTCCCAGCTAGGCAAAGCGGATATTTTGTTTTACTTGGCTCTTAGCAAAGAAATTAGTTTATTTAATTGCCAATTTTTTGTGTTGGTTGCCAAGGACCTCACCGTATACAAGTGACAAGAGAACTTTTGCAAACTACAAAAAAAAACAAAAAAAAAACATATCACTTTAAAGAACGCGCCTTTCCCTTCTATTGTAAAAAGTTTTTAATTTAAATTATATTGGAGTGATAAAGTGAAACTTTCCAGAAGTATTATGCGCAATGCGAATCCGAAGTAACAAATGCACATGGCTGGGCGTGAAATTGTTGTATGAAAATGTGCACGTAGTAAAATAGTAACAAAATTTAAATCTTAAAAAGTAACTTCAAATTCGTAACAAACTGCACTGAGGCCTAATGTAATAATTTAATTAAAACTTCGAAATGTTTTCTGGAGCAAACAAGCAGATAGAGGTACTTACATATATATATAATTGAAAGTATATAGCAATACAATCAGCAATGCATGTTTGTGTATCGAGCTTACTTACAGGTACTGATATACCAACAAACTCCATTCCAACTAATAAAATTTGATAAATAAAAAACCTGCAGCAGGTGGTGCAATATAACAGTAAATTTTATGATTTGTAAAGCAGTTAATTTAGTCCAGGTGGTGGGAGAAATGTGTTGAAAATGCCAACACTGAGTTAAGGCAAAATGAAATGCAATGAGAAACAAGTGCTTTTCTAAAAAAAAAAGCAAAAAAAAATTGTGTTGTCCTAATAACCTATAAATTTTAGATTGCTGGGGGGTTATCGATCGATATACAAAATAAATGAGGATGAAAAGTTTTGCTCAAGTGGAATGAAAAACAAATCAAATGGGCAGAGCTTTATTTATTTTTGTATATATGTTTTGATTTTTATACCTTTCATGTGCATAAAATTAACTTTGGTTTGTAAGTACCAGAAGTGGAAGATATACATATGTAGATACACCGAAATTTATACCGATATGCTCAGATTGTCGAGCTGATTTAGCCATGTCCGCAAGACTGCCTATTTGTAAACTTGTTTGTATCCACCAATCATGTCAGAATGACGAGCTATATGATATAGCCATCTGTCCCTCCGCTTGCTGGAGCGCAAACTAGTCTCTCAGTTTTTGCGATATTTGAACGAAACTTAGTGTGCAGGTGTCGTTTTTTATTGTATTATATGTCGAAACCGGACAAATCGGTTGACTATATCATATAGCTGCCATACCACCGATTCGTTTACATATGGGTTTTTGCGTCCTAAATATTTCATTAAAGCATCTAAGATTCGGATTTCGGTATTCTACATATATATAATAAACTAAATATTGGTACTGATCATCATTCAAATTCGGACGGATATTTAGTATGGCTCCTTTATAATTGATTTGGTCATATAGTGGTTTGCGTCAAAAAAACATCTAAAAGCGCAAACTTTTGTATTCTATTTATATACGGTACGTCAAATAAATATTGACACTGAAAATCATCGGAATCGAATTTTGCAATTTATCATAAATTTGGTATGTTATTGAAAGGCATAAAGCATACGGCATGGTCGAAGACATCACTTCTTTCTTCTTTTAATTAAGGCAAGTTCGCCTGGCCACCACAGAAATCGATTTCTAGGCAGTGCTTCCTAACACTTGGAGTGGCATGAGTTCGAACTCTGTCTATATCAAAAAAAAAAAATAAATAAGAAAAAAATCTAATTATCTTCGTCCCTCGCTAAGAAATGTCTGTCGCTCTGAACGTATTTTTCATGAAAATCCATCAGCCGTTCTGAGGTGGCACAGAATATACAGTAGGTTTATTTGTTGGACAAAACTTAAGACGCACACCATAAATCGGAGAAGTTGGCCGGCCGAACATCGCCTCACCGGTTGGGATTGGATTTGTTGTTAAAAATCTAAGATCTTTTGAAGCTAGAATCCAAGATTTTATTTGAATATTTTCGAAAAGCTCGGGAATTTGAGGAAAAGTAAATAAAAATAAAATTCGAGATACTTGGGATTTTTGTGAACATTAAAAAAATGAAGTGCTCAAGCTCGGACATGAAAATATTTATAGAGGGTGATTCACTGTGGTTCCTTACTTTCCAAAAAAAAGAGAAAACTCATATTTAATGGGGAATGTTTATTATCTTTCGGAAGAACATTCTTTGGCATTTATTTTTTGAAAACTAACTCTCTCAAATGTTGGCCGCTGCTATGTCTCAGATGGTCCATCCGTTGAGTCCAATTTTCGATGACTCGTTCGAGCATTTCGACTGGTAACTGGCGAATGATACGCGTGATATTTTAATCCAAGGCCTAAATTGAAGCTTTTGACTTTACATATCCCCACAGAAAAACGTCTAACGGTGTGATTTCATACGACCTTGGAGGCCAATCAACCGGCCCAAAACGTGAAATCTATTCGGTCAAATATTATCCATTAATGAATGCTGGGTCTCAAGATGGGTGATGGTGTTGCGAATAGTACGCTCCGTAGAACAATTATGTTGACCACAAGTTGAGCGAAGCGCGTGAAAGAAATTATTTACAGAACGTGAATTTTCTTAATAAAGTTGAAAGATTTGAAAACGTTGTTCAGGCGTAAGTCTTTCCTTGATAAATGCACAACAACAATACTGAACGAAAATAACATAACAGCTTGACACGACCCACGCGTGATCTGTCCAAAAAGGCTATTGAAAAAAGTATCTCTACTTGGTTCACCCTTTATGATGATCTATATTGTAGTTAATATGACCATAGTATTACTCTTCTTCTATTTTTTTGTGTATGTGGCATGTTTTTATATTATTGGCTGTTTCATATGAAACGGCTGGTATTTATCATACTACGATTCATAAGATTATAGATTTCAAAAGAAAAATTATTTTCGGCCTACATTTAGGATGTAGAAACTGCATACATTTAGTTATTTACAAAGTATTATCATTTCTATTGAACGACTTCTTAAATGCAGACAACAATTTTATTTTAATTAATTTTTTTCGAAAATCTGGTTTTTTGCATCGTAGTACGATTATCAAAACTTGGGAGACGAGGTTTGAATTTTTTTACTATTTTCGTTTAGATAAAGCTTTTATAAGGTAACAAATATATTTACCACTTATTCTTGACAATTTCCTTTGACCTGAAGCTTTTCAGATACTTGTATAATTTACACTGTGTTTGGCGAAAACTGATTATTAGTTAAATTAATTAAACAAAATTGATGGCTAACGATCCATTCCATAAGACAATAATTAAATAATATTTTCTTGAACTTCCCCAAAAAAACTTTTTTCTAAATATAATTTTATACTTCATCACAAAAATCTCTTAAATTGAATGAAATTTTTTTTAAATAAATGAAAATATATTTAGGGAATTTGTACATGTGAGTTTGGAACTTTATTTTATCTACTGCTCTCTAACTAAGTTCTAATGACAATAAAAATACTACTTAAATGTATTTGCAGTTTAGTTATACACAATTCTCATTTTAATTCTTTTTACATAAACATTTTCGCATAATAAATATGTTAATCTTCGCCACTTACCCAATTACGAATCCGATCCACGAAACGTTTAACTGAATCCACTCGCCTTAGAAGAGACATAACTATTTGACTGAAAAATATTGAAATCCCTGCAAAAATTCGATGTAATAAAAGACCGCCATTAAAGCGATCCTGTTGATGACAGGTAAACATTGAGGCGAATGCAAAACACAAAAAACACACGGTAAACAGATGGGTAGACGGGCGAAATGATAGATTGAGTGTTGTGAAGTGGACACGAAAGTACCATTACAAGCGAAAATAGGGCGAATATGTATGCAGAATGCAAATATAGGCGATACACGGCAACGAAGGATGGTTGATAAATGCACCGAAACACACTAGTGGGTGAGGGAGGCGTTGAAAGGCACGCGGCGCGCACTGGCTCAGAAGACCGTAATGGATTTTAAACACTGAATTACGCTACCAACAGCACTTGTAACCCTTCAATATGATTTCGCTAACGAAAGTTCTTCATTTAACTTTAATATTTATGGGTGGTTAATGAATTATATATTATTCCTGAGTTATTTTTTTTATACTAAACACACATACACTCCACTGACACTAAGAACTTTTATTTCGATTACTTTCTTCTATTCTCGTACCGAATTCGCGGCGAATTGCCAACTTCACGCGGCGCCAATTTCAATTCACTTGACTCGATTCACTTCGATTGCGTTTTACGATTGCGGCTAGTTCGTCCAACTGAACTGACTGAAGTTACTGAGCGACTGTTGTTGGGCTTGCTGCGCTGGCTGTGCGCTGGCTCGCAGTTGACTGCTCTTGTTTTCTTATACGCTGTCTCTGCACTGCTCGGCTTGGCTTGGCTTGACTTGGTTTGCTGGCTACCTGCCCACCTTGCTGGGTGGCTCACTGACATACTAAACGCTAAAGCGATGCACCTGACGCACTCCGCTGATATAACTAAAGGAATGAACGGCGGCAGAGTGACTAACTGTCAGTTCGACTATTTGACTAGGCGATATAAAGAAATGAAAGCACTTGCACTGCTCTCACTATGTCACCGCCTGTACCACCCTTCGCCACTATGCATGCGTCGCCAAACACCTTCCATACCCGCAATTGTTTTGCATAGAACATATTTAGTGGCTGATTGTCAACCTCTACGAAAAGTAAGTTGAAAGCGGATTTAATGCATTGCATCGCTCATTGAAGTTTGTTGCTATTGTTGTAAGGTTTTCCTTGGGTGAGGGAGTGAGTTGTTGTCATGCTAAATACATAAATAAATGAAAACATACTAAGGAGAACACTCTCAACAAAAACAACAATAATAATAACAACAATAATAAATAGTAATAGTAAGTCGTAATAACAGTAAATAATAAACAGTAAATAATTTTGGTTCGTGCGCGCATAAAGCAACAAAATGCGCGAAACGCGAACAAAGTGAAATGGAACTTGACGATGGCTAATGGTTTCTCATTACTATGAGACAGTGGGGCGAAAGGTGAAAATTATAGGAAATCAGTTTAAGAGAGAATTTATTAAAAAATATTCTGTTTGATATAAAAAAAAATAGATTTCCTCTCTGCTGACCAAATTTCTCTTTTATCTCCCTCTTTAATACTTCATTACTGGCGTTCTAATATACATTTTTAGCATCAGTAAGCCTCAAATTTTATTAAGAGTACTAAAAGAATCTTTTCTGAGGTGTTTGCTATACATCGTTAAAATGCAGCTCTATGAAAGAAACTTAACGAATTTCTAGCTTAATGGACCAAACTTAAACAGAATCAACTGATAATTTCGCTCCTTTGAAATATTGTCCACACTTGGTACACATGACAGTTTCACAGTTTTCTTCCCGTGCATGGATGCTAAACTGGTAAAACAGCCCGCCTTTAGAGTCGAATAAAAGATAAAGGAAACTTTTCATATAACTGTAATAAAGCCTGATTCCGTATGGAAGTTCTCCAACGAAGGGAACAAATATTGGTATGATAGTATAAGATTGAGATTATAAGTCAGTTGGGTTAAGATATCCAACACAAATCGCAACACCATTACCCATCTTGAGACCCAGGATTCATTATTGGATAATATTCGACCGAATAGACCATATCCAGCAGGCAGTTAAGGAAATATATCGGCCGTAGCTGAGAGTGTACACGAAGACCGTAGAGAGTCGATTCTGCGCCGTTCGCAGTAACTCGGACTGACGTATGGAACGACTTGGCGCATTTTACGTCCAGATCTTAAATTGAAAGCGTACAAAATAAAGCTTGTGCAAGAATTGAAGCCGCTCGACCTTCCCAAGCGACATCGCTTTGCTCTTTGGACTCTTGAAAAGTTCCAAGAGTTCTCGAGCCAAAATTTCTTCAGCGATTAGACCCATTTCTGGCTCAATGGGTATGTATATAAGCAAAATTGCCGCATTTGCGACGAAGAGCAACTTGAAGAGGTTAAAGAGCTGCAATTTTATCCAGAAATGACAGTGGTTTGGTTTGGTTTGTGGGCCGGTGAAATCATCGGTCCATATTTCTTCAAAAATGATGCCGATGAGAACGTAATCGTCAATGGCGACTGTGATCACGCAATGATAACTGACTATTTGATGCCTGAAATTGAAACTCGTGATCTCCGCAACATTTGGTGCCAACAAGACGGCGCCACTTCCCACACATCGCATCGTTCAATGGATTTATTGAGAAAACACTTCGGTGAGCTCATAATTTCAGGCTTTGGGCCGGTCAATTTGCCACCAAGATCGTGTGATATCACACCTGTGGGGATATGTAAAGTCCAAAGTCTATGTGGACAATCCTTCTTCGATTCAGGCCTTGGAGCAAAACATCACGCGTATCATTCGCTAGTTACCAGTCGAAATGCTCGAATGAATCATCGAAAATTGGAATCAACGCATGTACCATCTGAGACGTAGCCCTGACCAACACTTGAAAGAGATAATCTTCAAAAAATAAATGCCAAAGAATGTTCCTTCGAATGATAATAAACATTCCCCATTAAATTTGAATTTTATGTGTTTCTTTCTTTAAAAAATTTGGGAATCTCAAAATGGATCACAATTTAAAACTCTCCTATGGTCCCACCAAATGTGGAGAAAATTACTTTGGTATCTTTGAGATTTTGGGCTTAGCGTCGATAATTCAGGTACATCGTGCCTTCAATGTAATTTGAACTGTCGAAATTTAAACATTTTTTATCGGAGGACACAATGCGAACGGTAATTTCTGAGTGGTTAGCATTTCGCATTACCATTAAGAAGGCCAAAGTTCGGATCCATGTTCGACCAACATCTAAAATGATAGAAAATTGATATTTTTTTGCTGTCGCTCCTCGGAATGTCAAGCATTCCTAGGGAATTCCTGGCATGAAATGACAAGTTCCTCATAAAAATCCGTCAGTCGTTTGGAGGCGGTTTTGAATAGACTTTGGTCTTTTATCTCTCAGGCTATTATTTAAATTATACTTTTAAACCACTGTACATCTGATGTACCTTTCAATCACTTACTTGGCGGGTGTATGATTAAAAAAGACCCACTTCACATTAGACGGTATCGCTACCAAACAAATTGCTCTCAATTCTACAAGTATAACGTGAGCGTGTTAATCGTGTAGAATAGAGCGTGGAAGACACATAAAATTGCAAGCAAAGCAGTGAAATTTGGAACATACCCCCGTAGAGCTCTAGTAATGGTGACGTCGGCGGCAAAAGTGCTGATGAGATTAACACAAAGAAGGAATTACGTTGATACAGGTGTAACGACATACACACATATGTACGCACATACCTATGTTTGTGAGTTGAAAATATCTCCATTGCTTACACAGAATATTTCAGCGTCCGATAGACAAAGTAATAATAATAAGCAACAGCAACAACAATATAAAAAAAGCATAAGCAATAACAATTGAAATTCAGCAGCAACAAGATATACATGGGGACGCATGCAAAAGGAGGTCGAAATATGAGCACTTGGAGACGGGTACATACTGGGCCGTACTGCATGCTGATGGAGGCCAAGTAAAGCGTGTGCCTCGAATGGGTACCTACCTACATACATACAAATGTGTACATATCCATGTATATATCATTAGTTGGCGTGCGGCGCATGCAAAATTGGAACTCTGAACAACGCTTGGTGAGCAGGTAAGAGAGGTTCGGGTGGAATTGTTGATTGGTTGATATTTTGTTGATATGTAAGAGGAGCCGCAAATGAAATATGTTTGAATAAATATATGTATGTATGTGCATATGTTTGTTTGTACCTGAAGCCTTACATTTTATTTATGCATACTTTGTACTCATGGTTACTTCTGTCGAATCGCATTTATGTATACTCGCACTCTTACATACATATGTATATATTTTGTTTGTTTGTACATACTTGCTGATACTGAAACAGTATTCTGCAATTGCTTTCATCGTTGTTGTTGTTGTTGTTCTTCTTAGCTTTTGTGATTGTTGCTGCCGCCCGTTACTATTGTTTATCATTATGCTGTTCTTTATGATTTCTTATGTTGTTGTTTTTGTTTTTATTTTTTTCGTTTGGTGATATTTTTAAGTGGTGGTTGTCACTTGTTTGCATTGTTTAGAATGAGAATTTCGTAGCTGACACAATAATAATAACAAAAATCTAAACAGAAATAGAGTGAATTTATTGGAGACTTTGGCGGGAGCTTTGACGCAGTGGCGTAGTTAAGTACACTTTAGAAAATGGAAAAATGCAATAAATTAAAAATTTCTGTTTATGTATGTGCATAAATTACGATAAATGCAAATTGGAATGCAGTAATTTTCTCACACTTTTCCTGTTTTATTGGAGATTCCCTCCTGTTCTTCAAAACAAAATCACAGCTTTCTCTATACCATTTTTGATTGTTTTGTATGCCTTTCATGTACATGAAATGGTTTATTAACTTTCGGCCGAAGTATGTAAATACCTGAAGGCGAAGAGTTAGACCCACCGAAATTTATACAGATCGTATCAGAATGACGAGCTGAGTTGATTAAGCCATGCCCATTGATCTGTCCGTCTGTTTGAACGCAAACTAATCATTCAGTTTTTGAGATATTTCAACAAAACTTGGTTGGAGCCGACCAGATCGGACCACTATAGCATGTAAACGTTTGATTTTTCAGATTTAAAATTTTGGTTCATAAATCCGTCAAAAAAAGTGCCTAAGAACGTGAATACTACACATACATATTAATAACATATTAATTTTTAAAATTATCAAAATCGGACTACTGTATCTTATAGTCCCCATAAACCGATTTGTTCAATTATGATAATTTAGGTTAACAATCCCTTAAAAAAGCGTGAGCGTGAGTGAAGTTTGGTGTAATACACACACATTCCGAATTGCGTGAGGGTACTGAACATCATCGAAATCGGAATACTATATCATATAGTCCCTCCATACTGATTTGTTCAAATATAAGGTTTTGTGTCCTAAATCCGGCGAAAGGTAATGTAAGAGCGTGAAATTTGGTATTCTACAGACGTAAATTGAAGTTTATATTCACGCTGAAAATCGCCGAAATCGAATTTTGCAATTTTCAATAGATTCGGTATATTCAAGAAAGTCATAAAGACTTTGGTATGGCCGAAGACGGCCCTTCTGTTTTGTTTTCTTTAGGTTTTATATAGAAAAATAGGTTCAGATCGCTCTTAAAAGATTCAGAATTCAATTAATTCAATTATAAGCTGGGAAATAAATTCTGTATGTGCCAAAAAGGAATGGGCTAAGAAATGCCTTACTCGAATTGTTTCACAAATATCTAATAAAAAAAATAATGAAAAAAATATCTTACCTTTTTTATTTTATAAAAATTTTGAAATCTTAGTTTTTTTTAGGACATCTGTTGTGTGTTTATAGAGAAAATTCAGAAATTTACATAACTTGAACTGTGCATGGTCGTCTTGTGATGTCCTCAACTATAAAACGCCAGTAGAAATATATCTGATCTCGCACTGCTATCAACTGCTCTTGTTTTCTATCATTTTAATATTTTCGAGTAGTGAGAGTATGTTGCCAAGATATGGTGAGCGGTGCGGCAGTCTGTTAATGGCGTTGTGATACACCTGAGTACGCTTGCAACCAGCACATCGCTCGTCGAATTCGGGTGGATTCACTCGTGATCACTTTAGATGTAAAATTACACCTTGTTAACAAAAGAAAAATATCGTACCTTTTCGTGAAAGTTGTTAATTTCCATTTATCCAGGTCCAGAGTCACTATACATTCGCTTGTCTGTCTCACTCCCCTAAAGCATTTGTCCGCCAGTCCGTTCGTCCGCTTTTTACTAGCTCAGCCGTTCCTCGCTTTGTCCGGTCTGGCAGTTCGCCTCTATAAAATCAACGCTGGCATATCTGACCCTCCCGTCCAATGCTGATTGTAGCCCGAATTAAACAGCCCCTAAACCGTAAAGGCAAAGACAAAAATATTTGCCCTACCACCCTCCTATGCACTCCGTAATATAGAAAGTATGTGAATCACTTTCCCCAGTCTATGACACGCATAAAATTATGCTAATTGAAAACTACACTTCATTGAATCTAAGTTCTAAATTCCTAAGTTAACGATTTCATAATTGGACTTCTGAACTACGTCCGGGATCAGCGTAAACGTATTATCCTCGATTGCTACTCAAATTAAGCAAGTCTGCTCTTAGCCACCAGAGTCAAGCGGAAAAGTGAATAACAAAAGAAAAATAAATTTTTTTTAATACGCACCAAAGGTCAGAATTTCACATGGATCGTGTTATGGAGACTGTTCTTTGTTGTCTGGGTTTCAATATCAATAATTTGGCGGACGACTGATACGATTTCCACAATGATGATTAACACTCCAAAAGGCTTGTATGTTAGTGTTGTCGATATCTCGGCGAGGAACTGTAAAACCACACTCTATGTCTGTAGCCGCAAGTCTGTAGGTTAGCCAGAATTTATTCAGCCTGATTTCAAAGGTGTAATTAGCCCCGTAAGTTTCACTATTCTCAACTTCCTCCAGAGTTTTGATGATAATTAACTTAAATAACCTTACCATAAGTTAGCAATATTCAATATTCCCACTCTGATTTTTCTATCTTACCTGGATTATGTTGAATACAATTTCCTTCTTTTTAATTTTATTATTTTGAAAAAAAAAAACGAACTAAGACGAGTTGTCTACACTCTGCTGCGTTCCCATAGAATGAGAACGAACATTGCTATGTTGTGTGCGATTTTTTGGTAGTAGGACTTGTTCGAAAAGCTCAAATAAGTAAACACGCACGGTTGTATTTTGTGCCTGAATAATACATTCGAACCACATTTTTGGCAATGTCACAAGCGTGATTTTTATTTATTAATTTTATTTTTTATTTTTATTTTATTTTTTCTCTTTAAAAGCTCATTAATCGCAACAAGCATTTGAGCAACGAACACTCGCGCGTTTGCTCATTGCTGAATACTGGAAAATTTTCGGGCATTTTGAATATTTTGACAAAAAACTTTGACTTTTTCACTTTTTTAAATTTATTTATGAAAAGTGTAAAAGTCATTGAAACGCTTAAGAATTTTGACTAACAGTTCAGCAATGAGCGAGTATCGAACGAACATCGAGCTACTGAAGCTCCACTAGAAAGTAAATGTCTGGCAACGTAACATTTCAACATTTTCTTCCATCAATTGCTGCATTTTCGGTTTAGATCACTTAATTGGTCATAACATTTGTGCCATCAACTTCCTATCATATTATCTTTATAAATTTTATCATTTTTGATAAAATTTATAATTTTTTCACAAATATCATTACAAATTAATTTAAATAACTTTTTAAATATTTATTTCTAGATTTAATTTTATTAAATTCTTTTTGAGCATCAAATATTTCGCAGTGTAGTTCCGTGTACTTCAGCTTTTAGCGAAGTTTTCAAAAAACTCATACTCATTTTCGCGCACTCGTTCGATGCGTCGCTTATTCTGCATAATAAAGAAATTTGAAACTTCGCTTTTTTGAGTATGCAAATTTTTTGTATGTAAAATAAAAATATAAATTATTTGCATTTAACAGTTCAAAGTAAATATATGAAAAATTCCTACAAATTGAGAGGCATGCAAGCACATACTCGTACACAACATGGCAATAATAACAAATTGAAATTTCATTGTGTTTGAAAACAATTAAACCAATTGTTTATGTGACAGACTCAAAAATTTTATAGAATTTCTTTCATCAGTTAATTATTTACCCAAAATTTAGCAATTTTTCCACATACATACATACATATATGTGTGTATTTTAACGTATGAAAAGTTTTTGACTGCCACTAGCCTGGGAGCGGTCAGAAACGTTTCTTTAACATATCCTACAGATGGGGTTCCACAGCAGCCATATAAAGGAGCACGAATTTCGTGTTGGATTTTTAGATGCTTGTCGTTTTTAACAACAGGGTAGGCAATCAAGCTAAACGACTTCACTGGGGCCACAAATATGGTGGTCTGTGGTGCCAGATTCCAGCACAGCCGATAATTCCGGAATGAAAGCTGGTGTGATGAGGAATGTCGCACTGCAGTGGAGAGAAAACAGACAGTGCACTTCGCAACGCTACGATTAACCACAAGCCATGCGGATAGATAAGGAGCCAAAGAGGGAGGAAAGATGTATGCGCAGACGAAAAAGAAAGACTCCAAAACGCGTAGGTATAAAGAGCATAGATGCTGGCCGACTAAGATTATACTTGTAAATTCTATGAAAAGATGCGGAACATACTCCAAATGTGTGTAGGATCTGTATCTAGCCGCTATATCTGAATTTAGTATTTACGCGAAACTTAGACGACTGTGTAAAATGACACTGGAAGCTCCGTCACGGTGCTCGGGAATGATTTCTTCGAGGTTTCAGACAAGCTGACTTCTTCCATCTTGGTGCTGGAGAACTAAAAAAAGAAGGCACAATTTTTATACGGGCGTGCAACTTTTAGCGTATGCAGGTGGTATTGATGTTATTCGTTCTGCTTTTACCAAACTGAATAAGGGAACGAGACGTATGGGTTTGGTACTGTAAGAGGACAAGATGAGATGAATCTCCTTATCAAACAAACTCGCATCTCCGCTCTCACGTCACTGTTTCTAATCATTATTTTGAAGTCGTAGATCATTTTCTTTATGGTGGAACCAGCAACAATACCAATAACAATCACTATCAGCATTGAAATCCAACGAAGTATCACTCTTGACAACTGGTGCTACCTAAGACTAAGGAGAAAATTGAAAAGTCTTCGCTCGATGCACAAGGATCAAACTCTACATTATGACGTAGAAGCGTTGACGTTGACAGTATCTGATCAGTTGGTTTAGGTTATGTTGTCCGAAGATATGAGAGAATTCCAGCATTGAAGGTATTCGAGGCAATATTCACCGACCGAAGGACAGGAATAGGTAGACCACACATCATTGGAAATATCAGGTAGCTATTATCGCGTGAACTGTGACTACGACAATAAGGATATACATTTTGTAACGTTATTCGTAGCTAACCTCGATGATTGCCCAAAACCTTCGGGTTCGATCACTGGATTACTAAATAAAACTCCCAAGATTTGTTCGTTTGGCCTCATAGTCATCAGGAGTTTACTCAACGTTTTTAGTCCTCAATAATTACAATTCTTCACTATACACAATGGCTTATTTTACAATTATTTATAACACACAATTATTTTCCGCTCCCGCTTCTAAAACATATAGCTCACTGCAACGTCAACGCCACTGCGTTTTCTACTCGTCTGTCTGTGATAGCTTCTGCCGCTCTTTTTATGCCTAACGATGGTGGACACATTCCGTTCATGCGTACACTCGTCTGCCTGCAGTAGTTGCTGCCGTGTGTCCTTTGTACTGGGAATTTCCATCACACTGCCACTCCTCTGGTCTTTCGGATTTCCGTCACAAAATGTTTAGAATTGAGTGCTCTAAGATGGGGTTATCATCATAAATAAATGTGGTTGAAATCTATCCTTCCACCCAAATAGTTTCAGTAGAGAATGAATATTTTCGATTTTGCACAAATTGGTTTCTAACCTCAAAAAAGCTATAGTATTTCCATCATCTTTTAATATCATTATTAATTTTTTTTTACAATTGCACCCAGTATGACCCGCACATAACGGCAGTTTAAATAGTAAATAAATATTTTATTTCAACAAGCAAAAAAAAAAAAAAATAAAATAAAAAAAATAAAAATAACCAACAACAAAACACCACAATAAAGCGACTACTCCGACACTGAAATTGGCAAAAAAAAAAAAGAAGCGAAATCAACAGCGCTCAATCGGAACAAATGCCAGCGATGACCAAAAAATCAGCAAAAAATAAAAATTTAAATAAAATAAACCGAAAATAAGAAATTGAAGCTGCAAATTATTATGTAAATACACGAGAAGCCAGTGCGTGGTAGCAAAGAGTGAAGGAAAATGAAAAAAAAGAAGCTGAACTCAAGGGCAGAGGTGCTCTCTATGCAATTGGCAATGCAACAAAAATACAAAAACTATATAAATTTTTTGTTATTGTTGTCGTTTGTAAGCTCATTGTAAGTAAGTATATATCTGTAGATATGTATGTATATAAGTATATAATATAAGCAGAGAAAGAAAGATTATTATAATTGATTTTGCGCAATTGTAAATTGTTAAAAGCACGTAAATCTCCCTTCAGCCGTCGTGCCTCTCTAACTGTATGTGTCTGTCTGTCTGTATGACCACTCTCACGCGTTATCGCAACACACGCAAATTGGCCGAGTGGGAAGTGAAGGAAATGCTGGTGTGTGTGTGTATATAGTAAAAGCGAAATGTGGAGTTTTTTAGCTTAAAAATATGAAAAAATTAAAAAAGTTTAAACTTTAAAATAATGAAATAAAAAATTGAAAAATCAAAAAAAAATTCAAAAACAGTTAACAAAACGCCAAGCAGCTTAAACAAATTGCGCGAGATTTATGCGGTAATCAGTGGCAATTTGTATAGCTTTTTAGCCAATAAACGATTACAAGCATTGAAATGCAACAACAAAAGAACATGCGATGCGCACAGCGGTGTGCGGCCAACACGAATTGGCAAAAAAGAAAAAACAAATAAGCAAATAAACGAATGAATGAACGCATATCAGTGAGCAGCATGCGAATTTGCGGCGAATTATGCAATACTGGCTAGTCAATTTGGCTACAACAGAATGGATTTAATGAGTTTTTGCAGATGGTGAATGCGCAAAAAAATATTTAGTAAAACAAAAAACAAAAATTAAAAAAAGAAAAAAAAATATTAATAACTTAAAATTAATTTAAATATTCATGCAGTCAATCGTTAAGCAAAATACGAAAAGTGCAAAATTACACGTGAAATCTCACAAAATCTCTCAAAATCCGCAATGAATAAAAGCGAAATTACGAAAATATTTTGAACTCCACATGTAGAAACCAAAACACAATTTTGCCTGCACTCCCCACTCACGATATTCATGCTGACTGACGAAGTGGCGACGCCGCACTGCGCACAAGATAATCCAAATTAAATTGTCAAAATTGATAATTGAAAAAATCGTTGCGTTGACGAGCAAATGCCGACATGGACATATGCATATGTCACGTTTTTAACGAGATGACAAATTCACAAAATTCACAGGCAGCAGTAAGGCGACCAACAAGCTACCCAACGACGTCCATATCGTCAGCAGCGAGTGGAGGAGACAAGAAACATACATACATATATCGCAAGCGTAGAAAATAAACGAAATAATATGCAACAGGCTCTGTGGCAACAACATAAGCTGCACGAAAAAATTGTATGAATTCATTCAAATTAAAAGCGCCAAAATGTGCAAGCGCTACACACCTCTCAACCAAAACACACACAGGCGCAGGGTTAGTGTATCAATCGAAGATACAGCTGTTTTTGTTTACAGTTTATCATTTGATATGTCCAGCGCTGTAAGCATGCAAGAGGGTTCAGTATTTTAGCTACAGTCAAGGGTTTAAGAGTGTGGAAACTTTTTGGAGCGAAATAAATATAACATTTCCTGTCGATTTAATGAGCTTTTGTAAGCTTTCGGCAATTCGACACTTGGAGGAAAAAGCTGAAAGCCTCAGCTAATCTTCTGAACAAAGCGAAAGCTTCTTTATAACTTTTCGTTGCTTCGGACAATAAATATATCATGTCATTGTTCCATAATTTGTCTACCTTCTGCTGTGCAATTAGCAAAGATCCAAGAATATTCTAAATATTAAACTTTTAATAAAAAAAAACGGATTTGTTTTAAAGATATTTGAGAAATTAAATATCTTTAAAAGAAAAAAAAATATTTTTAAAAGTTTTCAAATAATAAGAAGTCTTTTAATGTCTTCAATAACGATATGAGAAGAATCTCAGAATATCTTAAAATATAGCTAAATAAAAAAAATTTCTCACTTATTGTCCATAAAAGCCATGGCTATCATGTTTCTCGCTCCTCGCGAGAACTTATGAAATGCTGGCTCAATCGTTTGAACCTTATTGTGAGCAGTGAGCTCTCAACCATAGTCCAAGGGTTGAACTGAAGAAAAATATTATGTAAGATAAGACATTTTGGATAGAGAGGATGATTCAGTTTTAATAGTTTAGAATTGAAGATCAAAATGTGAGCGACTGGTGTCAGCAGCCCCTAATAGTTTTTAAAACTAGAGTTAGGTGCTTAAAAGCTAATATCTGCCTGGCGTTCCGAGCTTTTCTTTCCTTCCCTCTTTCCTTTTTTTTGTATTTTGATCTAACAGTAAGTCTTGAATGGCATTGTATTGTAATTTATATTAACCTCAAGGTGATTTCAACAGAACCTTGATTTCTTACCAGAGTTTACAAAACATAGCGTCTCTGAATTGGTTCTCAGTAAGCTATTTATAACCATCCTTCCTTCCAAAAGTGATTGGGCTAAAAGTACTGCATGGAAGTTAAGAGCTTAAAACGGAGAAGGATTGAAATAAGGTTGAATGGTCAGAGTGGGAGTTTTACGCTGGGAACCATAAGCTCAGTATTCCGGCTGGCTTTCTGGCCAGAGAAACATTTTCAGGCAGATGTTGCCGTAATGAAAAAAATGGTAGATATATTACTTCAGAGTGTTATTTCAATTAAGCATGTCTGGACAGCAAATCATCCACGATAGCAAAATCCTTTAAGAAAGGGCTGATGACTGGAAATACAACGATGAATGCGAATCAAACGATCTAGTGGAAGCGCTCAAAATCCAGTACGAGGCACGGCTGCTGGCATTTTCCTTTGACTGCCTTGAACTTGCGAGACGGACGCTCAAGCATTTTGATGCTAAATATTAAAAAATTTCAGTAAGCTATCGTGTATTGAAGTGCATTGTCTTCGCGGAGTAGTATTTGACATTAATAGGTTTTTCTGAATTGTGAATCATAACTCGGAGTTCCAGAACATGAGAAACTCACTACCAACGAGCCAGCCACTAACAATTTAACCTAACCCAAACCTTGCGTCGCAACCAAAAAGAAATTAAAAGCAATTTTACCTGAATCCGGTTGAGGTCCAAATGTCTTTAGATTTGTTTGTTCTCCGACAAGCTGACTCGAAGAGGAACACTCTTTCCTCGGCAAAATACCCGCTAAGACTTCATCAGTAGGGTCGATATCAGATTATATATAATGTAACTGGACAGCTGTGGAGATTAATCGAAGAGAAATAATTAAGTTTCCACTTCTTCTAGGCATGAAGTCAATTAGAATAATGACCAGTTACTGTCTGATGGGGACTTATGATTAGGAGAATTAGCTGCTTCTTGAATAAGTAGATAGATGAAGGCTAGAACATTACACAGTCCTCTGTGCGGTTCAACAATCTCGTGAGTCTCATAAGGCGCATTAAATGGTCTAAAATTCTAGAAAGATGAGAGGAACCTCTTCTTTCAGGTATACCATAGGTATCACACCAGACCAGCAGGCCTAAGGTTTAGGTTTTCATGATAGAACAACTAGTTGGTTTCATTCTAGGGTTTAATTCTCCAAAGAATTAGTCTGGAATAACATGACCTCAAAAACTGGAATAACACAAAATTAATGTATTTGTTATGTGCCTTTAACCCGATAAATTCGTCCCTCTTATACTGAATACACCGTCGCCACTGAGCACATTCCATCAGCAACCAACAGAGGAGGGTGCAATCACAGCTGGCTGCGGCAACGGTGCAACTGAAAAACGAAAGTGTTGCGATGTGCATACAATGAGAGCCGCCGCCGCGTGCAGCTGATAATAATGAACGCGTCCAGCAGTAGCCGCATCAGTGGACAGCAGACAAAATAAATGTGTCAAATTTATATGTCAGACACTTAAAAGACGAAAGATTAATTTCGGATGACAGATTTTTGTGCAGCAAAAGACGGCAAGCGAGTGCAGCAAGCCGAGATGTGAGGTGAACTGAGCGAATGAGAGTTGCGCAATTCAATTATGGGAATAACAAAGAGTAACAATAACAAAAAAATATCAAACAAAAAAAATTGATAAAAATAAAATGTAAAAATTTAAAATTAAAGATTAAAAATTAATACGAACAAAATCAAAACGCAAATTGAGGGAAAAATAAAAACAAAAATCTCTTTATTAATAAAAAGTCATAATGAAAATATAAACAAAAATAAAATTGCTATTAATAAAAAAAGTTGAAAATTGACCGAAAATCTATGCCATCCTAAATCAACCCTGCAAATAACGCTCTCTATGCGCGCGTAAAATATATACTTCACGCGGCAAAAGAGTAATCCCAAAGCACACAAACCACACAAAAACATTGTCCAAATAACTGTGTGACGTCCTAGGGATGGACTATGCACTTCAGCGCTGCATAACATCCGAGTACTCCATGGAGTGCCTACATGAAATTAGTTTTGAAACTACTATACTAAAATACTCCATGGAGTGCCTATAGGGGAGTATCTGCGAAAAATTATATTCCAACATATACATTCGAATACAATTCGCTTAGCCAATCCTAATAAAAGGAGAATTGGTCTGCGCCAATTATCGTTGGATAAGCCTTCCCAATATCGCATATTAGGTCCTATCTATGGTATTGGGTGAAAGCTTAAAGCCCACCGTCAACAAACTGATCAGACCTGAGTGTGGCTTTATACTAGATATTCACCATACGCCAAATATTAAAGAAGACCAGAGAGAAATGAATCGATATACATCACCTTTTCATTTGTTTTAAAGCTGCCTTCGAGTGGACGATAAGGAACTGCCTCTACGCCGCTATGTCTGAGTTTTATATCCCTACAAAACTCATACGGCTATGTAAACTGACCCTGGTTAATACCAGAAGCACCCTCAGAATTGGAATGGATCTCATCGAGCCGTTCGATATCAAACGCTGTTTCAGACAGGGTGACTCTTTTTCGTGCGGTTTCTTCAATTTATAGCTGGAGAGAATAATATGAGCTGCAGAGCTAAATAGACCAGATTCTACAAGAGTGTAAAATTGTTGGCGTAAGTTCTGCTTTCTTTAGGTTAGACAAAGAATCGAAACGCATGGGTCTGGTAGTGAACAAGAGCAAGACGAAATATCTCCTGTCATTAAATAAACAGTCATCGCATTCGCGACTTGGCTCCCATGTCACTGTTGATAGTCACAACTTCGAAGTCGTAGATAACTTGGTCTATCTAGGAATCAGCATTAACAATACCAGCAATGTCAGCCTGCCATGTCAGGTGCTACTTTGAGCTGAGTAACTAATTGAAAAGAAAAACCCTCCCTCGACGAACCGAAACCAAACTCTACAAGTCGCTCATTATTCCCGTCCAGACATATGGTGTATGGACGATATCGATATCCGATGAGTTGGATTTAGAAGTTTTCGAGCAAAATTTTTGCGGAAGATTTATGGTCCTTTGCGCGTTGGCAATGGCGAATACCGCAGACGATGGAACGAGCTATATGACGACATTGACAAAGATCAGCGAATCAAGAGACAGCGGCTCCGCTGGCTAAGTCATGTCGTCCGAATGGATGAAAGCGCTCCATTTTTGAGAGTATTCGGTGGAGTACCCAATGGCGAAAGCAGAGGAAGAGAAAGACCTCCACTCCGTTGTAAGGGTCACGTGGAGAGCGGCCTGGTTTCACTTGGCATTTCCAACTAGCCCCAAACAGCGAAAGCGAAGGAACGAGTGGTGCGTTATTGTTGATGCGGCTATAAACGCGTAAGCTATGCCTACGCCAAAGAAGTAGATGAAGAATAAATTTATAACAAATTTCAATATGCGCATTTGTCCCATTTTCATTGAAACATACTTGTCAGCCCCAACTTCTGACTCACTTCTAGTATCATATATTTTTCAGTTTATGATTAAAAAGCATAAAAAACTTATTGCGATACTTAAGTTGGTCTAATGCTACTATACAGCGGATTAATCCAATAGGTAATCCAATGCTCCATATTGTCCACAACTATTTATTTACAGGGAATACATACAAGCGCACACAAGGGTACACACAAAATTTGGCGTAGCATAACTAAATTGTTGCACCGGCATTTAGCTGCCAAATCGTGACTGTGGCAAGTCACGTCAATTTGTTCGACTTGTCAATTGTCGATGGCTGCTGCTGCCGATGCTGCCGGTGTTGGCTGCATGGCACATACGATATCTGCTACACTCACACGTTTATGTATGTATGTTTGATGAGGCAAAAAAAAATTGAAAATAATATTAAATGAAATGGAAAATGCGCTGCAACAAATTGCTTTACATTTTTGAATAATTTTTTTTTTTTAATTGTTTAGACTTTAACGAATTTTTATTTATTTTATTTTTGCCTCTAAACTGTTGTAAACATGCAAATGTGTCAATATTTATTATTTATGCACAACACATGGCAAATGGCAATGCTTTTAGACTTGAGTTTGCCGCTTGCTACATACATATGTATATTAATATGTTTGGTTGAATCACTAGAATTGGAGCAACGCGTATGCAACTTGATCAAGTGAACATAGAATGGCACTCACGAAAACATATTTAAATGAAATAATTTAAAGAACAATAAAAAAATTAATCCAATATATACAGTTATAATAATATAAAAAATTACTAAATACACAGTTTGTAGGAGGATTTCGGATTTGAATTTCACCAAAGGAGTTGCATTTATTCTCACCAAGCACTTGACTCTCCAAAGTTAATTGTGTTCACCTTAGACCTAGAAATCTAAATACACTAAACGACTTCTCAAAATTTTTCCATTAACCACTTCGTTATAACTGAAAATATATAATCTGAAGGTTGGTAAAAGGCATGGAAATTTGACAATAAAGCTTAAATCAAGCAAGATATCAAGTTGCTACTATCCACCAAATTGTTCACTAAGGCTATTTTGTTGTTGTATACCTTCCTTGGCTAAAATGACTTATATATAAAATCCTGTATATTACTTGGTGCTGTTGCTAAATAGATGTTGTTAAGATATCCAAAAAAAAAAGAAGGGCCCCACAGTCTGTAGCAATTATCGTGGGATAAGCCTCATAAATATAGAATATAGGGTCCTATCTAGAGTTTTGTGTAAAGACTAAAGACCACCGTCTAACTCAAAGGACTTTCCAATTTACACAACCATGATGAATCTACTCTGCAGCCTAACTACGAAGGCCTACGCCTCTTCAACCAAATGATTGTGATTTGGAACGGAATTGGCCTTTCAACACAACAAAGAACAAATCGTACTCTAAAAAGTGGCGGTGTCTTGTTGAAACCAAATGTTGGAGAGGTCACGAGCTTCAATTTCAGGCCTCGAATAGTCTGTTATCATGGTGCGACAACGGTCGCCATTGATGATTACGTTCTCACCGGAAGAAATATGGACCGATCATTCCACCCATCCACAAACTACAACAAACCGTTGTTTTTCTGGATGAAATGGAATCTCTTTAGGTTGCTTTTCTCCCCAAATGTGGCAATTTTGCTTGTTTTCATACCTATTGAGCCAGAAATGATCCTCATCGCTCAACACAATTTGACTCGAAAACGTCGGATCTTCTTGGAACTTCTCAGGAGCCCATAGAGCGAAGTGATGTCACTTGGGAAGGTCAAGCGGCTTCAGTTCTTGCACAAGCTGTATTTTGTAAGCTTTAAATTTAAGATCTGGACGGAAAATGCGTTAAGTCGTTCCATACGTCAGTCCGAGTCGCTGGGAAGGGCGCCGAATGGAATCTCCACAGTCTTCGTGTACACTCTCAGCTCGTGTACACTCTTCACTACGCGCTGCACGTGGTCTATTCGGTCGAATATTATCCACTAATGAATGCTGAACCTCAAGGCGGGTGATGGTGTTGCGAATGGTATGCTCAGTAGACCTGGGATAAAGTTGAATGATTTGTAAACGTTGTTCAGGCGTAAGTCTTTCCATGATGAAATGCCAAACAATAATGAACAAAAATAACATGACAGCTTGACACCGCTCACGCGTGATCTATCAAAAAAAGGCTATTGAAAAAGGCGCCTGTACGTGGATCTAGACAATTGTTTGCGCTCTTCCTTTCCAATGAAATGTGAGTGCGAGATGCATTTTTTTATCTCTCACTCTCTGTCTGCTTGGAATGAGAAAATTTTGTTGTTTTATGATAACAGAGGCGAAAATGCATTGCCTTTAACTCCTCTTTGGCAATTCGTCTGCCGTGCAGCGGAGTTAATTTGACTGCTGCATCTTCATAGAAGAACTCTCAAAAGTATTCAAAACCCCCCCCCCTCTTAGTATCCTACGGAAAATTTGCTTGTTTCAGCTACGTTAAATCAAAACAAAAGAAAATATTCAAATACTAAGCGCATCGTTTTCATCAATAATCAGCGATAACCGCTTGCTCTTGCCTCTTGATTTTTGCTTAATCAAAGTAAAAGTAACATTTTGTCAGCAACTTAGTGTGTACTCGTATATGTGTTTGCCCGTGAACTATGAGCGCACGTAATAATACTCGGACATATTGTATTTTAAAGGATGCATGTGTGTGTGTATGTTGCTGCGCCACATGCAACAATATCGGAAAATGTTGCAACATCATGTCAGAAATTTATCATAAATCGCAAATCACAACGAGCTGAGGTACTCGCTCGCTCAACTTGCTTTTGCTCTGTGGTAATGCGCTTTAATAATAATCATATTGCCAGCAAATGTAAATATAGGGAAAATGAAAAAAATAAAAAATAAAATTTTTTTCATTTCCTTTTTTCACTTTTCAATTTGTGCTTTTTTGTTTGGCTCGTTACTGCCATTCATGTTGCAAATACATAAATACCTGCTGTGCTGCTACATGGAGGGCTTTGGCTGTCGCGCCCGGCTTGTTCCTGGCGCCAAGAAAGTTGCTCACGTTTGCGCTTTGCGCTGTAGGTTTTACGCTTTGTTAATTTTTTCTTATTTATTTTGTATGTTTTTTATAAACTTGCCTTAGGGTCCTACATGCGTTATGTAATTATGTAATATTATATTTAAATATGCAGATTTATATAAGTACAAATCAGGGACGTGCGCAGGACTCAGCCCACAGGAGTGGGGGTTCTGGTTTGAATGTAATTCACAACTAAAGTTTGAAAAGTAAAAAATTGCTGTGTTTTTTGAGTATATAAAGGTCGTACGCAGGAATATTATAAAGGGTGATCCAAGTAGAGGTACTTTTTTCAATAGCCTTTTTTTGACAAATCACGCGTGAGCCGTGTCAAGCTGTTATGTTATTTTTGTTCAGTATTGTTTGTCATTTCATCATGGAAAGACTAATACCTGAATAACGTTTAAAAATCATTCCACTTTATTAAGAAAATTCACGTTCTGTAAAGAATTTGTTCCGGCGCGCTTCACTCACCTTATGGTCAACATAACCGCCCTGCTGAGCGTACTATTCGCAACACCATCACCCATCTTGAGACGCAGCATTCATTATTGGATAATATTTGACCGAATAGACCACGTCCAGCATGCAGTGAAGAAAATATAGCGGCCGTAACTGAGAGTGTACACGAAGACCGTTCGCAGCAACTCGGACTGACGTATGGAACAATTTGGAGCATTTTAGGTCGAAATCTTAAATTGAAAGCGTACAAAATACAGATTGTGCAAGAACAGAAGCGGCTCGTCCTTCCCAAGCGACCATTTCATTCAGAAAAAACAACGGTTTGATGTAGTTTGTTCGCCGGTGGAATCATCGGTCCATATTTCTTCAAAAATGATGCCTGTGAGATCGCAACCATCAATGGCCGTCAATTTGATACCTGAAATTGAAGTTCGTGATGTCCGCGACATTCGGTTTCAACAAGACGGCGCCACTTTCCACAAATCACATCAATCAATGGATTTATTGAGAGATCACTTAGGTGAGCAGATAATTTCACGTTTTGGGTCGGTCGATTGGCCACCAAGATCGTGTGATATTACACCGCTAGACTTTTCCCTGTGGGGATATGTAAAGTCTAAAGTCTATGCGGACAATCCCACTTCGATGCAGGCCTTGGAGAAAAACATCACACGCGTTATTCGCCAGTTACCAGTCGAAATGCTCGAACGAGTCATCGAAAATTTGACTCAACGAATGGACCATCTGAGACGTAGCCGCGGCCAACATTTGACGGAGATAAACTTCAAAAAATAAATGCGAAGGAATGTTCTTTCGAATGATAATATATTTGAATTTTCTAGGTTTTTTCATTTAAAAAGTAGGGAAGCTCGAAACGGGTCACCCGTTATAAAAAGAAATGAAAATATTTTCCCTTTATACAACGATATTATTATAGTGATGTAAATAAGTAATTATAATACAAATTCAATCTTATTGAAAACATTCCAAGATGGTTTATTTCAAGCATAACGACTCCTTGAACTTGTTTCAATGCTGTTCGATGTGCCGATAACATTACGACTCTTCGAGGCACGAATAAAAATTCTCGCAATAACAAGTCAATGCCAATGTAACGAGAATAGAATGACTTAAAGCAAAAAGGTATCAAAAGAGGCGATAACCTCAAAAGTGTATATACTACCAGGGTTGCCACTAATTTTTTGTTGTTTTTACCAAATTTGTTCAAATAGTAACTAAAAGGCAAGCATGTTAAATCAACTGAAACCTAAATTTCATTTATTGAAAAACCTCTTAATGAAAGTTAACATTTTACCGGATGCTGTTAAAACTGCCTTGGACGACCTCACTGGTTGAATTCATAATCAACTACTAACCTTAGTCTTTGAGGCTACCAGGTGTCCATTTATGTAAGTAGATGTAAGCCTGAAAGTGGTGTCCGCTCTCCCATTCATTCAGTTAACTTGCTTTTGACAGGAACTGATTGGGGCAGAGGTAGAATCGTTGCATACGCCGATGGTATTGCTGTAGCCTTTAGGTGTAAGTTTCCACAAACTCTACACGACTTGATGCAGTGTGCTCTTCAAAGAGTATCTAACTGGTATAACCGTTGTGAGCAATGCGTAAACTCAAATAAGGTGAAGCTTGTTCTATTCACTAAAAGGTATAAAATATCGCCACTTAGACCACCAAATTTAAATGGTATTGACATAAGCCTAGGAGCCAAGGCAAAATTTCTTGGTAGTTTTGGACAAGAAATTTAACTGGAAAGCCAACATAGTAAGTTGATATGAGAAAATATCCATTACCTTCTATATATGTAAAAAATAGCTATTGATGTAAGAGATGTGGCTTAAGCCCTGAGATTTGTTACTGGATTTTTACATCTGTTGTGAGGCTGATATTGCTGTATGGAATGGTCCTTTGGTGGCCTGCTCTAAACCAAAGGGCAAACGTTAACTTCCTAAGTAAAATTCAAAGATCTTCGATGATTACTATAAGTGGTGCACTCAAGTCCACACCAAATGAGGCCTTAAATGGCTTAATAAGCTATCAGGCAGCAGCGCTAACCGCTTGAACACTCGCAAAATCTTGAAAAAATATAATTTCACACCAGGTAGTACAGATCTCACAGATATCTGCTGCTCAAGTCAGGTTACAAGCATCAATTATACAACGCATATCCCTAAAAGAGTGGAATTGAACACCAACTTCGATACTCCATGGATGAATATAAACTCCATGTAAGAATTTGAGGAAGGAGGTGTTTTGTCACGAAACCCACCTATAGAGCTTTCTTTCAGGCTACCACTGTATTCCAAACTGAGATACTCTCTGAGAAAGGAGGACATCACTCAAGTTATAGTAGTCTTAATAGCCCACTACTTCATCGGACGACATGCAGCATGCAAAGATGTCGCATAAGCTACAAGAACGACGAGGTGGAGGAAATGGTCTTTCATCACTTATGCAACTGCCCTACGCTGGGACATTGTGAAAAAATTTCCAGACAGACAAAACTGAATATGTAATTCATATTTATCCACGGGCTTTAAACCCTCCTGTGCGCACGGCTCGTGTATTAATTATGTGGTTGGGATTTTTATGAGTTATAGTTCGATTGAATTGATAAATATATATTTATTTTTTAAGTATATGTTTGTGTTAAAAATTTACTACCATTACACTAAAAGAGAAGAGAAATTTCAAATAAAAATTCCAGAGAGAAACAAGTTATCTAGCAAGTGCTTGAAAGTTGGATATTTAAAGCAGTATTTCACGTGAACAAAGTTCTGTAAATGGTTATTCGTGTGAAAAGTTATTTCAATTAGTTTTCTGAGCTGTATCAGACCATATTTTGTTTTTGAGAAAAGTGAAAAAATTACAACAACAGTCTGAGCGAGCGGTAGAGGTTATAGCTATTTCGGAAACCACCACGTTTCATCATCAGACTTCTCTCCAGATACCCAAATACTCGTAAATACATTCAAACAAACCTTTCAGAAATTATTGATTTTCTTCGTAACAACTTTTTGACGGAAATAAGAACGTACTGAAAGTAGTGTTTTTGAGGATAAAAAGTCAATTGGGATTCAACTCGAGATTCAATTAGATTCATTTAAGGCTCGAACTAGTGGATAATCTCGCAAACATTTTATTTTAAAACTAAACACAAAGAAAGGCAATAAGCTACGAGGATTACGCCGAGGTTTGGTAAAATTAATTCAACCCTAACGATAGGACAAATCTGGATCTCCTCTGCTGACGATAAGCAAGGGAAATCGAGATGGTTGTTTCTTTCTTCCAAAAAATTTGACGCTCCAGTGGTTTTGTCATTAGGATGTTTCATTGTGTAAATGGTGTTATGGTCCTCAGTGCTAGGCGTTCAAACAGGCTGTTCGATTGTCTTGTAAGTTACGAAAATTGCTACTTTGACTTTTCAGTTGTTACTGGGATGTGATTTGAGAATATTTTTCGCTGCTTCGTGCTTTCGTGGTAACCGTAGTCGTATTCGTAGGGAACTGGTACCAGCTATCGAATATGACACCTAGCAAATTTAAGTTCTTTACAGTCGGAATTTTGACATCAAGGTCTTTGACATACAGGTCGAGCCGGGCTCCTTCGGCAAGCTGATGAGGAGGGTTGATGAGGATTTTGCTGGTTGAAGTTGTGCTTGTTAGGGATTTTTTTGAGGCGCCCTAAAGAGTTAATTTATATCTTCGCTATGCGAGTAACTTTCAGACTGTTTCTCTGAATCTTTCTCCCTGTATTGAGCTCATTGCATATTTCTTCATTTATTTTTCATTAACGCGACAGGCTCAACGCTTTCTGCAAGCAATTTTTTTAAATACTTTTTTTTACATTTTTTTTAACTATTTTCTCCCCCCACTCCATCACAACTATTAACAATTAATCACATGCCTAAACACAATCTATTAACACTGACAGTCACAGACGTTGCACGCACGCATGCGCTCTTGGTTATTTAAAATTAATTAACCTTTAATCTTTTTTCTTTGTCCACACTATTATGCGCTTGTCAGTATATTTGTATATATGTATTCGTATATATTGTGTATACACTCGCCCTGTCACATCATTTATTTGCTAAACTAAACGCCTGTTTGGCTTGCCTTGCATTGCCACATTGATTGAGTGATGCCTGCGTGCCTTGTGACGTCGCAACGTCTGAGGTCTAAACAGTTGATTAAACTTTTCACTGCAAACTTTGTCATCCGCACACCCCCTCGAGTGAGTGCATCATCGCCTTGCAGTGGGGTAAACTCCCATTACTGATTGTTTGGCAAATAGTCTGTCAAAATATGGACACAACGGCAGCAGCAGATAAAAAGTTCGCATGCAATTTATTTTTGTAATGATGCCATGTCAATTAGTGAGGCGTATTAGTTGGTAGCTGCGTATAATTAAATATTAATGCTGGTGCTGGTGCTGCGCTGTGTAGTGAGTGCTTGGCTACAGTGGCATCTTTAGGTGATTGTGGTAAGTTCAATGGTGGTTGCAGTCTGGTAAGAGTGGGCATCGTGCAAAGTTACAAAAAAAAAAAAAAATGATTGACAAAATATATATCTTTTATTTGGCGCTTTAAAGTGATTTTGGGTCGAGCTCCTCCGCCAATTTGTGGTGCGCATTCTGATTTTCTTCTAAGAAATGGAGGGATCTAAAATATGTTCTAAGCCGCCTCCGAACGGCTGATAGATTTTTATGAATAGTTTTTTTTTCAAGTCATAAATACACTCGGCGGGTTTGGCATTCCCAGTCGCGACCCGACCGCAATTAGAAAAATTAATTTTCTATAATTTTGTATGCTAACCATCTGGCTATTGCGGTCCTGAGCATACCAATGTGCTGGATAAGTAGTTAGGAAAAACTAAAAAAAAAAAATCTACCGAAACGGGTTTAACCACTGCATACTTCTAATGCGCCAGACACTGGGCGTATGGTTCACTGCACTATAGGTTAATTAGATTGTACCAATAACCTCCAGAACCAAATGCTCAGTCTCATTAGCCAACTTAATTCCTTGTTCCTTTCAATATCAGCTGCAAAAAAGGAAAACGCTTCATGTAAATCAAGATTCCGCGAAGACGACTCATCTTAATACCCGATATATACCGGGGTGGTGCCGAAATGATTCCATTATACCAACCTTCATGCAGCTACTGAAGTTTTTTTCAGACCAGATGTTCAAACTGACTGCATGTCAGTATACTAATCGGCCAGCAGATACTCAGAGCTCTTAACAAAAGCGTTAGCTGTTACGATCTATCGATCTTCCGCAATTCCCAACGAACCAGGCAGATATTGCGACTGCTAATTCCTCGGTATTAGCTTAGTGCACGCTAAGCTTACATGAGATGCATCCAAAGAGGTCCAGCAAAAGATCACAGGTGCCCAAATATATTGTCACTCGTACCCGACCCGTTGATCTTAACTCAGGGGAGAACATTCTCCAAAAATCATTAGCTTTGTGATCACCAGCAATATCGCTGTGACACGGTTGCCAAATCAGACTTATCGTATAATAGCTCATCTCAATGAAGAGGGAAGTCACGCAAAAATAGTTTTCCGGCTTGCTAAAAAAATATCGACCAATAATTCTCCGGAGCAGCATTACAAACCGCTTGCTTGATTGCTACCACTTCTGCTAGAAAACTACTTCAGGAAACCTTACACCCAGAGCTAAACGAAACCTGAACTAAGAAGCCATTCTAAGTCCCTTCCTATTCTATATTCGACCTAGTAGTATGGTAAATGAAAAACCACTCATCTCTTCTCCTTAAGAAGTTAGGAGAACAGAGTTCACTCTAAGGTCCCAAGCATGTAAGGATCCTCTAGTAAAAAACAAGCTCTAGAAATAGCAAAAGCTAACCTGTAAACTTCTTATCAATATTCTATAGACTAATTTCCAACATATCACGCGTCCAATTCCACATTCATAGAACCGGTGCGCGACCAGCAGGCACTCGAAAGTAGTTCCTTACAAAAATGTGATTATATTGGAGTATTAGCAGTCATAGTGGTTCGAAGTCGAGTTTGCCTAATCGGTTTTTAGGAATAGTTTCACAAGCTGGTAGAAGCTCAAGGATCCTTCATATATTATTTTTACCTAAGAGACAAAGTACACCGTTCGTTGGTGGGTATTGTTAGCTTCATACACAGTTCAAATATTATTAGAATTAATTACTGACCACATTATGTAAAAGAAGAAGAAGAATTCTGACTTCTCCTTGAATAATTTCTGGATAAATACGATAAACTCAATCTGAAAAGGCTGCGTAAAGTCTCAAGTTTTTTTCTGTTTTCTTGTCCTATGCCCGCCAACTACTCCCATTCAATTACGGTTTACCCACACACACAGACACCAACAAACATTTACTCTCATGCAATTTGCGTGCGCTATCACCAAAGACTATTACATTTGAATTTCACTTTCGTTTACTCCGTTTAGAAAATTGTAAAATGTTGCGAAATTACGAAAATTCTGCCCACTTTCGATTTCAATATGCTACGCTGTACAGAGCTATGCTATGCTGAACTGCGCTAAGCGGCAAATGGCGAGAGTACATTGGCCCAAAGACAGAGTTGTCGCCACGTTTTCAACACCAAATTTGGTCAATATTGCGGCATGGACGACACGAAACAAAAGCAGCAACCAAAAATAGTAAAACAGAAAACACCCACACGTATGCACACACACACACACGCACGCATACATACAGATGCAGGCGTATTTGCCACACTTTTCCACAAGCGCAAGCGCAAAGCTCTTAACGTATTCGTATTACTCAACTGGCAGCCCAGCAGCCTGGAAGCCTGGCAGCGCATAAACATTTTCCTAAACTTACTAAATCGTTTGTTATGCTAGTTATCTTGATGTGCGCTTAACGGCGCTTGCTGTTGTTGTTGCTTTTTTGTCTAACTCACTCGGTTTACCTTCGAGTGTCGGCTTGCTTAGCTTGGTTAGCGGTCACCTTGATTTGTTGAGAAAATAGCAAATTTTGGCATTTCAACGAAAACATTTTCACCGCACACAGAAGAAGCGCGCTCCACCAGCGTGCTGCGTTCGCTACGCGCCAAGGAGTTATTACCAAAGGAGCTTGGCTATGTTGTTGAGTTGTTGAAAATCACCGACCGAATGATGAGCTGCTTTCTTCGCCTTATTGTGGCGTCGCACAACTGATCTGAGCGATAGAGCGATAACAACGGTGGGTGCCCGTTGAGCGATTTCGTTGCGAGCTGTAGAGGTAGCTGCTTTGCTGCATTGCTGCCGCGCGTATGAAAGTGAAATTTTCATCTTAAGAATTGGTCGGATAATTTGAACAGCTGTTAAGGTGGCCAAGCTGCCGACCGCTAGCCAGCTATCAGCCGTCAGCCGCACATTGCTCCTGTTGTTCGCAGCACAAAAGCTACTGTTTATGTGCGACAGCGGCTACCGTTGCGTTTGAAAGGTATGAACTTGCTCTGGCAATTATTTTCACAACATTTGACGCATACTCGCGAATTGCTGATATTTATACCCTTCAAGAATATTTAATAGCATTATTCAGATATGCGATTTTTCACCAAAGTTTTTTAATTAGCCTGCATACGTTTCGCTATTCGGTGTACTTGTCATACAGTCCCCGTACAATTGATTGCTCGAAAATGAGATTTACGGCGATGACTCGTGTAAATAGATTACGAATAATTTGAAACTCAGTATATCGCGTGATCGTCACATGTAGATTACTGACAGTGAAAATCACTGAAATCAAAACCTTACAACCCGTTGTTCAAATATGAGTGTATTTGTCATAGCTTCTGTAGTTTCATCATTATGAATATCAAATTTGGTTCTACGCTTCCATGTTATACATATTACTGGTAGCGAATCTCAGAAATCCGAAAAAGTACTCGCATAACATGTAGATCATATAAAACTAATTGTTCAAAAATGACATTTCTACACTACTGATGGTGAAAATCACAGTAATCGGACTATTATATAATACAGCTACCGTACAATCGATTTTTCGAAAACGAGATTTTTGATCATAACTCAAACACTTAGCCCACTAGCAGCATAAAGTAATCTAAGCAGAGGTAGTTTTCTCAATAGTCTTTTTTTCATTCACGTTCTGTAAAGAATGTGTTTCGCGCGCTTCGCTCAACTTATCTTCTTCTTCTTCTTCTTCTTCTTTGGCGTAGGCACCGCTTACGCGATTATAGCCTCGTCAACAATAGCGCGCGACTCGCTTTTTCTTCTTGCTGTTTGGCGCCAGTTAGAAATACCAAGTGACACCAGGTCGCTCTCCACCTGATCTTTCCAACGGAGTGGAGGTCTCCCTCTTCCTCTGCTTCCACCAGCGGGTACTCCATCGAATACTTTCAAAGCTGGAGTGCTTTCATCCATTCTAACGATATGGTCTAGCCTGCGTTGCCACTGTCTGTTGATTCGCTGAGCTATGTCGATGTCGTCGTATTGCTCGTAGAGCTCATCGTTCCATCGTCTGCGGTATTCGCCATTGCCAACGCGCAAAGGACCATATATCTTCCGCAAAACTTTTCTCACGAAAAGTCCTAAAGCCGACTCATCGGATATAGACATCGTAGACAAAAATCAGCCTACCGAGCGTACTTTTCGGAACACCATCACCCATCTTGAGACGCAGCATTTATTATTGGATAATATTCGACAGAATAGAACAAGTCCAGAACGCAGTTAGGAAAATATAGCGGTCGTAGCTGAGAGTGTACACGAAGGCCGTGGAGAGGCGATTCGGCGCCGTTCGCAGCAACTCGGACTAACTTATGGAACGACTTGTCGCATTTTATGTCGAGATCTTAAATTGAAAGCGTAAAAAATATAGCTTGTGCAAGAACTTAAGCCGCTCGATCTTCCCAAGCGACAACGCTGCGCTCTAGGGGCTCTTGAAAAGTTCCGAGAATATCCGACGTTTTCGAGCGTTTGTTCAGCGATGAAGAACATTTCTGTCTCAATGGGTATGTACACAAACGAAATTGTCGCATGTGGGACGAAGAGCAACCTGAAGAGATTCAAGAGCTGCCGCTTCATCCAGTAAACGCAACGGTTTGGTGTGATTTGTGGGCCCGTGGAATCATCGGTCCATATTTCTTCAAAAATGATGCCGGTGCGAACGTAAACGTCAATGGCGACCGTTGTGGCGCCATGATAACCGATTATTTGTGGCTCGTGATCTCCGCGACCATTGGTTTCAACAAGACGGCGCCACTTTCCACACATCGCATCAATCAATGGATTTATTGAGAAAGCACTTTGTTGATAAGATAAATTCACGTTTTGGGCCAATCGATTGGCCACCAAGCTCGTGGGATATCACACCGTTAGATTTTTTGGAAATGCTTGAAATGCTCGAACGACCCATCGAAAATTGGACTCAACAGATGTACCATGCCAAAATGCCAAAGAATGCTATTTCGAATGATGAATGATTCCCCATTAAATTTGAATTTCCTGTGTTTTTTTTTCTTTAAAAAAGTAAAGAACTTCGAAATGGATCACCCATTAATTGAAATGTATATTTCATATATATCTATATATGTATATACATAATTGATTCAAAATTGAAATATTCGCAATTTGTGTAAGGCATAAAGTCTACGTTTTTTTATTTATTAACAATTTACCCTCACACTGCATGCGTAAATAAATCGATTAAATTGAAGTGATAAGACTGTGCTCGGCGAATACAATTGTTTTAAGGCCAATTGCTGCTACTTGTTATTGCTTGTTGCTTTATTTGTTGTTGTTGGTTGTTGTTGGTACTCTCATTTTCATAAACACATATTTGTTTTTTCATATTTTTTGCGTTAAATAAACAAACATTTGATTTTATTTTTATTTTTGTTGTCGAAACGGATTTTTATATTTTTTTTCCTTAAAATTTTGCATTTTGCTCTAGTCTTGCAAACTAGTTTACCATCGTTCGCAGTTGCCATTGTTTTCAGTGTTAAGTGGGGCCAGTGTACTTGACAATCGAGATGCCAAAACACAAAAACGCCGCTGTCATTTGCCGCTGCTGCGATTGTTTAGTATGTTGTTCGTATATTGGTTGGGACTGGAGCTGGTGGGTTCGTGGGTGACAGATTGATTTGCCTATGCAAATGAATTGTTTGCGCTCCGAATTCGCATTGAAATCGAAATTGAAAACAAACGAATGACATTTAACAACAATAACAAGAGCATAAAACAACAATGGCAGCGGTCATAGAGGCCATGAAGCAGACATAATTTTCATTCGTCGGTTGGTTGGTTGGTTGGTTGGCGTGCGCTTGCGCACTTTTTAACAGCCAACAGTCGGGTGCAGTTGTTGCCACACATACAATACATACAGCGGCAAAAATTTGTATGCACTACATACATATGTGTACATTTATGTATGTGTGTAGTATGTTTTTTTGCCTTCAAATCAATTTTCATTCCATGTCTATGCTAATCCATCAGTTCGTTTTATGCAAAATACTTTATTTGGTCAGTATGAAATTTGACAACTCTTTGCGCGACATCTATCCGAATAGATAATCTGAGTCAATTATGAGATTTCATACCACAAAATGCATCAAAATTTATTATTTTACAAAAATTTTGGAAATAATATTTTTTAAATAATCTTTTTTTTAATTTAAATTAAAAATCATCATGAGCTTGCCTACATTATTAAGTTAATAGTATGGCTAAATTGAGAAGGTGAATATCCTGCGGTTGTGCGTAGGGTCTAGAACCCACCACAATAAAACTCCAATAAAAAATCAATTTAATCCTCGTATAAAAGACGTTCCTCTTGAGGAGGATCACCGCAAAGGTTCCTTAATTAAAAAGGTGTGGCACGGGACAAGGACGAAAGAAGGTGGGTTCTTGTGGAATCTACTACAGCAGCCATATAAAGAAGCACATTGCATTTATTCCGGTGGATGAATGTCTAGCCAATACGAGATCCGCATCAAAGCAAAGTTCTTCAATATATCGCTGATTTTCGCCCACGTCCCGGCGAACGAAGAGATAAATGTGTCCAAAGATACTTTCTGCGAGCGCCTAGAACGCACTTATGAGCGTTGCCACCTCGAGGTGGGAAACAGTCGCAAAGTTAAGCCTTCACGATGAAATAACCCCAAATAGGATGACGTGGATCGACTTCGGCGCGGTCCGAAATATGGTTGCCTGTAATACTAGATTCTAGCACAAATTCATCAAACCACATAGTTGTAGCCGGATCGAAAAACACAGAACAAAATCGATATGTAACCAGTGTTCGAATGGTTCGTACATTTTGAGAACCTATCATCTGGATCACTGAGTAGGCAAATGCAAAGTTAAGTCCCCTCTCGAGGAATCAAAACGAAACTCTACAAGTCGCTCATCATTCCCGTTCTGATGTATGGTGGCGAAGCTTGGAGGATGTCAACATCGGATAAGTCGGCTTTAGGAGGTTTCGAGAGAAAAGTTTTGCCGAATATTTACGGAACTTTGCACGTTGAAAGCGGGAAATACCGCAGTACGAGTTATACGATGACAGCGAACAAGCAAAAACATATATGAAAATAAAAGTGAGATGGAATACAGATCCAATAACTTATTTTCTTCGGTTCGCCAACAGATGGCGTAACTTAAACATTATTCATACGTTGGAAAGCTACTGTTATTGTGCGTATTTTCCAATATATACTATTCATTTAAAGCGTAAACAACAATAATATCACTAAACTGAGTCGTACTTTGTGCCTGAAAAGAGGTTTCGGAGAGGAAGAACTCCATTATCTCTCTCTCATTATCTTAATATGAAAAGAACCGCTGCCGAAATTTATCGCATTGTGACTGGTAATGTAAAATTGGTTCATTACGACAACCCTAAGTGCAGAAAGTCATATCTAAAAGTCTGAAAAACAGTCTCAACCAACGACAAAGCCAAATATCCACGGCGATAATGGTAGAAGCAAAAATCGACGTGAAATCATTATCAATCATGAAGAACAAATGAAGATGAGAAAAAAGAAAACGTCATGATAAAGTTCGGCTTTATGTTACAATACCGGCTAAAAGCTATTTCAAAAACTACGTTTGGATTTGGATTTTAGTTGCGGTATATATATGTATGTTTTCCAGCAGGGAACAAGATACTACATCAAACAGCTTGTGAGTTACCTCAAGCATTCATCTAGGCATTTTTCTATAGCGCCTCTCACTGTCTATTTCTATTGGTTTTTTTTTTCAATTCATCCAAAAAGCAGACCAAAAAAAATTTATTGGTAATTATAGTCAATATTTTGACTTTTGAGACCGTTATATCAGCCGGCATATTATTTTGAACCCTGTAATTTTTAATGATCGCTCAAAATTGTAGTGATTATCGAAAAAAAAAACTGTCTTTTACATATAAAATAGTGGAACAATTACATATTTAAGAATAATATTATTCAATAATCAACTTTCTGGGAATAACATCAAATCAATATTTCATTGCTAAGCGCTTCTTGCAGTTATCGGTTGGACGTATCATCATTTCCACGAACTTCAAACTCTCAAATGGTTCTATGTCAATCCAAGTTATACCCACACCAGTGCCAGCCTTTGTATAATCACCATTTAGGTTGCTGTAAATGCTGAGAACAAATTAATGTTAAGAATATTATGTCATCCTCTCCCACACACCCCCAGTAACAGCTGTCATACCACCAACCACCACAGCGAATCTCTGCACAATTGATAATATTAATTGGATTATTATTATTATTATCACGATCATGTGTTGAGAACTTCATTCCTTCGTCGTATTTTAAGAAATCTCCGGCTGTCCCACTGAACTTTCCAACTGTTTTCAAAACATAATCTTCAGCCTCGCTACCCACAACGAAGAGATCATATTTAGCGTAATATTTTGCACCATTAAAGCTTTCCATTTTTATATACAACTCTTGTTCACAACTTGTGGTGAGTGCATGCAATTCGTCGAGACCCAACCAAAAGTTAGCTGATAAATTGCCAAACCCATGTTTATAGTCATTCCATCCTCGATGAAAGTCCTCGTCGGCGCTTACACGCCGTTGAATGACAATCCAGCCACCGAAATCGGTTTCCTCTTCACACCACACTTCGAATATACTAGAGTCATTAATTCGATTGATTTGTATATCATAAATGCCGCTTTTGAAGGTGCCAGCAGCTGCTTCAAAGCAATTCCGAGGGAATCTCTCAACCTGTTTTTTGAGTTTTTGCAATTTTTGTGTTACTAAATTTTCGTCTTCTTCACACACAAAGCAGTTTATGAAAAATGTTAGAAAAATAAATTTTATGAAAAGACACTTTAAAAGATACATATTTTTAATCCGAATACTCGTATTTGAGTGATTGATTTATTCGTCTCAGTAGGCACGGCAGAACTAAATGTGATATGAATTCTGAGATTTATGCTCAACAATTATTTATTTTAGCGATAATAAAATAAAGGCTTATCCACTTCGCGCTTTAGAAAGTACAATATTTTGACATCGCGCAAACTTAACTGTCAAACCAAATCTACTACAAGAGGAGAATATGGTGAACATATTCGTTCAACTATTCAAGCAATTGGTAAAATTTTAAGAAAATTTGAAGAGACTGGATCAGTTACAGGTATTGTAAGCCCTGTGTATAACTGTTTTGCTCGTTCCACCTGAAATATCACTGCTGTGAGTGAAAGTGTAGCCGAAAACCCGAATATGCTTACTTGTTGAAGTTTTCAAGAGCTGGGACTTCTTTACGGCGCATTATGACATATTTTGCACTTGGACTTACACCTACATCGATATAAAGTCCAGAAGACACAACAACTGAAGCCAGCTGACCATTCATAATGCCGCAGTTACGTCGATTGGGCGCTCGAACAACAAGCAGTGAACCGAGATTTTTACAACAAAATTTTCTTCAGCGACGAGGCACATTTCTCACTCGGTGGATACGTAAATAAGCAAAATTGTCGCATTTGGGGCTTCGAGAATCCTCAAATAATTGAACAGATTTTATTGTGTGGTGCGCTCTTTGGTCTGCAGGTGTGATTGAACCTTACTTCTTTGAAAACGGTTACGGCGTGACGTCACTGCCAATTCGGAATGTTATGGTCAATTGCAAACCGACTTTTTTTTGGCCTGCATTTGAACAACAGGACTTGGACAATATGTGACCAAAAAGATAGTGCCACACAACACGAGCGAATATGGCTTTATTGCGAGAGAAATTTCCCGGTCGCGTAATCTCTCGTCTTGGCGATGTCAATTGGTCATCGAGATCGTGTGATTTGACACCGTTGTACTGTTTTGTGGGGCTACGCGAAATACCGTGTTTTTTGAGGATAAACCTTTAACTCTTGAGCAGTTGAAAACTAACATTCGTCAAGTTATGACAGAGATACCGCACAATATGCGCCAAAAAGGGGTCGAAAATTACCTCAATCAGATTGAAGTTTGCAAAAATTAACGAGGCGGTCATTTGAATAATATAATGCCAAGGCTCAAACTTTGTAGTACAAAAGGAATTTCATGAAAAACACTTATTTTAAATATATTTAATTTATGTTTATTTTGGAAACGGCAAAACGGATGACGCTGTACATGTTCTACAGAAGCAGTTCCGCTCTCGTTAAATGCGACTTAATTCTTATTTCACTTAATTTTTTTTTTCAACTTCATTGACTTTTTCCTGTGCGGATATGTAAAGTCTAAAATATATGCGGACCATCCCGCTTCGATTCAGGCCTTGGAGCAAAGCGTCACGCGTGTCTTTTGCCAGTTACCAATCGAAATGCTTGAACGAGTCATCGAAAATTGGACTCAACATATGGACCATCTGAGAAGTAGCCGCGACCAATATTTGAGAGAGATAATATTTAAAAAATAAATGCCAAAGGATGCTATTTCGAATGATGAATGATTCCCCATTAAATTTGAATTTTCTGTGTTTTTTTCTTTAAAAAAGTAGGGAACCTCGAAATAGATCATCCATTATTTAAATTGTTTTTTCTCGACGGAGTCTGCGAGATTTTGCAGCGGAAAATTCATAACGCAAACAAAATTTATTGATGCCTCTTTGTTGAATAATTCAAGCATTGAATCGCCACAAACACTTTTTAAACACTCAAAATACAAGCGTAATTATAGGTCAGATGGACTTCAATTAAAAAAAAATTATCTCTATAAAAAAACTTAAATTTCAAAGTGATCCTAGAAATTGTACAATTGTACAAGTTTTCGTATCGCCTCCGCGAGAATTCATACTAACCGTTCCCTCATGATGAAATATAGCCTCGCTAGTGCCCTCAGAAATGGCAAGCTAGTTTCGACTACGAGTTGAATACTTTGTGTTTATTGGGAATACGTACCAAACGATAAGAATAAATAAATGAATATCGTCTGTGTTTCCCAAAAAAAAATTTGATGTTATTTTTGTTATTATTATTTTTGGTTTTTTTAATTTTTATGTTTGATAAGTTCGGCTTTTTATCAGCTGCCATTATTATTTTAAAAAGCGCTCTCAAAATTTAAATAAAAATTTTGCCAAATTTGTCATGGACAAGTAAGTACAAATAATACAAGAGAAAGGGAATTTTAACTAATGCTAACCGCAGATAAGAGCATACTGTATATTTATATCAGAAGGTTTTTAGGAAGTGAGATTTCAGAATACCAATAAAATGTAAAAGCAAAAAAAAAAATCAAAATATCCACACGTGTACAATGAATTTTTCAACAAAAAGTGAACAGCTGGTTCAATTTCATGGTGTCTAATAGTATAGGGTGTTTTTTATAGAGGTATAGAACTTTAAGTTGGCATTACTTTTCAAGATGGCAACCGATTTAACAGCTGTCAAGTGATTTATTCTGAGTTTGGCGTGGCAATTCATCATGAATAGACTCACGCCTGAACAACGCTTGCAAATAGTGCAATTTTCTGTGACCAATGATTCCACCAGCCCATAAAGCGAACCAAACAGTCAGATTTTCTGGATGTAACGGTGTTTCAACATACACTTGAGGATTACCTTCACTCCAAATGCGGCAGTTTTGTTTGTTGACGCAGCCATTCAACCAGAAGTGCGCTTCATCGCTAAACAAAATTCGCTTATGAAAATCGGGAACAACGTTTTCCGCACAGAACCATTATTTTCGAAATAAAATTGCACTATTTGCAAGCGTTGTTCAGGCGTGAGTCTATTCATGATGAATTGCCAAACCAAACTGAGAATAAATCACTTGACAGCTGTTAAATCGGTCGCCATCTTGAAAACTAATGCCAACTTAAAGTTCTATACCTCTATAAAAGCACCCTATAAAAGTAGTAAATTCCTTATTCAGAATCGAAGAAACAACTATATTTCGAAACTTCAATCTGGTAAACTAATATTTAATGTAGAAAAATACTGTAAAGCTACGGCGAAGGAGTGGTATGAACATTGTTTTTCATCCAATTAGAGTTGATGACCGAAGTAGAAGTCTAAGCTATGCTCGTAATCAAATGTTTATAGGGGACGCTCGGGAATAATTTTGGTGCCTCTAAAGTGAATGGGTTTTCTCAGAAAACATAGTGCATTCGAAAGCCATAAAAAGCTGTATATAATCGTGTACAAGTATAGCTCGCACTGTGCGACTGAAATTCACACAATACCGCTTGGCATTTGTCGAGATACGCTGGCGCCCTAGTTCTCTATATAAGGAGATAGTTTTATAACAGCATGGGGTATAATGGATTGTAGTCTTGCTTCTGTGCTCACAGTTGAAGTTGCAAGGCCGGATTCTTTCTACATGTGGAGGCTTCTTTCACGACTAACGGAGTTGCTGCTTAAAAGAGACTGCATATTCAATTTCAGAGCTCACCATACTCTGCTTTCAGAGTGTATTCACTTGAGGATCGATTTGGCATCGAACTTGGAACAAGTGGATCGCGATGGAAATATATTTTCATTTTGCATGCCTCGAGCAGCTAGATTTTGCTGTGGATCTAGGGTTCTGGCAGGTGCAGATCAATCCCAGTGAAACTAACAACAATGCCATGGAAAGAAAACTTTACTTTTGCTGATCTTTACTACAAAACACACATTTTGAATATTCGCTCCCTCAATTAGGAAGGAGTCGAATGAGTGCTTAGCTCGACTTAAGCAAGATTTTCCAACGTATCGCTAACTGGCGGCCACTTCACGATGTTAAAGGAAGGCAATGTTACCAAAGATACTTTCTATGTGCACCATGAGCATTGAAGAATAATATTAACTGTACCGACTGAAGGTAACTAAAAAGAAAGGGCGCATTTATTATAGGATTTAAGAAGTATCCTGGGAATCGCAACCATTTACCCCCCAGCTTCATCCGCAATTAGCTCCTTCTATACATTTTCCATTAGATTCATAGATTTTTAATATTTCACTTTTGATGCACACGTAAGGGTCGCCAGAGTTCAAGTATTGAAATTGAAATTTAGCGACACACACAATTCGCGCTGAATGACTTCACATGGCTGTCCCCAATTAAAGCGTTTAAATCACAATATTTATGCTAAATTTTACATGCATTCTCATTACTAATTATTGCTGATATCGACCGGCAGCAGGTCGTTACACATTTACATAACATTTAAACAGTTTAGGGTCTGATCAAAATAACACCATTGGAGCATTACATAATGACCCAAACAGGTCGAACAGATATTTAACCTGCTTGTAAACAATGCTTTGTGCTACTGACTGTGTGTGTGTGTGTGTGTACGCCTTTCCCCATTGATCTTTCACTTGCAACAATAGCCAGCGGCAACCACAATGTCCTGTGCGCTGTCTTACCACATTGTTTAACCAAACCTAACAACAACAAGCATGCAAACAATGACAACAAAAATTATAAATATGTTAAATACAGCAACAACAACAAAACACATTTAGTTGAAGCAACTTAATTACGAGTACTACACACACATTTTAGCTGCGCTAAGCGCCAAGCTCCTTTTGTCTGGCTCAGCTCACTCCCGTTACAACTACATAATTTCCATATCGCAAGTATCGCATGAACCCCAGCTGCAACAACAGTAACAATATCGCCAACGAAGGAAAAATAATGTGTTTACAACAACAACAGCAAAGTGGTAATGCAACATGGCCATTGTCGAGATTCAACATTGGCCGTGTGCCTTGATTGCTCGCAGCCGCAGCCGCAGCTGCAGCCGTAGTAAAAGCAGCAGCAAAAATTTTGTTGCTTATAATTATCAATAACACATACACGCGCACGCGGTGAGGAACAGTGTGAGCAGGCGCTGATTTCTTTACGCGACAAGCAGCCGTTGGCGGTTTTGTTGGCTATCGCATGGCCTCCTGTAGGAGCTTCGAATCTAATAAGTATTTTTGGGCATATCACAAATGTACGTTTGTTGTTGCTTTGTTTTGGTTTGTCAGTAATTAGTAGGCAACAGTAAAAAAAATATTATTCATTTTTATTTGTATATTTTTTGCTTTGTCGGCTGCTGCTTCTTCTTCCTCACCTGTAACCTATTCGTATTTGCTGGTCTTGCCTTGTTGGTGAGTGTGTGTGCTAAGTGCGACAATGCGGAACAGCTACTTGTTGTGTGTTAATAAAATTTGTTTGCAAAATTTGTTAGGTACAAGTGGGTGAATATATGAGTATTGAGAAACTCTTTAAAAAATGTTCGAAAATATATATTTAAATAAAATATATATGTACATACGAGTACAGCATAAATTTTGCTAGACATTACTTTCGAACAATAAATCTCTCACTGCCTTACCTTTGTGCATTGCTTCCGCATTTTTCAAACCCTTCTCTCTGCTTTCATATTAGCTTTCACAAATGAAGTTGAGGTTATATTCGAAAAAAAAAATTACTGAAAATTCACAACAAAAAAACATTTTATATATACGAAACTATATATGTCAAATTTGTCACTGATTAATTTCTTCGAGTTAGGATACGCAGTGACAAGATCTTATGGAGGACACTCCATATAAAGATTAACAATTCGTAAGTTCTGCTGTCTTCAGGTTTGACAAAGAAGCGATTCTAATGGGTCTGGTAGTGAACGAGAGCAAGACGAAATATCTCCCGTCATTAAATAAATAGTCATCGCATTTTTGACTTGGCTCCCACAGCACTGTTGACAATCACAACTTCGAAGTCGTAGTTAATTTCGTCTATCTAGGAACTTAAAATCCAACGCAGAATCACTTCCAGCCAACAGGTGCTACTTTGGGCTGAGTAGGCAATTGAAAAGTAAAGTCCTCCTCGACAAAACCAAACTGTACTAATCGCTCACCATTCCAGAAGCTGGTGCAGAAGCTTGGACTATGTCGGCATTCGATGTGTTGGCTTTAGAAGTTTTCGAGAGAAAATTGTTGCGAAATATTTATGGTCCATGGCGCGTTGGCAATGGCGAATACTGCAGACGATGGAACGATGAGCTGTACGAGCTAGACGACGATCTTGACATAGTTCAGCGAATCGAGAGACAGCGGCTACGCTTCGAATGGATGAAAGCGCTACAGCTTTGAAAGTATTGGATATGGAGTACCTGCTGGCGGAAGTAGGGGAAGAGGAAGACCTACACGCCGTTGGAAGGATCAGGTGGAGAGCGACCTGGTATTTACTATTTTTGATGCGGCTATAATCGCGTAAGCGGTGCCTACGCCAAAGAAGAAGAACTGCTAAATTCGCCTGACGACTTATTTTACGAACCGATTGTTATCCGTGGTCGAAAACCAGTCACACTTCAGACTGTCAGGAGCCGAAATCAATCGCGGTAGATCGTACACTTGCCTTTTACACTCAGCAGCTCGTGACTTGCTCATCTACTGCTATAAATAACTTTCAAGTTAAGAAACTATGATTTATATAGGAATTATTTATTTATTTAAAACTTTCTGTAAGTATTTCTTGATACAGAATAATGAGTCTGAGGCCTGAGTATTAAAAATAATTATACAAACACCTGAAAGGGGCGTACATTTTAGAGCTGGTTATGCTCGGGCATAATAAAAGGAGCCTTAAAAGTCCTTAAAGGGATAAGGTAAGCTCTCTAAGTATATATAAGTAGGCCACCTATAACACCTCTTCTTGACTTAGTTAAAAATTAAATACCAAATATCTTTCTAGGACTATGGAGTGTGGGCAGATTAATATTCCAATTTATCATTATTGATAGTTAAGATTCGCAACAACGTAGCTCTATATTTCGAAATCGGTTCCATGAGTGTAGTGAAGAGTAATTTGCTAATGTATAGACTTGTCTTTAGTTCCTAAAACAAATAACTGAGAAAACTGTGTGTTATAGTTTAAATTTTTAAAAATTTTATTTTCAAACTACAATCTGCATAAGAGTGACCCAACGCGGCTTTTGTGCAAAAGCTTTCGTCAATCTTTCGTCAATTTTCGAACTGTGTATGTCGAAATTTGAAGAGCTTGAGAAATTATGCAGAAAATTATAGGAATTCGGACTTACTCGTATACAAACTAAAGAGATGATGGCGGAACCTAAGAGTGCTCTATGCATCACTTATTGTTCTGCAAAAAAGGGTAAACATTATTTGTCGCCATGAATTCCAACTTGACTTAACTCATTCTAACATAAAGTTTTCACTTTCCTCTAGCTATTCAAGGAACAGCAGTGCGCTACAGTTAGCATTTCATTGATCAAGCGTAAGCGAGGAGTTTTTGCACAAGTTCAAGTGCACTTTGAACACATTACACAAATGTACCGTTGATTGGTACTTAAGTAAAGCTCACTGCTCTGTGCTATTATGTGCTAATCACTACTGTTTAACTCGTAAGAAATAACAGCAAAACAACAGTTATTAAAGCGCAATGAACCCTAACTGCGCGACCGAGACTGAGGTGTCAGCCACAAACGCTTTAGTCACTAAATGTCGGCGGATGAGGCGCATGCATGCCAGCCAGATTGTTGATATGTGTCTTTAGGTGAATGCACCGTTATCTTGGGCCTTGCCAACTTTTGTTTTCATCCGACCCAGCTACCAATTGTGCTGCTGCTGCTGCTGCTGCTGCTGCTGCTGCTGCTGCTGCTGCTGCTGCTGCTGCTGCTGCTCTAGCAGCACATACGCGCATTTGAGGGGGAGCGAAATATTCCAAAGTGGCAACTTTCAACAAATCACGACGATTCCGCACGGACAGTCAGCCTGTCTCGTATGAACAGATCCTCTACTTGTATGTGTGCCTGTCCGCCTGACTGACTGAAAATCCGACTGTTTGAATATTTGTGGCCTGCCATCATGATTGGATATCCTAACATACGATTTGCCTAAACATGGATCCGTAACGAGCTGCCGTGTTATTTTTTTCACACAACAACAACAATAGCAACGCTAAGAAAAATCGTTGTTATTGACCAATCGATTCTCTGTTGTTTTTGTTGTTGTTGCATTCGTCGAAATGACTGCGTTGGTGGCGTAAGTAGTAAGCGATTGCGGGTGTCAAATGTTGAGTGGATTCGTGGTTGGTGTTGACACATTGCTTAACAATTGATGGATGCAGTGAACCCGAAACAAAAAAATCATGATAAGCAGAAGAGACGAGATACTTAGAAAAAAAGAAAGTTGATTAAGGGAGCTAAAGACATCGAAATTGAAGAAAAATCGTGGAATATTTGAATAGCGTGAAGATTTTCTACGGTTCGAGATAAAGAGATAACTGCAAAGATCGCAGCAGATAAAGAGAGATAAAGATAAATATGAAGATAAAGATAAAGATAAAGATAAAGGTAAAGATAAAGATAAATTTAAAGTTAAAGATAAAGATAAAGATAAAGATAAAGATAAGGATAAAGATAAAGATAAAGATAAATATAAAGATAAAGATAAAGATAAAGATAAAGATAAAGATAAAGATAAAGATAAAGATAAAGATAAAGATAAAGATAAAGATAAAGATAAAGATAAAGATAAAGATAAAGATAAAGATAAAGATAAAGATAAAGATAAAGATAAAGATAAAGATAAAGATAAAGATAAAGATAAAGATAAAGATAAAGATAAAGATAAAGATAAAGATAAAGATAAAGATAAAGATAAAGATAAAGATAAAGATACAGATAAAGATACAGATAAAGATAAAGATAAAGATAAAGATAAAGATAAAGATAAAGATAAAGATAAAGATAAAGATAAAGATAAAGATAAAGATAAAGATAAAGATAAAGATAAAGATAAAGATAAAGATAAAGATAAAGATAAAGATAAAGATAAAGATAAAGATAAAGATAAAGATAAAGATAAAGATAAAGATAAAGATAAAGATAAAGATAAAGATAAAGATAAAGATAAAGATAAAGATAAAGACAAAGATAAAATTGGGAATGTCTTAATAGTTATAAAAAGTTTTTGAGCATTTTTTCTTCGACTGTTCCTTCCTTTTTTTTAATTCTTTAAAATGAATTTTATTATTTTAATTTTGTTATTGTATTACCTTGAAATATTTTCATTTTCATTAATAAGTTAACAAAAAACTGTAGAGTAGTGTAAGAGACTCTGTGCAACTCTGGTAATTATACTTATCATGGGAAGAAGAATGAAAAACAAAAACTTTCAACAAAATAACCGAAAGTAAAGTGTCAACAAAGCAAACAAATTTGACAACATGAAATATATACAACTACACACGCTCCTTTATTTACGTCAATACGAGAATACATATATATAATTGTTTGTCGGGAGAGCAAATTTCCATCATGATGCATTGCAATTGAACTCGCATTGTGGTGCAATAAACGAATTGCATTTCACACAAATGTCCAACAGCAGCCGCAGCCTCACATTAAGCGGAACAACAAATATAGTAATAACAGCAACAATAACAATAGCAATAACAACTTGATGCCGCCATACTCCAAACGCTGCGCTCAATCCAACATACTCCATGAATATTAAGTTTTGGCACAACAACGCAAGTGAACAATTGGAAGGTGTTGACAATGCAATTACCCGAAAATTTCAATTGTTGTTCACAACCAGTAATTTGAAAAGCAAATAGTCGAACGTGCAACAAGTGGCCACTATCTGAATATATGTTGTATGTATGTATGTACATATATATACATTGGTTTGTTATTGTATTAAGTAAATGGATAAATGCTTTGCGTTTTAGTTTTATTTTCATAATATTTCATATTTTCATTTTTTTTCTTACTTTCGAAACAGTGTTTCAGGCGTTTTCGTGTGGGCGTTTTGATATTTTAAAGTTTTGGCGGTCAAAAAGGCAGATTTTTATTTAGGTCAAGAAATTGATGTTGAATTATTGTATGGACTTTTACATGAACATTTTAATTATAATCGTAATTTAAGAAACTGACAGCATATACCACACAGTACTTAAGCCGATGGCAGATGGGACTCTACTGCGTTGCATGGCATTTTTAACTTTAGCTAGCAAAGTGAAAAACACTGTAATGGTATGACATAATGAACATTGTTCTTATCAATTTTCTATCAAGAAGCTAAAGATCTATTATATTAAGTAATTATTGAACTTATTGGGAAGTTTTTCTTTTTAATTATGTGGAATTTGCGGTAAAATTATGTAAAAAAAAATTTCAATCAAAATTAGCGAATGGCCAACGCGCGCAAAAAGGTGAGAGATTGCCAACTTTTGACGTTGCGTTGTTGCCAGCGTTGCTTATGAGGGAAAAATCGTAGATTTCCATGTCGAAATCAATCTGTGATGCAACGCGACGCACAAGTCCTATGCGTCGTCGCTTTTAGATGGATAACTACACAAATACCACACAAAGTACTTGATTGTAAAAAGTACGAGAACATTAAAAAAAATCTAATGAAAACCATGTACTACTTTTTCGATTACGGATTTATCGATTATCCTTTGCAATAATCACAACGGAACACAGAGAAGAGATTTAATTGAGCTCAGTATTTTTAAACAAAATATACAAAGAAGTAAGGGTGCTCTTCAAAGATTAGCGGGTGATCCATTTCGAGGTTCCCTACTTTTTTAAAGAAGAAAAACAAAGAAAATTCAAATTTAATGAGGAACGTTTATAATCATTCGAAAGAAAATTTTTAGGGATTTATTTTTTGAAGATTACCTCTTTCGATGATTCGTTCGAGCATTTCGACTGGTAACTGGCGACTGACACATTTGAGGTTTTGCTCCAAGGCTTGAATCGTAGCGGGATCGTTCCCGACATTAAAAAGTCTAATGGTGTGGTGTGATATCACACGATCTTGGTGGCCAGTCGACCGGCCCAAAACGTGAAATTATTTGCTCACCGAAGTGTTCTTTCATAAATACATTGCTTGGTGTGATGTGTGGGAAGTGGCGCCGTCTTGATGAAACAAAATGTCGCGGAGATCACGAGCTTCAATTTCAGGCATCAAATAGTTGGTTATCATGGCGTGACAACGGTCGCTTTTGACGGCTACGTTCTCACCGGCATCATTTTTGAAGAAATATGGATGATTTCAACGGCCCGCACCAAACCGTTTTTTTTCTATATGAAATGGCAGCTCTGCGTCCCAAATGCACAAATTTTGCTTGAATGCATACCCATTGAGCCAGAAATTGATCTTATCGCTGAACAAAATTTGACTCATAAGCTTCGGATCTTCTTGGAACTTTTCAAGAGCCCATAGAGCGAAGCGATGTCGCTTGGGAAGGTCGAACGACTTCAGTTCTTGCACAAGCCGTATTTTGTACGCTTTCAGTTTAAGCTCTCGACATAAAATGCACCAAGTCATTCCATACGTCAGTCCGGATTGCTGCGAACGGCACCTCATCGACTCTCCACGGTTTTCGTGTATACTCTCAGCTACGTCCGCTATTTTATCTTCACTCCGTGCTCTATTCGGTCGAATATTATCCAATAATGTATGCTGGATCTCAAGATGGGTGATGGTATTGCGAATAGTACGCCCAGTAGGCCGAAAATAGATCGCTTAACCACCGCACAACGCCTTAAATTTATTGAAACCTACTACAAAAATGTTAATTCAAAAGTGGCCACGCCTACTGCGTTAAGAGGAGATGATGGTGCACAGAATCGTCCAACTACTCAAAAAATTGGTAAAATATAAAAGAAGTTTTAAGATACTGGATCGGTTGTAGATATTGTAAGGCCTGTGCACCTTCGTTTATCTCGTCCCACCAAAAATATCGTTCCTGTAAATGGAAGTGTAGCCAAAGACAAAAATTTGTCTATTTTTCGAAGTTTTCATGAGCTGGGACTTTTCTATGATTCATTATTGCGTATTTTGCACGTGGACTTCCACCTACATCCATATAAAGTCCAGCTCACTCAACAACTGAAGCCAGCTGAACCTTCACAACACCGTTTTTTTTTTTTTTTTTTTTTTTGTAATCAATGAAAAGTCGAAGCAATGGAGAACGGAATTATTTTCCAGATTGTTCCAGATTTAAAAAATGATTTTAACATACTAGAGCTTTGCATAACAAAATTTTTCTCACATGATCTTATGGAAAAAGCTTTCTCTGATTCAAAAAAATTACCAGTGTATTTGACGCGAGAGCTCGCAATTGTGATTTTGTAGATACGAGGTTATGCCAGAAAGGGGACGATATGTCTTTCTGTCTTTCTGAGTGTGGGTCCATAGCCAGTTGTCAGTCTAAATGAAATTATTTTTACTTTTGATTGGTTTCTGCAATCGAGTGTGGACTAACATACTTATATGTACCGAAGTATACATGTGTACTGAGATTTTTATTTATTTTTTGTTTTTTAATTTCTTCGCTGGCTACTCAAATATACACCAGCAAAGCTGGAAAAATTTTATGCAGCCGTTAAAAAGTTTAGCGGCGAAATGAGGAAACACTTGAAGCCAGTTGGAGCATTGACGCAATAAAAATTGCATACGGAAAAAATTGTTGAGAGTTAATAAAAAAATATAAAAATAAAAAAAAAAAATGAAAAAAGCTTTAAATAATAAAATCAACACTTAAATAATTAACGCGGTTAAAAAAAATTGAAATAAAAAGAAGAAAGAAGGACTCTTTTCAGCCATGCCGAAGTCTATGTACCTTTCATGAACATATCAAATTTATTGCAAATTGCAAAATTCAATTTCGATTCGATTTTTAGTGTCAATATAAACTTGAATTTACGTCTATAAAACACGAAATTTCACGCTCCAACACAATTTTTAGGCGAATTTTGGATGCAAAACCACATATCTGAACAGATTGGTTGTATGGGTGCTATATGATATAACAGTCCGATGTCACTGATTTTCCCTACTAATATGCAAATCACAATATGTGTTCATAATATCAAATTTGATGCTCCTTGTTTCTTTTTCAACTGAATTTTGATCAAAGCCTCACATCTGCACAAATGAGTGTATGACAAGGTATCAATTTCGCTGATTTTCAGAACCAATATGCAATGCATTATATACCTGTAGTGTACCAAAAATTTCGTTCGCAGGTGGTTTTGTGACAGATTTATGATCCAAAATTTCTTAGAAATTTTTTTACTTAGATATCCGAAAAATCGTTCATATATGGCACATGGTCCGATCTGGATGGGTCTGACAAAATGCATCTGCCTACCATGTTTGGCTGAAATATATCAAAAACTGAGGACCTAGTGTGTGTTCAACCAGATAGACGGACAGACAAACATAGCTGATTTAACTCAGCTCGTCATTCTGATCGGCATAAGTTTCTTTCTGGTACTTAAAGCGTGATCCAAGTAGAGGTACTGTTTTCAAGTGCGTTTTTTTGACAGATCACGCGAGAGTCGTGTCAAGCTATCAACCTTTAAAAATCATTCAACTTTACTACGAAAATTCACGTCCTGTAAAGAATGTGTTCCGCGCACTTCACTCAACTTATGGTCAACATAATCGGCCTACTGAGCGTACTATTCGCAACACCAACACCCATCTTGAGACCCAGCATTCATTATTGGTTGATATTCGACCAAATAGACCACGTCCATCACGCAGTGAAGAAAATATAGCGGCCGTAGCTCAGAGTGTACATGAGGACTGTGGAGAGTCGATTTGGCGTGGTTCGCAGCAATTCGGATTGACGTATTGAATGACTTGGCGCGTGTTACGCCGAGATCTTAAATTGAAATTCAAAATACTGAAGCCGCTCAACCTTCCAAAGCAACATCGCTTTGATCTATGGGCTCTTGAAAAGCTCCAAGAAGATCCGACGTTTTCGAGCTAAATTTTGTTCAAAATTGTGTACAAAAAATAACGGTTTGGTGCGGTTTGTGGGCCAGTGTAATCGTCCATATTTCTTCAAAAATGATGCCGGTGAGTACGTAACCGTCAATGGCGACCGCTATCGCGCCATAATAACCGACTATTGAAGCTCGTGATCTTCGCGAGATTTTTTGTCAACAAGACGGCATTGGTCAGTGGATTTATTGAGAGAACACTTCGGTGAGCAGATAATTTAACGTTTTGGGCCAGTCGATTGGCCACCAAGGTTGTATGATATCACACCGTAAGACTTTTTCCTATGGAGATATTTAAAGTCTAAAGTCTATGCGGCCAATCCCGCTTCGATTTAGGCCTTGGAGCAAAATATCACGCGTGTCAGTTACCAGTCGATATGCTAGAAAAGAGTAGGGAACCTCGAAATGGATCACCCGTTACATACTTCAGATCAAAGCTATACCATTTCATGTACATGGAAGGTATAAAAATAATATTAAACATATTAAATGTTAATTTATTTCACTTTTTAATCGCCATTCAAGCTCTATGCGTACGGAGCTAAGCCTAAAAATATGGTAAGTGGAGTGTGGATAGCACAAATTGTGATTTTACTTTCTACTAACAAACGTTTGCAGGACACACAACCAAGTGAATTTATTTGCTGTCAAAGGTAAAGCGCATTATTGTTGTCATTGTGTGCGTGTGTACTAAATATGGTCATAATCACTACATTGACATTGAAATTGACATTTCCACTAATTACGCGCCTGTGCGAATACTCGCGAGTGGACAAAGCGGCCCAAACAAAGGCGCCGATCACACGCTGCTTAGATAATGCGTATGTTTTACGCCAAAAAAAATTGTTGGTGTTGTTGTTCACTTAAGCAATTTTATTATATAAAATTTTTTTTTTACCAATTTTTCATATTTTATTTTCTTCACTGATGCGCTTTGTTGCTTGCCGCCAGTGACAGCTGGACAATTTTTTCAGCTGCAGCGGCATTTGAGAATTTGCGCACATTTTGATCATAACATCAGCAACAACAACAACAATAACACCAGCAATAACAGCAATGATGGTGATGAGTGATAAAAGGAAGCAAATTGCCATTGGGATTATTTAGCTGGCGAGTGAATGAGTGAGATAGGGAGAGAGATTACCAGATTGCTGAAATGAAGTGGAAAATCGCGTAAATCGCAATCATTAACGCACAATAAAGATTACATGCCTATGAGAGACACATATATGCGCATATGTGTGTATGTATGTATGTGTTGAAAAATTTGTTCAGCGGCGTGCAGTGCATTGCACTTTTTTAATCAATTAAAGCTCACGAATCTTTTGATTACTTTTGCGTTAATAGAGTTGCGGCAGTGGTAGCAGTGGTAGTAGTCGTATTGTTGTTGTTGTTGTTGTTGTTATTGCTGCACCTGTCGTGCTTTTTGATGAATGTGCATAGACATGCTGCAAAATATATAGGCGATTGTTGGCCACTCAAGCTGCTGTAACATAGTTATATGTATGCATGTGTGTATGTCAGCATGCATACACTAAGAAGCCACCCAAGCGGTTACTCACGGTTTTTCAGCCTTTCAATTATTTTTGGCCAATTTTAGTCATTTTTTTCGTAATATTTTTCGTTAGAATATTTTTTCAAAAAATTTTACGGGCAGACTTTTTCAAATAAACTGACTTTGAGTTGTGCGAGAAATTGCCCTTAAAAACATACTTTGAGCCTGTTGAAATTGTTGATATGCCTATCTAACAAGTGTGAATATGAAACACACAAAAAGTGACAAAAAATAGGCGTGTGCCTACATCCAATTTAATAACTCCGATGATTAGATTATTTTAGAAGTAACCGCCTTGATTTTTCGTCAATTAAGCCTGTGGAATTTGATCTTCAACACTAATTCACTTCAAGCATAGTATGGCACTTTTCTTTCAACCATTCACTCAACAGCTGCAATGATCTCAACTTTATTTTAATTGTATTTTTATTTTTATTTTATTTAACTTTTTTTTGGTATTTTTTGTTTTGCGTTTTGTCCGAAGAGAATTTTATGTATAAAGCTTAATTCTAAGAGAAAATTCAATTAAATTAAACTAACATCCAGTACATTCTTATCGCCCTGAGATCTCTAAAAATAAATAAATATCACTACACGGATTCTATTGGATTACTGAATCAGCGAAAGCACAAAGAAAAAAAAACAATAACCTATTTTTATTTTTTTTTAATCTTATGAACCAATAAAATAATATTTTTTCTAAAGATAATGTTTATTGCGGCCGCAATAGCCGAGTGGTTAGCATTGCGTACTACAATTCGGAAGGCCTGGGTTCGGGTTCAGGTTCGCGAAATATCCGAGTGTATTTCTGTCATGAAATAAAAGGTCCTCATACGAATCCAGCGGCCCTTCGGAAACGACTTAGATTAAACTGTAGGCCGCTCTTTTTGTTGGTCGAAATATCAAGACGCAAAACCACAAATTGGAGGAGGATCTCGGCCGAAAATCGGTTCAGCGTTAATAAAGCTATATATATATATATACATTTACTCCCTAAACATGTTGAGCATTTAGAACAATCAAAACACAAGCTGCTGAGACAAAACTTCCCTTTGGTTTTTAGGATTTTTATAATTTATTCAGAGGCGGAAAAAATGTGGGGATCTGAAACTTACAGCATTAAAGTATCCTTTTGGTATCATTATTGTCATTGAAATTGATATTTCGATTACGTTCTTCACTTTATGCGTCCTTTAAAGCCATTTTGAAGCATTATACCTCAATACCCGTTGCTAACTCAACCGTCAAGTACTGATGAGACGTGACTGGAAAAACTACATACTGCTGTATTCATATACTCTTCCGACAGCTTACTCCCTCTTCTGTAGAGAAGCGTCTACGTACTCTATTAAAATTCATATAATATGGTGTTGGGAGAATTTCATTTAATTCGGACCAACCCAAATCCTTCGTGAATGCAGACAATGTCAAGCTCATGAAATTAGCTTGTTCTATTGAAGGTAAAGAAAACTGTCTGAATAATTTAGTCTGATTTGAACTATATGTCGCTATATTTTAATAAACGCAAATTTATGCATTTCTCTAGAAACTAATTCTAATATTTCGCCTACATGATTCATAATCACACATGTAAAACAAGCGTTCTGAACGCATCAACCGCCTCTTCAGATGTCGAAAAAGTTTGAGTTCTAAGCTAGATTTTAGAAATTCTTTTAACTAGTGTAGTAATTTGGCTAAAGGAGAAGTCGTAACCTTCATTAAGCGATGATCTAAGGAGTACAATGACCCCTATATTACCAATTATTCTTCTCGTTTCTGAATATGATTCCGTTAAGTGGAGCACACACTATCAACTCACAATTTTACACGGGATCTTCCGTCTCACAAAAATCGTTTGGGCCTATAAAGCCCATTTGACTCGTTAAATCGATGTTTTGAGTGCTCCAAAATGACGTTGTTTCAGTCCATGTGTGAGCGCTCGCATTGTCGTGGTAAGGAGTGATCCGTCTTCGGCGGTTGGTTTTTCTAATTTCTTGAAAGAAAACTATTAAATACATAGTTATCTGCTACTCAGAACTTACTGTTTTGCGTCGTTCTAATGGTACACATGAGGCAAGTTCAGTTTTTCCTAAGAAACAGGCAACCATTTGCTTGAAAGTGCTTCGTATGCGAAATACTTTTGTAGGATTCGGCTCATCTTGAAACACTTTTACAGTCGACTACTGTTTACTTTCGGGCTCATACGCGTAATAATCGATTCATTACCTGCCATGATTTCATAGACGTGCTTCGAAGACCCACTGTCGTATTTTTTTTTTCTCGGCCAAACGGCAAATTGTGTGGGATCCAATGTGAACAAATTTTTTTACAATCAAATGCCAATGCAACATTGAATGTTTGCTGGTACCACTAATACCTATAGTTCTCTCAATCTCACGTGAGGTCACAACGGCGATCTTACAATATCGGTTTGCTCACAGCATCAATAGTTTCAGGGACAACAACTCTTTTTGGACGACATTCACGAAATTCATCTTGGAGTGATCTACGACCTCGATTGAATCCAGTTGGTGAGCAAATGTGTAGCTGTTCAGTGTAAAAGACAAGTATAACCGTCACTTTCACAATCGGTCTCGGATTCAGTATCGAGTCTCGGACTATCACGGGTTTCCGGTCACCGGTCTGTTGGATTTAACGTTTGTCCTTCAGGTAGGTCCCTGAAGCTGGGTTTGTCGAACAAAAAAATAGTTTTAAGGAAAAGAATACTTTTCTTTTCCGATCTAATTGAAGCTTCGCTCTGACTGTTCAACATTATTTATCTATCTTCTTCTTTATAAATTCATATACTACAGCATGGTATGACCCAGGTCTTCTAGTATTTTACTAAAAATATACAATTTAAAAAAAAAATTGATATTTGAATGAAAAATCACCACGAATCCTTGAAAAATAACCTTCTGGCTAAATAACAGTAACAAATATGTACATTCAATTGCCCAATCACCACTACATGTCTGCATAAATACATATGTACGTCCATGCAACTCTTCAAAATCAGCGTTACAAAAAATTCAAAAGACTTAAGCAACAAACTTGCGCAAACAGCACAAGTAACCGCAGGCGGCCATAACTAACTGTAATTAGTGACAAGAACATAATTCATATGAGTGTATTTAAAAGCTAAAAAAATATTCTCTACACCAAAATTCAAGGCTAAATTCTATGTTCGTTGCACAACAAATTTGACAATATTCTATGCAAAGTAAATCTCAACGGAGTAAGACCTTCCAGGAACGAGATGTTTGTATGTCTTATTTTAATATTTTTATTGTACTTCATGCTAAAATTTCAGTACACGCTAATAGCTGCAACAACAGCAAAAAATACCTAATACATTTCAATTTTATAAATAATTCTCTACTTCTGAAAACCATTTTTTGTGACGCATTTTTTTTTCTTTATGGAAATCAACATTTTATTGCTGTGTCCTAAATGATACAGAAATTGATTTTTAATAATAGGTTGTGAACGGTTCATTTATTGTAAGTAAAATTAGAGCAACAATTTAAATATGATGACCCTTGAGGCATTAAGCGACATAAGCGAACACGTACGCATATACATACATACGTGCAATATAATTCATAGCTTCCTGCCTGTTGCGCAGCGGCACACTGACAAAAAAAAAATAACAACAAAATTGCGCTTGTGTAGCTGTTGGAGGCAAAACCATATAATTATCTAAGACAAGCTTAGCCATCAACAACATTTACTTATTTATTTATTTTTATTTATTTATCAAAGCTTATACATAGTTATAAACATACATATCTACAACCTAATCATGCAGCTTTAGCATCAAGGGCTGTCAGCTGAAGAACAACATACTGTATACCTACTACCTAGCACCTACATATAAATATACATATAAGTGCATACCAAAGCGAATGCAATTTTTTGACCAAGCTTCTCAGCCGATTTTTTTTTTTTTGTTATTTCGAAAATTAGAAAAATTGTAAGTCTTCTCCGTTAAGGAATTTTTTGAAAACAGCACTCATTTTCACAAAAGATATATACTCCAAGGTTTTGAGAGAATCTGAGTGCTTTCAGTTTTACCCCCGCATACGCAACGCAGCTCCATATGATCTTCCATACAACTCGCACAGTATAAAGCAGCTTATCTTACCCACCGCGTTTTTCCCTGAGCAAGAAGCAACAACAGCAACAGCAGATCTGAATCTTTAAAGTCGTATGCAGTGTATGTCGTAGAGGAAAAAAATTTACTATTGTGCTACACCTGGGCACTCTTGCAACCAGCATAGCACTCGTCGGATTCGATTGGATTCACTGGTGATACAGAATGTCTATACCACCGAATGTCTCACTCTTCTAAGGCTACCAGTCCTTCTGGCCGCCTTCCACTAACCCCACCGTATGTTGATTTGACCATTCTAGCAGTTCTCCTCCATAGAATCAAGGATGGCATATCCAAACCTCCCGTCCAATGCTGATTATAGCCCGAATTAATCAGCCCCTAAATTTTAAATGCCTCATCACTTCATTACTCCCGCCCGTCCGTCATCTAATGTCCTTCGTCACCGTTCATCTGTTCTGTTCGCTCACCCCGTTCACCATGGTTAGCTTCACTCACTAGAAACATATTTTTACTTTTAAGAACTCATTTCACTAATTTATTTGATATGATATTTCAACGAGTATCAAAGCGCGAACATGTTCCGCTTATGTACTATAGATTTCAAGTTACCATCACTGAATGTAACTAATTACCTCCGAATCTCTTTCCTAAGGCGCCTTTAAGCACTGCTTTGGAAAAAATATTTATCTTACCACCCTCCAATGCATGCCACTCGGCTGGCTATTGCGGCCGAACTACATTTAATTTAATTTCTTAAATTTAAGTTAAGTTCTAAGAACTTTGGCCGACGACCGATGCGACTTCCACAATTATGATTATCATATTCAATGGCTTGTATAATCCACCGTTCACTTATTGTCGATAACTCGGCGACGAACTATAAAATCACGGATGCCTGTAGCTGCAAGTTTGAAGTATTTCTTCAGCCTGATTTTAAAGGCGTAGTTCGATTCACAGGGTTCACTACATTGAACTCTCGACGGACTTTTGATGATGAATCTATAAAATAACCTTTTCAGAGACTAAAAGTATGCCATTTATTAGCAATATTCAAATATGCCGCTCGGATTTTGTAGTCCTGCCTGGATTATATTGAATACAATTTTCTTCCCTTTTATTTTATTCTATAATTTTTTTACCAATGAACAGTAATGAAACTATCACACGTGTGTGCAGTACATTGCACATATATAAAAACAAAGAACGGATATTGTTATATTGTGCTCGATTTGTTGGTAGTGAGATTTGTTCGAATAGATCAAGTAGGTAAACACAGCTGCATTCTGAACATGAATAATAAAGAGTTATCCATTTAGTGGTTTCGAAAGTACAGGGCTGTATGTTGACATCTGCCAAAAGTCAAAGTAAAAGTCACCGATCAAAATGGATCACTTGACAACCGCACTACGTGTTAAGATTATTGAAACCTACTACAAAAATGGTGGCTCAAACTGGCCACGTTTCGTGCTTTAAGATGGGATTATAGTGTACATAACCGTCCTAATTACTCCAGCATATCGTAAAATTTTAAAGAAATTTGAAGAGACTAGGTCGGTTACAGATAGTGTAAGGCCTTCGTATCATCATTTTACTCGTTCCACTTCAAATATCGCTGCTGTAAATGAAAGTGTAGCCGACAACCCGAATGTGTCTATTCCTCGAACTTCCCAAGAGCTGCGACTTTTTTACGGCATATTATGGCATATTTTGCACTTGGACTTGCCACCACATTCGCTAAAGTTAGTCGTAATGTCGACTGGGTGCTTGAAGAACAACTAGTGGACCGCGATTTTTCACTCGATGGGTACGTAAATAAGCAAACTTGTCGCATTTGAGGCCCTGAGAATCCTCAAAGAATTAAAGAGAGACCATTATACCAAAAAAAACTTACCCTCTGGTGCGATCTTTGTCCCGGGGGTGTAATGGGATCTAACTTCTTTGAAAGCCATAAGGACGAGAATCTCACTGTCAATTCGGAGCATTATGATCGTATGATAACCGACTTTTTGACGTGCAATTGAAGAACACGACTAGGACGATATGTGGTTCCAACAAGATGGTCTCACATGCCATACAACATGAGCGAATATGGCATAAACTCTCTCCTTGGCGATGTAAATTGGCAACCGTGATTGTTCGATTCCACTCCGTTGGATTTTGTGTTGTATCGTGAAAGATCGTGTTTATGGGGATAATCCTTTAATCCGTAAGTACTTGAAAACCAACATTCGTCAAATTATGTCTGAGATACCGCACAATACGTGCCAAAAATGGATCGAAGTTTGCAAAAAATCACGAGGTGGTCATTTAAATGATATAGTGTGTCACAAAAGGAATTTTATGGAAAAAATATTTTGAATACATTTAACTTACGTTTATTTTGGAAACCGCAAAATAGATAACTCGTTATATTTGAATCATATATGTATATGGCAATTTTTCTAGCGAGATTTTTTCGATCGCGCAACGTCGCTACATAACGAAGTCCCACACAATCATTTTTATCTTCTTAGTTGCGCAATTTCGAAAATCATTTTTTATCGAATATTACAAGATATACAGAACACGCCCTCCAAATTTCAGGTTTTTACGACAGGCGTCTTAGGCTGTGCGTCGATCCATCGTCAGTCTTTCAGAGCAAAGGAATTAATGCATTTAGTTCACACTTCGTACAATATTTTCAATCGTTTTATCTCAGAAACAGTTGGTTTAAGAAAAAAAAAATATTCAGATATTATCTAATCTACAATTTTTGTCAAAATAATTTTATAATAAATTTAACTGGAAATCGGACAAATAGGTGTTTTCTGGATGTCTGTTTGGGTACTTCATAGAAATCCCTCTCCAAATCAGTCAGCTCCTACCATCCATTACAGCAATATTTTCCACTGTAAAAGACTATGACTGTGTCCGGAAGAATAAGTCTTGTGTCGATGGATAGTGCTCGATAGAAAGCTTTCCGGTCGAATTTTCACTTAATATTCGACCAGTTCATAAAGATGATTATTATGGTGTTGAAAAAACCACTAAGCATTAGCTCGGAGTATTATCGTCCAACGATGCAAATTCCCGTAATCCAATCGCGACTTTTGCAGTTTAATTGTGTTCTTTCTTTCTCTCCTCTGGAAATAAATATTTTATACATATTTCGAGGTTCGAGAGCAAACTCCAATAGTTTGGGATCGAAAATGAACGCATAATTTAGAAGCCAAACAACACCAAATAATCTTGGTAAATAGCGAAGATTCAGCTTCTGCTTCTGAGCTTCCTCATATTTCAAAAAGTGCAGGCTTATTAGAGTTCTTAACCCAAGTATGCGGTCAGCATCTTGTGCATCTCAAACAGACACAAATAATGAACGAAGCTAACCGAGTGACAGTTTTGGAGCGACGATTTTTCAACAAAACACATTTGTCCCGAATATAATGCATGTAGATTGTTATGACACAAACAAATACATGCATACATACAAACAACAACATACATATACACAAAATAAATAAAAAATAAAAAATTTGTTAAGTGCATTTCGCTTTAAATATTGCAACAGTAAAAATATAAATAATTTTTCAAAAATATTTCATTTTTATTATTATTATAATACAAAAAAAGTCAGACTAGGAGTGCCATAAAGCACTGTAATAATAACAACAACAACAAGGCAAATTCACTTTAATTGGTTTATATAATTTAATGAAAAATTAAATGCTGCAAAAACAAACAAACAAAAAAATTATGACAAATAAAAAATTGTTGCAACAACAACAACAACAACAACAACAACAACAACAACAACAACAACAACAGCAGCAGCAGCAACAACAAAAATGGTAACAAAGTGTGGCAAATGGAAATAAACTGTCACGATTGCAAATTAAAAGCGGCAGTAAACAAGCTTAGCAAACGGCATCAAAAGCAATAACAAAAACAACAGCAACAACAACAACAACAATAACAGCAATTATTGGTGTAACAACGCTGGCAGCAAGGAAAATCAGCTAAGATTTATGACCGAAAATAGAAACAATAAATAATCCCGTTTTCTCACCAGCCACAGTCGCAGCAGCCAGCAGTCGAAGCCGCTTATTGTTCTAATTGTGTACGCGACAAAATTCTCACAATGGACGACGAAATTGTAGCAAACAGCATGTACAAGTATTTACATCCACTCATGCATATATATATTGAGGTTATAACGAATTTTCAGTTTCGGTTCCACCCACACCGAGCCGCTCTTTGATGTGGTGAAAAGTAGAACTCAGTTTCGGCTAAGCTAAACTCTTTTACATCCAAGGTGATTGGCTTGAGGCATGGCTTGTGATATACTTTCGTGCTTAGCGGGCAGCGACGATTTCGTCTGGTTTTCTCCTTAAAGGACTACGATTGATTTTCTCCTTAGACGCCAGCGACTGATTTTCTTTTTAGAAAACTGTAACTGGTTTTCTCCTTACAGGATTGCGAGTAATTTCTTCCTTGGAGAACTACGACTGGTATCATCTTAAGAAGGACAGCGACTGTTTTCTTCTTAAAGGATAGAAACTGGTTTCCTTCTTAAAGGATAGAAACTGGTTTCCTTCTTAAAGGATAGAAACTGGTTTCCTTCTTAAAGGATAGAAACTGGTTTCCTTCTCAGTTATCAGGGACTGATTTTCTTCTTAGAGGACTGCAACTAGTTTGCCCTTTAGAGGTCTGCGACTGATTTCTTCGTTACAGAACTGCATGTGGTTTTCTCTTTAGAGGATGATAACCGAGTGGTTTCCTACTTTGAGGTAAGTGACTGGTTCCTTCTTTTGAGGAATGTGACTGGTTTCGTCCTAACAGGGCTAAATCTAGTTTACTACTTAGAAAGCGATTCGAAATTCGAGATCGTTGGACTCATAATCCACCCCACATGAAGTTCGAGCCAAATTTTAGGTACTAGGATTCCTACTTCAGTAATTGTTAACTCATCTCTCTCTAATAACTTCAGTCAGCGCCTCTTATGTGACTGAAATTGGCCTTTTTCTGTTATTTATTGTTGCATACGCTAAATGAAATTCAGATTGAGACCGACAGACAACACCTCCCATTTAAATATGTTTCCCTGGTATCGGCGACTGCAATAGCTGAGTGGCTAGCGTTACGTACCACATTTTGGAAGGCCTGGGTTCGAGTTCAGGCTTGTGTCCGGGTTCGAGCTACATCCAGATTTGTAGAAAACTAGTTTTTCCTGTTGCGGTCGCTCCTAGCAGGGAATGTCAAGGCCTTCGAGTGCATTTCTGACATGAAAGCTTCTCATAAAACTCAATCGGCCTTTCAGAGGCGGCTTAGAATAAACCGTAGGTCCCTCCATTTATTGGTGATAACATCAAGACGCAAAACCACAATTTGGTGGTTCTCGGCCAAAAATTGGTGCTGCGGTTACAAAGCAATGTGCGCACAGAGTATACTATGACTTCGGTTCGGTTCTAACTCGGTTTCGATATAAAAAATGAAAATCCTCGGTTTCATCCCTAACGAACGGAACACAACTCAGCTCAGAACATAGTTAGTGGGGCACATTCCTTTCATTCTACTTGCTTTACGTACAGTGGCGCAGGCAAAGGTTAGAGCTGCTGTGGCAGCTGCCGGTAGCGGGCGGTCCAGTAACGAGGACGTCTAACATAGGTGGCAAAGCAACAACAATAAATTGCTTACAACTACTTAATGCCACAATAACGACAATCACAGTACGATGACGACGATGACGACGACACAACAGCAGCAGCAGCGGCGGCAACAGCAACATCTACAACAATAGCAATGACGATGGCGATGAATTTAACAAGCGAACTGGCGATAGCGATGGCGATGGAGATGGCGACATTGCCACAGTTTAAGTTCAACAACAGCAACACAATATCGCACACAACTACACTAAATATATACATATATATATACATATATACATATGCTTGTACAATATATATGTTGACAATGGCACTGCAGCCAGAGCGCCAAACGATCTAAGGTGCGCAACAGTCGGTTGATTTGCAGTTTCAGTTTCATTTATTTTGAAATCAGATTGTAAATCTTGGCATTGTTGAGCGTTTGAGCACTAACAACAACAACAAAATAAAAATATAACAAAGTTACTGGAAATTTATTTTATTGGTGTTTTCTTTCTCCTTCTCACTCACACACTGTCTGCTCGCTCTACGTCAATTATGCGGGGTTAATAACTTGTGCTCGATACCCCAAAGGTTAAGTTGGTGCCCAAAATAAAAATAAAAATAAAAAATTAAATAAACAGAAAAATATGAATTATTACAATTTATAAATAACTTTTTCCGCTTTTTGTAGAAAAATTGAAGTGCCCGTCGCAATTGCACATATGAGAATGCATATAGGTAATGTGCAAAAGTTCGTAGTCAGCGCCACAGCCAGGTTGTGTTGTGGGTGACAAAGCCACTGGTCACGCGTGAGACTGAAATAATCAGCAGGCAGGCAGAGAGGCAGGCAATTCGTTGGTTATCTACATTTTATATTATTGCGTGGTGTCGTGACAGTGGTGGAGTTACAGTAGCTGTTTCTGGTTTATACTTTTAATAAAAAATTATAATTTGTTTAAATGACTAAAAACGTTGATGACATTTTTATTAAATTTATTAAAATTTATTTTAAAATAAATGGAATTTTAGACCAGTTAATGCTGTACAAGGAATGCAAAGTACACCGCTCATAGGTATTAAACGAGATTATTACCCCCTGCGGGTTAGGGGTTCAAGAATTTACCCGCGGTAAGGCATGCCTGTCGTAAGAGCCGGCTAAAATCCATAGTTCCCGCGACAGTCGAGTCTTTATACCGGAACTACCCGGATTTTTATCCGGCCTAGGACTGTCACTGCCGCAATGTTCCCCGAAGCCCCATTAGGAGAATTTTCTGCGGCTACAACAGCAACAACAAAAACATTAAACGTGATTAAACCAAAGTACTTAACCGAGATAGTTCACCCAGACCGAATTGTTATTAGAAATTATTGTGACTTCAAATCTCAATTCCAAAGAATCAGTTGTATGGAAGGTATGTGCTACAGTCGGCCGATCTCTGTATACCAAATTTCGTTCAAATATCTTAAAAACAGGGAGACAATTTTGAGTTCAAACAGACAGACATATAGAAATGGCCAGATCCACTCAGCTCTTCATTCTTTTAATATAAGTGTAAAGTGGCTGTCTGCTGCGTTCTATATATGCTAGACCTGTTGCAGTGCCTTCAGACTTACTCTAACTCAGTGTGAAGTAGCCGCCATAGAGAACGTCTTGACATTTAGACTTCTTCTAGTTTTTTGAACTAAAAAGTTCCTAAATACTTGAATCGTGTTCCTGATAAAGTCAGACAGAGAGAGAGAGAGAGAAGAGATGTTCCAACGTCTCATTCATGCCTGTCTCTCCACATTTGCTGGACTCACAACTGTTAGTAATGATGCACATGTGAGACCAATTGGTTTGGATCTGAAACTGGTCCCACAAGCATGCTGCAGTTCGTTTAAAATTGAAATTGTATAAAAGGTAGTTGTGTTGAATTTATACATAATCTTGGCTTTTCAGTAATGCCTTGATTAATTCGTTCTTCTCTCTTGCCACTCTTCGTCCTTTTCTCAATTCACTTTCATTACACAGAGTCTTTAGTGTATTTGATACTTACGTACTATTCCATTCCAATAGCCCAAAGAACGGCACTTTCAGCAAATTACATAACCTATTTCGCTCCCCACAATGCCTTGAACTCAGTATATAAGTATACACAGTTCACTGCAACATCCCTTTTCACTGCCCTCTTTTGCTGTTTATTGTACTCTTCGTTAGTTTAAGAGACTTTCTTTACAGCGAAAACTTTTGCCACAGTAATTTAGTAGACTAAAATATTGCCTGAGGTCCATAATAGTTCTCTTTTCTTTTTAGTCTGCACGCGTCGTCTACGTCGTCTACGTCGTCCATAATAGCTTGATCTACCACACACAAAAAAAATATAGGGTGTGGCTTGATCACCTCACATAGCGCCTACTATCTTCTAAAATTCGCAAAAGTCATTATTGCCCTTTCCCACTCCCTTCTCCACATTGGGCTGTCACAAGAGTGTGCTGTCCAGAACTATTCCAAGATAATTGGTGTGTTTCTTAGCTCTGTTGATTTTTTGTATATTTATTAAGCGCCGAAATGTAGGCAACATTTTTTAATGTTGTACTTCCATTTGTAATACAGTGAGCCAGTTAATCGCTTCTAGCCCTAAAAAGTGCTTTGGCTGTCACGGGTGATCTTAACTTTAAACTAAAATATCCTTGAAAATTTAATTTGCAGACTTTGAAAAGATTCTTCGAACTATGTCACCAATTTTTCATCTTAGGATTCTTATTAGAAATGAACTTAATAATCTTTTCTTAAGCCTTTTAAATAAAACCACTCGCTTTTCGGATTTTAAAAATGTAACGCATATACAGATTTTTTACATTGTGTACGAGGTATATCCAGAAAGTAAGTGTACTGAGGCTCACATGGCCGGAGGGATTTTATTTTCGTCAGAATTTTCTCCTATGCCAAGAAATCGGTTCGGTGCCAGTACGTTTCGTAAACAAACCAATCTCCCGTCACGTTTATTTTGAAAACAGCAATGGGACTTTTTGTAAAGGTGGTGGTCGAAGTTAGATTAACCCACGCTTCAACACCAAGGAATGTCATTTTCTATAGAAAGAGTCCCAAGCGGAACTATACTGCATTTTACTTACGGCAAACGAAAATGTTCTTTAGACACTGTACAGTTGAATTGCTTCAAACCGACATACATACATTGGTAAAAAAAAGTTTTTGTAAGATATAAGCTTATAAAGGGTGATCCAAGTAGAGGTACTTTTTCAATCGCCTTTTTTTGACAGATCACGCGCGAGTCGTGTCAAGCTGTAATGTAATTTTTGCTCAGTATGGTTTGGCATTCCATCATGGAAAGATTTACGCCTGAACAACGTTTACAAATCATTCAAATTTATTACGAAAATTCACGTTCTGTAAAAAACTCAACTTATGGTCAACACAATCGGCCTACTGAGCGTACTGTTTGCAACACCACCAGCCATCGTGAGACCCAGCATTCATTATTGGAGTGGAGAGTCGATTCGGCGCCGTTAGCAGCAACTCGGACTGACGTATGGAACGACTTGGCGCATTTTACGTCGAGATCTTAAATTGAAAGCGTACAAAATACAGCTTGTGCAAGAACTGAAGCCGCTTCCCAAGCGGCATCGCTTCGCTCTATGGGTTCTTGGAAAGTTCCAAGAAGATCTGACGTTTTCAAGCCAAAATTTTGTTCAGCAATGAGACTCATTTCGAGCTCAATGGGTATATGAACAAGCAGAATTGCTGCATTTGGGACGAAGAGCAACCTGAAGAGATTCAAGAGCTGTCATTTCATCAAGAAAAAACAACGGTTTGTTGTGGTTTGTGGGCTGGTGGAATCATCGCTCCATATTTCTTCAAAAATAATGGCGGTGAGAACGTAACCGTCAATGGCCACCGTTATCGCGCCATGATAACCGACTATTTGATGCCTGAAATTGAAGCTCGTGATCTCCGCGAGATTTGGTTTCAATAAGACGGCGCCACTTCCCACACATCACATCAATCAATAGATTCACTGAGAGAACACTTCGGTGAGCAGATAATTTCACGTTTTGAGCCGGTCGATCGTGTAATATCACGCCGTTAGACTTTTTCCTGTCCCGCTTCGATTCAAGCCTTGAAGCAAACCATCACGCATGTCATTCGCCAGTTACCAGTCGAAATGTTCACACGAGTCTTCGAAAATTGGACTCAAGGGTTGGGCCTTCTGAGACGTAGCCGCGACCAACAGTTGAAAGAGATAATCTTCAAAAATAAAAGTCAAAGAAGGTTCTTTCGAATGATAATAAACATTCCCCGTTAAATTTGAATTTTCTGTGTTTTTTTTTCTTTAAACAAGTAGGGAACCTAGAAATGGAACACCCTTTATATAAAATGCGTTCACATACGTGGCGACCGTCGTTCCATTGGGTGTGGCGCAATTATGGATAGGATTTCTAAGCGCAATTCAACATTTCATTGCTTTTTTGTCAATAATTTGGCAAATGTGTACATATCAGCGTTGCTGACGCGGTGACAAACAATTTTGTGCCATGATAAAAATTGGAAAGAAAAACAGGGGGAAAAATATTTTAAAAAAATATATAAATTATTATTTCAGCGTGATTAATATGTCAAAGTGCTAATATACACCACCTCCAATGTGGCGAGTTACAAATCACGCAATTACGTATATATATACGAGTACATATATATGAGTGTATCTATGCACATGCGCGCATGCCTAAGCACCGCCACTCGAGTATTTATGCGTCTGGTCATTTATTAAATTTGCGTCAAACTTTCATTTTCAATATGATTACATATATATATATGTATGTATGTCTATTAAATGAAACAATGTCCGAAAAATTAAAATAATAAACCAAAAAACAGCAACAACCACATCGAGAATCACACAAAATAAAGGAAAGTAAATAAGCGTAAAAAGAAAACGTCTTAAGAAAAAAAATGTAAATAAATTAAAATAAAAGAAAAATATGAAGATAATAAAGATGGAAAACAAAACCGTTAACGAATTTGCAATGTCAGCGCATTAATAGAAACATCAATTTTAAAGCGCCATCAGCATGTACTTGAACACGTTGCACGAAGCGGTTCAAGCATTGGCATAACGCCATACATATACACATATATACACAATTGTGTAAATACATATGCGTATGTATATATATAATGTTTGCTAACTGCGTGCACACATTTTGATAAGATTTCACTCAATTCAAGCGCAACGTCACTCCCATTGACTGTCGATGTGGTTAGTGGGTAAAGTGCCCGTCCCTCGCTCTTCGCGCTCCACAGCCCATTGTGGCCACACGATTGACTGGATGTCTGCCGTGGTTGCTTGTGTCTGTCAACTTGTCTGGTTGACCATTGGCAAAGTCATCACATCATCCAAAAGCGATCGATTCGTGTGTCATATTTTAGCATTTTTCATGTGCAGACAGAAATTTTCCCTCTCTCCGCCACCAGCTGCAAAGTCAGTCAGTGTGACACTGTGGCTGCGAAGCGGAGAGATAGACCTACCCTGCAACTGAACAGTTTTTAAAAATTGTGACATTTAGAAATAAAAAATCATAAACTGGAAAGTTTCTGATATTTATGCATGTATGTGTGTATGTATGTATGTATGTGTGTGCTGTCTAACAAGTAATTGTACTTGCTTCATTAGTTAGTTGGTTAGTTAGTTAGCTGCCGGGTTTTAAAAGACGTTACCAGCTGCCAACCGATGCCGGGCTGCCGTTATCATGCTTGGAGCCATTACAAACTGCTTTAGATTAACGCCTGTAGGCTTTGTCCGCTTTTAAATAACTAAGCAAGCAATCGAATGTACATATAACCAGCGGTGGGATGTGTTCATTTGTACAGGGTTGTAGATTTTAGGACGGTACTTGGTTTTGATTGCCCAGAAGAAAATTGGTGCAGTAGCTGTTTCAACCAATTTGCCAGAACAGCATTGCAAGATCAATTGGAACTAGTAAGACATCAAGACCCATTTACCCTTTTGTTGATATCTTTCTTCCTATGCATTCAAATGATATGATAAGTTCTCGTTATTCGGTGGCTACAGCCTTTACAGTGACTTAATTGATGATCCCTCGCTTGGTGCAGAATCTGTACCTCCAATGACTTCACCAATCGTGGACCTTCATTTCTTTACTTCTGTTCCACGAATTACAGACAGGCGTGGTGCCGGAGCATATATTGCATTTCTCAAGGTCGCAAAAATTCAATTTGTCACATAAGAGAGATCGTGCCTAGAGCCTACTGTCCGAAGCCACCAATGTTCTAAGATCTCGGTCGGTTGCCTTAAGAATCACCGTTTCAAAGTTCTCTCTTCTGTATTTTCAAACCGGTGTTCTACTCTATTATACAGTCTGGTCACCGAAATAAAATGTATTCAGTGAATTATAAACATTCGCGCTACAAAATTTTGAATGATAATCTTTCCCTACCTAATTTCTAATCCTTTTACAAAGCAAGTCATTCATACTCATAGTTGGTGTGAAAATTGACCAATGTAACGAGAAATTTTTCCTTATATGCAACTTCAATACAAAAACTTGCGCCCGCTGACATTTTTACCAAATGTCCCAAACCCATTATAGCAGGCAAAACATCCAGTAACAAATATTCCTCCATTTCATGTCAGAAATGCACTAGGAAGGGTTGACATTTCCGGCCGAGAGACGACCGCAATTGGAATATTCTTATATTTGTTGATATTGATGTTGGTGTGATCAGGATTCGAACGCATGATACACCGGTTAGTAGCACGGTTGACCACTCGACTACTGCGCTCACCTTAATATGATAGGCAAAAAAATTTGTTTTGAAGTGGTAGTCCAATCACCACAAATCGAATAGTATGAGAATCAGTCTGAAATAATATCATCGGCGATCCGGCTCTATGAAGCAATGGGGGAATCGACGTTTAGGCTCTAGAGTGTAATAATTTCTAATATCCGCAAGGAAACACTAATGGTTTGTCTGTGAAACTAGCTTAACACACTAAAAATTTAACAGACACTAAAATAAATATTGTATAATCAACGAGGCAGAACTTTGGGTACCACGGTGAGGTGTGAAACTCTCGAAAGATTTTTTTTTTTAGAAATTGTTACTTCTGATTGCGATTGTTTTCAAGTCAACCTACCCTAATGCCTGAACCCATTGCGCGAATCACAAGTAGCTGTCTCCATTTGCTTTCAAATCATTTGATATTATCTTCACCGATTTAGGCTTAAACTCAATTCATAAGACACTCTTGCCACCACTCGTCTCACTCAGCAGCAGCAGCAGCAGCAGTTAACCAGTTGCACTTAACTTATGATTGGCTTGTTGGCTTTTGGCTAAAGCAGTACTCCTTTTGCACACTGCCTGCCTGTTTCTACGTCTCTGTTTGGATTTGCGTAATATCGAAAGTTTCACACTTCATAATTGATTATGGATTTGACTGTTTGGTGACGAAGTGAAGTCGCAATGTCGCGTCACACACTGACACACAGCGCTGAATACCAAATGTGATATACATATTTACAGGCATGTATATGTATATAATAAAAATTGTATGTTATACATTTTGTTTTTGTAAAAAAAAAGTGAAATTATACGGTTCACTTAAAAGCTCCCCCAAATTGGCCTATCACAGTCGGTTTAATTATAGGTCATGCGCAAATATTTATCAATTATCTTTGGTCTTTCTTCGGAAGACTTGCAGCTTGATGGACTGCTTGAAACTGCTCAATCAGCGCATTAGTTACACTAAGTGGTATTAAGTCGGTTAGCGTGACAGATAAGATACGATACGAGTATACCATAGATGTTTTTTCTTTCCTTTTCTAATTGATTGAAAACCGACAGTAATTTATTTGTTAATCTCTATTTTTATTTATTAATACGGTACTAAAGCGATAATAATTTGGCAGTATTCATTTAAACTGCTTAAAATGTGCTCTAAAGAGACTATGAAAAATTTAATCTTGATGGAAAAAATAATAATGCACAATAGTGTGTGTAAATATGTTAGAAATTTTAAAATAGAAATTGGATTTTGCTTATTTTGTAAAGACATTGTAAGAAATTTTGGAAATTACTGACGAATGGCATGAGCACCGCAAAAAACATAAAAAAAAGGTTAAAAAGTGTCTTGGTGTCTGAGTTGGAAATGTATCACGACTTTGGTACCGTCAAATTCCAGTTTTACCAATGGAACCCAATAGAAATATTTTTGAATTTTCTTTGTCTCGATTTCGATTATTTCCGCTGATGCTTTTTGGCGCGACGGGCAACTCTTCGGTTCTACGTCAGTGTTTCCATTTTGAAAGATTGCGACATTTTGGTCCGGAACACACTTACAGGCTACGCGTCGACCTACAGAAGTTTATCGCGTGTGTGTGTTGGAGGAGCACGCCACCATGGCACATCAAACATACTGAGTTAGCTTTCCTCTCGCCATATTTAAGAGAAAGCGCAACGTTTCTTTTTACGGAATGTCCGGGTAAGTAATGCCTACCATTTCTGTGAGAACGCCTCCGGCCGTAAATTTCCTCTACATGCCGACAGATGTCACTAACAACGCATGGAATAAAAAAAGTAGAGCCAAGGAAAAACAAACCAAAACCAAAAAAAATTTTTTAGCATGTGACTGCTCCGTCTGAGATGTGGATATTTGTCAATCGGTTAGGTGGAGTATAATATATCGACTCTTCATTCGCAGTAGATGTTCGTATATTTCGTACATTGCGCTTGAATTTTGGCCAGGATTCGAAAGGCTGTAGTAACCATTGTAGATTTTTTCACCGATAATTCCGTTGATATTGAGGATCGGAGTCCTCGTTTATGCATATCGCATAGAGGTGCTGCCTTTTGGGGAGTTAAACTTGATATGATGGTGGGTGGGTTTTTCTGATCAAAGTAGGTGATAGTAGGTGATACATCTGGTTAGGATCCGATCGGTTATTCCAACCTTTTCGAAAGTAGGTTTCGCAGTCTATAGGGAGAGATCTTTCTTGATGGGAGTACCAGTTTTGGGACTGGTATAGTTTTTGAGGGATTTTTTTTTCGCTTTTAGCTTCGCTTTTTGTCTTCTGGAGAGAAAACAATCTGTGAAATTAACAATTTTTTGGGAAGTTTACTTAGCTCTTGGGCTGAGTTGGAGCTTTTGATAATTTCATCCTGGGAAGCCAAAGCGTCGGCTTCGGATTTTCTGTATCCATGTGATGAAGAGGTGAAATGTTTGAGTATTCCGCAGGAGTTTTTCAGTTTCTTGCGTAAGTGGGTCGCTTAACATCCACCCAAAGATGGAGTTTTGGGCTATAAAGCTGCCGCAGCTTCTGAGACCTGGAATCAGTATTTGCGGGGCCGATGTCCCTACCAATCACCTTAACTACATTAGTTGTTGAGAAGCAATTGGAGTCTTTTTTGGGGAGTGAGCAGCATTCTTTGGGCTTTATATGCTTCAATGACGATTTTTCTTATTTTACTCGAGGAGCATATTGTATGCCCAATTAAAGTTCTGCATAGGTTTTCCACTCATTCCGTCAATTTCATATTGGGTCTGCGAAGTGGGTAGATCAATGAACTTTTGTATAGGAGAGGCTACAAAAGTTTTTTGGGAACCTTGATCTACTGTAGCTCTAATTTTTATTATTTTTTCTTTGTAGATAATGGGAACATTTGAAATAAGTAGCAACATCATTTCTCTCCTACTTGAGGAGAAGTAACTGCATTGCTTTTTATCATTGAGTGTAACGAACTGCATAATTAATAAGAGATTTGCCTTCTTTTTACTGTTTCAATTATGGGAGATTTAATTTCTAGATGAAATGTGGGTTTGAAGTCTTGAGTCCGGAACTTCTTATTCGGGCTTTGGGTCTGCACTTTGGGATTCTACGCTGTTTTGGCTATCAACAATTAAACGGGAGTTCTCGTAGCGAGATTTGAGAGTTGAAGTCGAGTAGGATTAAAATTAAGCTCATTTTCAGAAACTTCACGAATTGTTTGCGCTGCCTCTCCTCTTGTCCTCATTTTCAATTGCATTATTATTATTATTATTTTTAATTTTAGGATTCTCTATATATACTGCAGTGAAATAATCTCTGAATAATGGCCCTTATTCATGTACTTCGTGAAATATATCACCAATGGAGGGCTTATTATTTCGTTGAGTGAATTGAATTAGAAACCGCGCTGGGAGGATGCAACCGGGACCTTCTGTGGGATCATATTTTGTGGCAAGTTGTTGGAGTAACTCATATATACTGTTTCTCGTTAGCATTGCGTTGGCATTGGAATTATCATAAAGTTTTGCACATTTTTAGCGGATTTTGGCAGCAAAAAAAGTTAATTTTGGTGGTGATTAAATACACGTACATAAGTGGTTAGCGTTGCGTACTACCATTCGGAAGGCCAGGTTCGAGCAACATTCAAAATTAAAGAAAATTAATTTTTCTAAATGCAGTCGCCCCTCGGCAGGGAATGTCGAGCCCTCCGAGTGTATTCCTGACATGAAATAAAAGTTCTTCATAAAAATCCATCAGCCTGTCGGAGGCGGCTTAGAATAAACTGTAGGACCCTTCATTTGCTGGTAAAAACATCAAGTCGCAAAACCACAAATTGGAGGATGAGCTCGGCCGAAAATCGCTTCAGCGGTTATGCATAAATATAATATAATTTATTTTTCACTACTAAAAAAAGCGTTTTTGAGTTTGAAAAAATATTCATAATTCACCTAAATAAGAGGAAATTAAAAAAACAAAATAAATAATTACGCATTTCCCTATCAAGTTCGCTTCCTAAGTCTTTTGTAACACACAGTTGAAAGTGCCCAAAGGCCCATCAATGTCCAGCAAAAATGCTTCCATATAATTATTGTACATATGTAGGTATGCATATACGGTATTTATAAAAAAACCGCAAAATGTAAATAATAAAATACGCTTCCGCACTTCAAGGTCAATCAACGTGCCACACAACACAAACAGTCAAAAGTCAAAAAATGATGTGCGTTTATGCAACAGCAGCAGCAACAACAACAACAGCGACTCATGCAGCAGCAAAGAACGACAACAGAAAACACGAAGAGTTCAAGGAAAAAAAATTTTAAAAAATTAGAAAATGAATGAAGCACAAGAAATAGCAAGGATAAACTCTTCAAGGAAAAAATAAAAAATAAAAATAAAAATAAAAATTAAAGCAATAAAATAATGTTGAAAAATAAATAATAGTTTAATGGTAGGCACAACAAGGCATAACGAAAAAATAAACAAAACGTAACGCATTATGTGCTTTTAAGTATCAGTATATATATACATATACACGACCAAGAGATTGCTTGGCTATTTGTAGTTTATTGCATTCGCTTAGCGTTTTTATTTTAATTTTTTTTTAGGTTTTTTACTTATTTCCAAGTATACCATTCAATGCGTCTGCATGCAATGCTATGCCACGCAGTGCAAATACTAATAATATTCGTGTTTATTGTACATTTAAATACATTTATTGTTGGCATGTCAGAGCAGGGGTCGCGAGAAAATTGCCTGCACGCCCGACCGCAACAGCGCACAAATCAAATAAATGCAAACACACATAGACACACCGCAAGCGACGAGCCACATAAAATAACGGACCAATCAGCTAAAATACAGCGTGTGTATGTATGCACGTATGTGTGGGTTAGTGTGTTTAGGAAATGGTCAGTAAAAATTTAATTTCCTTAATTTTTATTTAACAAAAATTTTAATTTTTTATTTTGAATTTACTTAAATACACATAAACTAGCAAACGCATACATTCACACATTTGCATTTATATGTTTAATAAATAAATAAATAAAATAAATGACGAGAATGGAAAGGGGTGAATTTCGAGTGGTGATTAAGCATTATTTTTTACGTAAAAAAACCATCAACGAAACCCAGGAAAGACTTGATAAATACCATCAATTTCCATACAAGCTGCAGAAAGTTTTGGAAATACCAAAGCACCGGGGCTGGATGGAATTCCTAAGAAGGCCTTAAAAATTGCTATAAAGTACAAAACGATTGTCTTTTCAGACCTCTTTACATGCGAGTTAGCGAGAAGGAGATCCAAGCTCATACCGCCCTCTTCGCATGCTGGGCACGCTTGGAAAGACATTGGAATGAATAATCTGCGTACGACTTGAGCAACACCTAGAGTAAGAATCCCCAGGAGTCGCCGAAAACCAAAATGGATTCCGTAAACACAGGTCAACCAATGATGCGGTCAAAAATGTGACCAATGTAGCAAGCAAGGCTGTAGAAGGAACGAAATGGATGTATGACACAAAAGCGCGGTAGTAACGTATGACGTTAAAACTGCTTTTAATTCTACTTATTGGCCACAGGTAGTAATGAGCGCCCTCGAATACAAGAGCACACCGAGCTGCCTACTATCCAAATACTCCAAATGTCTGTCGAATAGGCTGTTACTTTATGACACCGACGAGGGACCCAAATCGTACAGGGTGACAGGTGGGGTACCGCAAGGCTCGGTACTGGGCCCACTGCTGTGGAACGTACTTTATGACGGAGTACTGCGACTTCCGCTACCAAAGGGGGGTTCAAATCATCGAGTACGCTGACGACGTTGCAGTCACTGTGGTAGGAAAGGAACTTAGCCAAATAGGGAGCTTATGTGAGAACACTGCTTTATTGATAAAAAAAAAACTGGCTCACAGAAAGAAAGTTCCAACTAGCAGGTTAAAAAACTAAAGCCGTACCAATAACAAGCGGGAAAAAGATAGAAACTGATCAAATAATATCGATGGTTAAAACATAACTACCCGGCAGGTGCTGAAGTACCTAGACGTTTTAATTGACACGCGGCTAAACTACAAGACGCACATCGAGAAAGCATGTGAAAAAGCGGCCCTATCGAGGATGATGGCCAATATTGGCGCACCAAACCAGAGCAAGCGAGAACTCCTGGCTAAAGTAAGTCAGTCAGTGCTAATGTATGGGGTACCGATATGGGAACTAGCAATGTAGAATATAACTTATGCCAAGAAAGCAAGATCTGTGACTAGGCTAAGTGCAATCAAAGTTATCAGGGGAGTCCGCACAGTATCGCTCTATGCTTCAGGGATCATAGATATAATGGTAATGGAGCTAAAAAGAGTTTGCGACAAACGCAGAAGCATTAGAAGGCGACTCAAAACAGAAGAGCGGAAAGCAGGAGACTGAAAAGTATTTATCAGTGGTAGAGGCGCTGGGGCATAGCAGAGAAAGGTAGGTGGACGTACAAGCCTAGGTAACGTACAAGCCTAGGTAGAGAGAAAACACGGCGACGCGGATTACTACCTGACGCAACTTCTGATCGGACATGGTTGCTTCAGATATTACCTCAATAAGCACGGTCACAATGACGGGACAGTTTGTTCTTTCTGTGGTAATGGTAGCGAAAACGCGCAGCAGATCTTCTTTTCCTGTCTGCAATATGAAGCAGAGAGAACAGACATAGAGAGCCTTATTAAATAACGGGTGTCCCCAAAATACATTGTGCACTAAATGATACAAGGTAAAATCGTGTGGAATAAAATGAAAATTTGGTCCGCAATCGCTCTCCATGAATTGAGAATAAAATAACGGCAACACAGTAGTGAAAACAGAAGACATAACGGTTGGTAGATCAGAAAGTTTTCCATGAAGAGCCAATCTGGCTAAGCCTGGCCCTGCGAAGAAATGCTGGTCCCATAGGAGCAGTGAACTGCAGTCGGAGTTAAGGGTTTAGTAATGAAACCATAGTGTCCGTAAAAACATGGCTTTTAACAGCAGGTCTGGAGTTAGCAGACCACAAAACGGAGGCGTTGCTAATGACTAGCCGCGAAAAAGTGGAGCGGATTTAAGTAAGAGTAGGAGGCTGCACGATAGACTCGAGCCCAACCTATAATATCTCGGTGTTACTCCAGTGAAAAAGCGAGTAAAGTCGGTACAGCTATCGCAAGACTCATGCCAAATATGGGAGGCCCAAGACAACAGAGAAGGAAATTTCCTGCGAGTGTCAGTTCGTCCAACTTGACACGTTGATACCTGCGTACTTGAGAGCACCAGCCTCGGTACACAGATTTTCGTCACTACGGGATTTGTTGTGCGTACCGGACAGTATCAGACGAAGTCGCAAATCTGTTGGCTAGAAGATGTCCAGTAGCAGCCAAAGTGGCGTCAGAAGCTAGGCGCAATGCAAGTAATCATAAATAAATCATACAACAGAGCATAAATGAATGGCAACAACTGTGGTACTCGTCTCCAAAAGCAAAATTAACGAAGTTGCTGATCCCAAGCATACACAAATGGATAGAAAGACATCGTGGTGAAACCAACGATTACCTCACGCAGTTCCTCACCGAACATGGCTGCTTCCGCGTGCAATTGCACAAGTGTACGCGCACAGACCATCCTTACTGTTTGTATTGCCATGATGAGATAGAAAACGCAGAGCATGCGACAGGTTTCAAGAAGAGCGCAAGCAGCTAAATCATTGTATAGGAGACACATTGACCGCAGAAACTCTGTTGAAGGCAATGCTGTCTGAAAAACATATCATTACTGAAATAATGAAGCGCCTTAGACAAGAGCGCAGAGCGGCATGCGTACTCGCATCTATGAAGATTCCTTGCCTACCGTGTCGTAACCAAATCAAAGAAAAAAACACACCAGGGACCATAGAACATTAGAGATAGTGGTTTTCTCCGGGTGAACGTACACCAAAGAAGGTCAAGGTGGGGTAGGTCTGTCGACCAACAAAGTAGTGAAAACAGTTTTTTTGGACGCATTCACATCGATTACCTTGAAAATGACAATGCACGGCTGCGTACATGTGTAGTGACCATGGCAAAAATTCATGAACTGGGCTACGAGCTGCTACCCCACCCAGCACATTCTACAGATTTAGTTCCTGGAACTATTTCTTGTTAGTGGTAAAATAATGAATAAGAGGTCATCACAGAAACAAACAAAGTCCTAGACAAAAAAAAACCTATTATTTGGTATGAATACAGAAATTGGAAAAATGCTGGACTAAATTTAGTGAGCTAAAAGTTGAGAAGTAAACCGGCTATTTGACGAAAAAATACATTTGAGTAAAATATAAATAAATTGAATAAAACTATTACTAACTTATCAAACCACCCTCGGATTAATAAATTGAAAAAATAAATAAATAAAATAAAAGTAATAAAAATTAAACGAAAACCAACAAGAACAAGCGCACTTAAACAGAGCGAGCAATGACATAAATCATGCTATTAAACCACAAATTACTGTTCATTATATCAATTAAGTGCTGAAACTGTTACAATGCAGACCTCAAGCTAACCTCGTCTCGCCCACAACCACAGCAATGGCCTGCCCATATACATTTAACATACATACACAAGCACACACACACATGTGCACATGAATGTATCTTAAGTCATCATTGGTATGTTAAACTTTCACAAATTCAAGAAAATGGCAACGAAAAACACAACAACTACAACTGAATTTCGATTAATATGCCGCAAATTTTAATTGGAGACGCCACAAAGCGAGGTTGGTTTGCTTGCAACAAAATGCTTACCACTTGTTTGTTGTTGTTTTTTCCACTTTTTTTGCCTTTTTTTTTTTTTTTTTTTTTTTTTTTTGATTGTAACCACCGACGTTCTGGGTGGGCCCCCGTTAAGCGGTACCTTTCGAAAAACGGGTCGCCAAAAGAAAAACAACCACCACCACCAGCAGCAGCCAGAGCAGCTGAGCTTCGGCCAGTTGGTGCATAATTGCCAAATGAAGTGTATGAACGTGCGCAAACGCATGTGGTCATTTCTTATTGCATATACGAGTACTAATACAATAGTTGTTGTTGTTTTGCATGTGTGTATATATGTACGCCTATCTCCACATATGTATAATTAAGTTGCAGCGACAGGTGGCAAGTGGCAGTAGGGCGGGCCAACAGGCGACAGTTGAATGTTTTCACTTAATTTTTGACATGAGCACATAACTTTTCGTTCGGTTTTTTTTTTTTTTTTTGATTTTTGATTTTTGATTTGTGGTTTCGGTTCTATAATTTTATGTCAGTAGAGGTGTACCTGACGCTGAGCTACTTTATTTTATTTCAATACGAAGAAAGTGTGTATGTTGTATGTGCAACACGGCGGAAATCGTTTATGACATAAAACTATTAAAATATTTGGAAAATATTTCATTTTTTTGCTGCATGATTTTCATTCACTTTCATTTCGTGCAGAAAGTGTGTGTTATATTAGAGCTGAAGATTTTGTTATTTTCGAGCATTTCGAGCTTGTTCGAGCATTTTGATTTGACTTCCTTTCAGTATTTTTTCTTTTATTTATTATTTTTGTTATTTTAAATTAATTTATGTAAAAATGTAAAAATCATTTAAGTGCGAAGATAATTAAAAAAAAAAATTTTTTTTAGCTCTTGAGCACTAGAGAAATTGAGCTATGAAAGAGTATTGAGCGAATATTGAGCTGCTCGGACTGCTCGAGACTCGTGTATCTAGAACTCTAATTAAAAGTGAACAACGAATTATTCCGGCTGCTTCTCAGGACGTATTTTTCTCAAAGAAATACAAGTTTTCTAACTACCAGAAATAGAAAATAACTGTTAATATTTTGAAGGTTTTTAAATAAAAATATTCTGGTTCAAATTTTTTTTTCGCAAAAATTCAAAACCTCGTTCATCTTTTTTAAAATTTAAAAATAATATGTGTTTCTTTGCAAAAGTTCAAAACCTCTTCGAAATTGGTTTTTTGATCATTTTTTCATTTGATTTTTAATAAGAACATATTTTTTTCTTTTTTTTGTGTTTTTTTTTCTCGCAAAAATTCAAAACCTCATTGAAATTGATATAATTTTTTGTTTCTCTTCTCGAAAAAATTTTAAAACTATTTTTCTTTGCGTTCTAAGTGAAACTTATGTTTAAAAAAAAAATTGATATATTCATTGAAGTGGCTGTTTTAACCATTTTTTAGGAAAAAATTTGATTCGATAACTAAAAAAGGTTTTTAATGATGAAAGGAAAATTATTTTTCCGGAAAAATCTTTCTTTTTTTTTTGGTTTTCTTTAATTATTCTTTTCATCAGAAAAAGTGGAAGTTGAAAATAAAATAAATAATATATATTTTTTTTTGCGAAGGAGGATGAGTGAAATGCCTACAACACGACAATGGTATGTGCCACTTGCAGGTCACTAAAAAACTCACCTCTGAGGAACCATCACCCATCCTGCCACCGCTTTCGCATTACTTCAAGGTGGCGTTCCATATTTCTCGTCTTGAGTTTTACATCTCAGAACCTGCGTCCAGGTGCCGCTTTTTCTTACATATTACGATCTCTACTTAGTCTGATATTTTTTTGCAGTTTGCTCTGAAGCATTGGTGGTAAGATGTTGTCCGCATCCAGAGCATCTATTAGGTTCCCTAGTGCCTCTCGTTCTGTTTGACATCGTTGGCATTTAAAGAATGTGTGGTCGTGTGTATGTGTCTTGGATAGCGTCGTTGTCTATGCAGGGCAGCTCTTCTGATTTACCAATTTTGTGCAGGTAATATAAATAAAATATGAACATAATATAATAGTACAAATATATATATATATATATATCCCTCTATGATTCTTTTTTATATATTGAGTAATAAAAATTTTCTATCACTTGAAGACCTAAGATTTCCAGTAAAATTTACTTTTGTTGCAACTGATAGTTCAATATATATCCTCTCGTTCTGTGAATTTATTTCTGCCCACCATTATTTGGAGTTTTCATTAACCGTTTGAGAAATGTTTTAGCTAACTGTTTACTAAACAAAATTATTATGACAAGCGCCTAAAACTATACTTAGAACTAATACTTTACTACTGTAAGAATACAGAGAACCTTATATAAAAATGTTTGAAATTAAATAATTGAACTAATCTAACCCAAGTTATCCTGCTTGTAATTCTGTGATGTTCAGTAATATGGAAAAAAAAAATGATTGAAAAGTATCTGCTTCGACACAGGCCTCAGATCAAATAAAAATCTCAGAATGAATGCTGCTAAAGAGCCTCTCAAACTCAGAACACAATAAATTGTTGAAGTCAGCCTATCGCATTTTCAAACCATCCTCTCGCAAAGTAGAAATCGAGTAGCATTATACTTATGGAAGGAATAATGGAATATAGCACCCAGCAGGAGAAAAAACCGTATACGAGGGTGAATATAAATATGGTCAAAGTCAAAACTTGTATTACGACCGAAAACCCCAAGCTTTCTTAAGTGATCATTCCTAACGGCCTTGTGGGAGAATTTAATAGCCAAAGAGAAATTTAACGGCAATAAATCGAATCAATAAAAACAAGTGCAGAAACATAAGCGGCAAATCAAATATGTTAATGTGCCAAAAAGTACGAATAAAGATTTCTGCTATTTTTATTAATTTTTTTTTCTTGGTTTTTTCTCAAGCATTCAGCCATTCAGGCACTAAACTTGGTGGGCATATTTCACACATGCGCACTGAATAACCAACGACGATCAGTCGTAAGATAAATACAGACATGCCCAGTGGCGATTGCTTGATCAATGGTCATCGTTAAGGCAAGCAAAATGATTTGGTGAAAAAAAAAACAGAAAATCAAAAAAAAAAAAATTAAAAAATCGAAAAAATGCAAAATCTCCAAAACACAGACGGAAGCAAAGCATCACAAGAGCGTTGCAGACATTTGGACAAGAGTGCTGCAGAGTAACGAGTGAAAAGAATGTGGCCGACAAGAAGGTGCGTTTAAGCACAGAGGCAACAACAAGGCAACAACAAGGCAACAACAAGCCAACAACAGGTTGTTGCAACAAGACTTTTAATGATTACAGCGGCATTTCGTGGTTCCCAGCCATTGAAACAATGACCGAAAAATGTGCAGAAAACAAAAATAAGAGATGCAAAAACAAAGAGTTTTTAACTAAAGTAGGTAGCCAGACCGCCGGTCAGTCGGCACGCATTGATTTTGCGATAAAAATTGCAACTCTGCTTTGCTTTCTTTGCGAAATGCAGCTTTTGCTTTCATTCGCGGCTGGAATTCTGATCATCAGTGCGCAGCAAAAATCAAAATAAAATCAAAATCAAAAAAGAATAAAATAAAATTCAATCTTTTTTTTCACTTATAAAAAGATACCGTTTAAAGTTACCATTTTGACCTTACTTTGCCGCTTCCCTCTCTACGCTGCCCTGATTTTTTGCTGCGCAAGAAGACGACTTTCAATTTCATTTTCACTTTCGTTGCATGCAAGTGCAACATCTTATGCAGCTTCTGCTTCTTCCTCTGCCGCCGCTGCTTCTAAAGCCAGAAATTGCGCTGCTGGCTGCTCGCTGCTCGCTGCTCATATCAGGTGATTTCTTTCACTTTCCACCGCCGCCACTCAATTCATCTTTTCTGGTCGCTACTTAAACTTTGATGTTTTCACTTTTCTTTCTGGTCACACACACACACAAGCATACTACATAAGCAACTATGTAGTATGTGTACGAGTACATGGGCTGCGCGTATAACGGGCCACCAAAAAGCAATTCGTTCACAAAACTATCTGTCGGTCGCCTGTCAAGGCTTACAGCAGCAGCAACAGCAACAGCAACAACAACAACAACACAAAAATCTTTGTCTCTTCAATTTTTGCTTTTGATAATTCGGCGCTATGTTTTTCTTTTCTCGTATTGTTGTTATTGTTGCTTGTTGAACTTCTTTCAATATCTTTTTTTTTTTTTGTTTTTCATTTGCTTGAGGACTTTTTTCTCATTGGACTTCTTCCATTCTTACCGAAATGGTAAAACTCATTTCAATAAGTGAAAATCGCGCAATGCCCAAATGCAGTGGCTGCAAGGCTCTGAAGCTCTGAAGCTCTAAAGCTTTGAGGTTGCGCCAGCGGTGTGGAATTGTCATCAAATGCCATCGAATGTTGACAATAATATGCCACACACACGCACACACACACACATATATATACATACTTCCACTGACCACTTACCCGGTGGGACGGTTTAGACAGTCACCATAGCTGGGCTCTAAGCTACCGGGGGGGTCGGCAGGTCGCGGATAGCCGGACGGCCTGTAGTAACAGGTTAGTTGCGAAATAAGTTTAAACGAATAAGCAGCCCCCGACGATGAGCGGCAGAAGCGGAGGGGCGGCGTAAAAGCCAGCAAGCCCGATGATGTATCTGTGACAGAGGCAAATAGACACCGCCTCTTAGAAACAGGTGTCCCTTTCAACATACATGTTGATCAAAAAAAATCCAGGCGCGACGGTCCCAAAATGGGCGGCTTCCTGGTCAGCGTCTGTTCACCATGTTAGGTGCGGCTGGTAAATAACCCGACCGGTACACCACGCGGCGCATTGGGAGTCCCTGGAAATCTTCACAGCGACGTCTCCGCTGCTGAGATGGAAAGGGTGATGTGAGCTTGCTCTGCTGAGGTGTCAGCCGCGGGGTGTATCAGTAAACAGCCACTTCGGTCCTTGGTCAGGGAGTGTGTATTGGACGCAGGAGTAGTAGCCTGCGTTGCCCCGGGTGAGCGCCGGTCCGTCCGTGTTTTCCGGGACTGGTAAAGCGAAGGACAGGCCTCAGGGAACTGGGGTAGGAACATTGTCTCCGAGGGTATACCCGTTCCTGTTTATTTCGGCCCGCCCCCCTACACACGATGCGCTGGAAGAAAAAACAAAGAATGGAGAAACAAAAGAGTACGAAAAGCAACAACAATATATACGGCATTATCATGAGCAGCGGCAGTCAAAGCCCTGGTAGTGATAACAACATGCCTGAAGCGGAAATGTCCAGGAGAACGCCGACTAACAGCGGAGTTAGCGTCGAAGCTGACCCCTTCAGACGTGCATCAAAGCTGGTTAGATCACCACAGAAGGTGCTTACTGTGGAAAAGCCTGCGAGAGCAAGATCGTCGCCACCTGCGCTGCAGGATAGCACGCCTCTAGCAGAAACGACACAATCTGTTGATGATGTCATATCTGAGTTAGGAGAGGTAATTAGGAAGTTGACCGAAGCAATGCGCCCGCCGCAACGATCGATCAACAACCAAATCCGAGATCTACTCAGCTCGGTGGTGAAACTACACGCCCAAGCTCAGAAAAAAATTAAGGACAGTAGGAAAAATGTTCCTCAAAGGCTAATAACAGCAAATTCAACGCCGAAGAGGCCCCGTGAGGAAGAGGAAGTACTAAGAAAGACCCCGGCGAAGAAAAAAGCCAGTCAAAGGGAAGTGCAAAAGATGGCGAGTACAAGCAACAGCAATGTGAGCAACGTCCCTGTAAAAGACAAGGAAGTGGACAAGGAAAGTGGCTGGACGCAGGTCAAGAGCAAGACGCATAGAAAGAAGAAGAAAGCAACTTTAGATCCACGTCCGAGACCAGACGCAATAATCATTGCACGTGCCGGAAATATGTCATACAGTGACATACTTAGGGCTGTCAAAAAGGACGATGCGCTGAAAGAGCTTGGGGAGAACGTCTCGCGGATTAGGAAGACGGCAAAAGGCGAGATACTTTTAGAAATGACGAAGGCACAAATAGCGAACACAAAAGGATATCAACAAGAGATATCCAAGGTGTTGGGTGACCAGGCACAGATAAGAGCCTTAACCCACGAGGTATCAGTCGAGATTCGCGACTTAGACGAAATAACTACTAAGGAGGACATAGTCGAGGCAATTCGATCGCAGATTAAGGAATTAAGCTCCCTCGGGGAAGGTGCGATCAAAACTATCAGACAGGCATACGCGGGTACACAGACGGCTTTGATCAGCCTGCCGGCGGCAGATGCAAAAAGACTGCTTGACGCTCACAAAATCAAAATTGGATGGGTGGTCTGCAGAATAAGGGAAAAACCGAATCTTAGAAAGTGCTTCAGATGCTTGGAATACGGACATCTGGCGAGGGCGTGTACCAGCGAGGATGACAGAAGTCAATGTTGTGCCAAGTGTGGCGAAAAGGGACACTTCATCAAAGAATGTGACAAAAAACCGTCCTGCGCAGCCTGCAAAAGTAGCGGGAAAAAAGATACGGGTCACAGAATCGGAAGTTGGAAATGTCCTTTATATCAAGCGGCATGTAAAAAGGTGAAATGAAAGTAATTCAGATCAACCTTAATCATTGCGAAGCTGCACAGGAACTCCTAAAGCAGACAATATACGAAGAGAAGGCAGATGTGGCTATAGTCTGTGAGCAGTATAGGAACATAAGTACCGGTACCTGGATTTCTGACAAAGAAAACAAAGCTGCGATATGGGCCTGTGGGGACAAGGCTTTCCAAGACAAGCCGCTCCTTGGAAAATCTTACTATACGCGGGCAAAAATAAGTGGAATCTACTTCTATAGTTGCTATCTCCCCCCGAGTGTGCCCCAAGGCAACTACGAAAGGATCCTCGACGAACTAGTTCAGGACGCCCTTACTACAACGCCTAACGTGATTGCAGGCGATTTCAATGCTTGGGCATTGGAGTGGGGTAGTAGCCACACAAATAAGAGAGGTAATGCGTTGCTCAAAGCATTTTCTGTGTTAGACGTAGTGTTGCTCAATACCGGTGAAAGAAATACCTTCGAGAAGAATGGTCGTGGATCGATAATAGATATTACGTTCGCTAGCAGCACACTGGTTCGATCGGCAAGCTGGAAAGTGTGCGACTTCTATACACATAGCGATCACCACGCCATTATGTTAGAAGTCGGAAGGCAAACACAAACGCCATCCAACCAGACAAAACACAGAAAAAAGGATGGAAGGTGGAAACGCTAGATGAGGAAATTTTCGAACTCATGTTGGACGGAAGCCCAGGTAGCTCGAATAACATAGAACAACAAGTTGACATGCTGGTGAAGCACATAAGCAAAGCCTGCGACGCTGCCATGTGTAGAAAAAGGCAAAACAAGTCCCGAAAGCCCGCATACTGGTGGAACGAAAATATCAGCATACTAAGAAGCGAATGCCATAAAGCGAGACGGTTATCGCAAAGAAGCCAAGGTACGCCAGATTATATAAGACTGCGCGAATACTTCAAGAAAAAGCGTAAGGAGTTAAAGAAGGAGATCAAAAGAAGTAAGTCCTCATGCTTCAAAGAGTTATGTGAGAAGGTTGACGAAAATCCATGGGGTGACGCATATAAAATAGTCATGACGAAGGTTAAGGGAGATAGAGGTCAAGCACCAACCTGTCCTAACCTACTAGAAAAGGTGGTGAAAACACTTTTCCCAACGCAAGAGCCACAATTTGCAAGAAGGATACCCGCAGGAGCGGACGTTTTGACTATCGATGGTAAAGAGATACTTGAAGTGGCTGAGAGATTCGGCAACGCAAAGGCACCTGGACTTGATGGCATCCCGAACAAAGCACTTAAAATCGCCATCAAGCATAAAAACAGAGATTTCGCCGAGCTATATACAAGATGCCTAAATGAAGGAGTTTTTCCGAAGGTATGGAAGAGGCAACGACTGGTCCTTCTTCACAAGCCTAACAAACCGGCAGGAGAGCCGAGTGCGTACCGGCCACTTTGTATGATTGACACAATGGCCAAAATACTAGAAAGACTGATCTGTACACGACTGGAACTTCACCTTGAAAATGAGTCGCCTGGTATATCTGATAACCAATTTGGCTTCAGGAGACATCGGTCTACCATAGACGCAGTAGAAAAATTAACGGGCATTGCGGCGAAGGCCATAGAGGGCACCAGATGGATGTATGGCGAGAAAAAATATTGCGCAGTTGTAACACTTGACGTGAAAAATGCTTTCAATTCGGCATATTGGCCACATATCATGAGTGCTCTGGAGGCCAAGAATACACCCGGGTATCTCTTAAGGATAATCAGTAGTTATCTGTCTGACAGACTGCTATTGTACGATACCGATACAGGTCCAAAAAGCTACGTGATAACAGGTGGAGTACCACAGGGCTCCGTACTCGGCCCGCTACTATGGAATGTGCTGCACGATGGGGTGTTACGCCTACCGCTGCCCAGAGAGGTCCAGATAATTGGCTATGCGGACGACATAGCTGTTACGTTCGTCGCGAAGGAACTTTCACAAATTCAGTGTATCTGTACTGAAACCGTATTGAAGATTAAGGATTGGCTCACTTCAAATAAGCTGCAGCTTGCCGGAGAAAAAACAGAAGCGGTGCTCATCACCAGTAGAAAAAAACTAGAAGAGCTCACCCTGAATATTGATGGTTACGACGTTAGGACGCAAAATTCGCTGAGGTACCTTGGCGTTATGATCGATGCTAGGCTCAATTTCAAGGCACATATTGAAAAAGCCTGTGGAAAGGCAGCCAAAGTGACAGCGGCCCTAGCTAGAATTATGCCAAACACTGGTGGCCCTAGCCAAAGTCGAAGAATGCTACTAGCTAAAGTTAGTCAGTCAGTACTGATGTATGCGGCTCCGATATGGGGGGCAGCCTTGCAACAAAAAACAGGTGCCAATAAGGCAAAGGCAGTCTTCAGGCTAAGCGCAATTAGAGTAGCCTGCGCTTTTAGAACGGTGTCTCATGAAGCAGCCAGTATCATATCTGGCCTAATGCCACCAGATATATTGGCTTCGGAGTTTGCCAGGCTCCGTAAAAAATCAAAAGCCTTGAATAGGCATCTGACTGCCGATGAGCGCAGGAAGGAGAGACAGGCGAGCCTCGACGAGTGGCAATCGCAGTGGGATGCGACAGGAAAAGGAAGATGGACGCATAGACTAATTAAGAGAGTACCAGCCTGGATTGAGAGGCAGCATGGAGATACAGACTTTTATCTCACTCAATTTTTGTCAGGTCATGGCTGTTTCAGGGAGTACCTCCACAGATTCGGCCATGATGACGAGACGGAATGTTCTCTCTGTGGTAGAGCCGAGGAAAATGTAGAGCATATATTCTTCTCCTGCTCGAGGTATACAACGGAGAGAGCTACCATAGAAAATTTAATAACGGAAAGGATGACGCCCGACAACATTGTAAGCCACATGCTGCAATCGAGGTTGGTATGGGATAAAATGAAGGAGTGGGCTGCTATAGCGCTCAAAGAGCTGAGGATAAAGGAACGGCAGCGGAGAGGCATAAGACCGGATGAATAACATAACACTACAGTGAGTATGTGAAGAGGCATTCTGGCCCAGCTTGGACCTGCGAAGTATTGCTTAATCGGCTGTCCCGTAGGTCCAAATATAAGCTATAGCAGACGGAGTGGGGTTTAGTACGTAGGCGTACTGTTTCGCAAGTCCGGTACAGCTAGAAAATGCTGCCTGGGCGTGGTCCCGAATGAGGTGTACCTTTAGCGGACAGTATGAATCGTGCATGCTGCCAGTGGCAGTATCTTTGGAAGATTCCCCCCTTCGGAAAAAAAAAAAAAAAAAAAAAAAAAAAAACATACTTCCACTGACAAACAGGCGCATGTTTGTTTTGCTCTCAGGCAGGGTATGGAGAGACAGAGGGGGGGCTAACAAATATTATATGTTCCACGTGCAGTTTTTGGCGTTTACAAATAACAAATGTCATTTGTGTACGAGTATGTTTGTCTGTTTGAATGTTTTCTTGTCTGTTTTCATACGAGTACACGAGACAAAGTTCATCGCATGTTAAATGAAATTCAAAACAAACAAACTTCACCCAAAAAATCACAGATATTCGAACACATATGCAAGTCTGTGTAAGGCAAAAAGAGAGCTAAATAGCAAAAGTAGGCAAAGAAACCGTTTGCGATGTAGTTGCCATGCACTTAAAGAATTTTAAAATTTTTTGAAAATCCTTTTACAAATCGAGCCCAAGTCACAGTGCTGTTCTCGAGGGATTCGACTTGATCTTTCGACATGGTTTATTGCATCTCCAAGCTGGCGGCTGAGAGAGAGGCGGTGCTTTCTCATTCACGGAAGAGCTGGTGAGTACTAAGGCACGGGATTACAGGAGTTTTAAACTTTTTTGCGGCTGGCACAAAGCATGATGAGAAGTTTTTCGGTCAAATCTTCTATCGAAATTATTTATTGTCACAGAGTTAAGGCTACAAGTCCATTGCAGCCTCATTGCTTCGAAGTACAGTTTCTCTGAGATATACCAACATTTACTTAAATAGCCAAACCGTTCAGTCATGATGAGTTCTAAAATTGTAAAAAAAATTCTTATCAACACTACCTGGGTCGTTGAGTTATTTCAAGATAAAAATCATACGGTCATCGGATCACAGTGGATTGCAGATGGGATTCTTTTACCACAACGATACTGTCAGAAGTATCAGCTCCCTTCTAGGCAGATGACAATTTAACGAGCTCAGAGATCCATTTTCGGTATTCCGAGATCTTCCTGCCCCAAAGTGGGTCTAAAAAGGCTGAAGAACTTCTGGTCCTTTCCAATATAATACTCTTGCATGCGTTGAGAGTTATTTTATGATCGGACATTGTACGATTTGTACTTATGCAATGAGGCTTGGAAATACCGCAGCTTTATACTAATAAAATGATAGTGTAAAGGTGCCTGGATAAGAAATAAAATCATGAAAAATCGGCATTGGGGTTGAATCAGTTTATAATTGGCTTTGACCGACTTTAATAGTAGAGATCTAGACTGCCTAGATACATGAGTTGGAACAATGAAGTTTACCTTGGATAAAAGCAATGAACTACAAATTAATCCATTAGGAAGTTCCCTCTTATGAACGCGCTCGCGGGTCTAAAACGGAATACTCTCAGAAAGTGCGATCGATTGTGCAACCCTACGATTCTTAAACTTTTATTGGTTCATCTTTCCTCTTCTTCACGGCTGCATGCGTCCCTTCTTAAATATTTTTTCTACTCTATTTGAAGTTTTAGTACTGACATCGACGGAGACGGTTCTGCAAATGTGGTCTCTGTCAAGATGCAAAAATGCGCTACTAGACTTTAAGGTTAGGGTAGCTTTTCTAGATACAGCATCAGTCTTAGCGTAGTCATAATCTAATTGAAACTCCAGTTCGGATATTCCGTAAGTAATCATCGCAATTCGTCGTATTTTTAATGGCTTTGTAGGGAAGGATACAAATTCAAATGAACAAAAATGCAGATTTTTCTGTTGGACTTTTTTTAGTGTGGGGGTTCAGGAAGCCACCTACCATCGCCTCTTAAGTTTCATCGAGCGGTTGCTGGATATTTGAGCATATCGGCTCTAGAAGTCGACTGGAAAGTAGTGTGTGGTGTTAGCCGGTGGCTGCAACTTCTAAATATATTTTTTCCCTTTAATACGGCCCTAGATAGAGAATATCATCCCTCAACGTATATCTCTTACATCTTAAAAACTATAGTCACTACTTTTTTGAAAGTTTAACACATCTGTTCTCAACTGAGAACATTCTTGAGATCTGGTATTCTTGAGATACAGATTTCGGAACAGCACCCGTCCACCGGGATATGTTAATTTTTGGTCCTCGAGTAAATGCTATGCCTCTAGTCTTTTGAAGACGCATTGTGCAAGACTAAGATCAGCCAGGGAAAGCCTTTCTCGAACACCTAAAAGGCATAATCTCTCTAGTCAATGATATTCTTAAATATCGATATCTCGCTAAAAACCAGTGAGCTCCTCTTCTGATTAGCGTCAACTTTGTTCGCAGTGCAACGTGAAAAGTCAGCGATCGATTGTGGCAGCAACAAATGAATTGTAGTGTACGCATTTGCACATATGTATGTATGTATGTATACACTAGTTTCACAATTTACCCTTCGTTTACCGATATCTGCACTTTTTGTATTTTTTCAAATGACTTTTGGTGCACTACTACTACTCCCTCCACAGACACATTGAACGGCTTTCCGTTTCGCTCGCTTATTGCTCTTCCACCAAAAGCCCATAGAGAAGAAAATGCTCAACACTGCTCCTCAATTTAAGAAATGTGGGTTACTGGCGCTTGTTTTGGCATATGAGATCGTGTCATGAGATTTTTATCGTATCTATGAAAACAAAACCACAAAAAAAAAAAAATAGGATATTGAACATACAGAGCACAACTGATCACATAACCGTCCCGGGTTGTGAGGGCAGTCTAAGCGGGAACAGCAGCTAGCAAACAATTGACTCACAGTTGGAGGGCCGCCGCACTGGACCACTAAAAACAAAAACAAAACAAAAAACTCAGACAAGTCAAAAAGGAAGCGAAGCTAGGCGGTTCAATCGGCGGCGGCATCTAGCAGCTGAAATTGAAGCCGCCAGCAGTGTCTGACAATGGTCGTGGTCGAGGCGAAATCACAGTGACATAAAAAGGGTTTTACGCCACCAAACGACAAACAACCAATGAGCCAGTCAAAGTATTAACAAGCGAATGAGTGCGCGAACACTGCGCACACAATGTAGAGACAGCCGAATCGGTGAGTGGGTGGAGGGATGGATCCGGTGTGGTATGGTGTGGTGTGGTGATTCGTGAACTGTGCGCGCGCATCCACTTGGTGTAGCCACATTGAAATGAAAATTGATCGGCATAGAAAAAGACATGCATACGCTGAGTGGTTGGAAGAGAGAGGATGAAGGGAAAACTTTTGGCTTGACTTGGTTTGCTTCGCTTTTGCCGGTGCCGGTGGTGTGTGACTCAGTTTCGACGGTTGAATCGCAACTTTGTTTATTTTTTGTACAACCTTTTGCAGAGGCTTTTTTCTTACTTTTTTGTCCACTCTTTGTTTGAGCTTTGTTATTTTCTTTGCTGCATTGCTTTCGTGTATTTGTTTCCCGTCGCATTTTATTCCTGGCCTGGTGGCTTTTCATTTCAACTGAAAATTGGGCTTTTTGCTCGCCTCTACTTAGCAACATAAATAATGCACTTTGACAATTTTAGCATGTCGCCGTTTGTTGTAACAACAACCCAACGACAATAACAACAACCACAAAAACGGAAAACAAAATTAAAAGCTGCGGCCAAAAGGAGTAAGGAGGGGTAAAAGATATGAGCTTTTCTTTCTCATTTTTTTTTGATTTTGTTGTGGAAATGGCAACAATTTGGTGGTATTATAATTTTTGCCACAAATAATAACAACAACAACAAAGCTAAGTCAGCTGAAATTAACAAAGTAATGGTAAAAAAAAAGACGAAGAAAGAAAAACAACAGTAACAACAAACGAAAACGAAATTAACAACCAAGTAGTCACGGATTTCTGACCTGCGGTGTATGTCCTCGTCGGACTTTGGTTAGCAAAACCATCGTGGGCTCACACAAACTAACTGTCTGACTGCCTCATTGCTTGCTTGCTTGCTTACTTGCTTGCTTATGTCTGTCGTAGGGTTGAAGATCTTTGTTCAACGATTTGTAAACAAAACATTGGCGCAGTGAAACAGGAAAGGATTTGTAAAACAAAATACAAATAAATGCAAAAACAAATGCAAAAACAAAAACACAATAACAACTAATCGTTTAAAAGGTGAACTTCTTCTGTGTTGTTTGCCGCTGTCGCCACAAAGTCGACACGCTCCACTAGGCAGCCGGCCACGCGATAGCTATTAGCGGCTGGCGCAATGATATTACAAAGTTATTGATATGAGGATGATACATACACAAATATGTATGACATACTTACATATGTACATATGTAAATCTTTTATGAAAGAACATATGTAAATCTTATTGAAATTAAGTCACTTATATTTGGTTTAACTATGACAATTGGCAAATATGACAAAATGTGGCGCGATTTGAGTGTTTACTTGGTAGGGACATAAATACTGTTACAACATTAAACACACGCATTTCAATAGAAGAATTGAGCATACCACATAATTCCCATATGATTTATAAAATATAACCTGTAAAGCGTTCGTCTGTATCGGGAATTCTAAATTGTGTGAGTTTTCAACATGGAATGGTCAGATAATGAAAACCGTATCGCTGTTATAGCGCTTTTTAAGTGTGAAATGAAAAAAGGTGATATTTTCAAAATACTCCGTCCGCTCGGCATTAGTCGCGCACCCACAGTTCGAACGCCGCAAGTCATCAAAGCTGTCAAATCAAGAATTCTGCGAAATCCGCTCCGAAAACAGAAAATCATGGCCCGGGAGATAAATGTTTCGCAAAAGTCCATGAGTGGAATTATTAAAAAAGACTTGTGAAAAATAGGGTGGTAAAATGCAAACGTCTTTTGGTGAAGCACGTTGATAACTTGCACAGACAAATCTCGTTTACCGATGAAAAAATTTTTACCGTGCAGGAAAAATTTAATAAACAAAATGATAGGGTGTATGCACGGTCATCTAAGGAAGCATCTGAACTGATTCCACGGGTCGAAAAAGGTCATCACCCAGCTTCAGTCATGGTTTGGTGGGGTGTCTCTTATGATGGGGTAACTGACTTGCATTTTTGCGAACAAGGGGTCAGTCAAAACATCGGCCAAAGTTTACCAAGAAACCGTTTTGGAAGCTGTTGTAAGACCACTTAACCATTCCATGTTCCAAAACCAATCATGGACTTTTCAGCAAGACTCTGCGCCGGCCCATAAAGCTAAAACGATCCAAATCTGGCTTCAAAACAATTTACCAGCATTCATTTCCTCTGAAGAGTGGTCCTCTGGCAGTCCTGATTTGAACCCGCTGGATTACAAATTGTGGGCAGTTTTAGAGGACATGGTTTGCCACAAAAGATACCCGAACATTGATTCTCTTAATACAGCTTTGATTCGTGCTGTGGCCCATTTCCCAATGGAGGAGGTGCGTGCGGCTATTGATGATTGGCCAGTCCGACTTAAGGCGTGCGTGAAGGCCAAAGGCGGGCATTTCGAATGAATACTGCTTTTTTGTATATAATATATATAAATAAATATGTATAAAAAATTTGTTCCAAAAACATTCATTATTTTTTATTTTATAGCATAAAATGTGTGTAACAGTATTTATGTCCCTACTAATATATACATATATATCTCCTAAAGCTATATTGCACTGGAAGTAATAGGCATCTCACCGAAATATTTTAACTTTATTTTATTTTTATTTTTTTTCTTCGACGACGAACCCAGCGTTGCTCAACCTCCGGCCAAACCGACATAGGGGCGCGTCTGATGGATAAACCTAAAATTCAACAGACCGGTGATCGCGGAAGGTCACAGCTACACTGACCTCTTTCACTGAGCAGCTACAGATTTGCTCATCAGCTGCTATAACATAATTTGTGATTGAGAAATGTTGAGAATAAAGAGATAAAGTTAGAAACTCTCGGTAAATATTTATCTATACAAAAAAGTGAGTCAGAAGAATCAAAGCGTAATGAGAATAAAATCGTTACATAAACATCTGAATGGGTTATGCATTTCAAAATTTGTTTTGCATAAAGACAAGGAAAGGGGCCTAACGTATCTAGATTGTCTTAAAGGAACACTAAAGTTAATAAAAATAAAACACCAAGCATTTCCCTAGGAATCTGTAGTCTTAGCGGATTAATAAATCTTTATCGACCTTTGTTAAAAAGAAGATTCTTATTCGCATCCCAATGTAAATTCCTTAGCCCGAATAATTGGATTGTTATTGTGCAAATTCCAACTTATCACAATATCATCGATAGTGTAGTTTCCATACAATGAACCGTATTCCAAAATGCTCGTTAGACCCGTTGACTAATTTGATAATAATGGTTTGTTAAACTCCTCAGCCCACCGTTTATTGAAAGCTAGGACTTCTTTAGCTTTATTGGCACAGGAATTTATGTGATTTTTAAAATCTAACTGAGGGTCCATTGTTACACTCAAGCCAATAAAGTCAGTAACTTGTTCCACAGTGTGATTTTGAATTTCAAAGTTTCCTACCTTTTTCAAAAAAAAACACTGAAAATTCAAATTTAATGGGAAATGTTTATTATCATTCGAAAGAAAATTCTTTGGCATTTATTTTTTGAAGATTATCTTTTTCAAATGCTGGCCGTGGCTACTTCTCAGATGGTCCATCTGTTGAGTTCAATTTTCGATGACTCGTTTGAACATTTCGACTGGTAACTGGCGAATAACACGCGTGATGTTTTGCTCCAAGGCTTGAATCGAAGCGGGATTGTCCTCATAGACATTAGACTTTACATATCCCCACAAGAAATAGTCTAACGGTGTGATATCACACGATCTTGGTGGCCAATCCATCGGCCCAAAACGTGAAATTATCTGCTCACCGAAGTGTTCTCTCAATAAATCCATTGATTGATGAGATGTGTGGGAAGTGGTGCCGTCTTATTGAAAACAAATGTCGCGGAGATCATGAGCTTCAATAGCCGCTAATTCCACCGTCCCACAAACCACGCCAAACCGTTCGTTTTTCTGGATGAAATGGCAGATCTCGAATCTCTCAAATACAGCAATTTTGCTTGTTGACTTACCCATTGAGCCAGAAATGGGCCTCATCGCTGAGCAAAATTCGGCTCGAAAACGTCGGATCTTCTTTGAAGTGTGAAGCGATGTCGCTTGGGAAGGACGAGCGGCTTCAGTTCTTCCACAAGCACTAGCTGTATTTTGTACGCTTTCAATTTATGATCTCGACGTAAAATGCAAGTCGTGCCATAAGTTAGTCCGAGTTGCTGCGAACGGCGCCGGACACTACGTGCTGGACATTGTCCATTCGGTCGAATATTACCCAAAAATTAATGCTGGGTCTCAAGATGGGATTATGTTGACCATAAGCTGAGCGAAGCGCATGAAATACATTCTTTACAGGTCGTGATTTTTCGTAATAAAGTTGAATGATTTGCGAACCTTATTCAGAAGTAAGAAATTTTTTTATGATGAAATGCCAAAATATACTGAACAAAAGTAACATGACTGCTTGACATGAATCACGTGTGATCTTTCAAAAAAAAGGCTATTGGAAAAAGTACCTCTACTTGCATCACCCTAAATTTGACGACATACAGTTCACATCACCCCACCTTGACAAATTATTTAGATCAAGTTGCAAGAGTTCTCCAACTTCTATAGAACGAACCGGTTTAAAGAGCTTGACATCATTTGGAGTGAGGTCTTGTCAAATGCTTTGCTGAAATCAGTATAAATAACAACAGTTTGATAATCGTTTTTAAAACCATTACTGACATGTTTCGAGAATTTCAGTATTAGTTATGACAATGGTACAAAATCGATCGACAAATCTTTCTCTCGAAAACTTCTAATGACCACTCATTAGTTGTCGTCAATGTCCGTAGCTTCTGCGCCATAGTACAGGTCGGGTATGATGAGCGACTTGTAAAGTTTATTTTCTGCCGCCATATATTCTGTTGTAAAACACGAAAATTCTCATCCTGCCAGCTCTTCTTTCGTCGGCGGATGTATGTATGAAGAGCTTGAAACGCGGAATAATGGGGAAAAAGTGCTCAAAACACTCGCATTAGAGGGAAAATATTTTACATCTATTAAGGTGTCAGAAAAGCTTCACCACGCTTAAATCAAACAAACATATTCAGAAGATATGACGTCTCAAAGTTGAACCATCTTGAGTTGAATTTTATGTGTTTGAAGATTGCCTAATTGATGATAATTCGATTAGAAAACCGTTTGGCTAACTGTTGTGAGAGCAGCTTTTTGATGTCCAACCGTCCTTGTTTTCGTTGACAGTCGTTCTTTGCTACACACTACACACACTCTCTGCGTTTAAATTTTATTTTAGCTCTGGAATCTCATTTCCGAAAACTAAGCCATATAAATAAAAAAACTCACACTTATCTGCGGTTAATTTTGGTTAAAATTCCTTTCCTCTTGAATCATTCATTTCCTTTCCTCGTGAATTGTGCATAATTTTTATTTAAGTTTTGATAGAGCTTTTCGTAATAATACATGCTGATGGAATACCGAGCTTATCAAAAGCAAGAATTAAAAAGAAAATAATAATAAAAATAACACTACTAAGCAAAAGAAATTAAGAGAAATACGGACTGTATTCACTCATATATTCTTATCAGTTATTACGTATTCCCAATAAACACAAAGAATTCGGCTAAAAGTCGAGATAAGCTAGTTTCCTCTAAGAGCCCTAACGAGACGATACCTCGCGACATGTTCGAATTCACGTTTGGGAATCGAGTGAGACTAGTTTTACGAATCGTCAACGATATGAGAGCTTTTTGTGTACCCTTGGGGATTCGAAAATATTTTATAGTATTTACAACTCAATCCCAAATTCTTGAAAATTACCCAGATTATACAAATCAGTTAAAATTTTCTTTAAAAAAAAAAGTACGAGCGTGGCAAATCATTTTAGTTCAACCCGAATTCAATACTAAAGGGTGATCCCCTTCGAGGTTTCCTATTTTTTTAAGAAACGAAGTACTGCACAAAAATAACATGACAGCTTGACACGACTCACGCGCGATCTGTCAAAATAGGGCTATTGTAAAAAGTACCTCTACTTGGATTATGTTGCCTTCGTTTTTATGTTTACTGGGTATATGTATAATAAATATGTTTAAGTATATATACATATATATATGTGTAAGATCAGCCCCACGGAAAACGAGACTACTTGTATTCTAGTAAAAAGGAAATCTGGTTACGGTCAATGAGAAAGGGAGCTAGATTGGAAATAAAAATTACCGCGGGACAGCCCGTGTGGAATATTTTTTATCGGGAAATTATTCAATTGTTTAAAATCAATTTGAGAGCTCATTATGCATCCAGTTCTGTCTTGACTTCTCAGATGTATAAATCACTCACATACGAGTATTCGGTTTAGAAATATGTATTTTTTAAAGTGTCTTTTGTTAAAATCTATTTTACTAATATTTTGTATAAAATTATGTTTGTGCAAAGAAGACGATATTTTGGAAACATTTGATTGTAATTGTGATGTGCAAATTGATGTTGTGCAAAATGTATTGCAAAACTTGGAAAAACTTGAAAAACTGATGGAGAAAATCGATGCACAAAATGAGGCACAGCATTTGGAAAATCTGTGAGTGTGCAAGAAATTAAAAAAATTACAATTTTATTTCATTAATTTTGAAATAATTTATGATTTTTCTTGTCCCTACATATGTATAGAAAGCTTACCAAACACATGCCTCGGAATTTGTTACGAAGCAGCTGCTGGCACCTTCAAAAGCGGCATTTATGATATACAAATCAATCGAAATAATGACTCTAGTACATTCGAGGTGTGGTGTGATGAGGAAACCGATTTCGGTGGCTGGATTGTCATTCAACGGCGTGTAAGCGCCGACGAGGACTTTTATTCAGATAAGAATGACTATAAACATGGGTTTGGCAATTTATCAGCTAACTTTTGGTTGGGTCTCGACAAACTGCATGCACTCACCACGAGTTGTGAACAAGAGTTGTATATAAAAATGGAGCTTTTCAATGGTACTAAATATTACGCAAAATATGATCTCATCGTTGTGGGTAGCGAGGCGGAAAATTATTTTTTGAAAAAAATTGTAAAGTACAGTGGCACAGTTAGGGATTCCTTCACAGATGACAAGAGTAGTGAGTACTCAAAATATAATACTGATTTAGCTAGCTACAATAATTTGGCAGTGACTTTTCTGGAAGTTTGGTGGTATATGTGCAGCTACCGGAGGTTTGTGACATAATATTCTTAACATAAATCTGATTTACACTCATATTTGCTGTCTGCTCTTACAGGAACCCAAATGGTGATTATACCATAGCTGACGTTGTTATAGGTTTGCAAACCGTAGAACTATATAAGGGTTTGAAGTTAGTGGAAATGATGATACGTCCAACCGATAACTGCAAAAAGCGTTTGACATTCAGATGTTAATTTGGTATTATTCTCAGAGCTACCATTATTGAACAATATTATTCATAAATATGTTTTTATTCCATCGTCTTATATATGAGGTCCCAGTAAAACTATGTGACTTCGCTACATGAATTTCTATACTTTCGGAATTTAAAAACTTCTTAACATTTGTGTAATTCAACCGTTGTCAAAATGTCTCATTAAATTTCTATTTCTGTCGTGCAAATGAAATGCAACTTCATTATTAAAAAATGTTTCTATAAAAATCATTAAATAATGTTTGAATTAACATATGTGTCAACATGAACGATTTCATTACTATCTTAAAGAGTTCTGTGAGTTAACACCTTTTCTTAATCACAACAGTTCTTTATTACAACGGGTGATCAATTTCGAGGTTCCCTAACTTTTAAAGAGAAATACACAGAAAAACTAAAATTTAATGGGGAATGTTTATTATCATTCGAAAGAACATTCTTTGGCATCAGTAGGTGTAATTTTTTTATATTTTTTTTATATTTTTTTATTTAATTCGGTCAAATGAACAATAAATTCTTACTGACTAAGAGTAAAGAAGATACTCGGCGTTTTAAAGTAATTATATAATATAGTACGAACTGTTCCACAGGATGGAGACAAGCCGATTTTCAAAATGCTTTTCAATTCTAGATTTTACAAGCCCATTATAAAAAAGAGTTAAATCAGAGCAGTCGAATGATTCATTTACACCATGGGAGACAAAAGTGGAGTCGATGGTTCAGAAAAATTTAGGGAGGGTAAGGTAAATTGAATGAAAATTTGCTGAACTAGTTTCAAACGGCTTTTATATGAAGAATGATAGGATCTTCAGATAAAAGAGACATAGTCGAGCCCTGTTTTTACCAGAGAAACCTAAAGAACATTCAATGTAAAGGGATCTCAAGAGGAAGTACTATTATGGTAGAGAAACTCATTTTGTATCGAAATATACCCCAGATCCTTAATTTCAGAAATGAAATCGAGAAGTAATCCGGAAAGGATAAAACTTTTGAGATTTAGTGAAGTGAGGACACTTTTTAAGATTCAACAAAATTGTTGATCCCGGATGCGTCAAGTTTATAATTTTTCAAGGTCTATTTGAAGCACAAGGGAATCACTTAGGCATTTAATTACTGAGTAAACCTTGGGATCATCAGCATAAAGAAGAAATTTAGACGTAAGAAGACAGGGACGAACATCATTGATGAATAAAATAAACAGCAAGGAGCCGAAGATGCTCAAACCTCAAGGTTTGCTCGATATCGTTATTAAAGCAACTGCACAGAGTCTATTATATGGGTAAGATATTATCCATTGAGGAAAATTAAAGTGAAAATCTGTGAATACATATCTATATAGAACTATAGCCGCTTGCTCAAGACCGACTCTTAAACCGAATATATCGGAGAGGCTTCACTAAAGATCACTCTCTTTTAGCTGTGACACAAGGCTCCACATGGGTTGGTTACCGCATCTCTCATAATGCTTACTATAGATAAATTTTATTTCCGATGGCAGTGCTACCACGCGACTTTGGATCATGGCATCCAAAATTATTGAAAAATAAAATTCTTATATCTGGGATGAAATAAAAGCTCTTCAAAACAGTCTATCTCTAGAAGGATGAGAAAAAATTATAAAATATAGGAAACGTCTTTCTGACAAGCAAAAAACGACAATATAAGGATGAAGCCATGTGTAGAAGTTCACGCAAGTGAGGAAAGTTTCGGACTTACATTCACCTAGGAGTGGCCAGAAACGATTATTTTACATATGGTTTAAGCAGATTATAACTTCCGGTTTCATACCAATTATCCTCTGAGTAGCCAGAGTTCGTGCGTAGAGTTTGGGACCCACCGCAGTAAAATCTTGCCCCAGTGGACGATGTTCAATTGCTAGTATATTCTGATGGTATTGATATCTTAGGCCATAACTACCGCACTGTTAGTTTTGCTTTCTCCAGATTAGAAGCGAACTGGGTGGATCTCGTGGTGAACGAGGACAACACGAAATATCTCCTGTCATTAGTTAGCAAGCGCATTCGCGTCTGGCTCTCACGTAGTAGATAATATCGTCTATCGTGAAACAAGCACTAACAATACCAACAGTGTTAGCTTTGAAATCCAACGCAGAATCATCCCCGCCAGCAGATGCTACTTTGGACTGAGTAGTCAATTGAAAAGTAAAGTTCTCTCGCGACGAATCAAAAGCAAACTCTACAAGTCGATCATTATTTCTGTCCTGACATATGATGCTGAAGCCTGGACGATGTCAACATCCGATGAGTCGGCTTTAGGAGTTTTCGAGAGAATCGCAGACGATGGAACGATGAGCTGTACGAGTCAAACGACGACATTAACAAAGTTCAGCGAATCAAGAGACAGTGGCAACGCAGGCTAGACCATATCGTTAGAATGGATGGAAGCGCTCCAGCCTTGAAAGTTTTGGATAGAGTATCCACTGGTGAAAGCGGAGAAAGAGGAAAACCGTCATTCCGTTGAAAAGATCAATTTCAGAAAAATCTGGTTTCGCTTGGTATTTCCAATTGGCGGCAAACTGCTGGAAGAGGAAACGAATATCACGCGGTTCCTACGCCAATGTAGTCGTAATAGTTGTTTGTTCAATAAAAATATCAGTATTCTTCTGAAGTATGGTTTTATGAATTGGTTTTTTTTTTTTTTTTTGGAATTCCTGAAGTGTTCTATGGAAATGAAATAAATTTTTTGGTCCATCAATGTTAATCTCTCTCATTATCTTGAAATTAGACAAAATATTACAACTGATACAAACATATAAATGTCATGTGAGTCGCACAACAAAAAACTCATTGCTTGCATACTCGTATATTAGCATGTCGACAGTGGACAGCATGACATGTCGTTCGCTTTGTACAAATTTGCATACAACAAATATCCGAATTTGATTGCGAGCACACACATTTACTATCATGCACATATGTGCATACATACTGTACATATGTACTTATAACCATTAAACTATGAGCGTTGATTGCACATAACTCTGAGCTTTGCCAAACGCTATGTCCACTTGTCCAATTTTGTGGTCAAACGATTAAAATCTCAGCCCAAGACGTAATGCCACATAATGTTGCACGTATTTATGTACATACATGCCAGCAGGTATGTACTTGCAACAATTGCCACAATTCCAACACTGTCAGGGCTAACAAATATTAGCGTTTTCCGATTATTTTAGTTGTTAGCATCAGCCAACCCAGCGCCACCAAACAGCCCATGTACTCCACTCTCTCCTCCTCCTCCTCCTCCTCCTCCACCGCACAATGCTACGTAACAGCGGTGTGGCGGACGTGTGGCGGACGCGTATATTTGCATTGCGTGTTGGAGGCGTTGGCAAAAATTATAAATTAAACACCCACAACTACACAATTGACCGAAAAACAAAACAACAACAAAGCAACGGACAACATTTACATGCCTCATGTTTTTACTTTTGCTGCTCGATTTCGGTTTTCGGTTTTCGCTTTTCGGTGAATTTTTGATTTTGCAACATTTTAAACGGTACATTGCTCATTGCTGCTTCACCTTGCCGCTCTTGCGTCGCCGAGGTGAAAGTGTTATTGCATTTTAAGTGTTATTTTTTCCACTGCATGCGTTTGGCTGGCAAAGTGGAAAACAAAACGATCGTTGTGTGGGCGTGTGAAGGTAAGGAAGAAATTACAATTTCTAAATACATTGAAAGGAGGTGAAACAAGGGAAATAAGTAAAACGTGGAAATTGCAAGTTGTAAGTTAGAAACAATGGAAATTGAATTTTTTTTTTAATTTTTTTTTAATAATACACAGAGCCCGTCATCAATTAGCTGAATGTGTCCTAATCTTATTTTGAATAATAAGTGGATAGATTTAATCTAGTAAAAAGGAGCAGATTATTAGCTATGCCAAACTGTATTCCTCATTCAGGTATAAACACATTCACAGGAATTGACATTCCATTTCTGGAGTTGACCGCATTTAGAAATTGTTTCGTCGATAATTTTAACCATAATAAGAACTCATGACCGTCATCAATGCGTAGCATGAACTGCAAGCCAATCGGCTCCAGATTTGGCGCTCCTTTTCTGTACCGCTAGCTTTAAAATCGATGAAATTTGGGTGTTCGAGGTGTGTTCAAAGGAAGAAGTGAATTTTGAATTTTTTTAAAAAGTACTTATTTATTCATCAATATCTATTTTGTCCCCTTCAAAGTAGTCCCCCTCGGCTATAATACACTTGTGCCAACGCTTTTTCCAATCCTCGAAGCACTTCTGAAATATGCTGAATCAGTATGATCATCAGGTCTTTCCTCGATTCTCACTTGATCTCATCAAGTCATAATTAGTTTTGGTAATAGGAAAGAGTCGCAGGGAGCCAAATGTGGTGAATACGGTGGTTGAGGAATGCTTACGGTTTTGTTTTTGGCCAAAAAATTACGAATAAGCATTGATGTGTGAGCTGGTGCATTATTATGATGAAGAATCCACGATTTGTTTTTCCACAATTCCGATTGTTTGAGCCGTATTGCTTTACGCAAACGTTGCATAACTTCCTTGTAGTATTCCTTATTAACTGTACGACCTTTTTGGCAGGAACTCATGATGCACCATACCATTGTAATCAAAGAAAACAGTGAGCAAAACATTCATCTTTTCCTTTGAACATACCTCGTATGTGGATTCTTCCCTAAGATTTGGCATATTTTGGATATCCATTTGGAGTAGGGTCCCCCTTTTTATGGATGGCGAATAGCACACTTAGGTTCCATTCGTCACATTTTGCAAAGAAGTTGATGCATGCACCATGTCAGTTCTTCGCTGCCGCATTTGAATAGCTTTTCCGGTAAGCCGTCGGCTTTCATCGCTTTATTATTTTTAAACGGAGAATAGCTATTCAAACTTCATCATAGACGGGTGATGGAACGTTTATACCTAGTTCATCGACTGGAGTTTCGAGTTCACCATCTACAGGTGTTTCGGAAAAGTTTTCCCTCCATACACTGAATATGTTCGGAAAGTCTGTCACCAGATTTCCTCCCTGGTCCCTAGATGAGTATGCTCCGGTCTTGAAATCTTCGCAACTCAGCTACCCAAATTTAACCGAAAGTTTAAGCTAAGCATACATCAGCATAATGCGAGTGTTGCATTATATATTTTGGTATTTGGCAGCCCTAGTGCTGCAAGCTGGCAACTGATGCCTTTATCGAAAAGTTGAAAGAAAATTTAATTAAATCGCGAACTCAGCAACAATGCATCGATGAATTTACTTAATTTTCGGCGATCAATCTCCATCAAGCACCAGTGTTTAACGATGGTATGGTGAATTCAATTGAGTACCTAGATCACTCCAAAATGAATTCCATGGGAGTCTCCCACAACCGAATTGTTGTTCTGAAAACTATTAATGCTGTGCGCAAACTGATATTGCAAGATTGTCAGGCCACATGAGTGAGATTGAGACAACTATAGGCATTAGTGGGTCCAGCAAACATTCAATATTGCATGGACATTTGATTGTAAAAAAAATTGTTAGCGCTGAATCCAACACAATTTGTCAATCGCTCGAAAAAAAACATGGTCGTGTCGATTGTTCGAGAAAAATGATAAAAATACGCTAACGGTGCTTCGAAACACGTCTATGACATCATGACAGGTGTTGAATCGTGGATTTACGCGTATGAGCCCGAAAGTAAACAGCAGTAGGCTGTACGGGTATTTCAAGGGGAATCAAATCCAATAAAAATTGTTCGCACGCGAAGTCTTCCAAGCAAAAGGTTAATTGTATTTTTTTTTTTTTTTTTTTTTTTTTTGGAAAAACTTGATATACATATACTGCTGGCTTGGCACTTCTTTTTCTTCCATTCTTTGACATTTATTTTTTGAAGATTATCTCCTTCAAATCAGGGCCGTGGCTACGTCTCAGATGGTCTACCCGTTGAGTCCGCTTTTCGATATATCGTTCGAACATTTTGACTGGTAACTGGCAAATGACACGCATGATGTTTTGCTCCAATGCTCGAATTGAAGCGGGATTGTCCGCATAGACTTTAAACTTTACATATCCCCAAAGGAAAAGGTCTAAGGGTGTGATATCAATCGACCGATCCAATACAAATTATCTGCGCACCGAAGTGTTCTCTCAATAAATCCATTGATTGATGCGATGTGTGGGAAGTGGCACCGTCTTGTTGAAACCAAATGCCGCGGAGATCGCGAGCTTCAATTTCAGGTATCAAATAGTCGGTTATCATGGCGCGATAACGGTCGCCATTGACGGTTGCGTTCTCACCGGCATCGTTTTTAAGAAATATGGACCGATGATTCCACCGACCCACAAACCACACCAAACCGTTGATTTTCTGGATGAAATGGCAGCTCTTGAATCTCTTCAGGTTGCTCTGCATCGCCATTGCGGCAATTTTGCTTGTTTACATACCCATTGAGCCAGAAATGGGCTTCATCGCTGAACAAAATTTTGCTCGAAAACGTCGGATCTTCTTAAAATTTTTCAAGAGCCCATAGTTCGAAGCGATGGCGCTTGTGAAGGTCGAGCGGTTTTAGATCTTGCACAAGCTGTATTTTGTACGCTTTCGATTTAAGATCTCGACGTAAAATGCGCCAAGTCGTTCCATACGTCACTCCGAGCTGCTACGAACGGCGCCGAATCGACTCTCCACGGTCTTCGTGAACACTCTCAGCTACGGCCGCTATATTCTCTCCACTGCGTGCTGGACGTGGCATATTCGGTCGAATATTATCCAATAATGAATACTGGGTCTCAGGATGGGTGATGGTGTTGCGAATAGTACACTCAGTAGGCCGATTATGTTGACCACAAGTTGAGCAAAGCGCGTGAAAGAAATTATTTACAGAACGTGAATTTTCATAATAAAGTTGAATGATTTGTAAACGCTGTTTAGGCGTAAGTCTTTCCATGATAAAATGCTAAACAATACTGAACCAAAGTAACATGACAGCTTGACACAACTTACTCGTGCTCTGTCAAAAAAATCCTATTACTTGGATCACCCTGCAACCCTCGTAAGCCTTGTTGGAAATTCGATCGAGGAATTTTGAATCGTTTCAAAGATCATATGACCATTATGTGGTAGCATTGTATTTATTAAGGTCAAAATCTGACCAAAATTACGTCATACCAAAATAAACCTTACATATACTTGTATTAACGCTCTCAAGATTCTAATAAGAACTCTGCATTTAGCAAGAATAAATAAATAAATTTGTATATATATGCATGTTTGTATGTATATTTTCCTTAGCAGCCATTGAGTGGCATTCGCGCGCAATTATATCCGCCCAACCGCGCTTGTTTGAGATTAAAAGAATTTCCATTATTGGCAGTTGTAAAGTTAGTCACCTTGAAGTTGTAATAAAATGTAGATATGTAAAATAAATGCAATGCAATCGTAAAATGCAATCAATCACAACAACAACAACAAATGTGACTTCCACAGATATACAAACATACACATATAGCTACATACGTACTTTATTGAAAAAACTCAAAAGCCATGAAAAACTGCCAACGCACGTGTCAACAACCAAAGTTGGCGGCAGCAAATGCATACTCGTACGTTGTTGTTGTTACAGACGCATAAGCAGCGTATGCAAGAATGTAAAATTTGTCTTAAGACGAAAAACTAAAACAAAAATAGAGTTTCTCACCTGGCGGCATTTCAGTAAATAGCACACACACAGCTACATATATGAGTACGTATGAAATGAAAAAAACTCTGCATTTAGCTAAGAGTGCGAGGAAATCACAATCACAATTACGCCCACAACATAATAACATGCCACATTATCAACGAATGGCCCTGCGCATGCGTTCGCCGCAGTCGCATAGAGCTTTCATCGTTGGACGCCTTGAATGTTGTTGCCACTGCCACCGCCACTACCACTGCCACTGTCGAAATGCTAGCGCCTTGACATTAAACTCAACTGGAGGTAAACGCTTGAGTGTTATAAGGTACATAGGCATATATATATATGTATATGTACTCTAGTCATCCCATATCGCTTGATATCTAGCGATTTATTGGCAGCGCTCTATAGTGATGTCAGCGCGCTTGTTTACCCATCCGTCTGCATAGCTGCTTCGTCACATATACTTGTACACATAAACGTAAATGTTAGAATACTTACTAGGGCGGTTGAAACGTATTTGCTATACGCTATCCAGAAGAGATAAGTCGACACTAGGAGGCTTCAAAAAAAGTTTTGAGGAAGATATACGGTGGTACAGGGTATTAAGAAACGCTGGCTTCGCTGGTAGATCATGACGCCTGAATAGATGAAAGTGCTTCAGCTTTGAGAGTACTCGTAAGGAGTATCCGCTGATGGAAGCGTAGGAAGGGAAAGACATGCACTTCGTTGGAAATTTCAGTTGGAGAAGGAACTGGCTTCACTTGATGTTTACAATTGGTGCCGATCTATGAGAACTAGAAACATTTGGCGCGCTTTTGTTGATTCGGCTATAATTCCGTTAGCCGTGCTCATCTCAAATTAAAAAGAAGAAGCGGAAAGTGTTTGGCAACTTTTGATTCTCTTGCGAGAACTCAGCTTAATAATTAGTAGGACTAACTTGGTGGGAGTTGACGTCTCACTTCTCCTGATAAGACAGATCGAGTTCTGTTCAAAAGGAAGTATAAAATTACAAGGTGGATCAAACCAAACTTCGAAGAGAATACTTTACTGTGAAAACTAAGATATCAAGCAGTCGTGGAAGCTCAATACCGAGGAGCGAGTAAAAAAGGCATCATTTGGTGTTGCACTTGGATGCGTTCACTCACCCTTTGCATGGGTTCTTCGTTGTGATTGTTTGGTATGGTGAAATAATATAGATAATATAGAGCTGATATTGAGAATACGTATATACTACACTATCCCGCGACTGACTTTCGAAAAGCTTCCAGCAGCCACTACAGAGACAGACGAATGGACGCAGTAAAAACTCAAGTTCGCGAACATTGCATTGCATATCTTTACAGATGGCTCGAAAATGAATGGTGAAGTGGGAGACGCAGCATATTGCGCCCAAAACGTAGATTACAAGGTCTTTCAGGTAAATAAGCTATGATTCAAGCTGATGTATTTATTGAACCGGCGCACACAAAAGGAGAATAAACCTTCACGTAAAAAGTGAAGCGACTATTAATACTCTATTTCAGTGGCACTATGTAGAGAGGCAATCAAAATGTTGGTGGAGAGAAATAAAGTCCACCTTTACTGAGTACCAGGACATAAAAGCAACGAGATAGCCGATAAATTTGCTAAAGATGGAGTACTCTATGAACAGGACGTAGTACACATATCATCAAGCTTACAGACTTTGGGAATGTAACGGGTGATCCATTTTGAGGTTCCCAACTTTTTTAAAGAAAAAAAAGAACAGAAAAGTCTAATTTAATGGGGAACGTTTACTATCATTCGAAAGAACATTCTTTGGCAAATGTTGGCCGCGGTTACGTCTCAGATGGTCCATCCGTTAAGTCCAATTTTCGATAACTCGTTCGAGCATTTCGACTGGTAACTGGCGAATGACACGCGTGATGTTTTGCTCCAAGGCTTGAATTGACTAACGGTGTATAATTGCACGATCTTGGTGGCCAATTGACCGGCTCGAAACGTGAAATTATCTTCTCACCGAAGTGTTCTCTCAATAAATCCATTGATTGATGCGGAAGTGGCGCCGTTTTGTTGAAACCAAATATTGCGGAGGTCATGAGCTTCATTTTCAGGCATTAAATAGTCGGTTATCATGGCGCGATACCATTCTCACCGGCATCATTTTTGAAGAAATATAGACCGATGATTCTACCGGTCCACAAACCACACCAAACCGTTGTTTTTTTCTGGATGAAATGGCTCCAAAATGTCGGAACTTCTTGGAACTTTTCAAGAGCCCATAGGGGGAAGCGATGTCGCTTGGGAAGGTCGAGCGGCTTCAGAGCAAGAGCCCAAGCTGTATTTTGTACGCTTTAAATTGAAGATCTCGACGTAAAATGTGCCAAGTCTTCTATACGTCAGTCCGAGTTACTGCGAACGGCGCCGAATCGACTCTCCACGGTCTTAGTGTACACTCTCAGCTACGGCCACTATATTTTCTTTACTGCGTGCTGGAAGTGGTCTATTCGGTCGAATATTATCCAATAATGAGTGCTGGGTCTCAAGATGGGTGATGGTGTTGCGAATAATACGCTCAGTAGGCCGATAATATTGACCATAGGTTGAGCGAAGCGCGTGATAGCTTGACACGACTCACGCTTGATCTGTCAAGAAAAAGGCCTCTACTTGGATGCCGAATGGCGAAAAATATGTGCAAAAAAGTATGACGCAAAGCTTACTATGTAACTAGTACAAAAGGGTCAGACTCCAGTTCACTAGTGTTATTTTTAGATTAAGTCTGATTATTAACAATAAATATAAGCGCGCCGCAAGCAAAGGTTAATCATACTAGCCCAGTGCAATCTAATGGATCTTCAATCGGCATGAGACAAATAGAGAAAACTCCGATTTCAAATTAAGCAATTTTTTAAGAATTTTTTTAAGTAGCATTTTTCATGTGGTGGAAAAATTTTGATAGGTCATACCTTGTTCAACAAGTGTGTTCGTTTGCTCCGCAGTTCTCTTTTACTATTAATGATCCAAACGAAGGCTGCTTTTTTTTAGCCATCTCTTGAACAGATCTCCGAGGTGGATAGTTGACAATTGGACATAAAATAGACGGAAGTGTACAAACTGCTTGAAGGACAGCTTCAGTGGAGAGTAACCCTACCCTAACATCTAGTTATAGACCATCTATGCATACTATATGTTTATTATAGGTATTTCGGATTGCCCTAATATCATGTATACGCATTTAATGTAAATGTGTATAAATAATTTTCTCAATTGAAAATTAAACTTTATTGCCGCTACTATATGCATTCACGAGTATCCACCGGTAGGTAGGTGAAATTGTTGTTATTATAGCCATTCGTACGTGGCACAAGACAGAAAAGCAATCTTATCCCATAACCAAAAACAAATTTATCTGGCGTAGGACGCAAATTCTATTGGTTTGTATGCCATGCATCGCCGCAGACTATTATTTATGATGATTATTATTACGTGTTTGTTGTTTTTGTCAATTATTATTACTCAGATTAGTCGTTTTACATGCTTTTGGGGTAAAAAAAATTATTAAAATTTTTTTTTAAATTTTTTTTCTTTCAGAGCAAAGCGACAACTGCAGCAGAAGCAAAGCTTTTATGCAATCACGTCCAAAGCGCTGAATTTTTAATAGAAAGAGAAAAAAGCAGCTAAATATTCGTGGAGGTGTGTATGTATGTGTGTGTGTTTGTTTGTGTGTGTATGTGTTTGTGTTGGATTTAAAGGCGTTCATTTCGCGCCACATTGTCATGCAATTAATATTAACAACGCTGACGCATTCCTTGTTGTCTGCTGTGTCCGTTGTGTCCGCTGTGTCCGCTGCCTGCTTACTTAAATTACACCGCGCACCACTAAAGAGAGCCAATAAAATTCATATAACAATATTTGTGTATTTTACTCGTATTTAGTCATTCGATTGCTTTCGCTACAGCAGTAGCAGGAAACAGGAAAGCGTAAAAAATTTCTTATCAGTTCATGCAGATCGCATCGTTTGCAATCAACGCTCGGCTAAAATTCCGGCAGTATGCTAAAGAGTTTCCTTGCAACGGAGCGCAAGAGAGGGAGGGGAAGGTGGTTGTAATAATTTTAGACAATTTTTTTTTTTCATTGATTTATTGTTGAGTTTTGGTTTCTTGTAATGAATTGTACACGCGTATGTGGCAAGTAAGTAGTATTCATTTACAAAGTGAATGGAGCTCAAGATTGCGTGGCCTTTAAACTCAATAACATTATGAAGCACTCGGTAAAATACTTTACTTTAGTTAAGCGCTTAAACTACAAAGGAACTCAGTAAATTCAAATTCAAAAGAAAAAAGTAGCAGTATTTTCAGTCATTCTTTTGGCTTCAGCCATCGTCGTATTCTACCAGGCGCCATATGGTTTAACACAAAAAAAAAAAAAGAAACCAATAAATTCATCATAGCAGAAGGCGCCACCGAAAACGGATTAGCACATAATCCACACATCAAAAGTCAATTCCGAATATTTGTGCTTGAATTAGTGCAGCGCGCGATTATTTGGCTTCCTCACACACACACACACACAAAATTCATGGAGCACTTGTTGGTATGAGTTGAGTTTAATTTTTATTTCCCAAATTAGTCTGATTATATATATATTATATATTATTCTGAAATTATTCAAAAGCTCCCATATAATTGTTGAATTGAAAAAAAAGAATAATAAAATTTTTTGTAGTATTTCATTTCCTTTCATCCTTTTGTTTTTTCTTTCCGTAATCGTCATTGATTAGAACATACTTTTTTAAAAGGTTCTCGACTATATTTTAATGTAGCTTTTCTAATGCCGGGCTGCCCTCTAAAGCCACGGTGCAGTACCCTAACAGCATGGAAGAGAAAAATGCGAAAAGCGAATTCAAGAGGCAGCGTTCAGGGTTCATCGAGGTCGTAGATCACTTAAAAAAGATGAATTTGGTGAAGATCCTCCAAAAAGAGTTGTTGTTCTGTAAATTATTGATGCTATGCGCAAACCAATATTGCAAGTTCGTCATGTGACCTATAGTGAGATTGAGACAACTATAGGCATTAGTGGGTCAAGCAAACATTCAATATGGCATGGATGTTTAATTGTAAAGGATGATCCAAATAGAAGTACTTTTTTCAATAGCGGCCGCAGCTGAGAGTGTACACGAACACCGTGGAGAGTCCATTCGGCGCCGTTCGCAGCTACTCAGACTGACGTATGAAATGACTTGGAGTATTTTACGTCGAGATCTTAAATTGAAAGCATACAAAATAAAGCTTGGGCAAGAACTGAACTGAACTCTTGAAAAGTTCCAAACGACGGAACATTTTCGAGCCAAATTTTGTTCAGCGATGAGGCCCGTTTCTGGTTCAATGAGTATGTAAACAAACAAAATGGCCACATTTGAGACGAATAGCAACCTTAAGAGATTCATATCATTATTTCTTTAAAAATGATGCCGGTGAGAACGTAACCGCCAATGGCGACCATTACCGGGCCATGTCAACCGACTATTTGATGCCTGAAATTGAAGCTCGTGGTCTCAGCGACAGTTGGTTTCAACAAGAAGGCGTCACTTCACATACATCGCATCAATCAATGGATTTATTAAGAGAACACTTCGGTGAGCAGATAATTTGTATTGGATCGGTCGATTGACATCACACCCTTAGACCTTTTCCTTTGGGGATATGTAAAGTTTAAAGTCTATGCGGACAATCCCGCTTCAATTCGGGCATTGGAGCAAAACATCACGCGTGTCATTTGCCAGTTACCAGTCAAAATGTTCGAACGATATATCGAAAAGTGGACTCAACGGGTAGACCATCTGAGACGTAGCCACGGCCATGATTTGAAGGAGATAATCTTCAAAAATTAAATACCAAAGAATGTTTCGAATGATAATAAACATGCCCTATTAAATTTGATTTTTCTGTGCTTTTTCCTTTAAAAAAGTAGGGAACCTCGAAATGGATCGCCCGTTAATACCATATCCGCTAAATAGCATTGACTTACCAGTTATTCTCCTTCAACTATCTTCAAAATATTGGAATGATAAAGCTTCCGGTCAGACTGCTAACAAATGAGTTTTTGAAAACCGAGGCTTCCAGAAAAACAGTATATGTGTTATAAAAAAAATTATTTGAAATGTCAAATGGTACTATATGGCTTTTTTTCCTCATTCGCATTTATTTTTTTTTTTTCGATTATTCCTTTGGAAATTTAATCAATAGACTTATTGATAAACTAAAATTATTTAAAATTTTGTTCAATTGCGAATACGCTTCCATTCGCTCAAAATGCAAATTGCTGCAAACACTATGCTTACAACAACCAACGAAAACTCCTCACTCAGATGACCAACAATTCACGAGGTCGGTAATGGGTCACTGATTGAAACCCACAAAACAATTTATTAAATACCAACACCACTTACAGCACGAAGGGAGTTAATTTGAATAAATCAATGACACATTTACGGCGGCAACAACAACAACAACAACAACAACAACAACAAAAATCGCATAATTTAATTGCGTTAACGAACGTAAATTACTTGAGAAAAAGCAGCTGACATTAGGCAGCTGATAACAACATTGCCAACTGGCAACTGGCAACAAAAATTTTGGAGAAAAACTAATCAACACATTTTACAACAACATTCCAATAAAATATGTGCAACTATGTTACAACAACAACAACAACGATTGTCAACACCCCAAACAAATTGCTTTTGCCTACAAACATACAAACACACACCATACACTCATAAAATGTTTGAATACAAACGCCTTTTTGTTGTTGCCGCGACTACTGTTGTTACCACATTCGCACTCTTGAATTACAACGCATTGATTACTCAGCGCATTTGCTGCCGCATTGGTGCACCCAGGATGCCAAAAGGACTTCCTCATTTCGTCGGCTGGCAAAACATTTATAAATTACTTGAACATTTGACATCCAATGCACACAGCTAAATGCTTGTAGGTGTTTGTGTGCAATGACCCCTGGGCCTAGCGCGGGTGTAGCTGTGTGTGTGTGTGTGTGCGCGTCACTTTGTTGATGGCTTTCAAGTCACAATCAACAAGCCAATTGGGTAATAATCAGCGGCATCAGTTGAGGCTGCCACAACAATCAGCGACAGCAGCAAAAGCAACAACAACAACAACAACAACAACAACAAGTAAATGAACAGCAACAGCAAGTGCTCAGCTCACGAACCTTTCCTCTTTGGCGTATACAATATTTTGACAAAATACTCCAAGCCGCTTCGATACGCTGGCCAAGTGTTAAAAAGATCACAGCCAACGATTTATCTTCATTTGCATTCGAGCGGCAATTAACACACAGATTGCCGGAGACGACGGCGACGGCGACGGCGACCGTGTGCAAATTGTCATATGTTAAAGTGGAGACTTTACAAATGCTGTGTTGTTGTTGTTGTTGTTGCTAGAGTAGTGGGTGCTGTTGTCACCACTAATATTGCAGCGACTCTACTGTCATTCATACGGTTGCGATAGCTACGATAGTGAGCACGCGCAACACCATTTTTGGGCAACACCCTTGGAGGGGTTAAGTGAAAGTACATTTTTCAATATTTATCCTCGCCCTTAATATTGAAAAATGTAATTAAAATAAAATTCAAATATATGAAAGTACTAAGCTCGATTAGTTCAAATATTCTTCTTCTTAATTGGCGCAGTTACTGCTTAAACGATTCAAGCCGACTCACCAATAGCAAGCCAATTATATCTTATTAATTTGCAGTTCAGCGCCAAATGAGTGCACCAAGTAAAGCCAGATCCTACTGCAGCTGATTTTTTTAATGGCGAGGAGATCTTTTGTTCATCCACTTTCGCCCACGGGTGCTGCATCGATTACTTTCAAAGGTGAAATCTTCTCAACCAACCGGACAACATGGCTTAGTCATCATAGCCGCTGCATGCAACTTTGCTTAACTATATCAATGTCGCCGTCCATATATCATCATCTACGGTATTCACCGTTGCTAGTATGCACAGGACAATAAAAGTTTCGCAAAACTCTATTCTCGCCAAACTCATAATGCCGACTCTGCGGAAAAGTACGGAGGATATGGAATAAGTCTGGAGAGAATAAGTTTGAAGGCGAAGTTAATAGCATATGGAATCCCACGGTGAGATTACTCCAATTTCTGACGGAGCTTTTGGTGTTACCCAGCATCGGTTTACACAGCGGTTTAAGTTTTGCGTGAAAACCGAATTCAGACTAACCAGCGTAGTCGATGATCTTTTCGCAGTTTTGACGCCTAGTGAATACTTATTTTTGCTAAACCCCTCGAACTTTTAAAGTTCGATCAGTTCTTTAACGGAGTGTTTTAAACTTGTACACCAAGCGCACACAAATCCTGAAGCAAGCTCTCACCTGACCATACCAAAGGGAACATTTAACGCGGTTTCCAAGATGAAGACGGAGTCCAGACTTCGAAAGTTGGACTCTGAGTGTCGGTGATACAAAACCACATTCTCCATAGGTCCCGTATTTATTCAGAGGCGACCAGATCTGCCGGAAAAAACGTTCCAATTGTCATTTATTATATATGTGGCTTGCGCTCGCCTCATTCTGGGCACTGTAGTAATATGGATATGGATATGGATGGAATGTTATTTAAGTAAAACAACACACAAATCTCTTCGGTGTTTCCAAGCGATAACGCAATACTGTTTCCAGTGGCCTATATTTCTAGTATGCCAGGCTATTGAACCAAATTATTTCCCCTTAAGGGCTGTGTGAAAATAAATGCCCTCAATTAGCGCCATAACCCCAAGCCATATCATATAAGTCGACAACAATTTAATAAAAACAACAAATTTTCTTTCCCACAATTAAGCCACTCTCCTAAATTGAGTGCGCCAGATTGTGTGATTGGATTCTTCTCACACATAACTCAAGTGCACGCTTGTCCACACCTCGACAAGCTGCCGCCATAGCAGTCCAAGTGACCACCCACCCACCAACCAACCAACCAACCAACCAGCTAACCAACCTACCGACCACCACCAACTATTAAATACGGAAGCGCTTTCGTTTTTTCGCCTAATTTTTTTCTTCTCTTCCTTTCTCGTCGTCTTTCCTTCATTGTAATCAAAACACGATGGCGGCAAAACCACAATTGTTGGTGCTTGAGAAGTGGTGAGCAACTTGGTAACTTATGTACAAATACTTTTTTTTGTTGTTGCTGTTGTTGCTGTTGTTTGTGTTGGTCAAATTTTAAATTTGAATTTCATGTCCCTTTTATCTACGCTTATCAGCGCGCCAGACAACAGACCAAAAAGGAATTATTAATTGGTTGAGTAGAAATTTTCGGTGTTGCTACTGCGAGTAACAGTATACAGTAGTTGGTGGCGGTAGCCACAGCACAGTAACAGCAATAGTCGACAACGAATTTTCGATTGCAGCAGAGACTAATGTGTTGGCGCAGCGTCAAATGGCAAATTAATGTTAGAGCGCGTAGAAATTTTGGTTTTTCGCCGAGGGAGGCGATGAATGGGGGGGTGTAGTTGTAATACAAAAAGCGTATAGAGGCTTGTTGATCAAAAAGGGTGCTTTGGTTAGTGAAGGTTATACCCTTTTGGAGTGGTAAATTAAATTTATAGGCGAATGCTGGCAGTTTCATGTGGCATGAATGGCAGTATAAAATATTTTCAAATTAAATTATACCCAAACGTAATTAGATTTACACGGTATGGTAGGTTTGTTTAAAGACTGCATTTGTATTAATTACCCAAACAGAGTTTACACTGTTAAACAAAAAAAAAAAATTTTTTTGCCACATTAAAACTCATATCAAATATTGAATGCCTTAGGACCACCAAACACTAGTGAAGGGTTATCCATTTAGTGCGGGTCTATATTTTGACATCTGTCAAACTTAACTGTCAAACCGAACACGTTTAGTTTTAGTCCAAACTCAGGCATTTATGAAAATTAATCGCTAACAACTACACAAAGCGTTAAAATCGTTGAAACCTACTACAAAAAATTGCGATTCGATCCAACTACTCAAGCAATTGGTAAAATTTTAAAGAAATTTGAATTTTGATTGCATTGGTAACAGATATTGTAAGGCGTGTATATCATCGTTTTGCTCTTTCCACTTCAAATATCGATGCTGTAAGTGAAAGTGTAGCCGAAGGCGACATTCACAAGAGCTAGGGTTTTCTGACAGCAAATTATGGCATATTTTGCACTTGGACTTACACTTACATCCATACAAAGTCCAGATCACACAACAACTGAAGCCAGCTGACCACTCACAATGCCGTAGTTACGTCGACTTGGTGCTTGAACAACACACAGTGGACCGAGATTTTTCCAATAAAATTATCTTCAGCAACGAAACACATTTCTCACTCAGTGGATACGGTAAATAAGCAAAATTGTTGCATTTGGGGCTCCGAAAACCCTCAAACAATTGACGAGATATTATTGTATGGTGCTCTTTTTGCTCCGAGGTGTGATTGTACCTAACTTCTTTGAAGACAATGCAGTCACTGTCAAATCGGCGCGTTATGGTCATATAATAACCGATTCTTTTTGCCCTACAATTGAAGAAAATGACTTGGTCAATATGTGGTTTCAAAAAGATGCTACACAACACGAGCGAAATTGGCTTTATCGCTAGAGAAATTTCCATGGTCACGTAATCTCTCGTCTTGACGATGTCAATTGGCCACCGAGATCGTGCGATTTGACACCGTTGGACTTTTTTTTTATAAAGCTAAGTAAAATACCTTGTTTATGCGAATAAACTTTTAACTCGTGAGCACTTGCAAACCCTCATTCGTGAAGTTATGGCTGAGATACCACCCATAATATGTGCCAAAAAGTGGTCGAAAATTACCTCGAACTCAAGAAAGTTTGCAAAAATTCACTAGGCGGTCATTTAAAGCTAATTTCAACGTTCTGCGTGTGTATCATGAAGCAAATCTATATCATCATATAAAAGCTAGCTTTGAACTGACCGTAAGTGCATTCAAAGGCAAGGATAGCTACTGGCTGGCAGAATAATTGTTTGTAATCTTATATAAAAGGACCGGCATCTGCTGCTTTCGCTTGAAAAACGCCACACTCTTCAACTAGCCTAAACCCACAACCAATACAAATATCTCTGAAGTGGATAGAATTGGCAAAGCGTTACATCTTAGTCTTTGCGAGATAATTTCATCTAAAGTCGGTATGCACCTCTAACGAAAAAAACGCATATATTTCGTGGATGAAGAAATGTAGTAGGCACGGAAATTTGACAGATGATTTTCTATTGTGAACAGCTTTTTACGAAGGAAGAAGATATGCAAACGTAAATAAACAAAACGAAAAACATAAGTAGAGCGAGATAAGACAGTAAATATTTTTCGCTGATTATGTATTCTTACCTTTTCCATGGCTAAAAATAAATAAAAGGTGTAGGAATTGATGAAAAAACTAAAAACATAACATAAATTGCATTGTAAGCTTGGTTTAATGCGTTTGAAAAATAGTCTTTCTCTTGTTTCTCGCGAAATATATAGAAATAGGCAGTAGAAAATGGAGTTATTTTCGTTCGAGGTGCGTACTGCTTCGAAAAAAAAATTTTCGCGCATCGTTTTTTTGCACTTTTTTTGATATGGGGTTTTTGGTATTCCTAAAAATGACAATTTTGTAAGATTTTTCCAAGTACAAAAATATTTACTTGAAAAAGAATTTCGAAAATTAATATTGTAATGATATATGGATGACGTGAGCACATATTTCGTCTTTATTTCTATCTTTCATACTTTTTTCATTGCGAGACAAAAAACTAGTGCTTTGGATTGAATCCATTACATCTATAAACATGAAGTCGGAGTCCTTACACAAACTCTATCAATTATGCTATTGACTAACGGTCACTTAAACGAACACTCCTAACACACTAACATACATATCAATTATGCACTTAATTGTTATAAACTCACATAAAGAGAAAAAATATATATAATACAAAATATGACCAAATAAAGCGCAAATATTTCTTAACTACGCACTTGCACTTTTAAATAAGTCCGTTAAATTATACCGACTCCCAGAAAAGTGCAGACAACGCATCATCATCCAACACCTTTTTTGTGCAACACCAACATTCACACCGAATATAAAAAAGACTTTCTTTCACTACTTAACATATGCTATGTTTATACTTATACAATATATAAGTATATGTATGTATATGCATGCATGTAAGTGCAATGAAATAATTGAGCAATGCATTAGATTGAAGTGACATGACAGACAGTTAACCAAACGTACGGACGGATGGACGCACAGACAGACAGACAGCCAGTATTTGTCAACGATCAGTAGAAATTGTCATTAAAATAAAAATGGCAGCACGCATACATACATAGTTACGTACGAGCCTACAACAAGTTATAAAAACAAATAATAAATAGAAATGAAAATGGTAATGGTAAAAGAAAAAGAAAAAATGAAATTAAAATTTAAACGTAAATCATAATAAAAACAAACGAGCTGTCACTTTGAATGAAAACATTTCATAGAGCGATACGATTACACTCCTACAAACATATACGAATACAAACGCATGCATTATAAAGAAATTATCAGAGGGATGTTCGATAAGTACGGTGAATAAGAGAGATGATACTAAAATAATTTAAAATTAAATTTAAAAAAATAAAATTTAATAAAATTTTAAAAAATTAATGAAAGAAAAAAAAGTAAATAAAAGAAAATTAGATAAAATTAAATTAAATAAAAACTCAAAAGTAATATAAAACAAATAAAAGTTAAATAAATCAAATAAAAAATAATATAAAAATAAATAAAATAAAATGCATAACATGAACTAAAATAAAACACACTAAATTAAACTAATTTATAATAATTTTTAATAATATTAAAAAAATTTAATAACACAAATAAAAAATAAAATTACTAAATTAAAGTAGAGCAGAATAACATAAAATAAAGAACAAAATATAATTAAATAAAATTACAAAAAAAAATTGATTACGACGGTTGCATTGTATATTCGGGATTAGAAAACAAAAATTAAAAAATTAATCATCGAAGTGGCGCCGTCTTGTTAAAACCAAATGTCACGGAGATCATGAGCTTCAATTTCCGGCATCAAATAGTCGGTTATCATGGCGCGATAACGGTCGCCATTGACGGTTACGTTTTCACCGGCATCATTTTTGAAGAAATAATGACCGATGATTCCACTGGGCCACAAACCACACCAAACCTTTTTTTTAATTTTTTCTAGATGAAATGGCAGCTCGCTCATCCCTTCAGGTTGATCTTCGTCCCAAATACGGCAATTTTGCTTGTTTACATACCCATTGGCCAGAAATGGACCTCATCGCTGAACAAAATTTGGCTCGAAAATGTCGGATCTTCTTAAAATTTTTCAAGAGCCCATAGTTCGAAGCGATGGCGCTTGTGAAGGGCGAGCTGTTTTAGATCTTGCACAAGCTGTATTTTGTACGCCTACAATTTAAGATCTCGACGTAAAATGCGCCAAGTTATTCCATACGTCACTCCGAGTTGCTGTGAACGGCGCCGAAGCTACTCTCCACAGTCTTCGTATACACTCTCAGCTACGGTCGCTATATTTTATTCACTGCGTGCTGGACGTGGTCTATTCGGTCGATTATTATCCAATAATTAATGCTGGATCTCAGATGGGTGATGGTGTTGCGAATGGTATGCTCAGTAAGCCTGGGATAAAGCTGAATTATTTGTAAACGTTGTTCAGGCGGAAGTCTTTCCATGAAGAACTGCCCAACAATACTGAACAAAAATGAGATGACAGCTTGACACGACTCACACGTGATCTGTAAAAAAAATGCTATGGAAAAAAATATCTCTACTTGGATCATCCTTTGTAATTATAATTTGAAAAAGAAGCTCGGCCAAATATGTTTTAAACGATATTAACACCAATAAAAAATTATTTGATCTTTTTAAAGAAGCCGAGGTAATCCTATTTCGTTTCTTCCCCCCATAAGTGCTCTAGTATTTATATTCACCTCTGGAGAGAGTGAGAAGAACAGTAGTCAGATGCAGCCGATCTCATTAATAAGTCAAAAATCAGTTCGTCCATAATAACGAGCCACAAGCCACAAAATTTATGAGCCACAAAATTCCAGTGCGAAAGAAATTCCTGGAAGCAGCGCAATGTTCTGATAAATTTCCTTAAAAAAACATCCTGGCAAAAGAATTCTTAATAAGGTGTTTCACAAAATGACCCCTTGCCCTGACTTCCCTTCGGTAGAAATAAACTTGCAAATGTATGGACTGTCTCGAACTCTAATCAACACAGCAGCTTCACTAAGCGTAAGTACTTTAGGGGTTTTAGCCTTCGACATCAAATCGGTTTAGTTATCACTCTTCTTCTGCCGGACCAGCTACCAAAGTCATTGCACTGTACGAGTACTTATCAAACGGAGCTCGTACATCAGCAACACAAACAAATATAAATGTGTGAAATTTATAGCGGAATATCAACGAAGAGCCAGCTGTTGCGGTTGAAACGCCACGTTGTGAGATGACACCAAACAATGTAAAATCTTAATATAAAACGCATGCAATAAAAAGCAATTCTATGGCCGGCTATGACACCGTCACAGATTTGCAGCTATGATAGCCTTGTTGTCGCGGCTGCTACTCCTGGCTGGTAGCTGGTAGTTGGTAGCCGGTCGGTGGTTGGTGTAGTTGGTTGCTTGTTAAACGCTGACTGGTCGTTGGCTGGCTGTTGGTTCACTAACGGCCTGTTGCTACTATCTATTGTTAGTATTCATAGTGTTGGTGTTGTTGTTGTTGTTGTTGTTGATATTATTGTCGGCACTATGGCAATGTCAATTTTAATGCCGCCAACTGTCATAGCCGCCACCGCTGACAAGTGAATCTGTTTAAATAAAAACGAAAGTTTTAGTGCGTTACGGGCACGGACGAACGGACGGACGGACAGCGCTGGACGAACTATTGCACAGCGAAATATGGTCAACAATAAACAAAAGAAGTAAAAGAAATTTAAAAAGAAATACCAACAAATTTGAACATGAAACAAACGAGAATGAAAGTTCGGAGCTCGAGCAACAGAAAGTGACAGATGAAAGAAAGCATCAGCCGGAGAGCGGGTCGCTTGAAAATAAAAGTCCAAAAAATTAAAGAAAAAAAATACGAGAACAATAAATGTTGTTGCAACTGACAAGGCAATAAACGCTCAAATCACCTATCGCGTACACCGCCAACACCACCAACAAACAGTAAAACCCTGCCACCAGTAGTCCATCAGTCCATAAAAGCCCAACCAACAGCGGCTGTTGCAGCAGCGGAAACATCATATGCGTTCAGCTACATGAGGTAATGAACGCATCAATTAAAAGTATGGCAATACACTCGAACACACGCTGGCCTTCTGCTCTCCTTACCTTACTCACTTCACCTTGACTGACCGTTTTGTAGTCATGTGCAATCGACAGTCTGTCTGTCTGTTTCTCTGTCTGTGTGTTTTTCTTTTTATGCGTTTACATTCTACTCATTACTTCAGCTTCAACTTTGCTGTCTGTTCAGCAACATTTATGGGAATTTTAGTTATGCTTTTAGTGAGACAAGCAAATGTTACCAGCGTACAGTCTAGAGGCAGATCAGAAGCGGTGTTATGAACGTTCAATGACCGGGAAGTTAAATCCATTATGGTGAAGTCTCAAGATGTCCACTTTTTAGTGAGCTTTTGTAAGTATTTCCTCCCATATACGAAATGTCATCGAATCGAATAAGGAAAAGAGCAAGTTTATTGATAGATTTTTCCAGAAAGTAAAGAGATATAAGGGCATATTAAGTTGTACTAGAGGACGGATCCGTAGTCGTCAGCCACTCTATATTGTCAAAGAGGTGCCGGCGAACACATAAGAGCATGGCTAAGACAATCATGTTTCATGGAAGATTTGTGTGATGGAATGGGTCCAGCGTACGGCCCTAATTATTATCAGTGAGACGTTACGAACTACTCTAACACCGGCGCTTAACGTCATGCTAAATATGATGTCTATTGACAAAGTAGGCAAATCCTACGTTGTGAAAACTGTGGACCTTATGAAACTTCACGAACGATTTAAACCCTAGTGAAAGATTCGATGAAAAAGTTTTCTAGGTTCAGGTTTTCTGACCTTTGTATCGTTTTTCAGTTACGGCAGTTACAGGAACCGCCGAGCGGATATCCTGGTTTAAATGTAATTATGTTGCGGTCAAGAATGTCTGACTTAAATCTAATTAGCTTAGAACTATTTATTTATAAAAAAAAAAATTAAAAAAAAGAAGCTTAGCAAAGAATAAGTAATAAAATGGTTTGATAGAACCTATGACTACGGCTACCACCTTCAATCTAACCAAACCTAACCTAACCTAGCTTTATTGTGATACCATAACGTTAATCTCTTACTACAAAAGTAGCTCTAAGAGATTGAGAAAATACGTTTTCGGCTATTAATTAAACCAGCAATGGTTTTTGAAGCCAAAGGGCAGAGCTCTTCGTATATAAAACGAAAAATTCCTTAGCACCCCAGGGATATTAGATCTTCAACTTTTCCTCCAGCACAATATGCATGCTCGCACACTATGTTTTTACGGATTTAAAGTGAATAAGAGTACAGAACTTAATCCTCTCTCGAAGTAAAGACAGATTTTTCATTTCCACAGAGTTTCCTCTATAAATCTATTAGTAAATAGCTCTTTTGGTTGAAAATGAAAATGATCTTTCGTAACTCTAACGTCCACATTTCCTTCGACTACATGAAACAATCACAACTCTTGGATATCGCTAACTGTTTGTGAGTTGAGGTTAGCGGGAAACTACTTCGAGGAAGGCATAAAAAACTTGATACCCCGCTTCACCACCTGCATAGAGAGGAATAGCGACGATGTTCGAATGGTACTAAAGTAGCACGCAACTATTCTGTTTAGATTTAAAAAATTGAAAACATACAAAAATTCAATACATTTACTTTCTGGATATGCCTCGTATATTTACCTACTTCTGCTTTCTGCTCACACGCCATACCTTCAACCAATGTCGTTTGGACACTCTCAACTACATAATTCATTAAATTTCATTTTCATTTTAAATGAAAGTAACAGTTATACACAGTCCGCTGCTTATAGTGCACCAAGGAAGCAACTAAGTGCCTGCACCAACAGTCAGATATGACAGCGACATCATTTTCGGCTGCTCTTCATCTTATCGCGCTGAAAGAGTTGTTGATTGATTTGGTGCGCGAAGTAAAGAAACTACACTCGCCTCTCCCGCGCCTCTATGCTGGTTGCATGCTTTCTTTTGCCATTCAGTGTCAGTTAACTGCAAGTGAAAATAATATTGTAAAAAGGTCTGAATCCATCAGGCATCGCTGCTTGACTGGCGCGATATGAATTGACACACAATTGCTGATTTGACAGTTCCATTTATGGTCAACGTTAATGATGTGAATTCGCCGAGAGGAATGGGAGTGGATGTTGAGGTGAGGTGAGGTAATGAAAAGGTCATATTGGTGAGCAAGAATTCGAAAAACCGTGGTGTTTTGTTTTGAATATGTATAAAAAGGATGCACAACATGATTAAATATTACTTAAAGTGAGTGAAAATCTAAAGCAAAAGAAAAAATATTTGGTTCGGAGCTAAGTTATAGCTGCTCAAATCTCATCTGGAAAACTGGAAAAAGCGTGAAGTTACTGCAAAATATCTTCATTAAAATCTATGCAAAATATATGGTACCAGGTTTATGTCTAATATCGGATTCCTAACCGGAGGTAAAAAATTGAGGCTTTCATAAGTAGTTTAAAAAGGCTTTAAGGGTGTAGATCTCTATTCGTTGAATACAACGAAATTTATGGGAGCAAAATTAAAGGAATACTGAATCTTTTTTTCTCCGATCTTAACTTTGTGTTGGGGAATTCAATTCATCAATATAAAAGAAAGAATGGAAAGTAATTTGTTCGAAATTGGGTTGGTATACTTTACGAATCCTAGTTAATCCCTCATTAATCAAACCAGAAATGTATAAATCAAAAAAAAAAACTTTATAAATGATAAAACTATTTTAACTATTGGTAGTCGAGGGGGTACCAAAGTTGTAGGGGGGAGGAAAAGCATTTTTGGAGAGAACAACAAATAGTTAACATCTAAAAATTTAATTTATAAAAAAAGATACACTCCATAATCCCAGCTTTTAAAACCAAGTCAGAAAATAATCCAGACAAATTAAAAAAAAATTGACAAAACACAATTTCGATCCTACATGAAAAATACATAACAAAATTATGGATTAAATGGATTATGCAGTGCCTGGATTATGTTTTGTAGGCATTCCAGACACGACGGTTTTTGTATTTCGGAATTTTGTGTGCCGAGATTTCAATATACACTCTTTAAAGAATACGTTGTTCTCATGCAACTTGACGCATAATTGCGTAAACAAATATAGAAATAAAAGAAAAGTTCTCTCTGAAAAATAAGCTGCTTTGAGAGAAAAGGATAATGTGAAAAGGATTCACCTGTTTGCAGATGTTCGCGAGTCACTTGCATAAAATAATCGTTTCAATCACAATTTTTGTCTTAAATGCCTTTATTAAAAAAAAAAAACAATAAACAAATTAATATCGGTTGGTAAAAGTCTTGAAATTGAAAGGCAAATGTGACATGAAAGCACGTAAGCCTTGGTTAGAAAAACTTGAGTCAGATCTACACTCCGGAACTCACTCGGGAATGTGCTAACCAGGAGACAATGTACACAGATAACAGAATTATTAAAATATCAGAGTCAGCTATTGAATCAATTGAAAAGTCTCAGGCCTACAATAGTGAAACACACTTTTTTGGCAAAATTCATTTTTTTATTCAACATATTTCCTTTCATCGGGGATACACTGATCATAGCGACCCTACAACATTACGATACCATTTTTGTAGTACGATTTGTCCTTTGCTTCAAAATAGGTCTCAGTTTCGGCGATCACCTCTTCCTTCGGCGAAAATTACTACCCAGCAAGCATTCTTTTCAGATCAGATCGGACAGGAAATATTCATTGGGAGCCAGATCTGAAGAATAGGGTGAATACGAAAGCAATTCGAAATCCAATGCACGGATTTTTGCCATCAATTTCACTGACTTATAACACGATGCACTGTCTTGGTGAAACATCACTTTCTGTTTCTTCAAATGCGGCCGTTTTTCGGCAATTTCATCCTTCGAACGGTCCAATAACGCTATGTAATACTCGCTGGTGATAGTCCTTCCCCTTTCAAGGTAGTCAATGAAAATTATTCCATACGCATCCCAAAATAGAGATGCCATAACCTTGCCGGTCGACTGTTGAGCTTTTCCAAAATCTGAAGGGAGTTCATCGTGTGTAGCCTAGTCGGATGAACTCAGATGACTTCAAAAAGCAATATTTTATCAGCACGCGAAATTCCTTCTTATCCATTTTTTTCCCAATAACAAAAGTTGCTTCACTCAAAATTCAGAAACTTACGATCCGACAGCTGTCAAATTTGTACATGCGTCTTTTGAAGGTTAGGGCTAACTAAGAATCATATGAATTTAATTCTATTAGCGCCATCAATGTGTCAGACCGGGAACTTTCCAATTGATCAACTTTGTTCTCAGTGAGACAAAATATGCTTTTAGAGAGAATATTTTCATGACATTGAGAAGGTTGATTTTCGGACTAGGTCTGATACATTTCAGGAATTAAATAATTTTTTTTATATATACATATATATTTATTTTATATTTTATTTAACATTTTTTACATAAAAGGGTTGCCCTAATTCTGAGCTTATATGAGTGGACATTGAATAATATATTAAAATACTTAACTTCAGCAATTTTTGAAATAGTATAAAAGAGTCTTGTCACTGGTTTCTTTTAAATATCTGAAACAAAGTGTTATTGTGCTGAATTCTCTTTTTTTTTAGTAAACCACCAAGTCCCGACGCTCTAGAGGAAAATGAAATTTTGAATCACTGTATGAATTCTGAAAACAAACTTAATTTTTTCCAATAAAATTAGGGCAGGCCATCTACTGTTTGCTTTTTGAACCATGTCCATGCCAATCATTAAGAAACGTTCCATGACTTGAAACACGAAATTTCAGCCATAGAGGTCCACGCAACCGAAAATGTGTTGAAAAATCGGATTACATACAGAATAGAATGAGCTGCGGCAACTATACAAATGAGGTCATGTTCCATCATTAAAGAAGGATTGAGAAAGTTCAACAAAGGCAAAATTATTGTAAAATATTTATGCAACTTATCTTTATAAAAATTTTAAAAAGAAAATTTTTCGTGGCTCCTCCATCATAATCGTAGGGAACAACCGGAAATGATTTTAACTGAAATAATCAGAGATTGAAAATTTTCTTTCAATATTTTAAAGGAAATTCACCAGTAAACTCAATTATAAAAAATACTTTGTATTTTTCTAAGTATTACTTTAGCTTTGAAATCTTTTTTGAAGGCAAAATAAATTCATTAAAGCCCTCTTGGGAGACAAACATATTTGATTAATTTTTTAAGCTCCTTTTTTTTTTTTTTTTTTTTTTTTTGTTCTCCATGAAGTGCAATTAGGGAGCTCCTTCTGGTGATCGTCACAACATTAACCCAAATCCAAATGGTTTTCCGCGCTCCTTTATACACATGTATATTTGAAGAAAATGGACAATAAAGCTTAAATTAATGCTTAAAGAGGAAGAGCAGGCAATATGTATAGAACGCATGCAATAAACGCAGTTAAATTGGCAGGAAACCTGCTGCGAACGTCAGAAGACGATTATCATCAGCAAAAGGCCAATAAAGCCACCGACGCATTCATTTAACACACACACACATACACACTCATGCAATCCAACAAAGTAGAGAGAAAGAAAGAGGAAAGGTATTGTAGTAGTCTGCCATGTTGTTGTTGTTGTTGGCGTTGTTCGTTGCCTGTAAATGGCAAAGTGCAGTGGAGTGCATGTTAAAGACACGTTAAATAATGATTTAATGCCAATAAATAAGTTTAAACATTTATTAACGATAATTAATGTTACGGTAATTTGGCGGTAAAACTTTTGCTAAATGTGCAGTGCATGGCAAAATGCACACACACACACACACACACACACACACACATGCACGTATACGTACATAAATGCTTTCAGTGCTTTTTCTTTACATATGCACAAAAAAAAATAAAATAAAAAAAAAAGATGCATTGCGTGGTGTGTTGCAGGTGAAAAGTGAAACTCCAATTATGTGCCACAATGGCGAGTACAACATTTTGGCGTTGCCAACTAGCGAGGTTACTGTCTTAAATCTTTCAACGAAGCCACCAATGCCACCAACGCCACGCGAGTTATGGCCGAGCTGGTGTAAAGCACTTGTTGTTCGCTTATCAGCATAATTAACATACAGACACAAACACATGCGCGCACATAGTAAATGGGATGAATTGGGTTGGGGAAAAAAGTCAAAGAGTTGCCAATAAATTTTTCCAATATGTTTACTTCCTTTTTTAATACTCCAATACAGCTCGTTGTACCGGGCATTTCGAGTTTATTTTACTAAAACCGTTTTTAGTACGTGAGAAATAAAAACCCTTACTTGATTTGGTTAAAACCGAAACCAAAAACTGGATTATAGCACATCGAAGCAAGGGTAGGTTAAATTCGGTTGAATTGGTTGAGCCTTTAGGGAGTCTCACAAATGAGTCCCCACTTCCAGAAACACCACATAAAATCAAAGCTCTGTAGAGCTTCACTTTCTGCGGTATCTCCAGTTTGGAAAACATTGCTGTTCGCTTCATGTCTCTGCCGAACTCGGGAACTCATATATTACATGCTCTATTCTTGTATTTATTGTCATTAACCAGACCTAATTTGAAAACATTTGACACCAACCTTTAATAATCATACTTGTAGACTGGAGTCTAACATTTATACCACTAGTACGAACTTAGTAAACTTCGCGCCAAAGTTTTGGAAATGCTGCATTCCCTTGTTCCTTCCCAAATACACTAACTTGGTGATACAAGAGTGCTTCTTGTCCTTATTTGACTTCTCTGAGAGAAAGTGGCAAGTTCATAATTACGTCCTTCCATACCCTTATGCCCTGGTATCCAATAATGGTGGAATTTTCTTTTTTCAGCCAACCTTGTGCTCGCCTCCTGCCATAGTGCAACCAATATCGACTTCGTTCTTTATGAAAGTAAGACTTTAATGATCATTTGGAAAATCCCATATATATGAATTTTCTTTAATTCTGCAATTGGATACAAAATACTGCAACCACCTTTAGGCCGTTCATTTGAAAATCATCTGTTGAGATATGCAATGCTTTGTCTACGAACTGGAGTGTCTTGATCTATCCGTCTGCTTCTATTATAGCTGTTAGAAACTTTCCCAAAGTCTGTCAGAGGACAATGCAGTCTATTTGTTCTCTCAAGGATAACTGATGTGCCTTTAAGACCTGAATCTCCCTACTTATTGCCACTTGCTATATTCATAACCGCATGAAATACTGCCGAATCAAAAGCTCCGGCGATGCTGAGCACCGAGATCCTAAAGACTGTTAATGCCTTAACAGATATGTTGGGTTTTCCGCAGTACTTAACAGGTTATGACTACCTCTCGGGATGAATTTCTGACATAAAATGAATAGCTTCTGATAAAAATCCGTCAGCCTCTTAAAAACGGCTTAAAATTGTAGATACTTGAATTTCTAAATATCAGTTGGAGGGCGAGCTCTACTGAAATTCGCTCCTACGATTATAAAGTCAACCCTGAAATCCAACGCAGCATGCCCCTTGGCACCAGGTACTACTTTCGATTGATTAGTCAATTGAAAAGTAAAGTCCTCTCTCGACGAACAAAAACTAAACTCTACAAGTCGTTCGCCAGGCCTGAAGGGCCGGCGCTTGGAGTTTGCGGGAGGAAGATTTGCAGTTGATTTAAGGACCTCTGCCCTTTGATGAGTTGTACGAGATATACAGTACTTTAACATAGAGTAGTGAATCAAGAGAGAGTGGCTACGTTGGATAGGTCGTCCGTATGGGAGATGTGGGCCACAACACTTCTGATTTGAAGGTTTTCGACGCAATATCCACCGGTGGACAGAACAGAGGAAGAGCGAGACAACCACTCCGTGGAAAGGAACAGATGGGGAAGAATCTGATTTGCTTGGTGTCTCCAAGAAGAAGAAGAGGAAGAACAAGAGTAGTTTTTTTTCCCAAAAACTACCGAAACTTACTTTGAGCCAAGTGTCTTGCGATCTCAAGCCAGGGACTACTCCTCCAAAATTTGCTAGAGGAGCATCTAAGAGTAGTTAGAAAGTGAATGGAAGACTTTCTCACGCTCCATATCAGATAATGATGCAGAAATCTTGACACAATACAATGAGCACAACCCAATTAATTCGCCGTGCTCCTAAGATTACTTCACAGGCTTTACCCCTTACAAATTTGGTTTTCCTAACCTTCTCTCCTTAAGCCGCGTATTTGATATTCCACAGCCGAGTGCCTCCTTACTCGAATTTTTAATTTCACTTTTTTGTTTTTACAGTTTTCCGCAGAAAATATTCCAAGAAAACCAACTGGGAAGTCGATACAAACATGTGTAGTTACACATATATTATATATATACAATGCATACATACATACATATGTATAGGTGTGTAAGTGGGCTCCCAACTAGAGTTTACTGATTCCTTGAAAGCATTAAAAATGAAGAATGTGAACGATGAATTGCGAAAATGACTGTAGCGCAATCCGCGTTGGTGAGCAAAGTGTATTGGAAAAAAAAAAAAAAAAAAAAAAAAAAAAAAAAAAAAAAAATTTTTAATAAATAATGGCGAACAAAAGTGTCGAAGAAAATTGTCAGGCCAATCATTTCAACGGCTATGTGAGTGAAATATGTGCCCAAGTGCATATGTATGTTAATATATGCGTGCTTTTAACAAGACGCAAGGTTTCTTGATAGATCTTCAATAGGAAAATACAAATGAAAAATAAATAAAATAAAATAAAATAAAATAAAATCACATACGAACATACAATATTGACAACAACAACAACAACAGCGCTGACGCCAATATTCAAGAGACAACAACAAACACTTTCGCTACATTTGCATTTGACTTTGGCGTTTCGGTGTAATTGAGAAAAGTGAAAAATCGCCGAGAGCTAACAATGCAGCATAGACACACACACAAACAGCCATAATACAAGCGATTAATATGCAACACAAGCGCGACAATTTCTTGCAACAAAGTCACACACACACACACTCATCCCATCACACACATCGCGCAAGCGCTAACACCTACAAAAATGCCTTTGTGTGTGTATGTGCATCCAAATGGAGGTATGTATGCATGCAGGTCGGCAAATTGATGCGCCTCCTCCAGTGACAACACTCGGTCAGTGGAGCAACAAAGTGTTGTTAGTGTTGTTGTGTTGTTGTGTTGTTGTGTTGTTGTGTTGTTGTGTTGTTGTACTGTTGCGCTCTAGCGTGCCACACGAATAACAACTTGCAATAACTAATGACGATGTCAATGAAAATGGGGTTCGTTGTTTGTTCGTTTGCTTGCTACTCGTTTTTTCCTGCGCGAAATTTGGTCAGAAAATTCCAATGAAATCACGCGCTGCACTCACCACACTTAACGAGCGGCGAAAATAGACATGCCTGCGAGCGTTTATTTTTCTTTCGTATGAGTTGGCTAATGAAAGGAAAACTTTTTAGTTAAGTCATCATTTTGATATTGTATGCAAGAAAATTGGTTGTTTCGTTACACTTAATCCTGTCTCTTTCGTAGGCGTTTGTTCACTGCGTGGGACTTCAGAAGAATACCCATGTAATTGAAAATCGGTCGTTAATTGGAGCCACTCCAAATCTCGTTTGAATATCACGACTACAAATGGAAATCGGCTAAAAGTACTCACAGTTATCTCCTCTCTTGTTCGCAGTCCATGTCGAGTGCTCTATGTGAATGTGAAGAAAACTTCCTCCAAAAAAATCTAATATATCGTGGCTTTAAGGAAAGTAGATTGATAGTGGTATTACTCGATACGATGCGATCCACTTAATAGTGAAAATTTATAGATTGTTTGCGAACTCATCTCAAGGAAGTTCCATAAAGCCAGGCAAAATTGTACGAAAGAGCGACTGATAATGGATGATGGATGACTAGGCGGACACGAAAGGAGTTGAGAGCTAGTGTTCACAAGAAACCTATTTCAATACGGACATACGGTGGGTATTTCATTCCTTATTCTTGCTCTGGTGTGGTGGATCGCTGCCATCAAGATCTCGTATAGAAAAACATTACGGCGTTTACAGCGGCTCGTTGCACTATGTACTTATATAAAAGAAGCGCTAAGAACCGCTCCCACCAAGAACACTTGAAAGGTTACTTGACCTGCCACCAATCGACAACGCAGTGGAGAGAACCGCAGCGAAATCCGCTTTGAGATTGAGTGCCTTAAGCGCAGGAACACGTATAACATCTAAAAAGATGGATAAAAAGTAGCAGATGAAGTTGGCGTCGGAATCTATTGCGCTGAGCCGCACCTTATGTAACTCTTGAAGCTTCCAGAGAATTGCAGCATTTGACGTAATCTTCGCTATAGACAAGAAAACAGTTGAAAGGGCGGCCGAGGATAAACGGCTACATGTATACTGGGTTCCAAGCTAAAAGCCCGTTATGAGCAACCGAGAAACTGATGAGTTTGCCAAAAGTGCCATCCAACATACGAAATATAAATAACGATAAAAACGATCTTTAATGGAATTTTCAACAAAAAAAAATCAAAGTGACCAAGATCATGTGCAATAGCAGAAAAAGAATCACCTATTTCTTGCTTACCCGGTCACGGAAAGAATAAAGGACAGTTTTCGGCCTAATGACGGACCACAACCTACTGGCATCGCATGCAAGCAATATGGGCTGTAGTAGCAACGACACATGTAGGAAAAGCAGCGCGGAAGGCATGAGCGAAACGTTAGAACGCCTCCTATGTTTCTTTCCAGCCTTAGTTAGAACTCGCTTTAGATATCTAGGAGCTTCAAAGGGCTAGAGGAGGCTTCAAAATTGTAAACGAAGACTCTTTTGAACTTCGCAAAAAGCATTGACGTTGTATGCGATGACTACTTCAAATCGCAATAAAACAGACCTGCATTTGACATTGCAAAGTACCCACTGGTCTAACCTACCTCACTCTGAATATATTTAACAGAAACAAGAAATAGGTTGGTCTATTGCGCTGAGCCGCACCTTATGTAACTCTTGAAGCTTCCAGAGAATTGCAGCATTTGACGTAATCTTCGCTATAGACAAGAAAACAGTTGAAAGGGCGGCCGAGGATAAACGGCTACATGTATACTTGGTTCCAAGCTAAAAGCCCATTATGAGCAACCGAGAAACTGATGAGTTTGCCAAAAGTGCCATCCAACATACGAAATATAAATAACGATAAAAACGATCTTTAATGGAATTTTCAACAAAAAAAAATCAAAGTGACCAAGATCATGTGCAATAGCAGAAAAAGAATCACCTATTTCTTGCTTACCCGGTCACGGAAAGAATAAAGGACAGTTTTCGGCCTAATGACGGACCACAACCTACTGGCATCGCATGCAAGCAATATGGGCTGTAGTAGCAACGACACATGTAGGAAAAGCAGCGCGGAAGGCATGAGCGAAACGTTAGAACGCCTCCTATGTTTCTTTCCAGCCTTAGTTAGAACTCGCTTTAGATATCTAGGAGCTTCAAAGGGCTAGAGGAGGCTTCAAAATTGTAAACGAAGACTCTTTTGAACTTCGCAAAAAGCATTGACGTTGTATGCGATGACTACTTCAAATCGCAATAAAACAGACCTGCATTTGACATTGCAAAGTACCCACTGGTCTAACCTACCTCACTCTGAATATATTTAACAGAAACAAGAAATAGGTTGGTAGGATTACTGACCAAAAGATATTAGCCTGGACAGTTATTCCAGATTTGATACCTTATGGTTTCCAGTGTCTCACTTGAAATTTGTGAGAGCTCTGGTCACTCAGAGAGAGAGAGAAGGTGGACCATTGCGTGCCCACCAAAGAGCATGTCTTGTCACACTATACTTTCAAAATGCAAGTGAAGTTCTCTCAGATTTATCAAATCGCCCGCTTCACCGTTAATATAAATTATAAAGATATCGAGTTGACGAGTTTTACACCTTCCTACGTTGCACCTACGACGTATAGTAAGATAGTGGTTACAGTAGTTACGATACCTGGCTTTTATTCTTTTGTAGAGGTACTCTTATCTCATACCAACTATTGAAGTCTAGTCGGAGGAGTCTAAATTGCTTCTATGTGGTTTTAACATTTGGTTCTCTAAGTCATTAAATATGTTCGTGGAATCTGCTATAACTTACGAATGTCTCGCTACCAAACCGTTTCGCCTCGCTTTCTAATCCAATCTGGAAAAGGCAGAACTAACGATATTCCAATTATAACCTACATTTTCTGAGTTCGAAATCAAAATTTATTCGAAACTTTCGTCCTTTTTTCATTGGAGCAAATGCTTTTTTTAAATCATATAAGCCCTCGCTGTCGTAAAACATCATTCAAATGACCGGCTCTTGAATTTTTGCCAGCTTCGATCCGTTTGAGGTAATTTTCGACCCCTTTTTTGATACATATTGGGCGGTATCTCAGCCATAACTTGACGAATGTTGGTCTTCAAGTGCTCAAGAGTTAAAGGTTTATCCGCATAAACACGGTGTTTCGCGTAGCTCCACAGGAAAAAATCCAAATGTGTCAAATCGCACGATGTCGGTAGCCAATTGACATCGCCAAGATGAGATGGCGCTGCCGGTAGATTTTTTTCGCAATAAAACTCTATTCACTCGTGTTGTGTGGCATTATCTTGTTAGAACCACGTATTGTTCAAGTCGTGTTTTTCAATTGCAGGCCAAAAAAAAGTCGGTTATCATACGACCATGACACTACAAATTTACATAAAAGCTTTTGCCGTTATCGTTTCCAAAGAAGTAAGGTCGAAGAGGTCCTCCAGACGAAAGAACGCAACAGACATTAATTTTTTTTCTTGGGCTTCATAGTGAATTTTGCGAATTCTCTAAGCCACAAATGCGACAATTTTGCCATTTTCTATATATCCAGCGAGTGCAAAATGTGCCTCGTCGCTGAAAAAAAGTTTGTTAGAAAAATCGCGGTCCCCTGCTTGTTGTTCAAGCACCCAATCGACGTTACTACGGCATTGTGATTCGTCAGGTGGCATCAGTTTTTGTGTGAACTGAATTTTCTAAGGGCCATACGATCATGCACAGACCTTACAACATCTACAACCGATCCAGTCTCTTCAAATTTCTTATGTGCACCATAATCTCCTCTTAAAGCATGAAACGTGACCACTTTTGAATCATCATTTTTGTAGTAGATTTCAACAATTTTAACGCATTGTGCGGTTATTAAGCGATCCATTTCCATAAATGTCTGCTTTTAACTAAAACGAAACATGTTTGATTTGACAGTTAAGTTTGACAGATGTCATTATGACAATTTACATTATAAATACCAAGTTTTCGAATTCTGAGAATTTGTATTTTGTAAATTTTCCTTATATATGTAAATAAGTTTGCTAAATTGTTTCTGCTGCTAAAGAATACATATTTCTAAGTGCATACATACATATGTTAGTGCACTAGTACTCCTAACAATAAGCTTAGCGCTAGAATGTAATTTGTAGTAAAAAAGTGGAAGCTGACATTTGATTTATTCTACAAGCTTAGCGTACATAAATATGTGCTTTCAAATGAAAAAAAACCGGTATTGTAATATTCTCACTCTTTGTCGTGAGGTAAGTAATGAATAAAATTTTATATTAAAATCATGTATAAAATTGTGCGAAAAAAAAGGAAATATTTTCAAATTAATTATTTTAATTAAAGAAAGATGAATTATATGAGTGACTATTAACTAATTTCGAAAAACTGAAAAATCAATGAAATCATAATTTTTGCCATAAAACTTTTTCAAATATTTTTCTTCAAAAAAAAAAATTTTGTTTCAAAAGAATATCGCGAGCCACTTTATTTAAAACAATTATATTTAAGTAATATTCATTTCAGATTATTTAGATTTCAAAATAAATATTTGAAATTTTTTTAACACCAAATGCTTGTCAATGGCCCACTGTGCGTCATTTTCCTATGTTCTAAGTTGAAATATTATTATACTCTTCATGCCTGCATTCTCGTATTTACTTCACAGCGATATGGTTAATCAAGCGCTTAAGGAAAATTCTGAAATGCGCATAATTCGAAATAATAAAAGTTTATATTTGAAATGCATATTTTTTGCAATAATATTTCAAATAATGGGTAATTTTTTTTTGTTCCTTTTATAGCTTAGAGGCAGTAATTTCTAATTTTAATTTTTTTTTTAGTATTAAAAATTCCATCAGTAAGGGCTTGTCATGTCTATCAATATTGTTTGACGCCACGCAATTACAGCGGTCGCTATCTAGATGAAGAGCGTTATGAAGACATTACGGATAAAACACTCTGTGATGGATTTTGTCATCATAACAGTACCTCTACACGTTTGCGTTGTTGTGCTTACGATACCACTGTCAAATTGGAAAGGATATCGGAGCAAGGTAGACGCGTGTGTTGTTATTTTTTTAATTAATTTTATTAAAATTTTAAATATTTTTTTAGTTTGCATATACAATCATGTGAAGCGTGGTTTCATAGTACGCGGTAAATTGGCTAAGGACAACGAATTTCCATTTATGGTATGTATGTAAGTGCATCGGACGTGTGAGATTAAATGGGTATGACCTATAGAGGTTAGGTTATGGTGGCTATCGATGCATCACATCGATTGAGCCTGGGCCTGAATAAGATCTCTTGTAATGAAACAAAATCTTAATCTTTAGGCTTCGCAATTCAACAACTTCGATTCTCTAAAGAACTTTGAAGCCGGTTTACCTGGACCATCCTGCAATATGGCTCCAAAATCTCGTAACCTAAAATATGCTAAAAGCAAGTCAGTGAGCATAAAAAATGAATGTAAGTTTCCTTCTTCTTATCATCCTTGCAGCTCTCAGAGAATCCCTACCATATAAGGAGGTGCTTCAGGTCTTTATGCAAGTCATGCAAGACGGTGGGCTGTCAGAACTCCTATTAGCGTGGGCAGGTCCTCATGTAAGAAATAGGCTATGCTGTATGGCTCTCTGCCAAATGGCGCATTTAGCGCTAATTGTGCCCGATGCCCTTCTGCTCTTCGTGCTGCACTCATACCAACATACCTATGGCACTCTCCTGTAGATATCAGCGAAAGATCAGCACAATTTTGGAGTTTAGCGTAACCGATGCCTGTGCTTTTAGTGTTTTTTTGCTATCATTGAAAATAAAGATGTTCTCTTCCTTAAAGCTGCCAGAGATTTCCACCTAAAAGGCAGTGCAATGCCGGTAGACTAAAAGATAGTTCCATGCGAGAGTTTCGTGAGAATACACCATCTAAGACTTGAGGAAAGAAGTTTTGATCTATGCGTGTATATTCCTACATATCTACCGCCAGGAGTATGTAAAGGGTGATCCAAGTAGAGGTACTTCTTTTAATAGGTTTTTTTCTGACAGATAACGAGGGAGTCGTGTCAAGCTGTCATGAAATTTTTGTTTAGTATTGTTTGGCATTTCATCAAGAAAAGACTTATGCCTGAGAAACGTTTACAAACCATTCAATATAATCGGCCTACTGAGCGTACTATTCGCAACACCCATCTTGAGACCCAGCATTCATTATCCAGAACGCAGTTAAGAAAATATAGCTGCCGTAGCTGAGAGTGTACACGAAGGCCATGGAGAGTCGATTCGGCGCCGTTTGCAGCAAATCAGACTGACGAATGGAACCACTGTGCGCATTTGACGTCGAGATCTTAAATTGAAAGTCTACAAAATACAGCTTGTGCAAGAACTGAAGCCTCTCGACCTTCCCCAGCGACATCGCTTCGCCCTATGTGCTCTTGTCGAGCCGAATTTGAAAGAGACAATCTTCAAGAAATAAATGTCAAAGAATGTTCTTTCGAATGATTGAATGTTCATTCTCCATTAAATTTGAATTTTCTGTGTTTTTTCTTTAAAAAAGTAGAGAACCTCAAAATGGATTACCCTTTAAAAAAAATTGGGACCTAGGCCCCATCTAGTGCCAATAGGCTATTTTGATAGGAAAATCCCAGTAAAATCGTTATTATATCTCTGAACTAAGTTTAATCTCTAAGATTACTCCTAGAAATAGGGACCTCGTTCCCAGGCTATTGAGTGGAGGTAAAAAATAGCACCATGAGGAATATAGCCTGAATTCAGTCTAAATTTTCGAAAGACTCAGAACTCCATTTGATCATTTCATTGTGTCCTTGTGTCAATACTTTCGGCGATAACAGAAGGAAGAGTATTAACGGGAAGTATTCACCAAAGGATTCAAATCAAAACTATCTTCATGGTTTCACGAATATTTTTCAATATTATTAAACTTTTTTTGTTTTTTTTTTCAGGCCGCTTTGGGTTGGCGCATTAAAGATGAGATGAGTGGAAATTGGACAATAGTTTATAAATGTGGCGGCACAATATATGAGCGAGGATATGTGGTCACAGCAGCACATTGTCTATATCATTCTAGGTATTTTTTCAAAATTAAATTTTCGAATAAATGTGAAAAAACTCTTTATTTGCAGCGATCTGCCTGTTGTGGTACGCCCAGGTGGTTTCGCTTTAAACGATACCGAAGCGTGGGATTTGGAAATAGAAGAAGTCATAGAGCATCCCAACTACGAATATCCCTATTCGTACAATGACATTGCGATTATACGGCTGAAGACAGAATTTTAGTGAGTGCAAAAAAAATATTAAAAAAATTAACAAATGTATAATTATAATATATTTTATATTTTGATATCACATTAAAAGTGGAAATCCTTTTCACGATGCCCCAGCTTGCCTTTGGAATAAACCAGCTTTGGAAGGCAATGTCACAGCCATCGGTTATGGCGACACACAGTATGGTAAGTATTATTTAAATAAATTAAAATTTCATCTGAATTTATGAAAAAAAAAAAATTATCCCAGCCGGTGTATCCTCGCCACTCCTAATGAAAACAAATTTATCAATCATTCACAATGACGAATGCAAATTACACTACGAACCGAATAGTGGTAACCTTTGTGATGGAATTATTTCAACGCAGATATGCGCAAAGGATCATGAAGAATTAAGGGACACGTGTCAGGTGAGACGTAAATTTTTAATTTTGATATAATAAACCCACAGCTTTAATTTTATGAAATTTTGATTTTCATTTTTAGGGCGACTCTGGCGGCCCGCTTATCAAGTTCACAATTGAGGAAGGCATGCACTACACAACATTGTATGAAAGTATTGTTGGCATAACCTCGTTTGGCGTTGGTTGTGGTACTGGTACCCCAGGTGTTTATACGCGTATTTCCGAATATATTGATTGGATTGAAAATGTAACATATCGCGCTGTACCATTTTAGAATATTGCAAAAGTGTTTTTATTGGATCTATAATAAAATTCCCATATAAAAATCCCCAAAACACATTATCCAAAACGGACAAGAACAGACATATTCTAGGTACGACCAAATCCGAAAAAAGGTGGCAAAGATTAAAAACAAAAATTTCAAAACGATCATTAAGCGATGAATCTATAACTTTCTTTGATTTTTCTTTGTAAACATAAAAGGTGTGTTCCTATTTCCAAAGAAGGCTTTTCAAAATAAAAGGTTATCGAGTGGTTTCGAAAGTACAGAGCTCTACTTTGACATTTACCAAGCTTAACTGTCAAAGCAAACATATTTTATTTTAGTCAAAAGTCAGGCAATGGACCTCGATTTTTCCAACAAAATTTTTTTCAGTGACGAGGCACATTTCTAACTCGGTGGATACGTATAAATCAGCAAAATGGTCTCATTTAGAGTTCCGAGAATCCTCAAATAATTGAAAACTATTTTAATTTTTTCAGTAAATTAAGACCAAATTTTTAATACAAACGAAAAGTGTCTTATTTGGTGTTGTAGCGATTTTGTCTTGTCTGGATACAGTTACACCAGAAAGTGAAGTCAAAGTGATAAGACGGGTTTGTGTGCCGCTCAGCATTTTTTTTGCTATTTATTCTCTTAATTGTTTACATAATATTCTAAATGAATATTGCCTGTGTTAATTGTGCAGCCCCATTGAGGGTACAGTGAATTTTGGAAAGAATTAAAAATTCTTCTATTTCTCTATTTGGCGCAGACAATAGTCCGAAATCTCCAAAAATCCTAGTTATTTTGGAAAAACAATTAAATCATAACCCACTCAAGTGAATGAGAGACTGCAATAACGAAAAGCGCTAAGTCTGCTCTTTTACGAATTAATACAGAAAATGGTACGAAATCTGATGCTTCCATTGCTGATGCTATCGTTGCTAAAACGACCGCTGCTGTGTCTGCTACTCTCTCAACTACTCTTTTGCCTGCTCTACCAACTTTTTACTGCTCTACTGCTATTCAATCTTCTAATTCTGTTACTCTATCAATTAATTGTATGACTGCTGAGTCTAAAAATGCTTCGTGCTCTTCGCTTGCTGAGTTACAACCTACAGATGACATATAGTGGTGCTGCAGGTTCTCACTCTGCTGTTGCTTCTTCATTGATGATCTGTTGGTCGCTGATAATGAGCAATTGCAGGTTATCTAGCTACCTAATCGATGAGTCAAACGCACTTTCAAACTCTCTATCATATTTCAAATTCATACTTGAAATCAGTTAGTGAGATTAAACACCCCAAAGCGAACCCCAGCATTGACTATAAATTACCAGTTGCGAAAGAAATAGTGATTTTCATGATGTCTACTCTGCTTTCGTATATTCAAAATTGAATTATGCAGCATTTATTTGGAGATCCTAAGACAAACTCTTGTAAATCTTTTTGAATCCATGCAGAGAAGTTTTATTCATTTTGTTCTTCGTTCTCTAAGCTTTACAGAACCGAAACCATCGTATTTTTCTAGATCGTAACTAATAAATCTACTAACCCTCATTCCCCGAAGAGAATATCTTTCAATTACCGGAATGTGGCTTGTCTGGATTTTTTAATATTGTCTGAATTATGTACGGTATGGCTTTAGAAAGTCGAGATTATGGAGCTAAGTTTGTATAGGACATAATGCCAGGGAGAGATGTATAAGCAATGTTGGAAGTAGCAGAGAGAGAGAGAAGTGTATCGCGTCTTTTTGCAGCTCTGTTTGAAATTTTACTCGATGCGCTTGTTGAGACGAAAGATAATTTCCCTTACTATAGAGATAATATAGATCTTATTCAGAAGTTTTGAAAATTCCGTCATAACGGCATGCAACCCCCTTTACGTCCACTATTGTATTTTCATTTCGCATGTAAAACTTTCAAGTTGTAGACTGGTCCGATATTTTTTCATTAAGTGATTATTTGACGCGCTTGACTTAACACTGGTCACTTAATTTCACATAAATTGAAGTCATCTCTCAGAACATGAATATTGGCTATATTTCCCTAGAATACAATTCAAAACAAAATCTGTATTCACTCTTCGAAAGTGGAAGGTCGATACGCACCTTGCCCTATCGATTGGCGTCTAGAAATATCGCTATTAACATCGCTGCCTTCAAATCTGATCGGAATCCAAATGCTAATATTTTAAATTTCAAATATTGAAAGCTAAACACTGCTTTTGAGTTCAATACTAATGTAGTTATGTAGAGAAAAAATTGAAAAATCAACAAACATACAAAGATAATTTGTAAAAGAATTAATTTTTCAAAAAAAAAAAACATAAATATGAAAACCCGCGAGCATACCACAGGTGTAAGAATTATATTTAAAAACCAAAGAAAATAACAATAAATGAGAAAGATTTTGAAATGAAAAAAATGCATTTCCTTTCAATACAAAAACCAGTTAGCAGACATAATTCTCAACTCAAGAATTTTTTCCCTCAGCTTAAAGCTGTAAGCGATTCTCTTTATTTTTAGCTAAACATGTTTTAACGTTAATTGTTTATAACAATTAGACGCTAACATTTAACGACGACGATGAATACTTGCATTCAAGTTTCGTTTACACGACAAAACAGTAAAATTATTGAAGCCGATGCGGCGTTTAGGTGAATTTATGAAAATATTATTAATTGGCAAGTATTTGATGATATTTAAAATAAAGAAATTAAAATTTTAATTAATAAAATAAAAATACTAAGTTTGGATATATTTTCGTTACACAACTAGCTATACCTTTGTTGCGGCTAGTCGATGCCTGTCATGATAGACAAGATTGTTATACACCGCAGAACTTTAAGGGCTACTATTATACAGCTGAAGAAATGGAAACACTTACGGAGAGTCAAAAAAGTCGATGCGCCGGTTCTTGCAGAGATAAAAATGTAACACTTACTTGTTGCACATTTCGCACGTGGCCGGAGAAATATCGCCTACTTTATCAATGTGAGTAAATAAATAACATTTCGGGAGATTTTAATTAGCACTCACAAAAAATCTATTGTAAAAAAATTATTTTTGTGCTGTTATTTTCGAAATTTTGGCGGTGTGTGAAACTGTAATGAATTTAGTATTCGGAATTTGCGATTGGGAAAACTGTGAGCTGACTCATCAAGTCACATAAAATAAATGAGGAAAAAAACTCTCTTAGAGAGAGTATTTCCAATTAATAATAATGATAATTAATAATGTGATGCGATGTCACGTCATATGATGTCATATCATTTGATATCACTATACATACAGCCATGGCCAAAAGCATGCAAGCATTGCATTCTACAGCAATGGGAATAATAATAATTACCACCACCACTGTTATATTAATTACTAGAATGCTACGAATATGTGATATTTTCTGTTACGATCTGTTGAAGTGCGCTGTATGTCGCTGTTCGCGGCTTCGTTGCTATAGCCGAGTGTTTAGCTGTTATGACTATCGTGCTTGAGTCGCAGCTTGAATATAGCTGCATGGAATTTTTTTTTTAGTTGAATAATTGAGAGCTCGTGGTACATCGCCGTGTTCAAACTAACAGTTGATAATATGGGAAAAGATGAAAGATGAACAAGTAAAAAATGTAAACTAGTTGGATTCTATGTAGCAAATAGTATTTTCTCTGCAGGGTGTTTCTTGTTTCACTGATCACGTGATGTAATATAATAATATTACGACTCCATTTGGTTTAACACCAAAGCATTGAAGTGAGCTTGCCTGTAAAAGATAACATTAGCGAAAAAGCGATGAATGGCAAAGGAATGACTTTCCTGGATTAATCGCTGGTAATTTGAAGCGTGAGATTCTGAGTGTTTGTTTGACCTCGACCGCAACGGCGATAACATCACTTGGTGGCTCACATGATGTGATCTGATAACTGTCATGTGGCATTTTCGGTTAAAAATTATTAAAAAGAGTTTTTTAGAATTCACACGCCCCACGTTTACACGAAATAAACACTTTATTTCGCCCACTGTAAAACTACAATGAAGTTCTAGAAAAGATTTTTTAAATAATTAAAGGGTGATTCATTTCGAATCACTTTAATAGGGAATTATTCGGAAGAACATTCTTTGGCATTTGTCTTAAATGGTCCATCTGTTGAGTTCAATTTTCGATGAATCATTCGAGCATTTTCGACTGGTAACTGGCGAATGACACGCGTGATGTTTTCTTCCAAGGACTGAATTGAAGCGGGATTGTCCGCATAAACTTTAGACTTTACATATCCCCACACGAAAAAGTCGATCGGTGTGATATCACTCGATCTTGTTGGCCAAAACGTGAAATTTTCCGCTCGCCGATGTGTTCTCTCAATAAATCCATTGATTGATGCGATATGTGGGAAGTTGTGCCGTCTTTTTGAAACCAAATGTCGCGGAGATCACGAGCTTCAATTTCAGGCATCAAATAGTCGGTTATTACGGCGCGATAACGGTCACCATTGATGATTATGTTCTCACCGGCATCATTTTTGAAGAAACGATGATTCCACCAAACCCCAAACCACACTAAATCGTTTTTTTTTTTCTGAATGAAATGGCAGCTCTTGAATCTCTTCAGGTTGCTCTTCGTCTGGAATGCGGCAATTCTGATTGTTTACATATCCGTTGAGCCAGAAATGGGCCTCATCGCTGAACAAAATTTGTCTCGAAAACGTCGGATCTTCTTGTAACTTTTCAGGAGCCCATAAAGCGAAGCGATGTCGCTTTTGTAGGTATAGCGGTTTCAGGTCTTGCACAAGCTGTATTTTGTACGCTTTCAATTTAAGATCTCGACGTAAAATGTGCCAGGTCGTTCCATATGTCAATCTAAGTTGCTGCGAACGGCGCCGAATCGACTCTCCACGATATTCTCAGCTACAGCCGCTACATTTTCTTCACTGCGTGCTGGACGTGGTCTATTCGGTCGAATATTATCAAAATGAATGCTGGGTCTCAAGATGGGTGATGGTGTTGCGAATAGTACGCTCAGTAGGTCGATTATGTTGACCATAAGTTGAGCGAAGCGCGCGAAATACATTCTTTACAGAACGTGAATTTTCCTAATAAAATTTAATGATATGTAAACGTTGTTCAGGCGTTGGCAAGTCTTTCCATGATGAAATTCCGAACATTACTGAACAAAAACAGGATGACAGCTTGACACGACTCACGCGTGATCTGTCAAAAAAGGCTATTGAAAAAACTACCTCTATTTGGATCACCCTTTATGTGCAACTAATTTTATTTTTATTCTTCGAAATCTCTTTCTATATAATATTTGTAAACCCAGCATGTCTAGAGGCCCACCGGCCTTACGGTTTAGTTACATTCGGTGTGGTAGCAAGGCCTAACGAATTTCCTTTTATGGTAAGTTAAATAAAAAAATTTAAAAACTATATTTAAAATTAATAATAATATTTTCTTCCCTTAGGCTGCTCTAGGTTGGAGAGTCAGAAACGAGGATGGCACAGAGAGTATAGCCTATAATTGTGGTGGCACTTTGATCGAAGGCAGATATTTGTTAACAGCGGCCCATTGTTTCTATTACTCAAGGTTGACTGCACTGAATTGTTATGAAAATGAAACAAATATTAATAAAAATTGTTAATTTTTTCATGCTAAGCGATCCGCCCGTTGTGGTACGTCCCGGTGGTTATGATTTAAATAGCACATCTGTGACGGATTATGAAATTGATGAGATAATCGAGCATCCAAAATATGAATATCCAAGCTTATACAATGATATTGCGATAGTGCGCATGGTGAAAGGTTATTTGTAAGTCTCATAACAGTTATAGAGAAGTTAAAAATTTAATAACTAACACTTCAATTGGGAGTAGGAACTCATTTTGCGCCTAAAACTATGCACTAAAATCGTATTTGCAGCGCTCAACAAAGAAAAATACAAAATTAAAAAAAAAACATTTGATAGAGTATAATAACTATAGGCACAGTATTTCTTTAAAAAAAAAACTTTGAACCTGACACTATGATATTTATAAGAATTGCGCTAATAAGCATTCTTCATTTTAATAGTAGCCTCACCCCGATTGTTGGCAGAGCTTGCGTCTGGTATGGGGCAGTGGAGGAGCAACAAGTTACAGCGATTGGCTATGGAGATACACAATTTGGTGAGAATTCGAAAAAACTTAACTGAACTTAACTTTTTAATATTGAACAAATTTTTTAGTTATTCTTTTTAAGATATTTTATCAAAAATTGTAATTTATATATTTTTTTTTTTGAAGCCGGCACTTCTTCGCCGCTCCTAATGAAAACTAGTTTGTCTACAATTTCGAATGAAGAATGCAATGAACATTATGAAGAAGATGATGTTTTGAGCACTGGCGTAGTTTCTACACAATTATGTGCGAAAGATTATGAGAAGCTGCGCGATACTTGTCAGGTTTGTGAATTTAAAATGGAAATATGCCTTATTAAAATAATAATAATAATAAAAATAACAATTTAAACTAGTCAGCGCTGCTTAAATCACAGCAAATATTGTGTTCATACAGACTCCTAATTGCCACTCAATTTAGATTTACATATTTAATAAATTGAAAAAAGTGAAAAAAACTGCTTAGGCTTATGAGCCATAATATAATATATATAAATAACAGGTTAATTGGAAAGTGCCCGGCCTGACACATAGATATAAGTTAGCCCAAACCTTCGAAAGACGCGTGTATAAATTTGACGGCTGTCAGATCATTGCTTTTTGAATTATATCATTTTGAGTGAAGCTACTTTTGTTATTGTGAAAAAAATGGATAAAAAGAATTTCGAGTTTTGGTAAAATATTGCTTTTTGAAATGAAAATATACAGTTAAAAAAAACTTGGCTTGATGACGAGTTTCCGGACACTGCTCCAGAAAAATCAACCATCAAAAATTGGTATGGCAAATTAAGACGTGGTGAAATGAGCACAGAAGACAGTGAACGCAGTGGGCACCCAAAGGAGGTTGTTACCAATGAAAACATAAAAAATATCCACAAAATCATTTTGAATGTTCGTAAATTGAAACTGAATGAAATAGTAGGCACTCGTAAAGATATCAACTGAACGTTGTTTACATCATATAATTCACGAATATTTGGGTATAAGAAAGCCCTGGGCAAAGTGAGTGCCGCGCGACCTCACTTTTGACCAAAAACAACGACGATTTGATGATTCGGAGCAGTGTTTGGAGATATTCAAGCTTAATAAACCCGAGTTTTTGCATCGCTATGTGATAATGGATGAAATATGGTTCAATCATTTCATTCCGAAGTCCAATCGACAGTTGTCCTCACACGAAGAGCCCGCTCCAAAGCGTAAAAAAAACATAACAGTCAGCTGGCAGATTACGGCATCTGTATTTTGAGATGCGCATAGAATAATTTTTATTGACAACCTCAAAAAAGGAAGGACAACATCAACAGCGACTACTACATAGCATTATTGGACCGTGTGAAGGACGACATAACCTAAAAACGACCATACTTTAAGAAAAAGAAAGTGTAGTTTCACCAAAGCATTGCACCGTGTCACAAGTCTGTGAAATCGATGGCAAAAATCCGCGCATTGGGTTTCGAATTGCTTCCGAAATCACCGTATTCTCCAGATCTGGACCCCAGCGACTATTTGCTTTTCTCAGATCTCAACAGAAAGCTCGCTAGGAAGAAATTTTTATCGCCAAAACTGAAGCCTATTTTCAAGCAAAGGACAAATCGTACTACCAAAATAGTATTGAAAAGTTGGAGGGTCGCTATTATCAGTGTATCACCCTTGAAGGGAGCAGTGTTGAATAAAAAAAACAGAATTTTGTCAAAAAAATGTATTTTACTATGGTAAGCCGGGGACTTTGCAATTAACCAGTTATAATTATAACGATCAAATAGAGGAAAAAGACTAACGCTCAAAGATATTAAAATATGTTTACTCGCAGTATAGCATATTTGTTATCAGATTAAAAATACTAATTATTCTACTTTGTCACAAAATATATGTAATGTAATGTAATTTCATAAACTTAATTGAGCGTGTGTGAACACAATTTAAGAATTTATTCATTATCCCGGCTAAGCGTTAATTTAAATTGATTAATATTGTGATTTTACTCTTTAATACTCTAGGGTGACTCTGGTGGTCCATTAATTATGTATGATGATATACCCGGCTACGAAAGGATGGCCTATGTAGTGGGCATAACATCATTCGGAATTGGCTGTGGTACTGGCACACCGGGAATTTATACGCGTATTTCTGAATATTATGACTGGATTGAGGAAGCAATTTATAAATAAATGAAGTAAATGAAAAAATTTCAATAAAAATTATAGAACCCAAAAAAATATTTTAGAATTCAAACAAAGAAAAATCTCTATCAAATTAAACAATCAAGTAGTTATCCAGTCAGAATCGTAACTGAGTTACACTGAGAGTAATTAGGCATATAATCAATTGTAAGCATAAAAATTATTTTCTACTCAATTCTTAATCGCAAGGCCTGAATCGAAGCGAGATTGTCCCCATAGACATTAGGCTTTCCATATCCTCACAGAAAAAAGTCGACAGGCTCAAAACTTGAAATTATCTGCTCACCGAAGTGTTCTCTCATTAAATCAATTGTTTGATGCGATGTGTGGGAAGTGGCGCCGTCTTGCTGAAACCAAATATCGCGGAGATCACGACCTTCAATTTAGGGCATCAAATGGTCGGTTATCATAACGCGGTAACGGTCGCCATTGACGGTTACATTCTAACCGGCGTCATTTTTGAAGAAATTTGGACCAATGATTCCAAAACCAATGATTGGGCCAAACCTTTGTTTTTCAGGACGAAATGGCAGCGCCCGAATCGTCGTAATCACTTGAAAAGTGTATTAAAAACTTTCAAATTTTAGATCATCGTGATTTGGGTAATATATTCATAACAAATGGTATGGTAGCGCCACGAAATGAATTTCCATTAAGGGTATGTGTGCATACGAGTCGCAAGTGCTTACAAATTAACCCCAAAAACAATATTTTCGAAGACAAATATTGAAATTAAAATTTTTTTTTAAACAAAACTTTTTCGTCTAAGGAAAAAACATTGCTAAAATTAAAGCGAAATAATAAAATTAACTGAAAAAACTTTGTTAGAGATAAGAAAAAATAATAAAAATTTCAAAAACAATTTAAAATATTTAAAAAAAAAAATATGGCGGAATTTTTTGGTGAAATTTAAGTTCGAAAATAAGAAACAATAAAAAACTTTAAAATCGATATTAATATTTTTCAAAAATGTTCAACTATGCAAATAAATTCAACAAATACACGTTCGAAAATATATGAAACTCGAAAGAATATGAAAAAAGATTTATGGAAAAATTGTAGAATTTTCGATATGTTCGAAAAGATTTCAGTTCGAAAAATATTTAAATTCGTAATTATAATCAAGAAAAACTAAGTGCAAAAAATTTTAAATCGAAGATGTACAAAAAAAAATTTTTCTCCAAAATATTTAAATGCGAGAAATTGATCGCGAAAACCCAAGCTACAAAGAACTGAATAACCAAAAAGAGAAAAGAAATAAATCACTTTTAAATATATGTTCAAAAATGGTCAATTTTGAATGTATTGAAATTTGAAAAAGTGATAATAATCAACAACTCAAGTTTTTTAAAATCGAAAAAAAGTTTAGTTGGAAATGCAAACGCAAAGACTACAAAATAATTATTTTCGAAAGTGTTGGAATTTGAAAATAAAAATCGAGATACACCGAGATATATTTAAAACTAATATTTAAATAACGAAAGAGGTTACAAAAAATTAGATAAAATGTGTATGTTCGAAAGAAAATTTAGTTAGAAATCCAAAGATAAAGACCAAAAAAAATTTTGCTCGAAAATGTTGGAATTTCAAAATAATAATCGAGACCAAGATATATTGAAAATTAATATTTATAAATCGAAAGAGGCCACAAAAATACAGATAAAAAATTTTTGTTCGAAAAAATTTTATGCGAAAATAAAAATGCGGAATACAAAGAATTTTGTTCGAAATCGTAAAAATTCAAAAATATAGATCGAGAAAGACGGAGTTGAAAAAGTATTTTAAAATGGAAAGAGAGCGAAATTTCAGTTTAAAAAAATGGGTTTGAAAAAAGTTTAAATATCGAAAACAAAAATCAAGTTTGAAAACATATGAAAATCGAAAAAATTTATTCTAAGATATATATTTTTCCCACAGGCTGCCATTGGTTGGCGAGCATTATTTGGCAGCAACGCAATCAGCTACAGATGTGGCGGCGCTTTGATCTCAAATAGGCATTTACTAACAGCTGCACATTGTCTCTATCATTCCAGGTAAGACTTTGAGCTCAGAAGTCAATTAATGTTAATAATATTAATAATATTTGTAATAAAAATTATTGTAATATTCTCCATATTTCAGTGAAAAACCAATTGCCATACGACCAGGCGGTTATCATCTCGATGACAGCGAAGCCAAGGATATTGAAATCGAAAGAATCTACGAACATCCAGGGTATAATCATCCGAATGCATACAACGATATTGCCATAATACTGCTGAAGGAGCCATATAAGTAAGTAAAATGTTTTTAATTTTAGCTAATTTTAAGAATTTTAAAATTCTAAAAAGATGTTCCATAATAATAAAAAAATGAGATAAAAAATTCTTTTAATAATTTCAAGTCCTGGTCGTGTGTGGAATGCTGGTCCAACTTGTATTTGGGCGCAACCTCTGTATCGGACAAATGTTACTGCGATCTGTTATGGGAATACGAAATTTGGTGAGTGTGTAATGTATTAGTAAAGACAGAAAAATAAAAATGAATTTACTTATAATGATTTTAAAAAATTTGGATATATTAAAAAAAATTTTAGAAGAAATTTAAATTAAATTAAAATGTAATGAAAATTAATGTTTATCTCATAACACTCACTGGTTTTCCTTCTACGCAGCTGGCTTGTCATCATCCAAATTAATGAAGGCCGAATTCAACATTCTACCAAATCAAGAGTGTGCACAATATTATGAGCCAGATCGTATTATATACTCACAATTATGTGCTAATGATCCAGTGAGAAAGAGTGACACCTGTCAGGTGGGGCGATCATAATGTACCGTGATCTTGGTAGATTCTATTATGAGATTCCCTACATTGTTGGTATAACATCGTACGGCATTGGCTGTGGCACGGGAACGCCGGGAGTTTATACACGTGTCGCCAGCTATATATGTAGATTGGATTGAGAAAATTGTCTTCTAATCAGTCTTCTAATTAGTCTTTTAATGCATAAAGTACTCATATATATGAATAAAAATTAAGATTTCCAATATTCTTACATATTTTGCTATAAAGACAAATAAATATAAATATTAAAGAATAAAAATTATTCGCGATTGTTGTGCCAAAATGTAGGCAACGTTTTTGTCGTTCAACAAAAAATCATTGCATTAGCAAAAATACGTTGCCTACATTTAGGAGCATTTCATTTCTCAAGTATTACAGTTGTTTCATTAAATAAAACTTTTTTTTGATTATTTCTAGTCACAATAGGAATTCCAACAGACCTTCTCACCCTAACCTTTGGCATAGTAGGCGAAGCTTTGCTTTATAACATTAAAACTTTTAGTTTTTACTTTATTTATTTTTGTTTTAATAACATATATTATATTTAATACATTTTCCTTTATATATTTTTTCATTTTATTTAATCTCATTTTTTTAATTAATTAAATTTTATTTTATTTTTTTTTTTTGTATTGTATTTTATTTTATTTTATTTTATTTTTATGAAATACTTAAATGAAATTCTTTTTAATTTTAATTTATATTATCTATTTTAATAAATAAAAATTATTCGCAATTGTTGTGCCCAAATGTAGGCAACGTATTAGTCATAAAACAAAAAATCATTGCATTACCAAAAATGCGTTGCCTACATTGAGGAGCATTTTCAAATTATTCAGAATGTATGGAAGCTTTAATGATTTAAAAGCTAAATAATGTTTTGCTAGATGAAGAATATTTTGTGAAATCTTTTTTTTTTTTTTGCCCGAAAATTCGCTTTTGACTTTTTTTCGAATGAGGTTGAAGTATACATATGTACAACTTTTATGTATTTATGTACGTGCAAAAGCACTAATTTTCCGCCAACAGCCTACTCACTGAAATTCTTGGAAAGTATATTCACTTTGTGCATTGACTCAGAACAAGTTTAGTCGTCCTCGCGATCAGTTGCCAGTTGCTAGTACTTACACAACATGAAGTTAATCAGTTTTACTAAGTTTATTTTCATTTTAGCTGTATATTTTATGAACATAGGTAAGAGTAAAATTATTTCTTTTTTTATTACTGAACTGCTTTGTCAATAATTATTATTATATTATATTATTTTATATATAGTAATCAGCTGCTATCAATATCAATCCTGTCTAACACCACACAACCGGTTTGGTCGCTATGTAACCACAGCCGCATATCTAAATATGACCATGGAGTTACAGAAAATATGTGCAGGCGTATGTAATTACAATAAAACAACAGAATATATATGTTGTGCCCATGAGGACAAGCCATCGGAGAAGAGAATATCGCAAATTCGTAAGTACAAAAAATACTCATAAAAATATGCATATTTATGTATATACGTGCATATATTGTATTAAAAAGATATCCTGTGTGTTAATTAATTAATTAATTTTTTTTACTTTCACCACTATTTTATACAGAATGTGAGGCGGATCACAGCCGATATGACTTTATAATTCATGGCACTCAAGCGAAACGAAATGAATTTCCATTTATGGTAAGAAAAGTCTTCCAAAATACACTTTATTTGTTTAAAATTTAATTTTTATTTTTAAATAAATAAAAATATTTTTATTTTGTTTAAATATTGTTTTTTTTTTATTTTTTATTTTTTATTTTTAGTTATTTTTTTTTGTTTTTTTTTTTGTTCAAATAATAAATATTATTTTTTTAAGGCTGCTATCGGCTGGCGTGCTTTATTCGGCAGCAATACGATCTCCTACAAATGTGGTGGCGCTTTGATCAGTCGGAAATATGTGTTAACGGCAGCGCATTGCCTCTATCATTCCAAGTAAGTAACAGACATTAATACGAATTCAATATAAAAAATTTAACTTTTTATTAATAATTTTTTTTTTTTGATTATGTTACCTCTTTATGATCACAATTGTATGTTATACTATACTTATACTTATATAAAATTTTAGTGAACCACCAATTGTAGTACGTCCCGGCGGTTTCGATTTGGATGATAAGGATGCCGAGGATATTGAAATCGATCAAATTTACGAACATCCAGGCTATAAATATCCGAGTGTTTACAATGATATAGCAATTTTACGTTTGAAGGAGGAATATTAGTATGTTTATTAGATTCATACCTTTGGCATAGTAGTCGAAGTTTGGCTTTTATAACATTACTTAATTTTTTTCTTAAATTATTTAATTTTAATTTTATCTTATTTTATTTTTTAATATCTTCTTAATTAAATTCTATTTAATTATATCTTCCTTTTTTTATTGTTTCATTTTTTTTATCTCATATTTTTTTTGCTACATTTTACTTATTAAAATATAAAATTTTATTTTTATTTTATTTCGTATTTTTTTAGGTTATTTATTTTATTTTTTCTCTTTTATTTCAGTTTTTCTTAATTTTTTTTTTTGTTATATTCAATTTTTATAATTATTGTGTTTTTTTATTTTTTATTATTTTTTTCTTTATTCTTTCAAATAATGTTTTATTAAATTTAAGGTCATTTTATATTATTTTATTTTATTTAAATTCATTTTGTTTTTATTTTTTCATTTCGTTTTATTTATTTTTTTATTTAATTTTGTTTTATGTTGTTTTATTCTATTTAATTTTTTTCATTTAATATATTTTATTTTATTTTATTTGAATTTAAATTTCTTTTTTATCTAAATTTTTTTTTAATAAATTTAATTTTTTTATTCCTTTTTTTATATTTTATATTTAAATTTATTTTATATTATTTTATTTTATTTTTTTATTTTCTTTTATTTAAAATTTATTTTATTTTTATTTTTTTTTATAGCGTTGTATTGCATTATATTTTATTTTCTTTTATTCTGTTTTATTTTATTTTTTTTTTTAATTCTTAAATGTAATTTTATTAATTTTTTTTTTCAATTTATTATATTTTAATTTATTTTGTTTTATTTTTTTTTTTTTTTTCATTTTATTATTTTTTTTTATAGCGTTGTATTGTTACATATTTTACTTTGTTTTATTCTATTTTCTTTATTTTTTTTCTTTCATATTTATTAATTTTTTAATATTTTTTTTTATTCTATTATATTTAAAATTATTTAATTTTTTTGTTTAAATTTGTTTATTTTCATTTCATGTTCTTATTTTATTTCATTTTTATATAATTTTTTATATTTATTTTATTTTTTTATGTTATTTTATTTTAATTTATTCAATTTTTATTTAACTTTTTTATTTTCAGCGCCAAAAGCGTTGACAACACTGCTCCGGCATGTCCTTGGGCCCTACCATTGCATACAGCAAATGTTACCGCTATTGGTTATGGAAACACGCAGTTTGGTGAGGATAATACACATTATTTTATCATTATTTAAAACGTCTTGCCAGTGAAATTCTACTCATACCACAATTGAGTTTGCTTAATCATTTTGTTTTAGAAAATTTTTATTTGCAAATTTTCCCACAATCTAAGATGTTGCCGAATTAAACTCAGAGTAGCCATTTTAAAGCTTACTTATTTTACAATATTCAGCTGGCTTATCATCGTCCACTTTAATGAAGACTAACCTTAAAATCGTACCCAATCAAGAATGTACTCAACATTACGAAACGGATGTACTTACTTACTCGCAACTGTGTGCCAGCGATCCAGTGAGATTAAGTGATACTTGTCAGGTGAGAAAATTGTAAAAAGAAAAAAAAGGAGAAAAGATTGAACAATTATTTAGGTGGTAAAGTTTTTCTTTTTCATTAGCAATTTCTTTCAAAAAAAAATATTTTTTTTTAGGGCGATTCTGGTGGTCCCATTATATTGTATAGAAATCTCAGTGAATATCACTACGAAGTGCCATATGTAGTTGGTATAACCTCATTTGGCATTGGATGTGGTACAGCAACTCCGGGTGTTTACACACGTGTCGCTAGCTATATTGATTGGATAGAGAAAATTGTGTATTTTTAATGTGTTGAATTAGTAAGACGGTAAAATAAATGTAATTTAGAGAGCAAAATAAAATAAGAAAAAACTTTACAACCTTAACTGGGCATCATTCAAAAAACCAGGTGGTGTTTGGCAATCGAGATTGTAAAGCCTAAATGTAGGCAACGTTTTTATATTGATACAAATGATTGAGGAAATCTATTGCCAAGGTTTGCTTGAATGAAGTGTTTTTAAAATATAAATAATTAAATTAAAGCACTACTTCCACGAAAACATTACTGTTACAACATATATTAATAAAAATTATATAAAATAAAATATTCACTTTTTACCATTTACTTCATTCAACGCTTGCATAACTTTCCGCGCGTCAACTTTCCTTTACAATTATTTAGCATTTTTATTTGGCTGTTAAAGGTTCGTTAAATTTGAAATTTCCGCATAAAATGACGACACGTTTTATGGTTTTATACAGCCAGTACCAAATTGCTTGTAAATATATAGTGTGATGTCACCGCGAAAACTGCTTGGGGCACAGATGCATCCTCCATATATGTAATAGTTCCAAATACCTAATGTTCGATGGTGTAACAAAGGTCAAATGTTATTACAAAACCTTGTGACGTCTGCGCGTTTGCACAACTAGTATGTCACCGTATGACATCCAAATATATGTACATACATATGTACATAATCGTATAAACAAGTACATTCCGAATACACTTAGCGGTATGTGTTGATGGCAGTATAATTTTTACCCGAGGCGATAATCACAACTGAATTATTAAAATAACCAAAAGTTTAATAGATAAAAAAAAAGTGCCACAATAACTAATCAATAAATATGTATTGGTTCGGAGGAAAAATATATATCAGCTGTACCTTTACAGCAGCCAGATTTGCGTTTCACTTCTGATAAGGTGCATTATGGCGCCGCCGCCTCCGATGCCGCTATAGGTTAACGCTGAACAAAAACACACACTTTCGCTGTTAGTCTTGCTATTGTTGTTGTTGTTGTTGGTGGTGGTGGTGCAGGCTATATCATACCGTTGAATTAACATAATCGTGATACTATAGGCACGGCGCGTCTATAAAGTAAAATAATTTCAAATTGAAAGCGAAAATCACATATGAGCACACTAGTAGACATACACACACATATATATACATATGCCACACACATATGGCCATACATTTGTGGGCTTGGGCAGGAGTAGCTGCATAGAAAGCCGACTCTTGCGCCTGCGTCATCACCTAATGCCATTTTTGCTTACACATAAGCGCATACATGTATGTATGTGCAAATGTATGGCAGTTATGCTTCGTGTCTACGGATGAATGAACAAATAAATAGCAAATTTTGCTAGCCTTAGGGCATGAATACATATGCATGAATTTTCTTTAACTAAATTCAAACGCCTTCAAACATTTTCTCGTGCACCAAAATTTGTTTAGCCGATTTTTTTTCATACGAACTGCTTCTTTCATTCTTTCAATATTTACTTGATCTGCTTTCTTTTTTTTTTTTTTTGTTGCCTTGCAGTAATTGAAAATGCATTGTTTTGATTTTTATAAAATTTTTTTGTTTTTGTATATATTTTTTATATTCTAAATAAATAAGAAATTATATTAGTTTAGTTTATCATTTCTCATTTGTTTTATGTATATTTATTGCCGCCGCTAAGCTTAAGAGTGTGTATGTAGTAGTTGGTTGCTGCTTTCATTACTTATTTGACCAGCCTATTGTTGGATTATAATTTAAGTCTCAAGTAGAGCGTGTTAGGTTATACCCAAGTAGCTTTTATTTGATAAAAAGTATGGTGCTTGAGGAAAGTTAAGTGAAATGGAACAGAAATCAATAGCAAAATTTTAATTTTAATACACAATTACAGTCAATGGGTTTACAAACTGTAGCGTTTTCGCTATTAAGGGGTTAGGCCACTCTAGAATTTTCGAAAAATGGATTTTTCTTTCTTTAAAATGATACATAATGGTCTCAAAAACGTTATGCCGAAATATTATGACAGAGTAAAATTTCTAAATACCCCATTTTCGTTCTCTAGTTGAGACGTCTGTTTCAGTCAGTAAGGCATAATCAAAACTTTAAACGCGTTTATCTCAAAACTGCTTTTTTCAAGTTGGCCGCAAACATAACTTAAGCAATTTACGAACCGATTCACTTGAAATTTTGACAACATCTTCAGAAATGTATTATCTACAAGAGTACGTAAGATTTTTTTTATCTTGCATAGTTTTTTTTTTTTTTATTAACAAATTTTGAACAATTTTTTGGGCCAAATTTTTACGTTTTCCTTTAGACCCGCCATTTTGTCAAAAATGCATATATTGAAAAAATTCTACGTACTTCTGCTATTGCTATTTACAAGCGGGAACCGTTCAACAACTTATTAAAATGAAAAAATTACAGGAGCTTTGTGTCCGGCCGTGGTTCCCGAAAAAATGGAGACATCCTAGGGAGAACGCTGTATAGCCGTAATTTTTAAATTAATTTTTCCTAAAAAATAGTTAAAAAGCAGTTAATTATATGTATAATAAATGCCTTTTATCAAAAGTCAAATTTATTTAATAGTTTTGCCGAAAGAAAAATCTCAAAAAAGGCCAATTTTGTGACCCTCTAGAATGGACTAAACCATTAAAACAAGAAATACTAAGGTCTAGCTGATTTTAAGCTAGTAACTCTCAAAAAAAATATTTCTTCAAATTATTTTGGCTTTCGCTTCTAATTCCGCTTAATATTGAGTGATACATTACTGCAACAAGCTAAATTAATTGAAATTAATTCAATATGATAACTACTTGAGCACATGCCTTTCAGTTGATTTAATAATTATGAACGTAATATTACGATAAAAATTTAATAAATGTCAATCATTATAAAATTTTTGCTCTGGTCTTAAATACCTTCTTTGAACAATAACTCAATTTTTTTGTTTTTTGTTAACTTTCTGCACTAAATAAATTTAAAACAAAATTAAGGGTAGCATTGCATAGCAGGCGTATTTATAATGAGCAAACAGGATTTTTGTTTTTTTAATAATAAACATTTTTATAACATAATCGATCGTTAATACCTATTACCAGTAAAATATATATAAAAGTCATTAATAAAATATTTAGCATTGTATTTAGGGTTGTAATTAACAAATCTTTATCGGCTATAGTTTTTCAATTGATTTTATTTTTGCACAATTTAAAAATTTCGGCCTAATTTTGCATGTTTATATTTAATTTTTTTCTTTTTATTTATTTATTTGGTTTAAGATTTTGTATATGTATATATTGTATATATGTGTAGTTATTTCTGATATTTCTCTAGCTGTCATTGGTTGTCGAATACATATAGTTATTAACAAACATAATTTCATCTCTTTCGCTTAGCAAATTGCAACATATCATCATAGCATATTGTGTACAACATAAAATGTATAAAATTTAGTTTTTTAGTAATAATTTCATACATAAGCATGTAGTTTCGTATATATAAAAATAATTGCGTTATATTTATATTTATTGATTTAAAAAAAAATTACAAAAAAAAAATTACAACGATTAAAATATTTAAACAATTACAATTTCTATTGCATTGGAAATTAGCAACAAAAAAATATTTAGCAATAATTTACAAGTTTTCTGTTTTCATCATTCCATACAGTTTAATTATTTCTTAGCTTCAGATAGTTCCATGTATGTGTGTAGTAGTAGTGGTTCTATTAAAATTTCTATTTATTTATTGATCTGCTGCTTGTGCAACATTCCGGTGATGAGCGCGTGACTAAGCATGATCTCTTTTTGTTTTTTTTTTTTCAATATTTGCTACTTTGAAAATTATATAAAAAACATTTCTTAAATCGTTTTGCTTTCAAAAATGCGGCGCAAAGAAGTTTAATTATTTTTCTATTTTACACACTTACGGCGCGCTCATCGCGTTGGTTGCCTACTTTCTTATTTTCCTATATTTTTAAATTTTTTCGTTCTTTCTCGCGCACTCTATTTCTCTCTATTTAACATGTTCAATAGCAACCAGCTGTTCCAACATTTATTACAATTATAATACTTATATTAAATTTATACTCTTTTTAATTATACTTTTTTGTTTGTTTATGCGTAAATGTGTATATATAAAAAAAAGAACTCTTTATTCCTCCAACTGAGTAGCGCTCGCTCGTTCTAAAACCCGCCCAATATAAATTTTCGCATATTCTTAATAAAAAAAATTAGTTTACGATAAGAATGGATTCGACGACGATGCTGCTTCCGGATTCATCCAAGGCATATTATTGTTGTTCTGAAATAGAGATGTTGGTTGGTATATTACATATATTTCCAATAAAAAAAATGCACAAACTATTTGTATGAAAAAAAAAAATTATAAAAAAAATTAATAAAAACCAAAAAAATTTCCAAATTTCATACACAAAGTTAAAAGTTTTAAATAAATATTATACAATTGCATTTGTATTTGTATTTCTGATAATTTGCGCTACATAAATGTATATAAATACAATAAAAGAGCTACAAATAAACGCAAGTAAATATACAGGTTTAGTAGAGCGCCGCAAGAGCCATGCAAAATGTTGGTTATTTCTATTTTGTTGTCAACTGTTAGTTTTGTTACTACAATTGTTTGATGTTATTTACATGCAACTCTAAGTTAGTTTACAGTTAAAAAAAAAAACTTTAGTACAGACTATAAATAAAAATAATAAAAAATATAAATAGCTCTTAGCTTTTGGTGTTAACTTTTAAACAATTTTAGTGTTTCATTTTTCAAATTCAAATATTTTATAGTTATACTATTTTTTAATATATATATGTGCTTTATGATGCTGTTTGGCGTTTTATTCAAATTGTTTAAGATTTCAAAAATCTAAAGAAACTTTATTAATATCATTTTTATTTAATATTATTTTTATTTTTATTGCATATTGCATAGAATTTTTATAAATATAGATATTGCCATTATATAGGCATTCCTGACATTTTCCTCTATGATTTTCCATATTTTTAAATTGTTTTCCATGAAAATATTTTTTTATATTAATATGCACTTTACATCATTTTATAGATATTTAGTATAACCTTTTTCACAGCTATTTATATATTTATATTTTTTTTTTTTTTTTTTTTTGTAATCTGTACTCTGGGTGTGGCATGCTATTATTACATTTTTTTTTTTTTTTTGAAAGCATTTATTAAATTTTACCCATTTGTTTCTTATTTAAGCGTCCAAGCCTCCATTGATGGCTATAAGATATAAAATTTTGATATATTATGTGACAAAAATATGTATGTATGCATGTTATTGAGCAATATTTTCATCAAAAAAAATGCAAACAGTAAAAAGGAGTAGAGAAGAATAAGGAATTGGAGTATAGGTGGAGATACAGTAGCTCATTAATAAGTAAATTATTATAGTAGATAGTAAAATGTTTTTTCAAGTTCCAAAAAGTCAACGTTTTCGAAGTGAAAGAGCATCTTTACGTTTATATTAAAAAAAATTAGATAAATGCACTGAAATAGTCAGAAAATATTTATTTTCTTCTATATTCTTGACTACAAATCACTTACAAGGTATGAAGGAAATAATTAATGCACTAGACTTTCTTTTTTTTTGTAATGAAAAAGTAAATGTGTCCGAGCTAGAATGTAAAGCACCAAAGGCCATAGGACGATAAGTATATAGTGTAAAAGAAAGGCTCATCCATTCAGAAAACGTTATGTATGGTATGCATGTTCAAGATCTCTATTTACTACCGTTTTCGAAAAAATCAAAATTTTCTTAATATCAGGAAACAATTTTTTCTCAGAACCTTGTGAAGCGATAATCTAGATTCAGAATATATTCTGATAATAATAATAGTTTCAAGAAAAATTGTAAGAGCTATAATATCGAACACAAATATTTTCCAAAAAACACGAGGTTACGTTCAAAAATGTCGTAGTTTGAATTTTTAAGAATATCACGATTCGAACACAATACTGAAACTATTTTTTTTTCAAATTCCTTATTAATTTTTCTATAGATTTATGAGTACCGAAAATTTCAAAAACGGTATTTCTGGATGGGAAAAAAAAATTAAAAACCCTTTTTCGTACAAAAATATTTTTCATTTTTTGATTTCACCTCAGAGCTAATAAAAAAAAACACGTAGCTTATTTGAATAATGTTTTATTGAAAGCTACAACAACATTACAGACGCTCCTATAAAAGCCATTTTTTTTTTCAAAAACATTAGTTTTTATTTTTTTTTTTAGTTTATAATATTCATAAATCAATGTAAGCATGATTCAAAAATTCAATTTGCGGAAATTTGGAAAGTAACGACACTAATTTAAGGAATTTTTTGAACGGATACAGCTCTTACTCTCTTTACTAGATGCTACTATTATTATATAGAACATAACCAAAATTAAGTTCAACACTGAAATCCAAAAAAAAAAAATTTGTTTCTTGATGTTGAGAAAGTTTTGATTTTTTTTTCGAAAACTTAAAATATCGAAATATCTTGTTGGTATCAAAATTTCCTGATTTGTTGAGCCCGATGACTTACTGTCCGATTTACTATACTATGGCCTGTAACCCTTATAATCTGCGGTATAATACAATGGATTTTTTTCTTTTTTTTAGAACTTGAATTAAAAATATTACTGCAGACTGATGAAACGGAAATTTCAAGTGAAATTAGGGCAAAATTTTGAAACCGTATACTTCTTTCATAAATTATTTTCAACAAAAAATCCAAAAAAAATTTTTTTTTGCAGAACTAAGGAAACGAATAAACTTAAAATTATAGCAAAATAACAACAAAAACTCATAACTATTGTACATTTTTAACTAAACCAAGTTACAAACGAAAAAAAAAAAATTGAAATTAATATAAAAAAAAAATGTAATTTAGAAAGCATAACAAACGGCAAAATTATTTTGAATAGCAATAAACTCATTAATATATTCCTAAATAAGTTCAATTCAAGTCAATTTCAAGACGCATTAGCCAAGAGAACAACAACTTTGCATTTATAACGATTCTGTAACGCTAGCAGAGCGGTTTTTCATTACAGACACTCACTTCCAGCTTACAGTTGCCCATCAACGATGATGATGATGTGGAAAATAATGCATTATTGTTGTTGTTAGCGATATTGCTAAAGTTGTTGGTATTGTTGCTATTATAGTTGTTCAGCATAGAAGAATTGCCATCATAAAAACCGTAATTAAATAAGGATCCGCCACCACCAATGCCACCAGCACTATTTTCGAAAGCACCGTTTCCCACTGTAGAAGCGTCATAATTAAATGACATTGTTGTTGTGGGCGTTTGTATTGATATCGGCGCTATTTTAATGCCAGGCGTATCAGCTAAAGCAGCTGTTAACGCATTACTATAATTTGAAGTTAGTGGCGCTGTTGGATATTTTGCAACGTTTACGTTACGCTGAGTTGAGGTTAGATCATAAGAATAGTTCGATATTTGGCCATTATTGTTGATGCTATTCATATTGGTAAATTTGTTGTTATCATTGATAAGGTAACTATTGAAAGTGTTGTTGCTGCTACTGATAGTGTTGCTATTGCTGTTTAATGTATTGTTGTTATTCATTAAAGTATTATTGAATGTTCCAAAATCTCTTTTAGCTTCGCTGTTGAAGTCAGTAAATGATTGAAATTGATTAATAGTTGGTGCTGGTGCAAGTGGTGGCTGTAAGGTTGGCGCATTGTTGGTGATGATTGTTTTGTAGTCACCGCTATGAACATTATTCACCACTGGTTGACGCAATGTTGTTGTAGATCCACTATTAAAGAGTTCTGCATCACTTTCGCTGGCAATTTGCATATTTCTTATATTATCAACACTCTGACTGTGAATTTGTACTTGTGTTTGGAATTGATGTGGCCCATCGTGTTGGCTTCTAGTACTGTTACTATTTTTATTATTATTATTATAACTGAAGTCGTGAGTGAAGAAGTCGTTTGTTATTGAAAACGCCGTAGTGTTGAAGACATCATAATCACTTTTTGAATATTGCAAAGTTGGTTTGATATTACTGCTACTAAATTTGTTACTGTTGCTGTTGTTGACTTGTTTATTACTTAAAAAATTATTGTTAAAATCATCGTTGCTATGAATACTTGCGAAATCATCGCTATCATCGTAATCATTAAATAAGTTTCTGGTGAGCTTAGTTTTGAAAGAAAGGAAATTAATAATTGTGGCGTTGTCGTTTTTTTTTTAATTTTTTTTTTTTGCATGCGAAAGCATTATAAAAGAAAAATAAAAAAGTATAGAGATAAAAGAATTTGAAAAATTTAAATAGAATTAAATTAATTAGAAGAAATAAGTGTATAAATGAAGTTTAAATAAGACTTTTGTCAGTTCAAAATTTAATTTTTGTAGTTCAAATGCATTATAAAATATTAAATATAGTAAAAAATCAGCATATTAAGCAAAACATAAAAATGTTTCAATGGACCGGGTAAAGAAGTAGGGGAGAGTTACAAAATTTGTTATTATTCCCTCAAATACTTTAAAGACTGGTTTATGTCATTGAGCAATGCATTTTTCATAAGCCTAATAGACCATGCACCAACAGTGTTGGCCTTTATTGAATAAAATGGTACTTTCCCAATTCAGTTAAATTTTTTTTATCAGGATACCCTCTTCTATGTAATATGTATTTAGACTTGTTTGAGAGCCTAAAACCGTAAGTATTAACGTACCTGAGACGTGTTCGTGGAATTAGAGACAGGCGCCCAAGGGTCCTGATTCATAGTCATAGCGAAAGGCTGTTGCTGCTTTAGCTGATTAATGGACGGCACCTTAAAGACAAAAAATTTTAATAGAAATGCAAGATTACTACGAGCTTCCATAAGGGAAAATTTCTTAATGGTCACTATTTGAGAAGCCTATCATCAACTCATTACTTTTTGAATAACAAGTGAACTTCATTAACCGCTTGCAACTTACCGCAGGCTGTTGTTGTTGGAATAGATTTGTTTTTGGTGGTATAGCAGTATCGCTAAATGGATTATAGGCAGCGTTGCCGGCTTGTGATTGCGTTTGCACGGGTTTGATTAGATTATCCAAGTTAACTAATGACGAATTTTCACCTAAGAACGATTGTGGTGTCTTCAATTGTTTGTTCGTATTCGTTGATGTTGTTGTTGCATTGAGCGTAGAATTCGTTGCAGATAAAGGATCCATTTCATCGAGTAGTGATGCTGTGGAATTGTGTAGACAAAGAATTTATTTCGCAAAATTGCTAAAAATACAATTCAAAATTTCAAATATTTTTTTGTTTACCGTTGTTATTGTTAGAAGCACTTGTCAAATTGTTAGTTAATAAATCGCCAGTCTTATTCCGATTGGTTATTATATCGAATTCATCCATGTCAGGTGAAGGCTTCTGAAATGAAGTTATGCAGAAACGAGGCACTAACGTTACGTAATTTTTGAAAATTTTTGAGTTCTTACCTTCACTACACTCGTTTCAGTACTTTTCCATGGATCATCATTAGCCGCCGCGCCTGCCTTGAGCGCCCATGGATCAACTTTTGGCGCTGCTGCTAACGGCGCCATAGACACTGGTTTTATACTAGTTTCATTTAACCATGGATCCGCTGGTTCCACTTTTTCAGCCGCAGCTGCGCCACCAAGCGCATTATTCTTCGATAGCCATGGATCTAAGCCACCAATCGCACCGGCACCAATGGAATTGCCATTCAAAATCGTTGCACCACCCACAGCACCAGTAGCAGCACCACCACCACCACCACCATTGCTATGCAACCAACCCTCAGTCGATGAGCCCGAAGCTAAGGATGGTGATTGTGTGCGTGTGAGAGCCCATGCATCACCACCGTTATTTCCAACACCGCCAGCAACGCCGAGTGGTGCTGAAGCTGTAGCCGTACGCATAGACGCTGCCGGTTGCCATGGATCAATTTGTGGTGACGAAGTACCCGACCAAGGATCAGAGAGCTGGAAATGTGAGAAATATGAATAGTTAACGCGTAAAAGTGAAATATTTTACAATTACCTGACTAGCAGCGCGTGCCGGCGTGCCCCACGGATCGCCAGTGCCACCTATGGCGCCTAATGGTGGACTCGAAATGCTTGTGGCGCCCAAAGAAATATCCAACAAATCAAGCAAATGCGATTGCGGCTCCTCCTTCTTAGCCGCTGTCGGTTTTACAGTTTGATCTCTATGAAAAAAAAAAACCAGTAACAATAATTTAACTAAAATTAAACAAGCTAGAAATAACGTACTTGAAATCTTGTTCGCTTTGACTTAGCGCAAGTTGCAAACGCACATCATCGCTGCGTCGCTTCGCCTCCTCTTGTTCGGCCTCCTCACGCGACATCGCCATGGCCAATTGCAATTGTAGTTCCTCTTCGCCCGCCGTTTGTGGACGCACCATCTCCAGCTCGGATACCGGCTTAGGTTCTTCCTGCCAACCGGGCGGCATATCACGATGCGTCGGTCCATCAATATAACCATCACTACCAAAACCACTAGGATTTTGTGCAAATCGTTCTTTCGCTTTCAGTGCTTTCACGCGTTCATTCTTCAGACGTTCATCGTCTTTCAACAAATTCACCAGCTGATTCGACTTTTCACGCACATGTGTGCCCTGATCTTTGCCCTCTTCAAAGTACACAAATTCACGCAACGTTTGTATGGCGAATATGTTCTCTTTGCACTGTTGCGCCACCTTCTCTGTGCCGGTTTTAATCAAATAATCGAGCAATATTAGCGCTTTGTAGACGTGACGCCAATTCTTGCCATGATCATTCAAACGTTTCCAAATCATTTGCATTATCTCCGAGAAGGCAACAACATTATAGGTGAGATCCGCTATTTCGGTCATTATCGTGGCCGATGGCCCCCAGTGATCATTGGAGGTGGCCTCGCGTACTTTAACCTGTAGGTAAAAGATGGTCAGAAGTTAGGAAAATTTTTCGTTTGTAATGCAATACAATGACTGGTGACTGACCTGCGCATCGGAGTAGTTGTGCGCGAGATTTTTGATGTTACGACGTAAACCAGCGACATTCACTTGCATGTCTTCCTTTTGTTTTCGCACTTGGGAAAAAGAGAAAATTTATTATTTTTAGTGATATTGTCAACAAAAACAGTGCATTTAAGAATTAAACCTAAAATTTGAAAGTTTATATTGAACTCTTTGCTGATAAAACATGCAATTTTTTTATGTATTTTTCGAAAACTTTCAAATATAACTTTTTTAAATATAAAAACTGTTGTTTCAAGCAGGCAGGGATGCAAAGCAGCTGTTTCAAGCTCATTTATGTTCAAAAAAAAAACAAATTTCGAAAACCATAATGAAGCGCCCAAATGTAGCCAACACAGCACCGCATGCGAAATACAGACAATTCATTCCGATATTTTTTTTAATTCAAAAAAAAACCGGGCAATTTACAAATTTAATTGATATACAATGCATCCCTGCTTTTTTTTAGTTTTTTACTGTATGGAAAAAATAGGATATGCAATTGTTATTACAAAAATAAGAGAATGAGAACAAATTCAGTTGAGTTTTAATATTTCCTTAGCGTGAATTATTGAAATCAAGAGCTGAGGAAAAGGAAAATGTTGTGTTAGAAAATGAAATGGTTGTTAATATAATAGAAAATTGATTGTTAAAAACTTAGTACGAATAATGTTGGAATTTTAGTCACGCACAAAATTTTTTTCCTTTTTGCAATGCTGTTTTTTTTTATTTTTTTTTATTTTTTTTTTTTTTTGGTTAATGTTGGAAGATTATTATTTAGGAAAAGGTAATTTGGCACACATTTGGGCCATGCTTTGCAACCGCAAAACCGAAATTTAAACACTCACGTGTAAGACACTTAAGCGTTCAAAAAAAAAAAATATTTTGTATAAATAAAAACTGAAACGACAACGAAAAATTCAAAAGAAAGCCATAAAATGAAAGATACTTCGAAAAAAAACGGTATTAAAAAACAAATTCATGAAGATTGGCACCCAATTATTAAGGAGTATGAATAAGAAGAATATGTAAAGGAACAAAATTGGAGTTAAGACATTGTTAAAGTTATGCTTAGGATATAGATTTTTTATTATACATACATATTAGAGCTCAAGATTTTGCTCAAACATTTTCGAGCAGTGCAAGCATTCGAGCAATGAACACTCGCAAGCTTACTCATTGCTCTTACTCGAAACTTTTTGAGCACACGCACAAGCATTTCGGGAATTTTGAAAAAAAAACCTAATTTTTTTCATAGAATTTTTTTAATAATTTGAAATTGAAACGCCAAAGTAATTTTGACAAACAAAATTAATTTTTTTTGCTCTTCTGAGCAATTAAGCAATGAGCGAGTATCGAGCTGTTCGCACTGCCTGTTACCCGGGTATCTGTAGCTCTAATCATATACATAGATAGAAAAGAAGTGAGAATTATATTTAAAGCAAATTTAATAATTTGAAATTTGAAAAGAATTTTTTTTTAAATATCACATAAATAATTTTAAATAATTTTAAGACTTTAAACGCCAGTACAGAGTAATATCGTTGTTTTTGTTTTATCAGGTAAAATCCTACATTTTTTTAAAATAATTTCGAATTTTTACGAGTTACTCCGAATTTTTTAAAATAATTTCAATTTTTCGGATTACTTATCAATTTCTTCGTATATTTTCGAATTTTCCAATAAATTTCGCTTTTTTTCGAATAATTCCGATTTTTTCGGAGTAATTCCTGTTTTTAAGAACAGTTCCGATTTTTTTCGGAATAATTACAAATTTCTTAAAAAACTTCCGTAATTTTCGGAACAATTCCAATTTCTTTGCGAAATTTTCGGAATAATTGGAAATTTCTTAAAATAATTCGGAAATCTTCGGCGTTATTGTATTTTTTTGTTTAAAATAAATTCCGACGTTCTCGGAGTAATCAGGATTTTTCGGAACAGTTCTGATTTTCTTCGGAGTAATTTCTAAGTTTTCCGAAAAATTCAGAATTTTCGGAGTATTCCGAATTTTTCGGAGCAATTTAAAAATTTCATTTTTTTAGAGTAACTCCTATTTTTCATAATTACGATTTTTCTGAGCAATTCGAATTTTTTCGGAGTAATTCCAAATTTTTCCTAATAATTCCGAACTTTTCGGAGCTTCGGATTTTTCGTATTAATTACACTTTTTTCGGATTCGGAATTCCGACAGATTCTATAAATTAATTTATAATTTCTTAATAACAGCAAAGAAAAAATATTAATGATATTTTTATTACATTATTTATTATTCATGAAACGGTTTGTTCCGGAAGAGCTTTTCACATTTATATCCGAAAACGGAATCTTTCAATAATCAAATTTTTCAGTGATCAAATTGGATTTTTTGTGTTCTTTTATTTATTAATTATTTTCATAACTTTAACAGCATAAAAAATAAATACGTATATGCCCGAAATAATGACCCTGAAAGAATAAGGGTTACTGAACCGTTAGAAATCTAATCTCGCATTTCTTGAGACATTTAGAGGAACCATAAATAAAGATAAAATGACACAAGTAAACAAAGAGATGTATTGCATATGCACCAAAATGATAATAAATGAAGCTTCGATAGACATTTAACGAAATAGAAGTGAAGTGCACAAAAATAACTTGAAAAACAATTAAGCAAGAATATAATAAACGAATATACATATGGGAGTATGTTTGTTGTACAAGTACGAGTGCGGGGCGATTTGAATGCTTAAGAAAAAAAAATTGTATATAAAAAATGGTTTTCAATAAATTACATATCATTGCATTCATTGATTGTGATTGTGTGGTGAAAAAAATACTTTTATTTAGTAAATTGAAAAAGAAAAAAAACACATTCGATATGCGATAATGGTAGAAACATACGATTACATTGATATGCAATTTGAATATTGATTATAAGTAATTGTAATATATGTATGTAGAGTTGTAATAAGACTTACTTTTGATTGTTTTCGCTACGTTTAGGTTTTTATTTGCTTTCTTTTATGGTACTTTTTCTTAAAACTTGTATGGCTTTGCGTTTTTTTTTTTTTTTTTGCGGAAAATGCTTAGTTTATTTTGTTGCAAATTTTTATTGTTTTTTTTTTAATATTTTATCTTTGCTTTTGTTGAGTTGCAGATTTTGTTTGTTTGTTTTTTGTTTTAGATAGTGCTCCAAAGCAAGCTATGAGATACAAGATACAAGATAATAACACAATCAAATAAAAAATATGGTAAATATATTTGTGTAAAACGACATTATTATTTATTGAATAAAAAGATTTATATATATAAAAACAGCAGTACAAAAGGACAAACATTAAGCAGACACACAGCAGGTACTTGAGGTATTAAGAGCAAAACGGTTTAAAATTAAAGTTGAAAAATATTTCTGGTGTACTTAAAGGGATACAAATATGTGTTAGTACATAAAAAAACTAATATTTTTCTCAGGAATAATTTCTTAAAATTACAACTAGCGAGATTTGGAACCATTTTAGAATTTTAACATCGTTATTGCTTTTTTTAAATTCATTTGTGATTATTACTAAAATAATATGTGAATAAATATTTATGACAGTGCTATAAGCAAATGTTAGTTGAATTAAACGTTATTACTGCTAATATGAGTATTGAAATAAAATAAAATTTAATTAAATAAATAAATAAAAATAAAGTAAAATAAATAAAGAAAATTTCGTTAAATCCAAGAAAATTCATTAAATAAAATAAATTTCAAATAAATGAAGAAAAATAAAATAAATTCTAATAAAATAAAATTTAAAAAATAAAAGAGAAATGGAAATCTTAAAAAAAAAAATTAATATAAAAAAATAGTAATATGATATGAATATATATAATATGAATATATGAATATATGAAATAAAAATTAAAAAAATTCAAGAACTTCTTTTATTCGACTCTCTGCTAAAATTTCAAATACACGCGCCTGAAATTGCTTAAGGGGTTAGGTCACTCTAGAATTTTCGGAAAATGGATACCTTTTCTATCAAATGATACATTATGGTCTCAAAAATGTTATCTCGAAATATTATATATATTATTTCTAAATGCCCCATTTTCGTTCTCTAGTTGAGGCGCCCGTTTCAGTCAGTAAGGCATACTCAAAACTTTAAACGCGTTTATCTCAAAACCGCTTTTTTCAAGTTAGCCGGAAAAATAACTCAAATAATTTACAACCGATTCACTTGAAATTTCGACAACATCTTCAGAAATACATTATCTACAGAATTTTTTTTAACAAATTTCGACAAATTTTTAGACCAAATTGTTACTTTTTCCTTTAGAGACCCGCCGTTTTGTCAAAAATGAATATATTGAAAAAATCCTACATACTTCTATTGCTATTGCTATTTACAAGCGGGAACCGTTCAACAACTTATTAAAATAAAAAAAATTACAGGAGCTGTGTGTTCGGCCGTGGTTCCCGTAAAAATGGAGACATCCTAGGGAGAACGCTGTATAGCCGTAATTTTTAAATAAATTTTTCCTAAAAAATAGTTAAAAAGCAGTTAATTATATGTATAATAAATGCATTTTGTCAAAAATCAGATTTATTTAATAGTTTTCCCGAAAAACAATCTCAAAAAAGGCCTATTTTGTGGCCCTCTAGAGTAGCCTAACCCCTTAAAGTTAAACATTGCCTACATTTAGACAAAAATAAATTCGACCCATACTGAATATTAAATTTCTCCCATAATAATGTCTAGCGAAATATAAGGAAGAGTAAAAATAATTAAATGAAGTAATTAAAAAATAAATAAAATAAAACAGAAAAAAATTAAAATAAATGAAACAAATTTATTATGCGAAATTATTAAAAAAAATAAATTGAATTAAATAAAAAGTAATAATATAGAGAACTTGTAACCTTTAAGTTGCATTTGATTACTAAAACTGCTTAAAGCTAAACGTTGCCTACATTTAGGCGAAAATAAATTTGACCCATGCTGAACGTCAAATTTCTCCCACAAATTATGTCTGGCGAAATATAAAGAAGATTAAAATTTATGAAATAAATAAATTAAAAATTAAAAAAAGAAAACAATTAAAATAAAATGAAACGAAATCAATTAAGCCAAATTAATAAATAAAAAATAATAATGCAACCAAATAAAAGATAATAAAATAGAGAAATTGTAACCTGAAAGTTGCATTATGACTTTTATTAATTTGAATACTAAAAATGCTTAAAGCTAAACGTTGCCTACAATTAGGCAGGAAATTAATAAATTTTACACAAGTAAAACATTATTATTATAACAAAAAATTTTACTATCAATTTAAATAAAATATTATTATGAATAAATTACTTTTTTTAAACGTCTAAAAGTCAATTCTGATGCTATAAAGAAAGGGAAGACAAGATAAACTAACAAAAATACGCAAACTTTTAAAACATATTCTTCTAGTAGCAAAAACACAGATCAATTTTTTTCTTTTTTGGTATAAGACTATGAAAAGAGCACTATTTTATAAAGTATATAATATTCCCCCCTATATACAAGATGAGATTCAAATTTCCGTTTTACATTCAAAGCAATAATTTTACTTATAAGCAAACAATAATAGTTCTCAAAAAATGCATAAAAAGGACGGAAATAATTAAACATTTAGACACTAACGAAATTTCCAAGAAGCACGCGAACACATTACAAGAATAGCAAAATTTTACGAAAATAAAATGGCAATAAATTATATTAAATATTATTTGAACACTTTTTTGTATAGCATCTCATATTTTCCAGTGTTTTTTTTTTTTTTTGGGGTTTTTTTTTAATTCAAAGAGAACTCAGAGAAATTATTTTAAAAAATTTTTTTTTTTTTTTTTTTTTGAAATGTAAAGACTAAAACAATGTATGGCAATATTATTAATTATTTATCTAATTTTAAAATTATTTTTGCAGCCACAAAAGCAGCTGGTCACCATATTTTTGAAAAACATTTATGGGAAAATAGAACTTTGCTTTACAAGATTTTTTATTGCTGATCTACAAAATAACAGACAGCTGTTTTCGCAAGCTAAAAAAATGTGTATTTTAAGTGTTCAAAAAATTAAATGAAAAAATAAATATATTTGAAAGCAGCAGCTTCAACGGCATTACAACCAATAAAAACATGTTTTAATCAATAATTACCTTATGGTAAAGTAGAAAACACTTCAATATGCCACAAGCTATCTCAGTTTAAATTTCAACAAGTAACACAAATAATTAACTGTAAACCACAAAGATAAAACACCGAGGACTTGTAAAACACTTTTACAATACCTTCCCATCAAGTTCACGCGAAAACTGAGGTCACGCAACATCTTAACAAAGCAACGATGGCCAACGGTTTACGAGTGTATATAATAGCTTTCCAGCCAAAAAAAAATAAAAATAAAAAATATAGAAGAAAATATGGAAAATTATGCCTGTGAAAAAAAATATAACACAAACACACACCCAAACAGCTTAAACTTATAGTGATAAATACAAAAATTAAAAAAAAAACCACTCAGCCAAACTAACTGGATATGTAGTAGTCTAGGCTATATTCTAAATAAAAATATCTGCATATGCAAAATACGAAAAAGAGCAGAGTCAGAAGACTTATGTATGTGTGTACATATCCATAATCACCACCATAGAGCACCTGGAGCGCATGTACTCATGCAATAATGTTATGGAAAAAACAGCGTAGACAAGAAAACTACTTTCAAACGGAGACTACATATGCACATACTCGCATGTATGTATGTATGTTAGTACATACATACATCTAAACGGCTGGGCGTCCATTCATATAGCGAAAACTCTCTCGAGTCCACCAAGAGCACGCACACAAGCCTTTACTAATTCATATAAACCACACAAATTTCTAATGAATATATAAGTAAAGGATTATCCATTTAGTGGTTTCGAAAGTGCAGCGTTGTATTTTGACATCTGTCAAACTTAACTGTCAAACCAAACATGTTTTGTTTTAGTTAGAAGTCAGACATTTATGAAAATGAATCGCTTAACCACCGCGATTTTCCCAATAAAAAAAACTTACTGTCTGGTGTACTCTTTGGTCTGGAGGTGTGATTGGACCTTACTTCTTTGAAAACGATGACGGCGAGACTGTCACTGTCAATTCGGAGAATTATGGTCGTCTGATAACCGACTTTTCTTTGGCCTGCAATTGAAGAACACGACTTGGACAACATGTGGTTTCAATAAAGATGGTGCCACATGCCACACAATACGAGCGAATGTGGCTTTATTGCGAGAGAAACTTCGCGGTGGCGGTCATCTCTCGTCTGGGCGATGCCAATTGACCACCGACCTCGTGCGATTTGATGGTGCCACTGCTTTTTGTGCACCTACGCGAAAGACCGTATTTTGAGCACTTGAAAACCAATATGCGTCAAGTTAGGGGCTGAGATACAACCTAATTTGTGCCAAAAAGTGGTCGAAAATTACCTCAAACGCATCGAAGTTAATAAAAAATTCACGAGGTGGTCATTTGAATAATGTCGGGTTTCACATACGTATAATTCAGAGGTTCAAACTTTATAATAAAAAATAAATTTCATGAAAAAAATTATTTTAAATGCATTTTATTTACGTTTATTTTGAAAACCTCAAAATGGATAACCCTGTACATATGAATGAATATTGACAAACAAAACAAAAGTGAAAAAGAGAAATAATTCAATTTGCTAAATTACAAAAATACAAAAAAAAAGGCAATACCGTAATACGAAAGTGTTTTAAGCGAAACCCTAGCAATGCGAAAGAACAAAAATAAAAAGGGGAATTGGCACAGCTGACCGCGTAGCGACTAGCTTTGGATTCAACAATACTACAAATGTAAACGAGTAAATGGGCCTTCTGACTGTATAAAATTTGCAGTTATAAAGGGTGTTTTTATAGAGGTATAGGACTTTAAGTTGGCATTACTTTTCAAGATGGCGACCGATTTAACAGCTGTCAAGTGATTTATTCTCAGTTTGGTTTGGCAATTCATTATGAATAGACTCAAGTAAGACGTAGATTCGTCGAATGGGCCCAAAACGAGATTACCGTTGTTCCCGATTTTCATAAGCGAATTTTGTTTAGCGATGAAGCGCACTTCTGGTTGAATGACTACGTTAACAAACAAAACTGCCGCATTTGAAGTGAAGGTAATCCTCAAGTGTATGTTGAAACACCGTTACATCCAGAAAAACTGACTGTTTGGTGCGCTTTATGGGCTGGTGGAATCATTGGTCCGTACTTTTTCAAAAACGATGGTGGCAAGAAGGTTACAGTCAATGGTGATCGGTATAGAGCCATGATTACTAACTTTTTCATTACTGAATTGAATAACCATGATGTCCAGGAGATGTGGTTTCAACAAGACGGCGCAACATGTCACACAGCTCGTGCCACAATAGATTTATTGAAAGACACGTTTGGTGACCGCCTAATTTCACGTTTTGGACCTGTGAATTGGCCTCCAAGATCTTGTGATTTAACACCGCTAGACTACTTTCTGTGGGGCTATGTAAAGTCATTGGTCTATGCGGATAAGCCACAAACGCTTGACCATTTGGAAGACAACATTCCAGAAATCATATTTAAAATGTAATGCCACAAGATTATCTTTCGGATAAATAAAATTCATGTCAATCGAATAATCCATCGTTGTTTTATTGCAACTTAAAGTTCTATACCTCTATAAAAAACACCCTTTATTTGCAACATACCGCTCGTACGTAGTATGACTCGTGACCATGAAGGGAAGAATTGGTTAAAAAAAATTGTTTGAAAGGAAACTATTTGGAAATATAATAAATGAGAACCGTTAATTACCTATTTGAATATAACCAATTTTTTACACCAAATACAACTACATATAACAAATAATTTAATGGAAAATAAAATTTTATCTGCTCAAATTCTTTGCAGATTTCAATATCCTCCCTCGCACATGCGTTTTTTACAGCAGTCTGCGAATAGAGCAAAACTTATTTTCAAAATTTATATGGAATAAAATGGGTCGCCACCCATTGCAGAGCAAAAGCTCGAGCTGCTTTGAGAGACCTGAGTAACACTGGCACAAGCAAGGTCTGGATATTGTAGTAGACTTAACTCTTACCTATCCCAATTCGACCCCGACATACCCAACGTATGTCCTGCATGAAATGAATCCCCGCATGACACTAACCACTTCTTTGCAAGCCCTTCAGCCCGACTCATCTAACACCCCTCTCCCTCTGGTCCGAGCACATCGAAATAAGCACGTTTCCTGAGCCTCCCGTTAGATGTTCTCGATTACTAAGACTAGACCTACCTGACCCTAGGCGGTATTTAACCACAGCAGAACGAGCGATCTCGATGCCTTTGAGTAAAAGTGGTTCAAAAGCAGACGGCTCGCAGATTTAACCCAACTATGTGTTATCGAATTTCATTTTCTTCCAGCCATGCTTAGTACATCTTTAAGATATGACTCCTCAAACGGCTTCAGTAATGACCACAATTTTTGCTGGTAAATTTATAATGGATTTTTCCATCCATTAATTTTTAAATTATTCGGTTTGAAATATGCGAACAGATAACTCTTCCGATAAAGAAAAATTTATTAAAAATCGAAATGTAAAACACTCGGCTCAAAAAAAAAATGCTACAAAGTGTATACTCGTAACCAATATTATATTCTCTTTCGACAATTACCTACAAACGAGACAAACAAGCTGGCGTATGCATTTAGCTATTCGATTTAATGTTACCTTTATGTCAGACCTGTGACCCTGGTGAGTTATTTATCGATTTATTTATGCACACTATGACTGGCCGCAACCATATCTCAAATGTGCAATAACTAACCAAGAACCTTTGATTTTTTTTGCCCTTTAATTTCTACAATTCCTTTTTGTGTTTGCCATTGTTTTTTTCCTTCTTTCTTTTTCTCAGCCTAAAGTAACTAAAAATAAATGAATTGGCTTGAAGAAACTAGCGAACACGTGTTGGTGTTGTTGATATTGATTGCGGTGTTGAGTAGCCGTAAAGCCGCAACTTTTATGAGAATGCAAGCGAAGTTGAACTTCAACAAATGAGGCAAGTTGCTGTGGAGTGATGAGTTCGATGGGTTATGGAAGTTTAAGTGATTGAGCGGTGGTTTCGAAAAGAAATTTCTTTAAAGAAACCAATGCAACTACGTGCAGGAAGTGAGTTCACGCAGAGGGTAAATTAACGGTCTTCATATGCACATATTTACATTAGTTATTTATTAGGAATTTATGCAAATATCCAATGCAACAAATTACGTGAAAAAGCTGTAAAGCATAAAAAATAAAATTACCATTCATTTGCACATCTACATATTAGAATTTCTTCTATATATTTTTTTTCGATATTCATACCCTAATCGATTTGTTTATCGAAAAACACTTTTTTTATTTTGCATTGTTGCCATTTTTTCTTCGATTTATAAATAATACTTTTTTCAACGTGTAATCTTATCAATTGCACTGAAGGCTGTCAGGTATTTGCAAGTGTTTACCATATATAAAACTTTGTGTGTGTATGTGTGTTTTTACTTTTACGTTTAATGTTTATTTAACAAATGATATAAACGGCTTTCTTGTGCATAGGTATGTGGACTCACAAGTGTTTATACGTTTGTATGTATACAATATATGCAGATTATAGACGAAACCACAAATTCGTGCTAATACTATGTGAATATATTTATAAAAAAAAAAACAAGCAGAAAACACACAAAGGTGAGCAACGATGAGCTGTCAAGAATGCTCTTTATCACATAAGAGTGTGAATAACGATAATTGGTATGATTTAAAAACGCAATTCACGTTGAAAAATCATTGAAATTTAGAAAATTGAATAATCAAATTGAAATGAATAATAAAATAAATAAATAATTTCAAAACAAATATAAGATGAGTAAAAAAAATAAATAAATAAATAATCAAATTTCAAAAAATAATTTAAATTTAAAAAAACAAAAAAAAAATAAGTAAAAAGTAAATAAAATGAAATAAATATAGCAATAAATAAATAAATAAACATGAAAAATATAACAAATTATAAAAATATTCAGTAATATTAATTGAAAAAAATATAACATAAAATAATTGTAAATAAAATAAATTAAAATATAAAATTAATAAATATGTTAAAATAGTTTAAAATATTCCATTTTAAATGCATAATAAATACATTAAATTAAATAAAGTAAATTTCATTTAAATAATGTAAAATTTATATAAAATATAATAAAATAAATAAAAGAAAATATATAAATAACACAAAAATTAAGTTAAAATAAAATAAATGGAAAATAAAAAAATTAAATGGAACAAAATATAATAAAATAAATTAAGTAAAATAAAATAAAATAATATAAACGTAAAACAAACAAAAAATAATATGAAACGTGGCAAATAAAATAAAAAAATAAAAATTAACTTGAAGCAAAATAACATAAAAGAAATAATAATAATATTATAAAATAAAAAGAAACAACATCTAATATCATAAATTAAATTAGGTAAACTTAAATTAAATAACATAAAAGTATGCTAAAATAAGTCAAAATAAGATACAATTGAAATAATTTTATTTATCAAACTAAAATTAATTAAATAAAATTAAAAAATTTAAAGAAATAAAATTAAATAAAGAAATAAATAAAAATAATATAATAAACAAAACAAATTTAAACGAAAAAAAAACTAAAAATAAAAAAAATAATACAACATAAAATAAAATTATGTAAAAATAAAATAAAATAAAATAAATTAAGCAGAATTAAAATTAATAATATAAACGAAAAATAACATAAAATAATATAAAACGCAGTATAATATAATAAAAAGAAAAATACTTTCAAGTAAAATAGAATAAAAGGGCATGAAATAGACAAAAGAAAATTAAAAAAAAATACATTTTAAAATAAAATAAAAAAACTAAAATAAAATAACATAAAATAATATTAAGTAAAATTTAATTAAATAATATAAAAGTAAAATAAAATAAACCAAAATAAAATATAATTTAAAAAATATTAAATAAATCAAAATAAATAAAATTAAATAATTTAAAGAAATAAAATAAAATTAAAATAATTTTATAAATAAAAAGTAAGTTAAAATAAAATAAAATTATATAAATAAAATAAGTAAAAAAAAAAAATGAAAATTAAATAAAATAAAATAAGATAAAATAAAATTAAGTAAAAATAAATAGGAATATATAAAAGAAAAAGAAAATAAAATAAAATAAAAAAATTTAAATGAAGGGAATTAAGCAAAACAAAAAAATGAAATAAAATTAAAAAAAATAAAAGAAAAAAATTTAAAAAAAATTAAATATTATATAAGTAAAATAAATTAAAATAAAACGAAATGATATTAATTGAAATAAACAAATAAAATTAAAATAAAATTAAAAAATTTAAATGAAAAATAAAAGGTAAAAATTAAATGAAACAAAAATATTAAATTAAATTAAATAAAATAATAATATAAAAAAAAATTTAAAAAAATTAAAGATAAGTTCAAATAGAATAAAATAAAGCAAAATTAAATTTAATTAAATTAAACAAAATAAAAAATTAAAATAAAAGAAAATAAATTAAATATACTAAAATATGGTAGAGTTTAAAGAGTTTAAAAAAACCCCGAGCTTTTACTGAAAGCAATACAAATAAGCTCATGAATACGTCAAACGTTATCATTAATAAATGTGTTTTATAGTGGCACATATACATATGCATGTATTTAAATACTTTACCGCTGATACAAAGCGCTAAAAACTATGAATGAAAGAGCATACATTGTATAAACTGAATGAATGCCGGCTGTGCTGACAAAATAGATCTTGTACTGAACTAATTAAAAATCGTTGGTAAAACTGTATTTGCATAAATTGACAAATAATAACGGTTAAGCATGAATATAGACAAATATAAAAATACATATGTACGCAAATTATGTCGGGTAGTAGCGTTCATAAACAAGCTGTGATACTTATAACTGTATGTATGTATGCATAAATAAATTTCATTTACTTATATATATGAAATTTAGTTTATTTAAATAAATACCGGCTGTTATAAAAAAAAAATTTCAAGCTCATATAATTTAAGTTCTGATATCAAGTGATGACGCACCAACTGTATCATATAAGTGTGTAAATGATTCTGTTTATAAAAACATTAAACTGGTAGTGGTAGAGACAAAGCAAACAAAACGGCAGGTCATAATGAAGGCAGTAAATATTTAACGGGTACATGAACTTGACTTTCAGACAAAAATTTCACTTTGCTCTCTTTGCACCAGTCCTCTTGGGGGAAAATTAGGGGGAGCAGCAGAGAATAAGAAAATGTCGTTACATATATGTATGTGTGTGTAAAAATGCCAAGTTCATTGAATTTTTTGGCAAATTAAGTTAAAAGCGGCACACATTCTTACAAAAACATATACATGTTTGTACACAAAAGCGAAAATTTGCCATTTACTACTTTTAGCACATAAAATCAAAATCAAATGCAGACAAGTGTACTCAAAATGAATTGCACTTATTGTACATTGATCTCTAAATATTTTTCTTTGCTCTGAACGTTTGAACATTAGTGCAGTTGGTGGATGGGTGGTTGGTTGGTTGGGTGGTGGTTGGTGGTAAGCATTTGAGATGTGTTTCTTGCTGACGCAATTGTGCAACAAAGCACTTCAGAAATAAGCAAACTCATAAATATATACATATAACTTCTTTAAGTATGTTTTCGTTTTGTGATAATTGCACTTCCAAAATAAGTCCATTGTCTCAATTGAATAGCTTGCTGCTGTCAGATACTTACTTAAATGATAAGGAATTAATACAAAAAGCAAACAAGAATTGGCGTCATATGACGTTATTTCATAATGAATACTCGCTTGGCAGCGTATGGTGCTGCAAATTAACACAAAATAGTTATGAGAATTTAAATATTAAAAAAAATAAATATTCCAAATTTAATTATTAAGGGGAAAAAAGAAGTATAAAATTTTTTGGGAAGCCAGCGGCCTCGTGCGACATCACACGCTAACAACTCCACACCACAAGTACAAAATTACGCCTAAATTTATTACCAAAATCAACTGATAAGCGTAAAAGTACCACAAAATAAGCAGTAAAAGTGAATTTTAGGAATTTTTTTCTCGTTAAGAAAGTGTGTAGGTGAAAAATACAACTCAAAGCACACATATGTACATATTTGTATGCAGATCTATTTTGTGGATTTTTTTAGCTGATATTAGCACGATTTGAAGAAGAAAATTTATAAATTAATAGCTATATAAGTCATGTGAATTCACATAGCAAACATAAGACATTTTTGGTGATATTTTGTGATTGGTGTAGGTAGTACAAATATAAATTTAAAAAATCTTCAATTTTTCTCGAAAAAAGCCAATGAATATCTTAACATAAATAATAGATATATAAAGGATTTAAAAATTTCAACTCGAAAATAAAAATCATTTCGTTTATGCAAGCAAGTCGCTCTTTCATTCATCATCATTTTTAATCAAATTGAAATTAAATTTTGAACGATCTTAAAAATCGTTGAATTCTTTCCAATATATGCTTTTTCCATTTTTTTTTTTTTTTTTTTTTTTGGTAAATCCTCAAACGAGTTCAATTTGCTGATACTTCTGAAAGATGTTGAGGTTTACAAATTTCATTTTCATTTTAGTGCGTAATGTTGCCACATACGAGTATATATCAAGACAAAAGTCTAGAAGGCTCTGAGCGAGTAAATTATCAGCTGTAGATAAAAAGTTCAAAGTACTACTCTGGTTTATGGCATGCGAGATGAGTGGCTTACAGTTAGATATAAAAAAAGATTTAAAAAAAAAACATAAATTTATTGATATTGAAAATTTGTGCGCAAAATTTATTTAATAATTTATCAATAATTCTTTGCGTTTTTTATTAATAATAATGACTTGCATTTTTATTGTTTTGTTTTGGTTATTTAACACTTTAACGTATCTCTCCTTTCAACGTTCACACTGTCAACACACAATTCAGTAGAAAAACAATATTCAATTTATTCCTGACAACTTCAACAAATATGCCCTGCGTTCAAGCAAAATAGTTTTTTTTTTTTGCATAAAACGTAGTGCAAAAGCTAGAAATAAAATCAGCAGATAAGTAACAGCTTCCGGCTGGCGGCAATAACACTACGTAATGAGCATAAATGTATCGGAATGGAATAGTTAGAGCGGCAATTAATGGCATAGCTGAGTGCACAAAGCGATTTAAATTACAATTACAGTTGTTGTAAGCGGCAACGCATTGGCTGCTCAGGTAAGGTCAAACAACTTAGTGGTAGTGAAAACTGCAATGAATGAATGACTGCTGATATCATTTTTAAAATACTTGTTTCGAGTTGTTGTTCATTAATTTATTCTTAAAAAAGCAATGTTGAGAAAACGATTAGCAATAAAAGGAAGAAACAATAAATAAAATGATCACATTTTTTTATATGGTTGTAAAGTATCAAGATAATTTGAAATATAGGTAATCATACCAACTGCAAAAAAAAGGTTTTTTTAATTTGTATAGGTTAACTGAGCTGACAACGAAAAAATAAATAAAAAAAATTATTAAAACTACAAACTACTTTACAAAATAAAATATAAAACCTTACGTACAAATTACAAATGTGCATACACATCACACACAACTACTGATTGCATATCTAGAAGCAAAGAGAGCACAAATGCATATGCAATCAGTTCAGAGTGTGTGAAAGTATTTAGATATTTGAAAAAATAAAAACTAAAAAAAAAGTTTGGCTCACCTGAGCCTAATAGAATGCGTAGTTAATTGTTTGTTGGCAGTCTGACTGCACTTTTGCCTTTTTTTTGTGCACAGTTTGGAAATTATTGTTAATGTTAGTGCAGTATTTTTGTTTGGGCCCCAGTTTCGCTGTTTCAGTTGAGCAGGAATGTCACGAGACCTCGTCCTTTGTGGCCTGGCGTATTAGCTATGTATGTACTTGCTCAAACGTTAATTTAATGACACAGTGACAGTACGTTATTGTTTCGCTTTTTCCTCTGTATTTTATTTTTTATCTTTTTATTTTTATTTTTTTATTAGACGTACATTTGCTATTGCAATGGCGTTGATGACAAATAAAACCACATACGGGGGAGTATATCACACACAGCTGGGCTTTTAAGTAACAAACTGCAACGCGAATCAAAAATAGGGCAGGGAATATAACGAAGACGACACTCTCTATGTACAAGTACCTAATATTTGTTCTCCTCTTGCAACTAGCGCTGTTAATGGCCACCAGTATCTAAATTATCGTTTGCACTAATGGGTTTGCCACTTCTTCTCTTGCTGCTTTTTTACTTTCTTTCTATAGCACTTCTTTTACAAACTCTTTAAACAAACTGCATTCAGCATTTACGTGTTAATTAATTTACGTATATTTAATTTTCACGATATATTAACCGATCAAATTTTCTGACGAACCAATACTGGACGATTGACTACGTCGTCTTCCGTCTATGGCCAGTTGGAATTTAAGAATGGGAATGATAGAATAACGTGAAGCATAATACGTGATGACAAATGATGACGTTTTTCGTTTCTTCCTCTTTACGATGATTCGCTGCTTCTCCAACAGCTCCACTGTTCGTTTTGATATTGAATTGAAGGAATTGTTGTTGCTTTACGTGAGCTAATTTTGTGATTAACTTCAAAGTATGCAGTCTTTATGTATTTATTTATTTGCTATGGATTTACTGAAATTATTCTTGTTTTAATATAATATAATTCTAATAAAAAATTACCGATTTTCAATAAAAAATAAAACAATACATAAGTATGAATAAAACAAAGAAATAATTTCAGAAAACTATTTTTTCTGCCATTCACCTTTGCTGATGATTCGTATGTCGCAAAGGTAATTGTAGTTTCTTGTGCTTACTTTTTCACTTCGGAAAAGAAAATTATTTATCTTTTCTAAAAATTTCACTTATTTCAATAATTATCAGCTGTGTTTTGAAGTATCTGAATATTTTCCAACAAAATAATTTGCAGCTTTCTATTCAAAAATATATAACAAAAAAGTAAGACTAAATTTCAGCCCACATAGACTTTCCACTGCTACGAATAAAAAAACACTAAAGTACACACAGTGTTGCATTCGATGATGCCACAAATGTTTAATTTATGAAAATCTGGAGATATTTGGTGGCAGCACCAATTGGAAAATTTTTTCAAATTTAATATAAGAGAGATTCTAATTTTTGCAATAAAGTCTTGCGTATCCTAAGCAGCTCCAAAATTTTTCCAATTAAAGACGAAGACTCTCGCCGGACTTGCAGGAAAAAAATGAAATAAATTTTGACATTGCCGTTAGCTCCGCTTCAATTCTAGCCTCTGGCGACATCTACTGTCCGATAGCATAGATGATTTTAACCCAAATACCAACGCAACACAATAAATTAGGATAACACGAAAATGAAAGCGAAATATCATAACAATATAAAATTCAAAATTCAAAATAAAAACAAATAAATAAATAATTAAATGGAACCATTCAAAACTAAATTGAATAAAATAAAATAAAACAAATAAATAAAATTATATTAAAATAAATTATTTGAATGATATTTTCATATATAATAATAATAATAATAATAAATATAAAATGTATAAAGTAAATTAAAAATAAATAGTTGAAATATATTAATTGAACGAAAAAAAAATAAAATTAATTAATTGAAAGAAAAAAAATTATATAAATTATATAAAATAAAATGAAATAAATTACAATGTAAATAATGAAACAAAAGTATTATAAAATGAAATATGTTTAAATAAAATCATTTGATAAAATGCATTTTACAAAATAATATAAAATGAAATAAAATTTAATAAAAAAAAAATATTTCATTCGTAGTAGTAATGTAAAAATGGGATAAATGTATTTTTTTTTCAATTTTTATAAACTTATAATGTGTTTATTAAAGCGTCAATTTCATTTGCGCGCATGCGCAATAATAAAAAATATATAAGCGTAGGGGTAATAGCAAGCTTAGCGAATAACAATAAATACTTTATTTATATACAAAAAGCTATGTAAATATACACTTGTTTTTTCCAGTTTTTCCCGCACAACAACAACAAAAAATCTACACAGAAATTGTATACCAATTTAAGCAAATTTGGTTGGCAAACCGTGCTTGAATTGAATTAATGAATAATTGAAATTTATACAAAATTTTTTTCCTAAACGCGTTCGCTCCTCATCAGAGGATGTCAATCAGTACGAGAGTATATCTGGCATGAAATAAAATAAATTTCCTCATAAAAATCCATCAACTGTCCGTAGGCGGCATACAATAAACTCTAGGCTACCAAGAGAGAAGCCGGATAATAAAGCAACAATTATATCATAAAGAGTGAGGTAATTTTTTCAATAAACTTGTTTTGATAGATCCTGCGTGAGTCGTCGAGCTGTCATGTTATTTTGATTCATTATTGTTTGGCATTTCATCTTGGAAAGACTTACGCCTGAACAACGTTTAAAAATCATTAAATTTTATTATTTGCAACACCATCACCCATCTTGAGACCCAGCATTCATTATTGGATAATATTCTACCAAATAGACCATGACCAGCACGCAGTGAAGAAAATATAGCTGAGAGTATACACAAAGACCGTGGAGAGTCGATTCGACGCCGTTCGCAGCAACTTGGACTGACGTATAGAACGGCTTGACGCATTTTACGTCGAGATCTTAAATTGAAAGCATTCAAAATACATGTCTATGGGCTCTTGAAAATATCCAAGAAGATCCGACAATTTAGAGCCAAATTGTGTTCAGCGATGAGGCCCATTTCTTGGTCAATGGGTAAGTAAACAATGAAAATTGCCGCATTTAGGACGAACAGCAGCCCGAAGAGACTCAAGAGCTTCTATTCCTTCAAGTAAAACCCGGTTTGGTGTTGTTTGTGGACCGGTGGAATCATCGGTCCATATTTCTTCAAAAATGATGCCGGTGAGAACATAATCGACTATTTGATACCTGAAATTGAAGCTCGTGATCTCCGCGACATTTGGTTTCAACAAGATGGCGCCACTTCCCAAATAATGCATCAATCAATGGAGTTATTGAGAGAACTCTTTGGTGAGCAGATAATTTCACGTTTTGGGCCGGTCGATTGACAACCAAACGGTGTTATATCACACCATTAGCCTTTTTCCTGTGAGTATATGTAAAGTCTTAAGTCCATGCGGACAATCCCGCTTCGGATTGGGCCTTGGGGCAAAACATCACGCGTGTCATTCGCCAGTTACCAGTCGAAATGCTCAAATGAGTCATCGAAAATTGGACTCAACGGGATGGACCATCTGAGACGTAGCCGCGGCCAATATTTGAAACAGATAATCTTCAAAAAATAAATGCCAAAGAATATTTTTTCGAATGATAATAAAGATTCCCCATTAAATTCAAAATTTCTGTGTTTTTTTTCTTTAAAAAAGTAGGGCACGTCGAAATAGATCACCCGTTACATATATAACACATATTTTATATAATCCATCCCACTTTAGACGCTACTTCCCATCTTGACTAAATTACTAATTTGTTTTTATATTTTATTTTTCTTTAATAAAATAATGAATTCCTAATATATATTTAAATCAACCAAACGTAATTTATCATAAACACTCATATGTTGGTAATATTATATGTAAAACATCACTAAACACATATATGTACATATATGTGTGTATAGAGAAGTGAATAAATTTTGGTATAATCACAAAATATAAACTTAATTATATTTTAGTCACAATAAATCAACATTTACATTACTAGCCCTATTCTGCTGGCAATCACAAAATCCAACGTCCCATTATTGTGAGAAAATCGGCGCCTAAAAGTATGCTGCACAAAAATTCTTAACCCTTTAATTGCCTGGTTTGCGCTTCGAACATTTTGTCTCTCTGACAAGGTGCTAGACTTTGCAGTGCTCATAATATTGAGGAGTTGAATTTTGTGAACATTTTCAGAATACGGTGAAGGGGATACAATTCGCATTAATTCACTACATTTTTTTTTTTTTAACTACTTTCACTTTCGTTTTTGTTACATATACTTTTTCCACTTATTTTTCGTTAATCGCTACAGCAAGTGAAACAGCAACTTAAAATTAAAAAAAAAATACACATTAATAATAATAATAACTTAAATATTGAAATGTTTTTTAACATTGAAAATGATAGGTTTTTGAATTGGATTTGTATGTATGTGTGTATGCATTTTATGTTGTTGTGGCTATGTGCCTGTATGTATGTATGCAAATTGGACTTATTTAAGTTGGATATGTGATAGGTGAGTGTGCGTTTGCGTGTGGTGTGATGTGGATCGATTTCGTACGTGCATGTGTGTGTGTGAATTGAAACAAACTGTTCTACATATATATTCGTAATAATATTAATTATGCATTAATTTCAACTATAACTACTAAACCTAAATGTGCGATAATCAAAAATTAAATTAAAATATAATTAACCTGAAAAGGAAGTGGACAACAGTAGTAGACAGCACAATAGAGGAGTACACAGGAATACACATTTAGGTGAGATAGGGCGAGGGGAAACTTAAAATTTAATAATATGTATAGTTAGTTGCATAATATGTAGTACGATTTGTGCGTCTATGCATAGGAGCTTAAGGATTTTCGGGTGGTTCATCAGGTGTGAGTAGACTTTGCGGTGCATTATCTAGATCGGCCAATACGACCGATGGAAATTCTTCATGCACCGAATTCGAATTCGAATCTTCTTCGAGTACGTTCGGCGGTGGCCGATTTCCCGGTAGGAATTCATTCAAATTTGGTATATATTCCACCGTGGCATACTCAGTTAATGGCGCAATCGATGCTGTCTCGGGTGGTAGAACCACTTCTTCGAAAGCGATAGGCGGCGGTGCCAAAGCAGCTGTTGGAGTGCCGATAATTTTAGTTAACTCCGAGATGGCTTGTACGGACTTTTCGGGTCCATCTTGTGCCTCTACTGGTGCGAGGGCTGCCTCTACTTCCTCAACTGCAACTTTTGGCGCCCCTTCGGCAACGACAACATCATCAGCTTCTCCTCCGTCTTTGTCAACCGTTATGTCCATTGTGTTATTATTCAAATCACCAGCATGCGGCTTCTCTTTGATTGTGTTCGGTGCCGTTGTTATTGTGGTATTAGTAATTGCGCTTTCGGCTAAATTTGCATCGTCGGCGTCGCCATGTAGATCTTCAGCGCCGCCAGTTTCATTAGTTTCTAAAGCGGTTGCCACGAGCTTTGTTGGCGCTTCCAAAGTTTCCATGGGAACCTCAGCATTTGGTGCGGCTGCCGTGGTAGTCTTTGCTGTTGTTGTTGTTGTGGCTAGAGGTGTTGTTGGAGTTGTTGTTGGAGGTGTTGTTTGTGGTGTTATGGTCGTGGTCGTCGAAGTCGTCGTTAGGGTTGGTAATGGTGCAATTACCAACGGCTTTCTCAGCGTTGCAATTAACGGTGGCAACACATCATCGGCATTGTTTAGTGGCACTATAACGACCGGCTTTGCATTGGCCAAAACCTGTTGACTCAGCTGGGTTGGTATCAACAGTGGATAGTTGTTGACAAACAACATTGGCAAGACGGTGCAGACTTCCTGATCACTCTCGAAACATTGCGATTTGCCATGGATTTCGGTCTCCTGCTTCAACATGATGGGACAGAGTTCGTTAAGACGATTGTCACAGAGAATTGGATTGTCTGTAAGAGAACGTGAAGTTGGATTATTGAAAAGTGAGGTTAGAGATTTAAGTTTAGCTCACCATCTAAATACAATGCCAACTTGTTGGGCACATTGTGATTCTTGCATCTTGTTTGCGAAACTAAATCCGAGGAAATCGACGATATTTGATTGCTGGTCAAGTTGGCGTGACACAAGACGGGTAAACTGTGGAAATCTTTCTCCAATCTTGTAATGTTGTTATAGGCTGCGTTGAGTATACTCAAATTTGGAAGGAATGTCTGTAAAATAATATATAAAGAATAAATTTAGTCTTCAAAATTAAATTGGATAGTATAAGTGGTTCCAAGAGCGAGAGAGAGTTGAAAAAGCAGCTAAAAAAACAAAAGATGATAAATTTAAGGAGCATCTTTAGAAGTTTAGGTCTCGCGAAATGTTAGAACGGACCTGTTAAGAACATTGCTATGACCTCTTGATTCCATTAAAATTTTAATATGACTTCAGCATCTGCATCACGGCAAAGGCGACCTATAAAGTAACAATAATATTTTGAGGTCTACCTCGCTGGAAAATCTTTAGGGGTTTTCTGCTCCAACTGCAGCTTCTTCTAAAGGCAGCCTCCAGGTCTTTTTGCATGGTTTCCTTTAAGGTTATGTCGAGACCCTAATTATCACCGAAACGTCCTCTTTTTTTCCAGCAACTATAAAGCCATATAGCCTTTTTCGCTCAAATTTGCCTAGATTGGTGCCAATTCACATGTGGTGAAGGGCATACCAATGAGCTCGTGATCTGGTATTATCTGTCCTGCCTATCATAACAAGCTCGTTCATTCTTCAAGTACCTTTTATGTCTCTGGAACCATGGACCCCATGGAGGATAAATTGTTCTGTTCAGCCATCTCCTGCAGAAATCTGTGAGCTTAGAGCCCGTTTCCAATGTATTTACAAATTCTAAATTAATGAATATTTCGACCGGGTTCACATTAAAAAGTCCGTCATCTTCACTGACAGTACTAATTGAGAGTTAAGCGAAAGAAAACTCCCACCGTCTGTGCATATGTTAAGGCTTTCAGCGGAAGGTCAGCATCGAGTACCCATTCCTCAGTTTTTGGGCGTAATTATGAAATGTCTCTCTACGTTTAAATCAAAGTTCTCACATTACAAAGTCACAATCTTCGTTTTCCCTAACTAAATTCGTTTGAAAGTAAATTAAGTTAAAATGATGACTCCTTCTTGTCTAGTTCTGAATAAGGAGGATCATATAATCAGGGCTTCCGCCTACGTGGATCGGTAACCTCTGAGAATGACAAAAGCCAGAACGTATGACGTTCAGAACTTGAGCTCACGATTGAAGGATAAAACAGCAAAAAGACTCTACGCGTAGACCTCACATTGACTAAAGTTATTAAATAGTGGAACTCACCCTTTCCATTTCCTTCAACGTCAACAGTTGATTGTGTGATAAGTCAATTGTCTCCAACTTCGCCAAGCCAATGAAATCCTCAGGTAGAATACGTTCCAGCTGATTGAAGGCCACGCTCAAATGCATCAAACTGTTCAAACCCATCAAAGCGCCATCCAAAGACTTCAATTCGTTATTATCCAAAACCAATTCAATCAAATAAGAATTCTGATCGATATTATTTTCCTGATGACCAGTTAGACGCTTAATTTTGTTATTATTCAATATCAAATAATGCAACGTCACCAGGCCGCGTATCTCATTCATGGAGAACTCCTCAATTTCATTATATGAAATATTCGCACGACGCAAACGACTCATCGGCAAGAGTGAGCCATTCAATGATTTAATGTGATTAACCGAAAAGTCAATATCCTCCAACACTTGACATTCCAAAAAGTCATCCTGACGTAAATATTCAATCTCATTATTGAAAGCATGAAATTCCGTCAAATTCCGCGCGTGCTTAAAGATGCCATCGAAAGTGCGCAAGAGATTGTGTTGTACGTGCAGATTCTCCAGTTTGTGCATATAACGCATGCTCTCCGGCAAATGATCCAAACGATTATTCTGTGCCATAATCAATTTCAAACGATTCGATTCCGGTAGCTCATCATCCAAACTGCTAATTCGATTCATATTTATAAATAAAGACTCCAATTTATCCAAATGACGCAGCGTACCATTGAGATTCTCAATTTGATTGCGACCCAAATGCAAGGTGACCAAACTGGTGGGAAATGCGCCCTTATCCAAACGTGTTATATTATTACTGGGCAAAAAGAGATTCACCACCATTTGCGTGCCTTTGAGATCATCTTGCAGCACCGAGCGTATACGACAACGGCCCATATCGAATGTTTTAACAATCGGCATATGATTCAGCATGTGCTTAGGGATCTCTTCGAGTTCATTGTCGCCAATACTCAAATATTCCACATTTGATAACCCTCGAAAAGGTAATTCAGGCACCGATCTATAAATAGACAAGAAAACAAAGCAAAGAAAAGTGAGTAAGAGTGTAAGTTGATGATGAAGAAGGGGAAGGAGAAATAGACATGGTATAAGATGATGATGCTGATTTTTGTCGCAGTTTATTGTGTTGTTTTTGTTATTTTTATTATTTTCATTGTTTTTGTTATTTTTATACCTTTCATGTACATAAAATGGTATAGTAAACTGAGCTAGAGCCACCAAAGTTTATACCGATCGTATCAAAATGATGAGCTGAGTTGATTTAGCCATGTCCGTCTGTCCGTCTATCTATTTAAACGCAAACAGTTTTCAAAATATTACGACGATCATTTATCGGAACCGGTGAGATCATACCAATATACCAATATAGACGGATTTTTCATATTTAAAAATTTGGGCCATAATTCCTCCCAAAAAAAAAAAAACCTAAAAACGTGAAATTTGATATTCTGCAAATATAAAGGGTGAGTCGTGTCAAGCTGTCAATTATTTTTGTTCAGTATTGTTGGCATTTCATCATGGAAAGACTTACGCCTGAACAACGTTTACAAATCATTCAACTTCATTACGAAAATTCACGTTTTATAGAGAATGTGTTTTGCGCGCTTCACTGAACTTATGGTCAACATAATCGGCACTGAGCTTACTATTCGCACACCATCACCCATCTTGAGACCCAGCATTCATCATTGGACAATATTCGACCGAATAGACCACGTTCAGCAAGCTGTGAAGAAAATATACCAGCCAAAGCTGAAAGTCTACACGAAGACCGTGGGGAGTCGATTCGGCGCCGTTCGCAGCAACTCGGACTGACGTATAGAACGACTTGGCGCCTTTTACTTCGAGGTCTTAAGTTGAAAGCGTACAAAATATAGTTTGGTCAAGAACTGAAGCCGCTCGACCTTCCCAAGCGACATCGCTTCACTCTATGGGCTCTTGAAAAGTTCCAAGAAGATCCGAAGTTTTCAAGCCAAATTTTGTTCAGCGGTGAGGACCATTTCTGCCTCAATGGGTATGTAAACAAGCTAAATGGCCGCATTTGGGATGAAGAGCAACCTGAAGAGATTCAAGAGCTGCCATTTCATATAGAAAAAACAACGGTTTGGTTGGTTTGATTATCGCGCCATGATAACCGACTATTTGATGCCTGAAATTGAAGCTAGTGATCTCCGCGACATTTGGTTTCAACAAGACGGCGCCACTTCCCACACAACGCATAAATCAATGGATTTATTGAAAGAACACTTCGGTGAGCAGATAATTTCACGTTTTGGGCCGGTCGATTGGCGACCAGGATCGTTTGTTATCACACCGTTAGACTTTTTTCTGTGGGGATATATTAAGTCTAAAGTCTATGCTGACAATCCCGGGTCGATTCAGGCCACGCGTGTCATTCGCCAGTTACCAGTCGAAATGCTGGAACGAGTCAACGAAAATTAGACTCAACGGATGAGCTATCTGAGACGTAGACGCGGCCAACATTTGAAAGAGATAATCTTCAAAAAATAAATGCCAAAGAATGCTATGTCGAATGATAATAAACATTCCCCTTTAAGTTAGAATTTTCTGTGTTTTTTCTTTAAAAAGTTAGGGAACCTCGAATTAGATCACCCGTTATAATGAGTTGCTATACCTGAACAAATCGGTGTATGAATCACATATAGCTTTGTCCAAACCACCGTCAAAAAAGCATCTAAGAGCATCGTATTCAACACCCGTAGGTTCAAATAAATATTGTTACTAAAAATCATTGAAATCGGAGGACTATATCATATAGCCACCATACAACCGATATGTTCAGATATGAGGCTTTGAGTACAAAATCCACACAAAAAAAGAGTCTAGGAGCGTGAAGTTTGGTATTCCCCAAACGTAAATTTATAAAAATATTACCACTGAATATCATCGAAATCGAAAATCGGAATTTGCGAAAAAATTCCATATATTCATGAAAGGTATAAAGACATCGACATGCCCGAGGACAGCCCTGTTTTCTTCTTGTTATTATTAAAAGTAGCCAGTGAAGCGCATAAAAAATGGTATAGGAAGTATGTACATACATATGTGGAGTGGAATGGAAAGCTTCCGACGCCAACTGACAAGGCAGCACAACAACAAAAAACACCAACTAATATCAGCAGTTACACAAGTATTTACATATGTACATATATACACACATACTATGTGCATGCATATAAGTAACAATTAAATACGTTTTTTTTTTTGTAATTAAATATACATATATATTTGTATGTATGTATGTATGTATGTAAATATGTAATCTTCACTGTGTATATGACATTTGTGGATTTGTTTTGAATTATCAATCACACACAACACCGCCAAGCCGCAACGGCAACGGCAACGGCAACATCAACAATCCTCGCTATCGCTGCGAGAGCGCAGCTTCCGAAGCTGTTTGTTTCGTCCGCGCGCTTTGATGCTGCTGCTGCTGCTGCGCGTTAGCTTTCTTATCAAATTTGCATGAATATATCAATTTTTTTCGTAACATTGCTTCGGATGTTCTTTACCCATATGCACATGCATACATACATACATATTTTTCTTGTCTTATTTGCTTTTATTTTGCTATTGCGAATTTCATTATGTTTTGTAATTCATTGTTGTTGCTTAAGATCAATATCGTCAATGTGTTTACATATGTATTTTAAGCGTTCAACTGTGTAATTGTGCATAATGACCGTATTTAAGTATTTGACAATTAATTAGCCACAACTGAGATCATATTAATCGAATTTTCTTCAAAAATATTTATTTATTAACAAAAATGAAAGTTCGATGCATGAACTTTTATGAGCTCTCAGCAAGAAGTACAGTACGCGGCTATGAGGAAAGGTACAATAACAGATAAATGAATCATGAATAAGCTTACACAGCCTGATACAGTAAGGTGTATCAGGTGGTTCTTAGTGATATTTAATGTGAATTGTTCAAAAACTGTTTTGAGAATTGCAGTTTCGTGAATGCGCATCTGCCTAAAAGTAGGCAGTGAATGATAATTTTAAGTTGCTCGAATTTAAATTTATGTTTCGAAAGCGGATAGTTTTCTTCTTTTTATTCTTTACCGGCGTAGACAGCGCTCAAGCGTTTATAACCCAGTCAACAACACAACAACAGCGCGCCAATCTTGCCTTCATTCCGCTGTTTGATGCCAATTGGAAATACCAAGTGCAGCCATGTATTATTCCCCCTGATATTTCAAAGGAGTGTATGTCTTCCTCTTCGTCTGCTTCTCTCGGCGTGTACTGTATCGAAAACTTTCAAAGCTGGGGTGTTCTGGAGGGAGCCAACCAGCGTAGCCGCTGTCTTTTTACATACTCGCTGAACTCCATCGGCTGCAGTATTCGCCATTCACAACTCACAAAGGTCCATAAATCTTACGCAGAACCTTACTCTCGACTCATCAGATGTTGGCATCATTCATGCCTCCGCCGATATAGCTGGACGGAAATAGTGAAGGACATGTAGAGTTTGGTTTTGATTTGTTATTTGTTAATGTTGGTTCCAAGAAAGACAAAACTACAAACGACTTTCAAGTTATGACTGTTAACAGTGAAGTGGCAGCGAATGCGTGTACTTTGTTGACAGGAGCAAATTCGTCTTTTCCTCGTTCACAACGAGACCAGTATGCTGATAAACAGACCGCACCAGCAACACTGGCAGATACTCACGGTCATACTTAACGTGGTCATCCTTTACGACTCTACGATTTGGCACCCAACTACGCCCGTGGCGTTAAATCCGCACGATATCAGAGGAAGCTGCCTTAATCATTACAGAGATATTCCTTCTCGATATCACAACGTGGGAATATATTAGGTACGCGAGACTGGTGTGGCTATGCAGGAATCATGGAGAGGCTGACTTCAATTTAACGCAAGTGCTCAATAGTCATGCGTGAAAATTGTGGTCCAAATTCCGTAGAAGATGACGAACATGAAATATTCATTTAACGACGGACACTCTTGCTGACCAGATAACTTACTTACGTGATAAAAAGTGACTGACATTATGTATGCAGAACAAAAATGAAGAAGAACAATGTCGACTCAGACTATTGATAAATTAGCTCAAACGATCTCCTGACGAAATACTGTAAGGCAATCTAATCCTAGGTAAGTTAGTCGTCATATAGGGTATTAATGCTTTTTGCGAAGTTTTAGAAGGTTGAGATCTAGCTTTGATCTCTTTTAGCTCTCCGGGCTGCGAAACTCATAAATGTATAAGCTGTCTTCTAGATAGGGTCGAACAGAAACAATGGAGTTGTTCCAATGTCTCACTTATACTTACTTCTCTTCATTTCCTATTTGTTTCACTCTTAGTATTTTCCATTCCTTGTGCCACTAGTTTGTGGTCTGACATTAGGCCAACAAACGACCTGCAGTCCCATTGAGAGAGCGTGGACAACAAAAGTCCTTTGCTTAAATTACTAGCAATCTTTACGATTTTGCAGCCCGTTAGGTTATGAAAATTCGCTCTTCCTGCTTTCTAGTATACTTTATTGTATAGAGTCTTTGGCGTCTTTTGCATTTCCTAAACTGTTTCTGTTGCCAATCGTAAGACAGTTTTGGCAATTTAATCATCTTTTTCGTTTCCTGGTGCCCTATAAACCCGTAGATATGTTTTCCTCCTTCTAAGAAGAATTTCTCATATAATACGATTTGAAATTATTGCTTTAATTGCCGCCCAACGCAGCCAACGTAGATGTTGAGATTTTCGATGCAGTTTACTGTGTATAGGTGGGCTGAGCGGCTTTCATTACCGCAAAGATTTCCATCTGTGCTGTAGCTGAAGCTTGAGGGTTTGCCTGAAGTCACACGTGTTACAATAGATTACTACGCCCACTCTGTAAGCCTTATCCGACTGCACCATCCGCCGTCTCGTAGTGTAGTTTGAAGCCTTCTTTCCCAGAGAAAATGCGAGTGTATGTAATCTATTCAGTCTACCCTTCCCTTGTTTGATGAGGTACGCCGGAAAGTTTTGACAGAGAATTCACCTAAAGCCACTTACCTCGCGGCGGACTTAGGTGCTTTGCTTTTCTGGGCAATCTATTCTGTCTATTCTTCCCTTATTTAGTGAAGTATGCCGGAAGATTTTGACAGAGAATTCATCTAAAGCTACTTGCCTTGCGGCGGATTTCGCTGCTTTACTTTCCCGGGCAATGTCGATTGATACTAAGTTGAGTAGATATTCGAAGGGAGGTATCAAGCAATTATTAATGCTGCGGAGTTTCTATTTAGCTTAGGCGAGAAAAACACCAGAGAATAAGATTGACTTGACCGCCTCTTTATGGCTTATAAACAATTTCATTTTAAGGCGTTTGTCGTTCAGATTCTTCCACAATTCTATATTTTTGCATAATTTACAAAATTTCAGAAGTTCTTAGAACAGTTTGATAAGAATGAGTGCTTTTCTAAGAGCTAGAAAAAGTTCAGAATGTCTCTCCATTGTCTCGCCCATTTACTGTATGCAATTGCAGACTTTTTAGTCCGTCAACATAATGAGCACATTTGATTAAATTCATTCACAATATTTGTTTACGTATGCCCTTGTCTCAATTGCAATCTTTTGCAGTGATGCAATTTCAATAAAAATGAAAAGAATAAACAATTTTATGGCAGACACGCGCATTGAATGTCCTTTGGATCATACATATTATAGAGTATATTTGTAATGTACATACGAGTATGTATGTATGTATACTTTATCAAAAAAAAAAAAAAAAAAAGAACTTGAATATTGAAATAATAGAAAAAATTTAATTAAAGCGAATAGAAATAAATTCGTTGCGCTTGACGACTAAAAATTAAATGGCATCCGCCTAAACAAATTTAAGGCAAATCTCACTGATTTACGTCCAATGATCACGTGTAGCATTTAAAAATAATAAAAAATATTAAAATAAAATCACGAGCTGCTTGTATAAATTGCCTTAGAGAGCCATAATCATTAGCTACAAAGCCTCTTTACGTCTTCATTTTAAATATATGAATGATATGATTTCTAAGTGTCATTTTGGCCATTTTTAATATGTCATCATCTGTCTTTTTTTCATTCAAGATATACGCAAGAACAACCTTAACAAATTATTCAATATTATAATCAAAATAATCGTTCTGCAATTGCAACACTTTTGGTACACTTTTCCCATTTTATGGTCGTAATAATCGCCCACCTGTGCTCGCTATTCGCCGAATTGCTGAAAATTTCGAGCGAACATTTTCTTTACATAATGTTCAAGTGCCAATAAGACAAAAAAACGGTCGTGGTAATGAAAATATTGCTGCCGTTCAGGCAAGTGTTGTTGAAGATCGCAATTTGTCGATTTCAAGACGTTCTCAAGAATTGCGAATGTCTCAAACCACTACCTGGCGGATTTTGGCCTTGAGGCTCACTCTCATCTGAGTGGTGAGATAATTAAACAAAATTGTCGATTCTGGTGCGAAGAAAATCCACAAACGAATCATGAACAACCATTATATTCACCTAAATTGACAGTTTGGTGTGATTTTTGGTCTGGTGGAATCATCGGTGCGTACTTCTTTCGAAATGAAACTGTTAGTACCGTTACTGTCAATGGAGAGCAGCATAGATTGAAGATAACCAACTTTTTATGGCCACAATTGGAAGAAGTTGATCTTAACAACATCTGATTCCAACAAGACGGTGCTACGTGTCACACAGCACGTGCAACAACCGAATTATTCCGAGAAAAGTATGGAGATTCGATTATTTCAAGGAATTGTGACATTGAATGGCCTCCAAAAAGTTGTGATTTAAGACCAGTAGACTACTTCTTGTAGAGTTATTTGAAGTCATTGGTCTTTAGCAATAAAGCAGACTCTCTTCAAGCTTTAAAAGTCAATATCGAACGTGCTATTCATGACAAACGACCCTGATTTAGTGGAAAAAGTGCTCAAAAATTGGGTTCATCGAATTCGTTCCTGCAAAATAAGCCGTGAGAGAAAATAGGAAGAAATAAACCAAAAAATAACTTGGAAAATTAAAAAAAAATCCAAAACTTTTAATTTCTAATAGCACACTCCAAGGATATGCTCAAATATTCAACTACCAAGCCGCTTTCCTGCCCACTTCAGCGCCTGTCAACTTGTCAACGTGACACACATGCCTGAGGCGCCACAATTAACTATAAATAGATCTGCAAGACAATTAACGACCATTTGTCTGGTATTAGAATTTCTAATTTCCTACACTTTACTGCCGGGCAACAGCCAAACAAACACTTTCTTCATGCGCATGTGTAAATCCTCATAGCAAAGCGAAAAAAAAAACATGCAACAGGTCTCTCACAAAACTGGTTGCAGCAACAAGCCTGCACAGAGACTCGACGCTGCGCTTATTGAATGTTTGTTTGTGCCTGAGAAAAGCCCCCACTTAATCATAGGCTGCAAGCAGTTGAAAAAAACATTGCAACACAATCTACTCCTCTATCATTGCTTATAACTGAATTAATTAAATTGTTGGCAGAAATTACAGTGGCGCCTGCCTGTTGCTACTGGCATACGCACGCGATGCCTAGCCTGCAGGAAATACTCAAGCGAACTTAAGAAGAGGAGTGGTAAGAAAAAGTTGTGTGCGCTTCACACATTCTTCATACGAACTAAGCTACATGGCTTAATGATATTCACTTTTCTTCGCTCAGCGTCTAAGCTTTTCCTACAGGGCATGTTTGCAAACCTGCTAATCGTTGCTGTCCACTTAGTGTAGCATATTATCAAACGCTTGATGGATGCTTTGATTATAACTATGGACAGCGTTATATGTACACATTCGTCCACACGCGCCTATGATTGGTTAGGAATGTGTGCAATGCATTATTCAACTGGTAAACTTTTTTTCCACATAATGATTTGGCGCCAATGCTCAGCGCCTTGTGCGTAGTCTCCTATCTCCTAGGAGCACGATCGTGTTTATGATCATGATTGCAAATGTGCGGATATATACATGACTCGCTTGTTGATGGGCTGTTTTGACAATTGATTGGTGTATCCTCGCGTCTAACAAAGAAATAGAGGGAAACTTACGAGTATATACGTAAGAGCGCATTGAGACATTAACCAGCTTTGTGCTTGTGGCAAAGTGATGCACATTCCATGAATTCCGTTATCGTTGAGGCTGTTGATGAACGGCTGTCTACTGGATTGTTCCTATTTTTAGCCATGGAAAATATCTATCAATGTCCACTTAATTTTTATTTATAAGTCAAGGAATTCGCGCACGCGTAGTTGCGTTAGAATTTATTTTTAATTTACACAGTTTCTTATGAGGATGTTTTATAGTCAAGTCAGGAAGTTAAGTTGTAAATGGCTGAATATATGCTATAATTGCCTTTGGCTTTAAGTTGGTACATAATTACTTTGTTAACTTATGTCTGACATATTTGGACTCTTGGTTGGTAAGGAGTGGTTATTTTTATTGCAGAAAGCTTTTTATGGCTTGGAAATCAATGTCATGTGTAATATAGTGCCTATGGTTACTGCAAGTACGTCTATCACAGCCAAAGTCACTGTAAGACTAAGGGAGTCAAGATCAGTGGTCGGCTCAAGTGTCTTGCACTCCGCTGTTCTTGAGGGGCTCGAATTCATTTCCAGCGGCTGGGATTGCTGTATTTCCGAGCTGACGCCGAGTGACTTCTTATCCACCACAGCGCCTTCACGCAAGGGTTGGAGCGAAGAAGCACTTAAATTCTTCACGGATGGTTCGAGGCTTGACGAAAATGTCGTTGAGGGAGTATTCTTTCAACAATTATCCATCGGTGGACGGCTTAGGATTCCAGACCATTGCAGTGCTTTTCAGACGGAAGCAGCTGCTGGCAAGAAGGCAGTGGACACACTACTGGGAAATGCAATACCGATGAGCTTACACGTATGGGCACTACCGTTTTGTTAATATCGGATAAACCATACAAAGGCGCTCTTCTATAAGCTTGTGGTCTGCTTATGGACAGGTTGGGCATTAAACCACTTCAGCGAGCGCTGGCATAGCACCTTAACATGCGTGGTTGCAAGATCCTTCTTCCCTAAGGTGAACCGTTGAAGGCAGGGGAAGTTTCTTTATATCCTAAAATCAGAACTCTCACACTAAGTAGGAGACTTATGTTTTTTTCGGGAGTCGTAGTTGTTTGGAGAAGAGTTGGTGTAATCTATGCGCTTTCTGATGAACTGTCCTGCGTTTTCTAGACTGAGAATGAAAATTCTCGGAGCGCATACGTTTATTAACCCGAAGTAGTTATCAGATATTAAAAGCAGGCGAATTTGTGGATTTTTGGCATTTACTAAGCGGTTCACTGAATGAAAAGTGGTCTAGCGTTCAGGGTATTTCTACTCTTTGTGGCATCCCAACAGACCTGTCTTATGTGGGATCCTCCTAGTATCAACCATTTATACTTAACCTAACCTGACCTATTTTTCAACTGAAATTCTTATTAAAACGAAGAAACGTTCGCAATGAAATTACAAAAACATTAGCTAACAAATAATAAAAATTCCAAAATTATCGTAGGATGATTGTGATGTGAAATCTTAAAATATATGTATATAAAATCCGTTTGCCAACAGGCATTTTAAGTAGATTTTTACACCTTTCTTTGAGTGGTATATTAACTTTCACCCGAAGTAGGTAAGCACCAGAAGGAGATGAGGTAGACTCACCAAAATTTATATCGATCGGATCAGAGTTGATTTAGCCATGTCCGACTGTCCATCCATCTGTTTCAACGCAAAATAGGCTTTCAGTTTTTTAGATATTTTAATGCATACATACGAGTGATTTTTCAGATTTGAAATTTGAGCAATAAATCGGTCAAAAAGCACGAAAGGGTATTCTGCACATGTAACTTAAAACAGATATTGATACTGAAAATTTAGCCAAAACGGCATCTTATACGAGTATATACATATGTATGTATGTATGAACATTTTTACATGCCCACAATTGATGTATGTCATCATCACTCTGTTGCGTGCTCTCAAACCCATTTCATTACAAGGGCCATACAGCAGCTGCAGAGTCATCTTGAAGGGTAATAAAGTGGCCATTTCGTTTTCGTGGAGATAACAAATAAGTAGCAGCTAAAAAAATAGTTTTCTTTTCAGCACTTCTCTCATAGACATATTATTTTGCATGTATATATGTATGTGTGTACGTGTTTTTAATCTTTTGTTTTGTATAACTCATCTTGCGGCTCTTGTTGTTGATTGAAATTGTCAATGAACATTATATATTAACAAAAAAAAAAAAAAAAAAAAAAATGCGAGTGGCGCCAAAATAATATAATAAAATATTTTTATTACCACTTTTATGATCATTTAATGGTTTTGATTACTATTAATTTTTTTAAATATTTCTTTGCTCTGTTTTGCCTTTGGAAGTGCAGACAATGGGCATATACACACGTATAAATATACTTATACTTATATATATGTATGTGTGCATGTGTTTATATACAATAAATACTTTGACGATTGTGACAAAGTGTAAAGATCAAAATCTTTCACCTATTAAATAATAGTTGTAAAAAATTGTGCTGAGAATTGGCAGAGTTGCGTGGGCAGGTCTGTAATGTAGCTGATATTTATTGTCAAATATAAAAAAAAATTATAAAAAATTTTTTGTTAAATATAAAAATAATAATTCAGAAAAACTATTATTTTTTGTTTAAACATCATGTAATTATCATGAAAAATCATTAACGAATTTCAAAGTCATTTCATTCACTGATTTCCATCTAAATTATTACAGAAAAGCGCTTCCTTTAGTCAGCAGCTGGCATTTCATAGTAAACCTTTTAATATTTAAATTTAAAGATTTTGTGAAAAGCTCCAAAATTGTATTGAAATGGCAACTCGAAAATTTGAACTGAAATATTTTTCTAAATAGGTGGATAGCCTACAAAACATCTGGTCCTGTAAGTCTACTGTAGTCTGATGCATACTCTCACAAGTATCCAGGTTTGCATGATTTCAGTTAGCCATTTAAATATTCAATTATTAGTAGTTTATGTTATTATAACGGGTGATCAATTTCGAGGTTCCCTATTTTTTTAAAGAAAAAAACACAGAAACTTCAAATTTAATGGGAAATGTTTATTATCATTCGAAAGAACACTCTTTGGCATTTAATTTTTGAAGATTATCTCTCTCAAATGTTGGCCGCGGCTATTTCTCAGATTGTCCATCTTTTGAGTCCAAATTTCGATGACTTGTTCGAGCATTTCCACTGGTAACTGGCGAATGACATGCGTGATGTTTCGCTCCAAGATCTGAATCGAAGCGAGATTGTCCGCATAGACTTTAGACTTTACATATCCCCATAGGAAAAAGTCTAACGGTGTGATATCACACGATCTTGGTGGCCAATCGACCGGCCCAAAACGTGAAATTATCTGTTCACCGAAGTGTTCTCTCAATAAATCCATTGATTTATGCGTTGTGTGGGAAGTGGCGCGGATTTACGAGCTTCAATTTCAGGCATCAAATAGTCGGTTATCATGGCGCGATAACCAAACCACACCAAACCGTTGTTTTTCTGGATGAAATGGCAGCTCTTTAATCTTTGTATATATGGGCCTCATCGCTAAACAAAATTTGGCTCGAAAACGTCGGATCTTCTGCGAACATTTCAAGAGCTCATAGAACGAAGCGATGTCGTTTGGGAAGGTCGAGCGGCTTCAGTTCTTACACAAGCTGTATTTTGTACGCTTCCAATTTAAGATCTCGACGTAAAATGCGCCAAGTCATTCCATGCGTCAGTCCAAGTTGCTGTGAATTTGTTTCTTCGTGTACGCTGTCAGCTGCGGCCGCTATATTTTCTTCACTGCATGTTGGACGTGGTCTATTCGGTCGAGTAATTTCCAATAATGAATGCTGGGTCTCAAGATGGGTGATGGTGTTACGAATAGTATGCTCAGTAGGCTGATTACGTTGACCATAAGCTGAGCGAAGCGCGCGAAACACATTCTTTACAGAACGTGGATTTTCGTAATAAAGTTGAATGATTTGTAAACGTTGTTCAGGAGTCGGTAAGTATTTCCATGATGAAATGCCAAATAAAAATAAAAAAATAAAATTAAAATAAATAAAATATAAAATAAAATAACATGACAGCCTGACACGACTCACGCGTGATCTGCCAAAAAAAGGCTATTGAAAAAAGTACCTCTACTTGGATCACCTTTTGTATGTATATATATATATTGGGTCTATAACTTAATTCGTGCCATCATTTTTCAATATTTGAACCTCTTTTTAGAAAAAACATGTATAATAGTTTAAAGTGTTTCTTTTCGAGCTTTGTTTGGCCCGAAATTCCTCTTGAAGTCCGACAACGGGGATCGGGGTAGGTGCCGCTCCTACAGAAAGCTAAAAATTAGAATATACCTACTCTGTGCGCTTCCAATCCTCAGCGATTGAAATAACGTCTCAAACGGGTATTAATTTCAATGCAAAAATTTATTGAAAAAAATATAATCTGAAATACAAGAATGTAGGGCGAAATACTCACCGGAGATGTTGCCTCTTTCCAGGTTGAAAGAATAAAGAGAACGTAAGATCGGCAGCATTGGTATTTTAAAGCTTCCACAGAAGGTGGAAATCTGAAAACGGAGCTATTCCCATAAATTTTAAGGGTCATATACATTTGTATTAACAGCAGCGACATCTCTTAGAGAATATTATGACTCCCCAGGGTTGCATACATAAACACAAAGTTTTGCCCACCTGCAGCTTTAACATTTTCCCCATCTTTCTGGCAATTTTTAAATTCTCAGAATAAATCAAGTAATTTTTAATGCCCAGCTCTGATGTGAACCCTATTCCAGTGAGGGTATTCAACGTTGGGCGGAACAAATGGTAGACAAAAAGGCCAAAGTCTGGCTTGTAAGCTATTGGAGGCAAAACTTCCCTTCCGCCGTAAAGCAACATGAGGCTGAACGTTGTCATGTTGAAAAATTCAATTTGATGAATTGTTGTCGGTAGCGTTACCCATTAGTGGATTCAGCCGGTTTGAAAAACTTCTTCTGATCCCACCAAATTCGCTACCCTGGTCGCTCTTCGTCGTCCATGATCTTCATAAACTTCCACCTAGGTACGATGACTTTCGGCAGCGAAGTTGTTCACATTAAAGCAATGACGAAGAACTCATCGCAAAAAAACTTTCAGGCACGAGGTTCGACATATTTGAGTGAAAAAAATATTGTTGAAAATACGCACAATGATAGTAGCTTTCCAACGCATTTTGAAATGGAATGATGAAATAATAACCATCACTAAGCCATCAACCGCACCAAATAATTTATATACCCAATACGTATTTACTACGCAATCATTATCAGCAGCCGTCAGCGTATTCCAAAGTTGACGTACAATCAGGCAAAAAAAAAATTTGTCTACCAAAAAAAAAATTCCATAAAGTCATATTTCGGGCATCTACTGTAAAAACAGGAGTAAGAGCTTTTTTTGGCTTATTTGTTGTTTATTATGTTTTGAGTAAAAATTCCATTCTGAAAATGAGCGCAATAAAATATCAATGAATTTGAAAAAACTTGCTGACAGGTTACGGTCCAGAAAATATGTCAGTTTGATAATTTATTGTTTACCACAAATATTAGGTGCTTTCTCATACTCTTACTCTCTCTCACTCTCTCCCTTTCGCTCTTTCTCTCTTCTTCGAGGACTACGCTGAAAGCACAATCTTACAGAATGCTTAATCAATCACCATTTTCAATAAAATTTACGATCCTATTTAAATGAGTAAATGATAAGGATGAGAGTTCCACCTAATGAATTATATAAAATAATTGCTTAGTTGCGTTATTATCCATTGTTTATTAACATTAATTGATTCTGCGAAAAATCTTTGTTTGCGCACTTTTCTAAAATGTTTTTGGCCAAAAGGAAAGTAAGATTCTTAGAAGACATATGAGATTGTTGCACATTGTCGTATGAAGAGAGAGAGAGTCTCTTTGGAAACAATATACCTAATATTATCAATGTTATTTTGAGTAAGAATAACACAATCCCAATTAGACTCAAAGGGCAACTCCTTAAGGTAAAGGAGTCTTTACTTGCGATATTTTGACATCTATGTGCAAGAAAGAGACGAACAAATATATAGAAGAATAAAACCGAAAAGCCATCATGGCTGTCAAGACGCTGTCTTTCCAAAAGAAATTTTTGTGTATGCAGGTAAGTAAAATTTTGTTGCTAAATTTTTATCAAAGTTCTTACAAATTATTTAGTTTTTTTTTTATAGAAACAGAGACAGAGCCAATATAACAGAGGTATGTGTTATATTTCGTTACCAAATATATATACATATATATTAACATTCTAATATCACGAATATTTTATTGAACTAGCAGCGACATCAAAAGTTTAATTGAACAGGTCGAGTAGCAAATCAATATGTTCACAATAACCAAAGGATAATAGGTCGGGTAAGAGATATATTTGTTTCCCATAACTAAAGGGTAACACGCCGGGTAAGAGATATATTTGTTTTCAATAGCTAAAGGGTAACATATCGGGTAAGAGATACATTTGTTTCCCATAATTAAAGGGTAACACATCGGGTAAAGGATACATTTAGCACCCATAACTAACGGGTAACAAGTTGGGTAGCCAAAATATCCCAAAATTGGAAGAGGCGTATATATATCGCATGCCTAAGAATAAAATGTGCGTAAATGAAAAAGAGAATCACACTTAAGGGGGAAAAGTTGGGGAAATTGGTCTCTTTTTAACCCACGGCTGGAACAAAAGTAACAAATGGAATAACATATGCATAAATGGAGAGTAGCAGAAAGCTAACATGTTAAATAAAAGTTACCCGTCTTGCAGGGTAAAAACTGGTTTCATTATACTTAGGCATACATAGATAAAGAAATTCTAACACTATCGTACACATCTTTCAAGTATACAAATTTCTAAGAATTTAAATTCTTATTTCATTAAACTTCTTCCATATTCTTCTAAAATCATTCCCTTAGTCACCACTGCTCTTTCCTACTGGGTATGCCTACGTAAGTTATTTACCCATTGATATGCTCTTACAGCACTTGGGGTCATCACTATTACTGGGGATTTTCGGTATACAAAACGTACGACGTATGCACGCATGACGAAGATGTAGCTTCAATTGAATTTTATTATTACGTTCAATCAATGATCAAGAGGCCAGTATAGGTCGTGTGACAATTATAATATTTAAAATATTGATCAAGTTCACAAACTCAATTGTATGTATTGTACGTAGTATGGCATTTGCTGAGTGTGTTGTTTTTCGAGAGCAAATTTGCATTTTAGCACAGCCATGTAAATGAAGGAGAGTATTATCAATGGAATATATTTTGCATTTAAAAAATGTTGGGTTTTCAACAGAAATTTCTTTATGTGTTTATCTTTTTTATTTTTGCAAGAATATTAGTTGGAATTCTGGGCTCAACTACGAATTTTGATAGTAAAAAAAAACGATGGAGAAGCAAGAAAAAACGCATTCTGCGTGAAAAACAGAAGGAATTTCAAAATTTACGGAACCTTGCGCAACAGCATGTAAAATTGATGAGATTTTCGAAAAGAAGACAACTAAGACTCTTCCGTATGCTGAAAATAAGATTTAATAAAAAAAAAATCTTGCAGTTGATTAGAATTAGAAATAGTCTAAGCTGATTCGAATCTAATCTAAAAGAAAGGAAAAATTTGGCATTTTTGATTATTTTCATCAGATTGATGGATTTTATGAAAGAAAAGCTTCAAACTTAATTGACCTGTAAGTGCTGCCAAATCAACAGCTCTCAGCGACCAGTGCTAAGATGAGTAGATACGAAACTTACTCAAATTTGCTAATATTGCAGCTGAAAGCGTTCCTCCATCTCACATTCTAATGTTGACAGCAATGTCAATTAATAAAATTAAATATTCGATTGTTTTTCAATAAAAATTTGGAGGAAAGCCTAATAACTTAATAAAAAATCTCAAAACGTTTTTTTCTGTCACAGTGGCACTGTTCGAAAATGTTATAAAAAATGCGTGGATTTTCGAGCGTTTCTTATCTAATAATCTTGGCTTACACAATTTGGTAACCGAGAGAGTTCCTTGATTGCTTCGTTGATTTAGCAGCACTACATTAGTGAGGTTTATATGAAAAAAACATTGTTTAATTGAAAATTATTTATTATTAAAGTCGACTAAATATAGGTGATTTTAACCTAAAAAATTAAAAAATATCAAATTTAAGATTAATCAAAAATTAATATAAAAAGCAATTGTGCTACATTTATATTTTGAATTCACTATCGAACAAATGGATGAAAAAGGGGCATTTCGGAATCATTTCCTTAAGATCAACGAAGCATCGAAGCCAGCATACGAAGAAATAAAAAAATTCAAAAAATCACTTTTCTCCCATTTTACATGCCTGCATTGATTAATTACGCTATTTAAATTTTAATTTCAAATTAATTGGATTCCTCACTCATCCTTTGGTCATTCGCCACTATGGGAAGTAACATTTAATACTAACCACACATAAGTATGTGAAGGGTGATTCAAGTAGAGGTACATTTTTCAATAGCCTTTTTTTGACAGATCACACGTGAGTCGTGTCAAGCTGTCATGTTATTTTTCTTCAGTATTCTTTGGCATTTCATCATGGAAAGACTTACGCCTGAATAACGTTTACAAATCATCCAACTTTATTACGACAATTCACGTTTTGTAAAGAATGTGTTTCGTGCGCTTCCCTCACCTTATGGTCAACATAATTGGCCTGCTAAGCGTACTATTCGCAACATCATCACCCATCTTTAGATAATATTGGACTGAATAGGCCCACTTCCAGCACGCAGTGAAGAAAATATAGCGGTCATAGCTAAGAGTGTACACGAAGAGCGATTCGGAGCCGTTCGCAGCAACTCAGACTAAAGTATGGAACGACTTGGCGTATTTTACGTCGAGATCTTAAATTGAAAGCGTACAAATACAAAATACAGCTTGTGCAAGAACTGAAGCCGCTCGACCTTCCCACGCGACATCGCTTCGCTCTATAGGCTCTTGAAAGAAGAACGTAATCGTCAATGGCAACCATTATCGTGTCATGATAACCGAAAATTTGATGCCTGAAATTGAAGCTCATGATCTTCGCGATATTTGGTTTCAACAAGACGGCGCCACTTCCCACACATCGCATCAATCAATGGATTTATTGAGAGAAAACACTTCGGTGAGCAGATAATTTCACGTTTTGGGCGGGTCGATTGGCCACCAAACCAAGATCGTGTGATATCATACCGTTAGACCTTTTCCTGTGGGGATATGCGGACAATCCCGCTTCGATTCAGGCCTTGGAGCAAAACGTCACGCGTGTCATTCGTCAGTTACCTGTCGAAATGCTCGAACGAGTAATTAAAAATTGGGCTCAACGGATGGGCCATCTGAGACATAGCCGCGGCCAACATATGAAAGAGATAATCTTCAAAAAGAATGTTCTTTCGAATGATAAAAAAAAACAGTCCCCATTAAATTTGAATTTTCTGTGGTTTTTTCTTTAAAAATTAGGGAACCTCGAAATGGATCACCCTTTATATTACTCTCACATTATTATTATATTAATGCTTTTCGGTCAAGCAAATCTCACTTATACGAATAGAGTTCAACGTTGGATTCCTACTTGAAGAGCTTCAAGCAAAAATCACACGAAAGCCCAGAAATTTTATGAAAATTAAATAAATATTAAAAATATATTATAATAATTATTAAATATGGTACAAATTGTGTCTCTTCCATAAATGTGCGAAATTCAAAGATTTTTCCAATTATTCGCAAAATACCAAACCAAAGTATGTAAATACTTTATTTGAAATATATATGCACTAACTGTTTATGAGTGATATTCAAAGTTATGTGTAATATTTATTCCTTATTGTCTTCATTTCATTTCCTTTTGTTGGCTTTGGCCCGGTCAGTTGCATATTATGGCAATAGGTCAATTGATATAAATTAATAGCAACAGTAAAGATTGTAGCCAACAATGAATTGATGGCTTTGGCGTATGAAATAATTCGATTATACATACATACATACACACATACAGACATACTTTTTATATTTTGTTTTTTTTTTGTAAAGATTTTTTCATTGGCTTCTTTTTTGCATACTTTTGCTTTGATTTACTATGAAAAAAATAATTGCTTTTCAAGAATTAGAAGACAAAATTCTTGCTAATCAAATTTGCAGTCATTTGGGTTTTATTCTGAAAATATTTCCCATGATTCCCAGTGCAGTTATTGAAGTTAAGTAATTATTAGTATGTACATATGTATGTATTTATGCATTCTATTAAATATATGTAACATATATTGAAAAACAGCGTATTTATTATACAATATTTTTATTTCGAAAATTACTACAAACGGTCTGGTGTGTTTTAGTTATTTCCAGTCTAGTGCAGATTTGTTTATTTCAGTGTTCTACGTCATGCTAATATATTTATTTTTTTATTTAAAGTACACTTATATGTAAATTTAATAAAAGATTTAGATGAGATTACAAAAGCTGCTCATTTTTTTTTAAATTCGTTTCATATATTGCACAAACTGTTACAATATGTCAAACACATACATAACTAAATAACACATGTAAAGCTTCATTCCTATAACAGGTCAATTGGAAAGTCCCTGACCTGGCACATATGTAGGTGATCTTCAAAAGAATCGTGCAAAAGTTTGACTGCTGTCAGATAATTAGTTTATATCATATATTACAGTATTTTGTGTGAAGCAACTTTTATTAATGTGAAAAAATGAATAAAAAGAAATTTCGCGTGTTGATAAAATATTGCTTTGTGAAGGGAAAAAATACATTGGAACAAAAACTTAGCTTGAAGACGAGCTTCTGGACACTGCTCCAGGAAAATCAATAATCAAGGAATGGTATGCTAAGCTTAGACGAGGTGAAATCAGCACCGAAGTCGATGAATGCAGTGGACGCTCAAAAGCGATTGTTACCGACGAAAACATCGAAAAAATTATTTTGAAAGACCGTAAATTGAAATTGAATGAAATAGCAGGCACTCTAAAGATATCAACTCAACGTGTATATCATATCATTCCAGAGCGCGAGCTCACTTTTAACCAAAAACAACGACGAATTGATGATTCTGAGCAGTGTTTGGAGATGTTCAAGCGTAATAAACCCGAGTTTTTGCGTCAATATGTGATAATAGAAGAAACATGGTTCCATCATTTCACTCCGAAGTCTAATCGACAGTCACCCGAGCGGACTGCACACGATGAACCCGCTCCAAAGCGTCGAAAAACGTATCAGTCGGATGACACTGTTACGCCGTCTGTATTTTAGGATGCGCATGGCATAATTTTCTTTGGCTACCATGAAAACGGATGGACCATCAACATCGAGTATTACACAGCGTTATTGGACCGTTTAAAGGACAAAATCGCGCTAAAAATGACCGCATTTGAAGAAAAAGAAAGTGTTTTTTCCCCAGAACTATACACCGTACCACAAGTCAGTGAAATCGATGGCAAAAATCTATGTATTCTCCATATCTGGCCTCCAGCGACTATTTCCTGTCCTCAGATTTCAAAAGAATGCTCGCTGGGAAGAAATTTTAGGCGAATGAAGAGGTGATCGACGAAACTGAGGCCTATTTTGAAGCAAAGGAGAAATCTTACTACAAAAATGGCAACGATAAGTTGGATGGTCGCTACAATCAGTGTATCACGTGTGAAGGGAACTATGTTGAATAAAAAAATTATTCTTGCCAAAAAAAATGTCTTTTACTATGCTAGGCGGGGGCTTTTCAATTGACCTTACTAACCGCTTAAAGCTTCTGAGTCTACCCACTCTCGCAAGTCGTTAAGAAATGTTAGGCGCCATGTTCGAAGTCAAACTTCTTAATGGATCAATTCTTAGTTTATTGCTTTTGTCTGAGGTAAGCTTCAATGTTCCAACTCGTGTATCTGGGCTGTTTAACTCATTAATTTTAAAGCATTAAAAATACTATTATCGCTTCTCTCAACACTTAAGTTGTAAAAGTTTTAAATTACTTCATTTCAGCTTTTGAATTGAACAGTTTTGAATCTCGACATTTAACAATGCCTTGCCTTTTGTGACTCGGCGAATTCCGTACGTCATGAGGTTAGCACCCTTCATGTCGGTTGCGTGGGAGAAGAGTACTCATTGGGTTTATTATTATATAAGTTATTATTATATAACTTATATATATATATATTATAGTCGAACTTCCCCCAAACAAATTTGCATGGCACCCAAAACTGTTGTATAGGAGCTTCGTTACAGAGATTTCTTTTTTAATTCAAAAAGTCTATAATTTTAGTTTGAATTACACTTTGAAAATTGTCTTCGTCAATAAAGTATTCTAAGCCATTAAAATATTCACTCACTTTGATTAGTATGTAGTATATATAAGTAGATTATATCATTACTCATCTCCAAAAATGTTCGTAACACTTCCGCTAAAGAAGAAACCTGCCCAAATGTAGAAATCAATTTTTGAGCTTCCACTGGTCCCTCTCCATCGTTGCGTGGAATATGTTAATATAAAAGTAATAAGAGGTATACCCACCAAAATTTATACCGATCCGGTCGTATGAGAATGACGAGTTGAGTTGATTTCGCCATGTCCGTCTGCCCGTCTGCTTGAACGAAACTAGAAACCTAGTATGCGGGTGTATTTTTGTGATATATTGATTGTCAGTACCGGCCAGATCGGTTGACTCTATCATCTTTCTATATCTATCATATTGTCAACTAATTTGTTCAGGTATGTAATTTTGGGTCGAAAATACTTCAATAAAGCATCTAAAAAAGTGAAATTCGGTATTCTCCACACATATAATGAACAAAATATTGATATTGAATATAATACAACCTGTTTGTTCAAATAAGAGGCTTTGCATCAAAAAACCGTCAAAAAGGCATCTAAGAGTGTGAAATTTACTACCCACGTAAGTTCAAATAAATGTTGCATTGCATTTTATACGTTCATGAATGGTATAAAGGCGTTGGCATGGCCGAAGACAGCACTACTTTTCTGTTCATCCTCGATTTGTATTAAAATATTTGTCAAAATTTGCTTTCTTTATGTTTTTACTTCATACATATTTTTTACATATATTTGATTTCTTTTAAATTTTAATTTTAATTTTAATTTAATATTTTTAATTTTTAATTAATTTAATTTAATAACTATATGACAAGTATTTTTTTTTCCCAGTTTTAATACTTGCTTTTGATGAAGACAAATTCGCTGCATAGAAATTCATTATAAAGAGAACAAAACACACCAAAAGTAGAGTGTACTTGAGACTAGTTCGTAATATATATAGAGAAGTAAGACTATGTTTTTATTCCAATATTAATTTGAAAAAATTTCAAACTAGTCCTTAAGATGCTTATTTTAACTTAATTGTAATGAATCTTGCGAATCGTCAAATATGGTTCAACATTAATTTTACTTTTTTATTTCTCAAGACTTTCTTTTGTTTAAACAAAAATATTTAATTTTTTTTTACAATAAAAATATTTAGCTCTCAAAAGCAATAAACTCATTCTCACGCCAGTATGTTATGTCCGAATCGTATATTTTCACAAAATTTGCATGCAAATGCATATCCAACAACAAAATACTAATGGAAAAAAGAAATTACATTATAATGGGCATATCATTTAATTACGCTTTCAATCAAGTAATTAGTACTACTGCGAATGACTTACAAAATATATGTAGGATATTGGCATATAAACAATAGAATAGTACAAATACACACATACACACATACATGCATCATACACGTACGAATGTGGGCACTTTCCTTCGAAATCAACAAATTTAATGCAATCTGTAAGCACACACATATACTTATATAAGCATAATAAATCGCCCAATAGTGAACGCCGTGCAGTCTGTGGCATATCTCAGATGCTCTAAACGCGAAACGAACTGTAAATTAATTGAAATTTTTTAATTAGGAAATGCAGCGTCAAGCAGCTCTGCATCGTATAAACCTCAGGATATGTATTTACATATATTTATAATTTGATAATTTCATATTTTGTTCTCATATTACATAGTACAGTATTCCCAGTTTATAAGCACTTCATGGTTATAAGCAGTTCACGGTTAAGTTCTAAAAAAAAGACTGTAAGAAAATTTCCTCTATTTAAATGCACACACAAAATAAAAAACGTTATAGACATCATGCCCATAAGCATTTCTTTCTTAAAATCACTTAGTTTTTTCTAGCTTTTTATCACTTTTTCGCTTATAAGCACTGAATTTGAATTGAAAGTTTTATGCTTCTCTCATATGCTGTAACATTTTTGACCTTTATTTAATTTAGGAACACTGTCGCCACCTTTTTACTTTTCATGATTTATCGATTTTATGTGTCAATTGTAGAAAATATAGCGTCCGCAGCTGAGAGTGTACACGAATACCGTGGAGAGTCGATTCGACACAGCAGCTCGGACTGACGTATGGAACGACTTGGCGCATTTTACGTGGAGATCTTAAATTGAAAGCGTACAAAATACAGCTAGTGCTTGTGCAAGAACTGAAGCCGCTCGACCTTCCCAAGCGACATCGCTTCGCTTTATGGGCTCTTGAAAAGTTTCAAGAAGATCCGACGTTTTCGAGCCAAATTTTGTTTAGCGATGAGGCCCTTTTCTGGCTCAATGGGTATGTGAACAAGCAAAATTGCCGCATTTGGGACGAAGAGCAACCTGAACATATACTGCAGCTGTCATTTCATCCAGAAGAAACAACGGTTTAGTGTGGTTTGTGGGCCGGTGGATCATCGGTTAATTCTTTTTTTTTTTCAAAAACGCTGCCGGCAGATAATTTCACGTTTTGGGCTGGATGATTGGCCACCAAGATCGTGTGATATCACACCGTTAGATTTTTTCATGTGGAGATATGTAAAGTATAAAGTCTATGCGGACAATCCAGCTTTGATTCAGGCTTTGGAACAAAACATCACCCGTGTCATTCGTCAGTTACCAGTCGAAATGCACGAACGAGTCATCGAAAATTGTACTCAACGGATGGGCCATCTGAGACGTAGCCGCGGCCAACATTTGAAATAGATAATCTTCAAAAAATAAATGCCAAAGAATTTTCTTTCGAATGATTCGACATTTTCCTTTTAAAATTAGGGAACTTCGAAATGGATCACCCGTTATAAATACACACTTCGAACATGTCTGTCAAACCGTAAGTCTGGGGCAAGACTATACAAAACTCTTATGCGAATCAGCTTTAAGGCTTGGTTGACTGAAGATATGAAGACATCGATACTGACATCTTTTGACAAAGAAATGAAAATTCTGAAAATACATGTTGTTTTATTTGTCTACAATGGCAATGCAATAATGGAAGGATCAACTTGATACTAGTATTTCAACTGATATTCCTGTAAAGCTCTAAAGCTGTCATTAATTTCATAAACCTGCGGATAGCACTTATGCTGCAAATACATTTATGATCGTATTTCAATATAATCACAGACCTTGCTTTTATGCGAGATTCCATTATAAGCATTTTTCGCCATTTCATAAGCACAGAATGTCATGCGTTTTGAAAGTTGCCTATATCCGGGGAGTTTCGTACAAAATAAATTTTCAAACTTGGACTCTTGGGTGGCTCGAAAATGTAGCCGTGTGGGCAAGAGCCAGATGTATAGGTATTTAGAAGTTTATTATACTTGTAAATATGTATTTTAAACATATTTAAATATATATTTTAAACATATTTGAATAGCTGATTACGCTGATTACTTTCGTTGATTAAGAAACACTGAGGCCTCAAGACAGTAATATTTAATGTGCAATACCTTTTCTTACATAAAAACATAAAATGAAATTAAAAATCAAAAGCAAAAACATTTCACTTCAGTTTTTACACTTTTTATATAACTTCCTGCTGATATAAACAACATGCTTTTGTATATTGTATTTTTTTTTTCATTGTATACATATGTACGTATATAAACACCCGGCCTTAACATGTGTTTCATACTTTTGTCGCTATCAATGGTTTCAAAAAATACTGTTTGGCTTTTAATCTGATTTTCTAAGCGAGTATTTATTGTACAGGGTTGTCCATTTTGGGGTTTCCTGAAATAAAACTGAAATTCCTTTTTTACTCCAAAGTTTGAACCTTGGCATTATATCATCATTCAGACGACCGCCTCGTGAATTTTTGCCAGCTCCGATCCGTTTGAGGTAATATTCGAACACTTTTTGGCATATATTGGGCGATATCTCAGCCATAATTTGACGAATGTTGGTTTTCAATTGCTCTACAGTTAAAGGTTTATCTGCATCAACACGATCTTTTGCGTAGCATCCCCAAAAAAAGTCCAACGGTGTCATCGACATCGCCAAGGCGAGAAGTTATGCGCCTGGGAAAATCCCCTCGCAATAATGCCACATTCGCTCATGTTGTTTGGCACTATCTTGTTGGAATCACATATAGTCCAATGTGTTTCAATTGCAGGCAAAAAAAAAATCAGTTACCATACGACCATAACACTCCGAATTGGCAGTAACAGTCTCACCGTTATCGCTTTCAAAGAACTAAGGTCCGATAACACCTCCGCACCAGACAGTAAGTTTTTTTTTTTTTTTTTTTTGCAATTCAAGGTGTTTTCAATTATTTGAGCATTCTTGGAACGCCAAAAGCGACAATTTTTGCTTGTTTACGTATTCACCAACTCAGAAGTATGACTCCTCGCTGAAGAAAATTTTGTTGGAAAAATCACGGTCCACTGCACCGATTGTTCAAGCACCAAGTCGACGTAACTACGGCATTGTGAATGGTCAGCTGGCTGGCTGGCTTCAGTTTCTGTGTGAGATGGACTTTATATGGACATTGGGGTAAGACCAAGTGCAAAATACGCCATAATATGCCATAAGAAAGTCCAAGCTCTTGAGAACGTTGACAAATAGACACGTTAAGGTCTTCGACTACACTTTCACTTACAGCAGCGATATTTGGGGTGTAGCGAGCAAAACAATGATGCAAAGGCCTTACCATATCCGTAACCGATCCAGTCTCTTCAAATTTCTTTAAAATTTTACCAATCGATTGATTAGTTGGACGATTGTATGCACCATAATCTGCTCTTAAAGCATGAAACGTGGCCATGCTTGAATCACGATCCATTTTCATAAATGCCTGAATTTTAACTAAAATGAAACATGTTTGGCTTGACAGTTAGGTTTGACAGATGTCAAAATACAATCCTGCACTTTCAAAAACACTAAATGGATAACCTTTTATTTTTCTTGCGTCACTTCCCCCATTTCTCCTTTAGCTTTCATATTCAGTCGAAAAAAATTGATAATGAATATATTCGTAAAATATTTATTTATACAAAGCCTTCTTGACATTTTCAGCACTTTTGGGATGGACCCTATTGATGATATGGCTATGAATATAACAAAATTTGTACATATGTACATGCATATAGTATATAAGGAATAGCTCTAATTTTTGTTGCTGTTGCTCGGATTAATCTTGCCTCTGCCGTATGAACCGAGGTATGGTGTGACGACAAAGACAATCACAACGGTGATTTGTTTCTAAAATCAGTAAGTTTGTTTTCTTATCAGTTCAATTTTTTCTAATTCACTTAAATTCCCAAGCAAAATTTTTCAATGCACTTGTATATATATGTATGTGTGTATAAATTAGTTTGTAAATTATTTTAACTAAGTAATAAGTTTTGAAATCCAACTGGTTTTTTTTCTATACATTCACATACATCTATCGATATGTTTTCTTTATACATTTGTATTTAAACATAAGCTAAAAGAATTTTCAAGAAAGAATTTGTGTTTTTGAGTTGCAAATATTTTCCCAAAATGGTTTTGATTAATTTTGTAGATTATATTTGAATGTTATTTTATTCTAGAGAAAATCAATTAATCGATTATTTATCGACACATAGTTTCAATTTAACCAAGTTAAGATCATTTTTTTTATAGATAATTCGGTCTTGAAACCTTCTGTAGGTCGCCTCAACTATTCACTTAAAATTTTCGAGCATAACCCCTGTGGACTAGCTTCTCAAGCTCTTTATAGTGTCGCATTCCAGTCTCTTTTTTTTTTGCCTGCGAAGGTGGTTTGTCTCCCTATTCATTTCTCGTACTGAGGTAGACAGTCTGTTTTCCCTCCACTGCAGTTCAACATTTCTCATCGTATCTTCGACATGTCGAAAGTCAATTTCTTCTGTAGCGGCGGTACGTAGGGAAGTTGAGATACCGTTGATGTTGTTGCTGTTGTAACCGCCGAAAAATTCCCCAAACTATGTTTCGGGGAATACTGCGAGAGTGACAGACCTTGGCCGGATAAAAATCAGGGTCGTTCCGGTATAACGACCCGACTTTCGCGGGAACTATTGGATTTTAGTCACCTCTTCCCACAGGCATGCCTTACTTCTTGAACCCCTAACCCGCATGGGGTGTTGAGATGCCGTTCAACAGTTCGCTTATATCGAATTACTGGTGAATGCTCTCTGAACGCAAGTGGCTAAGTCGAGTAGAAAAGTGGCTGCCTTTCTGATGTGATAGCGCAGCTTTCCAACGTCATGTCTTGTTTGTTTTTGTTGTTGTTCTTTGCTGCGACAAGAAACTGATACGAGCCTATGTTACGTCCTCGGAACGTAAACACATCTAGAACATTGAAAACATGGCTTCCGTCTATCCCAACATGTTGGATTTTGAGAGTGATGGCGAATGGATCCCGCATCATATGCTGTCGTTACGTTTTGAGCCAAAAATGACTATTGTTTCTTGATCTATGCCATTAAAATTTTCCCATTCGTTTCCCTTCTTATAGAAAAACTATGATCAAAACAAAATTTAGAGGAATTTTCAGGAAAGATATTATCGGTCTCTTCAGGGCTAAGTTGCTTTCAGTCTAACTGTGTTGCAACTCGCATGAAATTTGAAGTAGAGATCTATTGGGAAAAAGTTTAAAAGAGTTTGTAGTACGTACGTTATAGGGAGAGCTGCAGAGCGCTGAACTCTGTTCATTTTGCTCCTAAAAGTGATCTTGCCGAGTGAAGGCCAACAAACGGTAAAGTCGTAGAGAAGGATGGTTCTGACTACCGCTGACAACATACGGTCTTAGACTCCAGTTAAGTTTGCTATCCAAGATTATTCTGAGGTAATTAACCTCAGTGAAGTTTGAAGCGAAAGTGTTTTAAAAAGTAAAAAGTACAATTTCGGGCTTAGCTGGTTTGATCTACAGCCCGCTAACATTACGCCATTTCCCTACTATATTTTTAGTAGATCACTTAAGCCGATAACAGATAGAACTTTTGCGCTGCGTTGCACGACAGATGGACTTTGACGTCCAAGATGAATGCTTGAAAACTTTGCGAAATTTCCCCCCAAAAGCAATGCTGGCGCCAGCGGAACGCCAAAAGTTGGCCATCTCTTATCTTTTAGCGCGCGTTGGCTGTCTGCTGTTATTAATTTCAATATATTTATTTAACTAAATGCAAACTTCAAGGAATTTGAAAGCAGAAACTTCAAACCAAGTTCAATAATTGCTTATTAGAATAGATTTCTAGCCTTTTACTAGAGAAATTATAAGAAAAATATTCATTTTATCATATCATAGGCGTTTTTCATTTTGCTAGCAAAGCTGAATATGTCAAGTAACGCAATAAAGTCCTAAGTGTCATCGGCTTTAGAGTCTGGGGATGTTTCCATGTCGCTGTAAGGGCGATGTAGTCCTCGTACTCTACCACGCCTCAAATATACGAAACACTTAAATTCAAATCAATATTTCCACTACAAATCATCAAAAACGATTTTTGCCTTTAATTATAAATTTGATATATGTTTTACATGACAGATATAAAGACTTGGGCATGTCCAAAGACAGCACCTCCTTCTTGTTTCAGTGTCAGAAATATACTCGCAGGAGTTGACAACTCCTGCCGAATGGCGATCGCATTAACATTATATTTTTCTATAGTTCTGGAGGTTGTTCTGGCGGGGATTAGACCGTATGACTCTCCGCAAGATAGCACAGAATGCTGAACACTCGGTCGAAAAATGCATGCATAGCTGAAAACACCGTAAAAAACATTTTAGCAGTTCTCCCTTCTTGTAATTCCTTGAAATTTGTTCCAGTTTTTTTTTTTTACAAAATCCATCTTACGTTTTTGAGCACTTAACTTGGATGTTGGTCGGACTTTATCACAGAGAAATTTTAGTACTGGTTCAACTAACATCCAAAATTATATAGGAATTAATTTTTCTAATAGCCGTCGCCTCTCGGCAAGGAATATTAAACCCTCCGAGTGTATTCCTGACATAAAATAAAAACTCCTCATAAAAATCCATCAGCCGTTCGGAGGCTAGTTAGAATAAACAGTTGTTGGTCCCTCCATTTGCTTAAAAAATTAAGAAGCGTAACTACGTCAAATGGGAGTAGGAGATCGGCCGAAAACCGCTTCAGCGATTACAAATATATAATTTGAAAATATTTTGAAAAATTAGATTAAATATTTTGAAAAATTAGAAAAATGCCAACAAATTTCTTAAATTTAATTATTTCGAAATATATATTTAAATAAAAATCGAAAATTCTAAACACACACTTACTTCAACGAATTCCATTGCATACGTAATTTCACCAATTTCAGTTTCATATCCATAAACGAACGCATTTCCAGATCCTCCAGCTGTGAATGTGATATTTTTAAACTGATATTAACATCCGGTTCAAATTTATTCGACAAAGCATCAACAATTTGGTGAAACGAGTCCACCTTCTCGCACGACAACTCCACATAGTTATCGGCATAGATGGGTTCGCAGGTACACGGCGACAGTTCGGGTCGCACAGCACAATGCACCGAAGCGACATTGGTAATACTCCAAACGGCATAAACAAATGAAGCCATTTTGGCTGGTTAAATATGTTGTTGTTCTTGTTGTTGGGAGGTTTTTTTCCTCTAATATTTCGTTGATTCGTTAGTTAATTCTAAAATACTTTAAAGGCGAAAAAGGACACTAAGAAGTGATTTAAATTTTGATTGATTTGAATTTTTTTTTTTTTTTTTTGTTTTTTTAATTATTTATTGTATTTATTTTTCTCACTTTTAACACAAATTTCAATATTTCTGATTTTTTTGTTTTTGTTTTTTGTTTCTGTTTGTTTCGGAATTCTCTAGTTGCGCTTGTTGTTCTGAGTTTTGTTGTTGGAGTCAATCCTTATCAATTTGACTTTCATCGTAAAACAATGCGCCGTTAAGCTAACATACATGTATACAGATATTATATATATTTATTATATATATAAATTAATGTTTTTGGCATGCGTGTGTGTGTGTGTGTGCGCTTGTGTTTTTATTTATTTATAAATGTTTATATGTATAATTATGTTTTTTGTTGCTGCCCATATACATATAGTTATGTATGTATGTAGCTGTGTATAAAGCCGGCACTTGTGTGATTATCACTTTGAGTTTTTATCTCGCTTTTAAAGTCGCGTTGTAGGGGTTCACTCGCTTCGCCTCGACTTGCTTGCTTACTGACTCTTTTGCACAGTTTGCTCTAATGCGCGCGCGCACTCAATTCACATATGTTTGTATGTACATGCAGGCGCAGCATGCAAATGTGGTTTGTTTGTGTGTGTGCGTGTGCGTGTGTGTGGGCGTGCGTGTGCATGCAAGGATCTCTAAAGGCAAAGCATGTTCAGCGTGTAGGCAGCTAAAAATCTCTAACGCTGCAACCAGGACCTATTCCGGCTGGCTTAGGCGTGGCTTACAGGCAAATATTAATTATTACGCTTTATTCGGTGTGTGCGTGTGAGTGTTTGCGTGTAAAATGTTTCTGCAAGATTGAGCTCTGTTTTCTAAACGTTTGCAGGGTATTCCCATAGCATGGATTTTTTTTTTTTGCTTTGAGTTGTGCACAAAATTGTGGTCTATAGAATTTTTAACTTTTTTTTTTCAATTAAAAAATTGTGGCCCGTTGAATTTTTTTATTTATTTTTTCAATTAAAAAATTTTGGTCTTTAGAATTTTTTATTATTATTTTTTCAATTAAAAAATATATTTTATTTTACTACTGCCGCCTTTTTTAGTGTATAAATCACTGTAAATATTTAATTATTTTGTTTAAAATTTTTTTATTTTTTTATTTTTAACGCTACTTAATAAATTTTTAAATGTTCAATCAACATTTAGCTGGGTTCACTAGGCAACAATACTGCTGCAGAAAACTAAAAAAAAAACCCAGTGTTGCTTTTTATCATTTAATGTTTTATTTTTGATATTAATTTGGCGCGATTAAAAAGTGTTTTTTGATTTTTAAAAACAGTAAATTCTTTAAAACGATTTCTCAACACGTTTTTCATAAAATTTAATCAAAAATTGTACTGTTATTTCTTTTTTCAAAATTTTTCCACAATTTCTATCCTTTTTACAAGCTCATTATTCCTCGTTCCGATCTTTGTACTTTGTTTCGCCGCTTAACAAATATCAAAATTTAATCTTTTCCTCTTTATATATATTTATTTATATACTTGTATACATACGAACAAATAATATTTATAACGCGCGTATATAGTATATATTTTAAATTATTTTTCTGAACGTTTGCAGTTTTTGTTTTGATTTTATTATTATTTAAATATTTTTACTTCTGATATTTGTATATATATATACTTCAGCTGATATGCGCGCACCACACTCTCGTACAAAGAATAATAATAATTAAAATATTTAATTATAATTTTCTTCTTTTTTTTTTTTTTTTTTGAAATTATTAAACTCAGTTCACCACTTCGGTACGCTTGAGTTTTCAGTTTCAATTTGAATAATTGAAAAATTGAAAATCGTTGCTCCGCTGTTGACGTCTATTTGCCAACACGATCCGATTACGACTGGCAAAACAATTCACTGTGACGACGATGGAGGATAGTCGTTGTGATGATCAGAATCGATTCTTGAATGGTGATGGTGTGGGCTGCTTTGCCTTTGCGTTGGTTCGACGGACGTACGTTGATGATGTTGCTGCTGCGCGAGCGATATTTTTGCTGTTGTATACATTGGTGTGCTGCTGCTCGCTTGGGTGTTGTTGGTCGTCGCTGATTCGCTTGGTGCTCGGCGCTGTTATCGCATTGGCATACAACTACGGGTACACACACGTACAATCAATGAAATATCTTCGAAATGGCTCTTAGTAGTATTTAGTAGCTATTTTCCAGCCAGAGTTAGCCGAGTACGCTATCAAACATCGCTCGCATTGTTGTTGTTGTTGTTGCTAATCACTTGTTCACTGCGATTCTGTATTGATTTGCGGTAGGCGAGCGAGCGAGCGAGCGAGCGAGTGTTCGATAGATCGATGATCGATTGTTCATATTCAGTTTGGCAATAATTGACGCGCAGGTGTGCGCATGTGTGTATATGATGTGGTTGCAATTGCATATTTCCAGCTCGCGCCTGATAGCTTGCTTATACAGAGTTATCCGTTTTGCGGTTTCCAAAATAAACGTAAAAAAGTGCATTTAAAATAAAACTTTTCATGAAATTCCTGTTTTATTATAACGTTTGTGTACCTTGGCATTATATGTGAAACACAACGTCATTCAAATGACCGCCTCGTGAATTTTTGCAAACTTGGATCCGTTTGAGGAAATTTTCGATCACTTTTTGACACATTTTGGGCGGTATCTCAGCTATAACTTGACTATTGTTGGCTTTCAAGTCTTCAAGAGTTAAAGGTTTATTCACATAAACACGGTCTTTCACGTAGGACCACAAAAAACTTCCACACGATCTCGGTGCCCACTTGACATTGCCAAGACGAGAGATTACGCAACCGAAGAAATAAACACAAATTCGCTCGTGTTGCGTGGCATGTGGCACCATCTTGTTGGAACCACATATTTTCTAAGTCGTGTTCTTCTATGGCAGACCAAAAAAAATGTCGGTTATCATACAATAACACTCCGAGTTGACAATGGCAGTCTCGCCATTATCGTTTTCAAAGAAGTAAAGTCCAATCACACCTCCAGACCAAAGAGCCCACCAGACAATAAGTTGTTTTGTGTGTAATGGCATCTCTTCAATTATTTGAGGATTCCCGGAGCCCGCAATTGCGACAATTGTACTTATTTATACGTATCCATCGAATGTGAAATGCGCCTCGTTGCTGAAGAAAATTTTGTTGGGAAAATCGCGGTCCACTACACCGGTTGTTCAAGCACCCAATCGACGTAACTACGGCATTGTGAATGGTCTGCTGGCTACAGTTGTTGTGTGAGCTGGACTTTATATGAATTTTGGTACAAATCCAAGTGCAAAATACGCCATAATGTGCCGTAAGAAAGTCCCAGCTCTTGAGAACGTCGAAAAATATACACACTAGAGTCTTCGGCTATACTTTCACTTACAGCAGCGGTATTTGAGGTGGAACGAGCAAAACGATGCTGCACAAACCTTACAATATTTGTAACCGATCCAGTCTTTTTGAATTTTTTTAAAATTTTATCAATTTCTTGTTCTTGAGTGGTTGGACGATTAGGTGCACTTAAAGCACGAGACGTGGCTACGTCGAAGGTTTGACAGTTAAGTTTGACAGATGTCAAAATACAGCCATGTACTTTCGAAAGCACGAAAGGGATAACCCTTTACATACATATGTATGAACATTCGTGCATATGTATATATATATATATATCAGTTAAGTTTTCTATTACATACAAATATATGTTGGCTGGGGTGCTTTTATCAGCTGCCAATGCGTTAAATACATCATATCTAATGCAATAATTAGACAATTGTACACGCGATTCGGCCGGAAGAAAGTCGCTACATACATTCCAGTATGTATACTTATGCATGCATGCTTGTTTGAATGCAGTTGCGAACTAGTTACTGTTCTCTTTTCACGCTTTTGTTTCTAATTATTGGTATGGTCTCTTCATTATCTCGCCTTTTATTATCTGTTACTAAAGGCTTAAGTGGTGATCTTATTCTCTAATGGGATACATTCGATTAAAAATGTTCACTTAGCTGTAGTTGTAAGTCGCTTTGGTCTGTTAAGAGGTTCCTCAGAGCTTAATTAATCAGTTATTTGAAGTCTTGCCTTATCATTATTTAGAAATTTTTTTTATAAATACTTTTTTTTTATAATATTGATTCTAAGTTGCCACCGAACGGCTGATAGATTTTTATGAGGAAACTTAATGTCATGCCAGAATCTAACGGAGGAGCGACCTCGATTTCTTTTCTTTTTTTGAGGTATTTGATATCACTTTTTATGATGTAAAAACGAGGTAGAATAAGAGATGTAAATGTCAGAGCTGATGCACACTGATGATAAGGCAACACCACCAGTCAGAAAATATTTTTTCCAAAAACAAAACGTCATCAAATGAGCTAAGGTTCATCAACTACGACGGAATCTGACTTACAAGATTTTTACTCAAAAAAACTCATAAAACTAGCAGGGTAGTCACTCATTAGCCCAGATAATTCACCGTTTAAAAGTTTCAATCAGAAAAACAGACATCCAATTGAGTTTTTCCTCGAATCTTGTCTTCTCTTTAAGAGAACTCCATAACAACTCTATAAAAGGAACTATGGGAAAGTTGAAATGATGATTCCTACGTATAACAGCCAAGGAATAACTGAAGAGCTGCAAGAATGACACATCTGAAGACAGAAAAAGAGAGGAGTATTTCATACAAAAAATGGAAGAGAGAGAGTACGCTATATGAAGAGAGAACATCTTTATTCAGCATTCGTAATCCCCTCGAGTTACCATGATGATGATCGAATAACATTTGTGGCAGAGCAAGAAGTTTTAACAGTTGATCGACTAAAATATGGCCGATTGGAATAGATACAGCGCAATATCCGGCACCTATCTTGCCTCAAAATTGTGCTAAGGGCTAAGACCAACGTGGAAAAACTGCGGAGACTTTATCAGCATGGTCCTGGTAAATCGACTAAAGACAAAACTTGAAAGAAAAAGCGAAGAAAATCATTTGAAAGTCGTCGAATTTAACGCCTCCTTCGTTTTACGGATAAATATTTTTGCATAAGAGCTCGTTAGCCGTTCGGAGTTGTTTTAAAACCTAAGGTCTTTTGACGAACAATATCTAGACGCGGCAGTTAAGCGTTTAAAAAGTATATCAGAATCACTGAAGAAAATATAGCGGCCGTTGCTGAGAACGTACACGACGACCGTGGAGAGTCGCAGCAACTCGGCCTGACGTTTGGAACGACTTGGCGCATTTACGTCGACCTTCTCAAGCAACATAGCTCTATGGGCTCTTGAAAAGTTCCAAGAAGATCCGACTTTTTCGACCCAAATTTTGTTCAGCGATGAGGTCCATTTCTGGCAAAATTGCCGCATTTGAGACGAAGAGCAACCTGAAGAGATTCAACAGCTGCCACTTCATCCAGAAAAAACAACGGTTTGGTGTGGTTTGTGAGCCGGTGGAATGAAATTGAGGCTCGTGATCTCTGCGACATTTGGTAACAACAAGATGGCACCACTTCCCACACATCGCATCAATCAATAGATCACTTCGGTGAGCAGATAATTCCACGTTTTGGGTCGGTGGATTGGCCACCAATATCGTGTGATGACACACCGTTAAACTTTTTCCTATGGGGATATGCGAAGTCTAAAGTCTAAAGCGGAAAATCACGCTTCGGTTCAGGTGTTGGAGCAAAACATCACTCTTTTCATTCGTCAGTTACCAGTTGAAATGCTTGAACGAGTTATCGAAAATTGGACCCTACGGATGGACCATCTGAGACGTAGCCGCGGCCAACATTTGAAAGAGATAATCTTCAAAAAATAAATGCCAAAAAATGTTCTTTTGAATGATAATAAACATTTCTAATTAAATTTGAATTTACTGTGTTTTTTCCATTAAAAAGGTTCGAGGTCCCCGAAATGGATTACCCGTTACAATTGTGGGGTTTTAGTCGTAAATTTGTTGCATACATTTTGGCGTTTGCATTAATGATTTTAATTAAATTATTTATATTCAACATCAGTAAACTTTTAATTTTTTCCATTCCAAACTATTTAAAGGACAAACAATTTTTCGGAGTGTATAAATTAGATTTATAATTTGAAAGTATTTTCTGTATTGTCTCCATAGATGTTGTAGTTGTTTTTAGTATAAGAAATAAATGTTACCGTTTTGTAATTGTTTATGATATTAGATCGATTTGATCACACTAGAATTTATTGTAAATAAATAATAAATAGAAATATACATACATACATATATATATATATACGAATCTCTGAATACAATAACAAAAACATTGGCGTGCGTTGCACATGTTTTCTTATAAATTTACATATACATACATGTATGTTTATATTAATTACCAGCAATCAATTACCAATGCCTTATCTCGTACATATAAATATACCTAAAATTAAATGGAAAACGAAAACACAATGTGACAGACAGAAAACGTGATAATCTCAATGAATGTGACACCAAATGCGCACATATGTGCATATATAAGTATGTATACTTACTTACGTGCATATGTACTTATAAAGGGTGTTTTTTATAGAGGTATAGAGCTCTAAGTTGCAATAAAACAACGACGGATTATTCGATTGACATGAATTTTATTTATCCGAAAGATAATCTTGTGGCATTATATTCTAAATATGATTTCTGGCATATGACCGCCACGGCTGGCGCGGATGTAGTCCAATGTGGACGCCCAATTTTCGATGACTTTTTCCAACATTTGTGGCCGTATATCGGCAGTAACACGGCGAATGTTGTCTTCCAAATGGTCAAGCGTTTGTGGCTTATCCGCATAGACCAATGACTTTACATAGCCCCACAGAAAGTAGTCTAGCGGTGTTAAATCACAAGATCTTGGAGGCCAATTCACAGGTCCAAAACGTGAAATTAGGCGGTCACCAAACGTGTCTTTCAATAAATCTATTGTGGCACGAGCTGTGTGACATGTTGTGCCGTCTTGTTGAAACCACATCTCCTGGACATCATGGTTATTCAATTCAGGAATGAAAAAGTTAGTAATCATGGCTCTATACCGATCACCATTGACTGTAACGTTCTGGCCACCATCGTTTTTGAAAAAGTACGGACCAATGATTCCACCAGCCCATAAAGCGCACCAAACAGTCCGTTTTTCTGGATGTAACGGTGTTTCAACATACACCTGAGGATTACCTTCACTCCGAATGCGGCAGTTTGGTTTGTTGACGTAGCCATTCAACCAGAAGTGCGCTTCATCGCTAAACATCGCTAAAATGGACGTAGTGTGCGACACGTTTTCGGCACAGAACCATTATTTTCGAAATAAAATTGCACTATTTGCAAGCGTTGTTCAGGCGTGAGTCTATTCATGATGAAATGCCAAACCAAACTGAGAATAAATCACTTGACAGCTGTTAAATCGGTTGCCATCTTGAAAAGTAATGCCAACTTAAAGCTCTATACCTCTATAAAAAACACCCTTTACATGCATACATTACACATGGGTAATTTACAACTACTATGCGCCTATAAGTCCGTTGGGCATGCAATTGTTATCAGCAAAATGTAGTTGAAGTGGCAATTGACAATAAGTATTTACACATTGTTGTTGTTGTTGTTTTTCATTTTGTTGCTGTTGTTATTATATGGCGCTAAAGAATCATTATGCATTTATATGTACATATGTACACACACATACATATATGCATTTACTCAAGTGTTGTATGCACAAAAGAGATGTGTGGATGACATGTGTGTGTTGAGGAGGATGTTGCAAGTCCCAAAAAATTTGCTCACGCATAGATTTACACTAGCAAACATATGGTTTTACACACCACATACGTGCATATATAAGTATATGAACTCGTAAATAATTATGTACGTACATATACATATGTATGTGTTGGAAAAACTTTCCACATTTACATTGCTATCTATCGTTGCCTTTCTTATCTCTATTCAATTATTGATTTTTACTTGATATTTTATGGCACTTCTTATTGAGTTTTTTTTGTTTTGTAAAATAATTTATTGCTCTTTTTGGGGGAAATTTACGTAATTAAAATACTGACCAAGCTTAATGCGATAGATATTGTAGTTAAGATACCCTTTACACGCCTCGACCAAGGGATAGCTGGCGCCCTTTTCTTTGAATTTTGTCTGTCAATGACTTGCTTAAGAAGCTGTAAAGTGATGGCTGCTAGGTAATCGTCTTCGCAACTGATGTAGCACTCGTAGTCAAGGTGAAGGTCAGAGCTGATCTGGCTGCAAATTTCAGTAAGGCCGAACTCGTATTACGAACAGATATAGGATCCTTATAGTTCCACAAGCGATAGCAGGTGTCCGCACTTCGTATAGTATAGTATAGTCGTATAGTATTGTACCGGGTCAATGGTTGGATCAAGTGTAGGGCGCTCCGTGGTTACTGAGGGGCTCGAACTGCTATAACGCCCAGCTGGCGCCGAGTGACTCCTTCTCCGCTATATTCCATTCACGCGAGGCCTGTATGGGAAAAAGTCACTGAAGGTACGGGACCACTTAACTTCTTCAGAGATGGCTCGAAGATTGGCGGACATGTCGGTGTGAGAGTCTTCTGTGAGAAATTGTCCATCGGTAGAGAGCTTAGGATCCAGATCAATGCAGTGTATTTGAGGCGGAAGTAGCTGCTATTAAGGAGGCGGTGGACAAGCTGCCTCGGAGTGTCTACTCAGATAGCCAATCGGCTAGTACAGCCTTGGGCCCACACATAGTGAACTCCAAAATAGGGAAGGAATATTTGTTATCTCATCTATAACGTTGACTCGACAGAAGCCGGCTGTGTTAGAAACCGAAAAACACCTTCTTGCCGGAGCCGTGAAAGCAACGAGTAGGCGTGTTAATATATACCCTTCGTGTGCACTTGCGCTGCTTTCCACAACGTGTCAGAGAAAGTAGCTAGTTATTGCTGAGCTATTTTCTCAGTGAAAACAGGTTCTTTAAAAGCTATCTTCGCCACTTTGGCCATTAAGCTGACGCCTACTGTGAAATTTGCCATCCAAATTCCGTAGAAGAACACCGTGAAAAGTTGCACGAGGATATACATGTTGACCAATGAGCTTACGTACGTGATACATGGGGACGGGGATTGACGGTTGAACAAAACTGACGACGGACGTTGACTCAAACTATTAAGCTTTTAAGGCTCAAGCGGAAAAAAAAAAAGTTAGTCCAGCGAATTAAGAGGGAGAATCATGTTCTCAGGACGTATGGAAAATTACTACAAGTTTGGCTGATTAAGGCAGTGCAAGGGGAAGATCACTACATCGTTAAAAAATATCAGGTGAAGAGAAGCCTAGCTTCAATTGGTGATTTTAGTTTGCGCCAAAAAATTTTAAATTTTAATTTTTTAATTAAAATTCCTTTGAAAATATTTCTGTGTCGCCACAAATATTGACCAAAACCAGCACGGCGTCAGTAATTGCGAACACGCTTCTGCCCCCTTTATTGGTAATTGAGCGTATTTGTTGGAATTAACTTATTCGTTTTGCCTGCTGTTAATTAAGGAATTTTTCAAAAATAAAACCACAAGAAGAAGAAGAAGAAGAAAAACGCCTAAGAACAACAATATACCATTGGCGCCAAATAACTTCGAGCGTCAGCAGCCGATTTCGCAGTTCGCAATGCTCAAAATGTCGAATGAATGAATGAATGGAATGTTGTGAGTGATGCCTGCGGCCTGCCAGCCTACTCTGCCGCCAGTAAGTGCGTCTAAGTAGTATTTTTCCCATTTTGGTATTTTTTTGGGCGCATCATATGGACCACATGCATGCCAGGAGTAATCACATACGTCGCAAAAGTCATGTGTTCTGGTGTTAATCAGTGTCTTTCGTTCGAGTGTTGACGTTTTTTCAAAATCAGGCTGCACATCACATACTCGCTATACAAGTATGTACATATGGATACATGTAATTTCTTATATGGGCATTTACAGACGCACACAACACATATGTATGTATGTGTCTTCTGCTGGCATCATTCTCTACTGGCCAACTGATCAGCTTCTGCTACTCTACGCCTGCCGCTCATCCACTCATCCCAGCCATTATCGCCTGCAGTGTGCGGGGCGCATATGCTTCGGTGAATTCCTTTGCTTACACATTCCGTAAAGTTCCTTTACATTTTTAACTGCAAAACAACATGTATGTAAGAGCGACTTTGTTGTTGTTGTTTTTGTTATTGTCATTGCAATGCCATTGGTAGCATTGGACGCGTGTATTTTCATACTAAATAGTGTTGACAGCAAAAAAGGTTGCCTCTGCAAGCGAGGCGCCTCTGCATTCCTTCACAGTCAGTCTGCACTTGAAAATACTTCTTTACGCTTAATTTGATGAGAGCGCATAATGAGTAATTAACTGGGTGTCGCCAAGTGACAGACTATAGTGGTGATCATACACTCATCGCGGAGGCGATGCAAGTGCACGAGTATGTCCACAAACAACATAACGGCAAATACGAGTTTTATGTAAATATATAAATTTTGCAATAAAATCTCCATTTTTTTTATTTTCGAAATTTACGAAATGATCTCCTGCTGCTACCAAATATTTTATACCCAACGCATTACTTATATTCCAAGGGAGATCGTTGATTCACATTCCCACGTCAGTATGATCCGCTTAGCTGCTACCTTAATTATACCGAGCGCTCGAGTAGAATCCCGAGTTCAGCCTTTTACTTGGCCGATAAGCTCAATATCAGTTACAATTATTGTGTCTCTCGTTCAACACATCCCTGGTTAAATCCTCCTTTATCTCCTACCTTTTTTTAAGCCGCCTCCGACGATGGATTTTTATAAGGAAATTTTTATTTTATATCAGTAATACACTCGGAGAGCTTGACATTCCCTGCCGAGAGGATATAGATATATATACCTCCCAACCAGGATCGTTATTCCTCATGAACTCTGCAACATTTTTTTAGTAGCACAACGAATGTCTGTGCGAAAATTCCTCCTAAATTTGTAGAGTTTTGAGTTTCAGGGTTTGAGAGAGGAAGTTCTAATATTTCGCCTTCTTCATCCTCCCTTCCACAAGTCAATTGCTTTGAAGTTGTGGAATGCAAGTTTTTACCTGTTTAACTAAACGGGGCTCGACCGCCGAAACCGGTAGTTTATACTTTGCTACTTCCGTTCTTAATGAAAGTTCTCGTTTAAGTAATCCACGCAGTATTAAATTCAGTTATTAACGAAACTTTAAGAAGTGGAACATGAAGTATAGGTTTGGCCGACGATCATCGGTATTATTTTGAGGTCAGCCAACTGCTTCTGAATTAAGCAAAGGGTTCCACGAGGTTAAATTTTTATATTTCGAAGAGTCTCCTTGATCTCTCATGGTGATTTCGCCCGAACTTCACGCCGGGCTAAGATATTGAGAAACTTTGTTCAAAAGTTGCTGGAACTTGCAAAGCAATTTGCCGAACGGTCGTAAATTACACTGAACCAATCTGGCTTCCTAAGACTAGTGAGCGTTTATAAGGATGTTACACACTTACTTGTATAGCAGCACCCCTTGAGGGCCGTCATCGACCGAGGTAGGCCTTCTGATGTTGGCTGGGTGATATATCTATACAGAAATCTCTCAATGGAACAATATTTAACAAAGCGACGTATAGGCAAAGAGACTGAGCTGTTCTTTTAGGCGCGAATAATTCTGGCATTATTAAGTTCGAAATTCTGTTACAGACTAAGATCTTACCTGTTCAGAGTGGTCTCCGACAAACCCAGTGTATGTGTAGCAAGCAATGAGTCCCCGCATAACACTAACCATATATTTGCAAACTCCTCAAACCGACTCGTCTAATCCCTTTGGTCCGAACCCTTCGAACCAGCTCGTTTTCTGGACCTTCTATTAGATAACCGCGATGATATCGACTAAATTTATTAGCTCCTAAACAGGTTTAGCGAACAGCTACACCAACGGCAGCAACAATGGTGGATAACCTAATATTCTGTCGTCACATGTAACAAGTTTCACGCAACTTTTATTTCGTCTACTCATGTTGGTCTCAAAAAAACTTCAATTTCGCCGCCTTGACTGCAAAAATGAAACTTGAAACTCTGAACTCAAGCCCTTGTGGAGATCTTTGGATTGGGTACAAAATATTGTTTACGATCGAGTGTGCTTGATGCCACTCGGAGATTAAAGTCACTGAAAATTTACCCTAAGTGAGCGCGTGCCATGGTTATTGATGTTTATCTCATATTTCCCCACAACCAGCTACTGACTGAAGCGCCTTTTGCTAGTGGTGCATACACACCAAGCTACTCAGTATATTTTCACTACAAATTTATGCAGTTTGCAATCCCTTTTGCTTCAAGCACTTTCAACACAAAACACACTTAAAAAGCAAGCATCCAATTCGATTAATCTCGTCAACAACAAAGCTTCTCTTTGGACTGAGTCACGGCCAAGTGATGCTGACGTTGATACTGGTTGTTGTTGTTACTTTTACTTAAAAAAAAAAATTTGGTGGAATGCACCAACGAGCGCATCACAACAATTAACTTGGTTGTTTGCTTGCGAAGAATATTGGAGACTTCTTCTCAGTCAGTATATTTATTGGTAATGTCACCCATGGTGCGTTCGTGCAGCACTTTAGATTCGAAACCGTTAAATATGGTGACTTTCGTTTTTCAATTTACATCAGAATCAGTGAATGGCATGCTTTGTAAGTTTTCTTATTCTTCTTCTTCTTAATAACATCTTAATTGCTTTGAATATTTTATGCTGAGTTTTTGAAGGTTTTTTTTTGTAATTACGAGTACCTCGAAAGTAGTTCGAACATTTTGGTCGCACGCTGGAGTACGTTTCAATTGGGAGGGATTTAATTTTTAGCAAAAAACATTATCTTGGATGAGTTTAGTTCTTGTCAATGTTTTCTGCAATTTTCGGAAGCTTCTAATCTATAAATTCTTGAAAATAAAAAGTTATCCATTTCAAAAGTGTAGGACTGTATTTTGACATCTGTCAAACTTAACTACCAAACCAAACATGTTTTGTTTCAGTACGACGTCTATGAAAATGGATCGCTTAACAACCATATGACACGTTAAAATTGTTGAAACCTACTACCAAAATGTGGATTCCAACGTAGCCACGTTTCGTGCTTTAAGATGAGGTTATGGTTCATATATTCGTTCAACTACTCAAGCAATTGGTGAATTTTTTAAGAAATTTGAAGAGATTGAATCGGTTACAGATATTGTCAGGCCTGCGCATCATCGTTTTGCTCGTTCCAACTCAAATATCGTTGCTGTAAGTGAACCTAAAAGCCGAATGTGTTTATTTCCCGACGCTCTCATAAGCTGGGACTTTCTTACAGCGTATTTTGCACTTGGACTTATGCCTACATCCATATAAAATCCAGCTTATATAACAACTGAAGCCAGCTGATCATTCACAAAGCCCTAGCTACACCGATTGAGTGATTGAGCAGCTAGCAATGGACTCTCGATTTTCGGTGGATATATATAAAAGCTAAATTGTCGAATTTGGGGCTCCGAGAATCCTCAAATAATTGAAGAGGCCATTATATCAAAAAAAAAAAAAAAAAACTCACTGTCTGGTGAGTCGTAGTTGTGATTGGACCTTACTGTCACTGTCACTGTCAATTCGTAATGCTACGGTCGTATGATAACCGAATTTTTTTTGGCCTGCAGTCGTAAAACACGGAACCATATGCGGTTCCAACAAGATGGTGCCACATGCCACACAACACGATCGAATGTGGCTTTATTGCGTGAGAAATTTCCCGGCCGCGTAATCTCTCATCTTAGCAATGTCAATTGGACTACTCGAAAGAACCTGTTTATGCGGATAAACCTTCAACTTTAGAGCATTTGAAAATCAACATTCGTTAATTTATGGCTAAGATACGGCCAAGTATGCGCCAGAAATTGGTCGGAAATTACCTCAAACGGACCGAAGTTTCCCAAAAATTCACGAGGCTTTCATTTGAAGGATTTAGTATTTCGCATATAATGCCAAGGTTCAAGCGTTATAATAAAAAAGGAATTTCACGTGGACGCCTTTAGCATTCGAAGTTCGAAGCTTTTCCGAATCGCATGAGAAGTTTTTATGCTTCGTATTTTTTTTTAGTTCTATATATTTTATATCTGGAAACCATGTACGGTATTGGACTATCCAATTTTTCGGAACGAACTCTAAGACATTTCTGAACTGTATAGTAAAGTCGTTGTGTTCAGATTAATCTGACTTTTGTACCAATTCTGAAGTAGTTCGAAATTATTTGTTGCAGTTTCTGCTTTACAGTGGTTGTGGTTCGAAGTTCGAATAAGATCGAGACTTTTTCCATAAAAAAAACTACGAACAATTGCAGTGAGAGTGAGTATTTTTAACTGTTTGCTTGTTAAAGTATTCTTGATAGTAAAGCAACTTCTAAAATAGAGAGTTTAAATCACTTCAACAGCTTAAAAGAGGGATTTATTTGAGTATAGAGGAAAATTTGGATTCAAACCTTGTGTATTCGAGTGATAAAAATCTATATAAATGATGGAAACATCTATTTCGAAACAAACCGTAAATGATAAACAATTACGTCCTAAGCTATTTTTATGCTCATACCTCATGATATCCAATGCCCTCATATTTTATTTATTTATTTTTTTCCTTTTTTGATGGTTTTTAAAAACATCGAATGCCTATGCATTTATTTTTAATAGATGACATTTTTTCTTAAATTATAATTTGTGATTATTTTTGGCATAGTTACTAAATATAACATTTCATTTGAATTAGCTACTTCATCATATGGATCACGATGACAATTTTATCGCGCGATCGTTTAATATATGTATATGTACATACCTATAATTTACAGTGTTGGAAAATAATAATAGCACTATTGTGTAATCCCGATTTAAATATATTTGTACCCAATTCAATATTTGTAAGCATGTAATACTTTTTAAATAACGGTCAGATTACTTCTTGACATGACGTCAAGTTGCTGTCAATCATTTTCTAGCATACTCTCTCCACTTTTAGCTACGACAGCCGAACTGGACATCTTTTTTTAGCCAATATAACATCGACGCAAAATAGCTATTGATTAAACGTATTTAATCGTATTTAATCAATTGACGTCGACAGTTTATCGATAAAATTATTATCATATGTCATTTCTGCATCAGCTGTTTCAATTCCTTTAAATTTTGTTTGAATTCAAACATTTCTTATTTTACCAATGACTAGAGTAAATTCAGTGTCAGCGGAAATTGCTTCGCTTGGATGCGCCTTCGACCCTAGATCGAGCGATTCTTAAATCAGCGATGGCGTTTATTTAAAAGTTCCGCGATACTTCTTCTGGAACCTCACGAGGAGTTCAACATTTTAGGAAATGTAAGCATGAAATAGGGTGTGGAATGAGCTAAATTGAGTTTTTGCAACTGTTGGGAGCGAACAACCAATTAGACATATATACCCATTGTGATATCGCTGTGAGGTTCCTCTGACCTCCTCAAACTGAAGCTAGCTCAACAAGGTAAGAATCGACAGACTCTTCCTTCTCTCCATCCTCACCACTGCGACAATCAAGCTTAGAGTAGTAATCAGTTTTTATATCGTGAAAGAGAGTCCTGTCATTATACTCGTCGTTATAGCGAGGAAGAATCGCTTAATACATCCCCATCATATGCACGATTTTTTGTGACTTGAGGGCTCCTCCTCTCGCTAGCTCGTTCACCATGCAGTTGCCTGAAATGTCCCTGTGTTCGACTGCTTGGCTGTGAGGATATATCGCAATTTGATTTCTCTTGATAACGTAGATGTGAGCAGTCATTCGGCGGCTTCCATAATTGCAATAAGCTTTGCTTGGAAGATGCTGCAATTCTCAGGTAATCTCCTGCGGTTTATAAAAATGGCTACGGTGCTCTTTCTCAAAATGTACATATATATTTGCCTACTCGTTGCTGTCTGGAACTTTTGTGGGAGGTGGTGTAGTTAAGTCCTTCCGGAAACTGTGCAAGAACAAATATATTTGAGCGTGTCCTATATCGCGTTTACTTCAAGACTGACTTGCGTTCAATCTGTTTGCGTTGCAACTCGCTTAATATTTTCCGTACGGCTCTAGAGTGAAAAAATTGAGGACTGTTTCCTGATTTTTTGAGGGAAGAGATAGTAGAGCTCCTGTTATGAGAATAGCAGCGTATCACTGAGCTCTCTCTAGTTTTTGTTTTTTTGTTTTTTTTTGTTTCGAGTGCCAGCCACCATATGATAACAGCATGAATAGGATGGGTCTAAATACAGCTTTATTTTTTTAGAGCCCATCTCTTGCCAATAGCCAACTTACATGTAGTCTACTACAGTCTTTCCCTATCTTTCCTTCGTGTTTTCGCTCCAGTTGAGCTTGCTACATATTAAAGATTATACCGAAATATTTGACTTCGGTAGAGAAAGTGGTCTTCATGGCTACAATTTTGAGTATGACCTGTCCGTCTTATGGATATAAAGCGTATTCTTTATTTTAAAGCTCTTAGCTGACTTTCTAGTTCCTTTTCTGTAATTTGCTGTGCTTCTCGCAATTTTTATTAATTAATTTTTTATTTTCGAAACGATTTTAACCTTTCGAATATTCGAAACAATATCAGCGATTTATCAAATATTGTAATACATAAAAATGTAAACATAATATTCGAATATTCGAATATTCGAAGATCGGTTTATCGAAAATCAACACATAAATCGTTTACCGCCTCATAATGCTATTCTTTTTTTCGCCACTGTTCATATGTCTTTATATATCTGTATGTATGTACATATGCATGTTTAAACGGTTGTTTATGTCATCTAAAATATTTCGAAAGTGATAAATAATTTTTATGGGAAATATTATGAATATGTGGGCAGTGTGACATCTGCAACATGCCCATTGATTTGTCAACCTATTGCCGTGCTTTGGATGAATTCCTCACTTTTTTTTTCAAAAGCAAACAATTTATCAATTGAATTAAAATATGAACACAAATAGATATGTACATATGTATGTGAAGGTATACAAGTATAATTTTCCTAAATGTCTTGTGCAACGTGAGCTGTCGAAACCTTAAGCTCTGCTTGAAACTTTCTTTCAACAAACTGTTGCCTTCAACACATGCCACACCGTTCAATCCATTGAACCATTGAACCAATTTCTCAATTGCATACCAATATACGCACATATGTATGTATGTATGTATGTATGTAATATACACTAAGTGCTTTGCTGAATTTTTATTGTTAAAGTGATAAACAATTTTGGTAGGAAATCGGTGCGGGCGGCACGGCGCCTTGATGGTAATTAAAATATTCTTTGAATTTGGTTATATTTATGGCATAATTTAGTTAAATATTTTTGGCCATTTGCATCTCTTGAGCAAATTGATTCGAATTCCACAATTTGGACGTCAATAAGCCTACATACATATGTACATATGTACATGCAGGCGAATTGAAGACATACCCCAAAGCTAAAAGCAAATATATCGCTGTCGTCATAACATCATGTGCCGCCGCCGGTGATAGTGTCGGAATGCGATTAAAAGTAAAAATTCCACACAAAAAATTTTAATGAATGAATTTATCAGTTACGTTTTGCGCTTTTATACACTGATCTCTAGTGCTAGCGTTGGAAATACAAACATATTTCTCCGTATTGCCTCTACTTTTGGCACACAAGTGGTGATGTACCCACTTACAGTGGGGCCAGCGAGCACGACACCAATTGAAATAAAAATTTAATCATTATATTGTAAAAAAAAATTACATAAGGGAAAACTACACCTGAACAATTGTGTTTTAAAGAAGATTAACTGTAAATCGATCAGATGCTATACAAATATTAAAGCCTACATTAAGGCGACCAACGAGCTGGAAACAACAACAAAAATTCCGGTAGGCAAATATTATTTTATGTATCGATTATCGATAAACTTGAGTTGAGGTTAGGAATGAACGCCGATCAATGGTTGCTATAAAATTTTGGATAACAGAATTTTGACATTCTTCCATTTTATTATTATCAAAAAAAAAAAAAAATGTTGCCTAGCAACTTTTGATCTTCTGTTCGCTTGTTTTATGTACCCAGCAGCTAGAAGAATGCAGTTGCCTGCATAGACAGTAAATAGTAGCTACAGTTGACAGCTATCATCTACAGCTTCCTAACAGCAAGCCGGACACCAAAAATAATAGTGGGCCAGTTGTTTCTTTTCTTCACCATTGGATGCCAATTGGATACACTTTTTCCGTGATCTTGATCCAATGCACTCTCTCCTTTCCACTGGCGGGTGTTACTTCGAAACTTTTCAACATTTAAAGATGTATTGAGCAAATGACCTAGCCAGCGTTGGGTCAGCAGCAATCATGGGTTCAAGTCCTGACCAGATCGAGTAAAAATTATAGAAATTAAATTTTAATTTCCAAAAATTTATTTTTGTAATTGTACTCGCTTCCATCAGTGTGTATTTCTGGCATGAAATAAAAAGTTGTTTCGTAAAAAATCATCAGCCCATCAGAGGTGGATTAGAATAAATTGTAGGTTCCCCATTTGTTGGAGCAGGAGATCGGCTGAAAAGTGCTTCAGTGCTTATAAAGGGTTAATGATGTGATATGTCTCATGCAGCTCATCGTTCCATTGTCTACGGAGAGGTGCTTCACGATTTTGATTGACCGTTTCATGTTGCTCAGCAATGGTTTACACATCGCACAAGTTTTGAAGCGCGGTACTCAAATTGAGATATAGTGACATAGAGGCGGGTCCTTTTCGTGCTGTCGAAGGAAGCTTTAAAATCGAGGCTCAAAGCTATGCTGAAAAGATCCTATCAGTTCGCTGACAATGGGATTTAATCTTTCAGGCAGTACGCTTTGTCATACCTTATATGCGACATTGCAGATAATTGGCGCATATTGTGAGCTCTCTCTTTTTGTGAATTGGGCCGAATACACTTTGCATGCACTTTTTTTAGTTATTTGCCTCCATATTTGATTAGCAATATTATTGGCTCCCGCCGATTTGTTGTTCTTCAGGTGGGCAATTTGCCAAACCGGAGAAATTTTATCTCCATACTTGGTATTCTCTGTACATCAGTCTCCATATCACCTCGTCGGGTCCTACATGAATATGCTACCATTTTCCGGGCATTACTTCCTGTGACCGTTGGCAAATGCATTGTTTTGTTGTTGTATAGGAGCTGTCAAAGTTAGATCGGATCAGAGGGAGAGAGGTGTTAGATTAATGAGCAGACATAGAGTGTCATGCGGACTCATTGCATCCTGGACATACGTCTTGTTGTCCTGTTGTTGTTTCAACGGCCTGTCTAACCTTGCATAGGAACTGGCAAAGTTAGTTTACGTCGCCGAAGTCATCTAACGGTGGTTAGTGAAGTGCGGGTACTCATTGCATGCAGGACTTCTTTAGTTAGGTAAGTCAAGGTGATAAGTAAGAGTTAAGTCGAATACAATATCCAGATCTTAATTGTGTCAGTATTACTCTGGTCTCTCGAGGCAACTCTTAGGCTGCAAAAGGTGGCGTTTGCTTGGTTTCCGAGAACGCCATTCTCGTGAAGAGAGTTCACGAGTAATAACGCAATCTCAGTGAAAGGCATTTAAAGTCTGTCGGTACGCCGTGTTATTGTTGTTGTTGTCGCGTCTTGCTAACCCCGCCTAGGGGGTCAGGTAGGTCCAGTCATAGTCATCGAGGTCATCTAACGGGAGGCCCAGGAAACGTGCTGTGTTGACGGGCTCGAACCAGAGTCGTTTTGAGTGGGCATGCAAAGAGGTGGTTAGTGTCGTGCGGGGATTCGTTGCATGCGGGACGTACGTTGGATATGTCAGGGTCGACGAAAGGGTGACAGCTCTGGATAAAATCCGGGTCAACTGTCGTGAGAGTCGATCGGTACGCCATCCTGTACAGCGGTTCTAGTGGAAATTTCTGTATAGAACCATTATAGTTATGGAGGTTCGACTTCTGCAATACCCAGCAGATATTATTTAAACAGTATAGCATTATGCCCCTAACTGAGAGCATAGATTTTTCGCTGTGTAAGTGATACGTCGTTGACTCCACGTGGTTTACCGTTATGGTTCTCAGGGCGGTGTTCTGGCAAGCTTGTAGCTTCTTCATTTACGTCTCGCCAACTTAATTAAAGACCGTCCGGCTAACTGCCGCCTATTTTACGAACAACGTTTCTTTGTCTTTTCCCCAGGTGCTGACGTCTAACGAATAGAGGATTTTGTAGTGGCTATTGTCACTTCAGTGACATCACTATGCATTCGTATGCGGAGTGAAGGAGTACAGGCGGTCGAATTTGGGTACTACGTCGAAACTTTTCATCTAATTTTAACAGTTCCTATATAACAACAAAAACAACACATTTGCAACTGGTCACCGGAAGTAATGACTGAAATCTCTGTTAAACATGACATGATGACAGACGGTTCAACGCAGCGGAGTTCATCTAGATTTTACCTTTCGGTGGCCTAACACCGTTTAGGTCATCAATTTTCGTTTCCCTCTTCAACTTTCGGTATTTTTATCATACGCGCATAGAGTTAACTGTTATTAATATAAAATTAATATTGCTTGTATATAAAAAAATACAGAGCAGATATGTGACTGTTACGACAGGTAACTTCATTTACAACACCACCATCGGCTTCATGCTTAAAATACAATATTTAATTTAAATTACATTTTTATTTGCACTTGAATGCGCAATCGATTATATTTTATTCATCTTAGTTTTTATATATGCACTATACATAAAATGTGTGAAACTTGTTATATAGTTAATTTTCTGTTTTATTTTTTTTTCGCCAGTTTTGCTGTGTTCCCATGCTCGGCTTGCCTATCTTAATTATATCTTATTTACGAATATGCGTAAATTTTAATTTTTTTAATTTTTTTTTGATTTTTTTAGTATTAATATCGTATAAAGTACAATTGTTTATTTAATTAATATTATTATTTTTATTTAGTATCATATTGTTATTATTTTTCTCTACCGTTGTCCTCTTTCGCCTGTGTCGCGTGTATGCACTTAATATGAAAAAAGCATAAACTTAAAAAAAAATGTGATAAAAATAAAATATATTTGCATACAATATATAATCATATTTCTAATCTTTTTTTTTTTATTATAACAAGTACCAGCAACTTTTACGTCTTTCGTCCACATGCATTTTCGTTTGCATTATTTATAACTTAGTTTCGCTTGCATTCTGCGTATACATGATAATGTTTCTTTTAATTTTTTATTTTTTATTTTTATTTTATTTTTGTAATTTAATTTTAATTTAATTTCTTTTTTCGTTTGTTTTTCATTAATTACGCTCGTTATGCTAAAAAAAAGCACCCTGCTATGAATTCTATTTGTTCACAAATTTTGCAGTATGTGGAAATTTCTCAGCTGTGTAATCGGTGTCTTTCTTTAAGCGTTCACGTACATTGGCGCGCACCGTTTCCGTGCATGCAGCTTGCACCGCTGTATCGTTAGCGATAGCTTCTGTGATCTCCTCTGCTGTTAGCGCCGCCGCAGAAGTGGAAGCAGCCGCAGCACCTGCACTTGTCGCCGCAGGCGTGCGTGTACCAACTGTCTGTATGGCTTTGCGTACGCTTCTCGCGATTAGCGAACTGATATCTGTCGGTGGTTTATTGTTTTGTATCATTTTCTTTCGCTTCGAAGACATGCCTGATATGTACGCATCCGAGAATGGAGTTTGATTTGGTGGATTCTAAAGTGGACAACATATTGAGTTAATCAAATTATTTTCACACATAAATACATATTTAATGGCAATGCATAAAACCTACTTCACTTTGTACACGCAGATCGCGTGTTATGGTTGACAACCAGTCTTCAGGGAGATTCCTATGCCACGGTTCGGAACCGACGGTAACACTGGGCAATGGTTCAGCAGGGACAGGTTCGAGTTCAACATCGTTATCGTTGTCTATTGAAAATTGTGTTCGGTTATTTACTTCGGATGTAGACGACGCCTCGACACTCTCCATTTCAACATCAGTTTCTGACGACTGCAGATTAGAGAGGATTAAACTGATTAAACTCATTTCAATTTTTATGTTATTATTAGGTCAGGCAGGCAGACAACGATTTGACATGCTAGCTTGAGCGGATGAGAATTTAAAACCTATTTGGGGGTTTTGACTTAATTCCTTAGTGAGCATCGAAATGTGAATTCGCTATGGTTTTGGGAATGTTTTTAATAATAAATAAGAATGGTGTTGTTCTTGTAGTGGTCGTTAACTTTTAGTCTATGTTTAGGCCATCAAACGGAGCCCAGGGAACGAGCTGTTTGGGCATTTTTAGTGCAAAGAAAAAGGGTGTTCGATTAGTCGGCTTAAGGAGAAATGCAGAGATGTGGCTAGTGTCTGCTAGGAAGGAAGGAGTTTAGTCTACTAAAATATATCTTGAACTAAACTGCACCCGGATTACTCCGATGTCACGGGGCAGTCAATAACGTCACTCTCAGTCAGAAAAATGAAAAAGGAGTTGACTGATTCTCTGTTTATCGCGTTTAAGAACTGTCTTTAATACGTCTCTTTGATAGTACTAAAACAGATACTGTCTACATTGGATTACATTATGCTCTTTAGCCGGTCAGTACATTTACCCACTACATCCATAATTTTCACATTTGCATTCCACTAGGCCCCAGCACCATAGGAGCAACGTAATTTATAACAGACCTGTCGAATGCGTTGTAATATGCCGGTAATATTTACTCATCTTTACGGATTTTGTTGTGATTTTGAATCTTAGTGACCCTCTCTTGGTTAAGGGAGTTTCGATTTTGTTAAATTTCTCTGAATTTGGAAGTTTAAACTAGAAATTTTAAAGATATATGCGTTAAGTATAAGTTTTGGTTAAGGCCGCGAGTTATCCGAGTGTTTATGACGTTTAGAGTCGGGGTGATACTATAGCACTCATTTGGGGAGGTAAAAGTTGAGGGCAGCATGACCTCTAGCTCCCTTTGTTTGAGGCTTTCCCACGTTTAAACAGCTGCATGCAATAGCCTGTTTTCAGATATCGGTTAATGTTCGGTTAATGTTAGAGTGGTCAAAGACAAGCTGGGAATCTTTACGGGGTAGTCTGCTTCCAGAGGGCTCAGATAAAATGGTGTTTGAACTTTTTTCCTTACGTTTCTATGGACAATAAACTGTTGTGCATCGGCTGTGTCAATTGAGGATGGAATAACTTCATTGAAAAATAATTTCAAAATTTCCACAGCTTCACCGGAGAAATCTAAACAAAAAAAAAACGGAAGAAAAGAAACAAGAAACAAAATAGATTTATTGGAAAATTTTATTACAATTAAAAAAAAACTGCACTGCTACTCACAAGCATGTATCAGCACCAAGAGCATACTCATCAAATGTGGCCAATATTCATCGGCATTATTACGACCAACACAAATATTAAAAACACTGTAGAGACGTGTAACGAATTCTCGGCACATTTCCATGATACGCTCCTCGAATTCTTGCATATTACACTGAACATTGTTCACCGTTTCGATGAATACCGGCATCATAAGACGCACAATATTCGCCACTGAGTTGAGTGAGTCATATTCGGGTCGCTCATATTGCGGCAGTCGAACAAGTAGTCGATTCATCCATTGTATAGTACTATCCACAATTGGTGGCACTGTTTGATCATTAATTAATCGATTGGCGAAAAGTTCTTCAGTAACAAAGTTGCGTAACTCAGTCTGTAATCTACCAGACCTGCGCGCAGCAGCGTTGGAACCAGAAGGGCTTGATGTTGATGGTCCATTAAGTATGTTACGTAATTGAGCTAATGGTAATGATGGAACATTCGTACGTGCTGCATTTGCATTTGCATTTGCATTTGTATTTGTGGCTGTTGGCGCACCACCGACTGCGGGTGTGGCACGTATATTGGCAAGAACATCAGCAAAAGTACGCCGTGAGCGTGGATCAAGCGTATTCATGGCTAATAGATTAGATAAAGTTCCATAGGAAAAAAAGTAGTTTAAAAATGTTGGAGAAAGTCTGCGTAAAGTAATTGAACTAAGGCAATTTTTAACAATGCAAGACAGTTGAATTTCTTTTTTTTTTTAACAAGTGTAAAGCATTGTTTAGTTAAACAGCAATGGCTTGAAGATATGTAAAAGTAAGAATTACAGACGCTTTCCACCATTTTTGGTATGCCATTTTTTTATATTTTTATTTTTTATTTTCTTGGTTACTACTCACCTATTATTTGTGGTGTAGCGTTATTTGAATTTGAGTTGGTATTTGCATTCACAGCGTTAGCATTGCTCCCATTGCCATTGTTGCTATTCTCTGGCTCACGAATGTGATGACTATTACATGGTAGGAAGCGATCGAATGATGACATCATATTAGCTGGTATGAAACGTCCATTCCAGCCATTTGCCGGTATGCCACCGATCTGTAATTGTGGTCTAGATGTGGAACGCGTTTGTGTCGATGTTGTTGGTAAGGTGCCAATTGCAAGGGAAGCGGAAACGGGACGATTCCCGGCATTACCAGCCAACCCGATGCCCGTAGCTGCTGCTCCCGAGTTGTTGCTATTGCGATTGTTGTTGTTGACATTATTGGCATTTGCCGTTGCCCCAGCGCCATTATTATTATTATTGCCATTATTTATAGCATTATTATTGCTGGCTGCAACTGGTGCTGCGGCTGTACCTGTTGCATTCCCTCGTTCCGCTGCTGCTGCTGCTGCTGCTACTGGGGTGCCCGTTTGTGTACGCTGTTCGCTGTTGCCATTGTTGGCAGCAGCTATACGCGCATTCACTGGCACACTTACTATGGTTGGTGGCAATATTTGCACATGAAGTTCGGTGTTGATGGGCGCCGAGTTGACCATAGCCTGTATAAGACGTGACATCTGCACTTGGGGATTATCTATAAAAGTGAAATGAGAAAAATTAATTTTTTTTTCTTAATACAAAATTTTCATTTATCTTCAGAAATTGTAAAATTATGTTAGAAAATAAGTTATTAAAAACGTTTTTTAATTAAAAAAATATATAAAAATAAACATATTAGTAAATTTCTATAAAAACAAAATGCAAAATTCAATGGTTAATAAAAAAATAAAAAATTTGCATGTAAAGCAAAAGTCAAATAACATATTTCCAATAAAATAATAAAATTAATAACCAGTAAGAATCATATCAGTTTCGTTTATATTAAAAATTATCTATCTGCCAAAAAAATAATTGATAAAGAAAATTATAGATTTTTTAGTATGATATATATGTATGCAGTCGACTTTCAAAAAAAAAATATTTAAAAAAATCATCGCGCCGCTCACGCTTTTAACTGCTTGTAGACAACAAATAAACTTAGTCCAATTAGTCTAGATAACAAACGCTATGAGGGCGAGAAGCGTAAAGGCAAAACTTTTTAACAAAAACAATGCAAAAGCACAAATATTGGACATTTTTTGCAGTTGCAGGTACACAAAAAAAAACCTACTGCCAAAATATAATCCACGTCTGGGTTGGAGCACAATCTCTAACGTATTATCATCTATAAAAGTTGCAAAATGCAAAGGAATTTATATATATAAAAACAAAAAAAAAAATGTAAATGAAAAGTTGGAAAATAAATTGTCACAACTTTACCATTGCTTTGTGTAGCGGCATTTGTTGCAGCACTAGCAGGACCTCGTGCATTCGGATTTGTTAATGGCTCATCAACTGGATCTTCAATTGAACTACCGCTACCACTGCCACTTGCATTAGCAGTTGTACTATTGCTATCACGATTATTATCAGCAGCTCCGCTAGTAGTGCCAGTACTGCCAGTACTGCCATCACACCCACTATTATTGCTTGATATATTTGCTGTAGTAGTGTTGCCGTTAGCTGTACCATTACCGCTTGCCGTTGTTGGTTGTGAATTGGTTGTTATGGTTACAGGATGATTAAAGGTGCGTGGCGATATAAAGGTGCGAGTGCGTGGACGCGCTTGATTATTACCCGTTGCGGCAGCAACAGCCGCTGCAGCAGAAGACAAATAATTATTGGAACTAACATAACCACTTTGCTCCACCAATATCGGGCGACATGTAAGAAATCTTGGTGCTGGTTGCGATACGTCCAACATAAGATCGGATATAGCATGTTGAGCATGAGACATATAGTGTAATGCCTCCGAAACACGGTTATAAAGTCGTTGTGCATTCTCACTACCGTTAGTGTCCTGAAATAATGAAAAAAAAAAATCAAACATTTTATATTTCGTATATGCATGTCTGTCATGTATATATACATAAAAGCGCAACGCACTCACCCCTTCTTCGAATGTAGGATCGTTATTCAATAGTTCATAAAATTGCTGTATGAAAGGATTTAGACGAGTTTGTACAGTGCGCATTTGTTCGACCACTTCTGCCAATACTCGCGTATTAGTGCGACGACGTGATGGATTTTCTTCAGTGTTGGTGCCTGTATTAGTCGATGCATTCGATGTGTCTGCTGCTGCTGCTGCTGCTGCATTGTCAGTTGTCGTCGGGCTAGTAGCTAAACTAGTATTATTTGTATTATTTGCGTTAGAGGCTTCAGAAGCACCACTGTCATTAGCACCTGTCGCTCCACCTTCAAAAGCATCGTCAATAACATCTTCTATAATGACAGCAGCAGTGTTTTCAGTATCTTCAGTTGCATCCATATTTGTGACAGCGTCAATGCTCCTCAAGGCAGCATCAGGTTCGCCACCTTCACTAGAACCAAAAACTGTTGGTAATTGCACAACTGTAACATTGGTGTTACTATTACGACGTAAGGCTGCTGATACCGCATCTTGCACCATTTCGACAAGGTTTTGATTTTGCGGTAAATCAGCAGCAGTAAAACCAACTTCGACAACAGTGGATTCCATTGTCCAACTACCACGGGCCAATATATCCAATGAGGTATTATTAAGACCCTATAAAATGTAATCATTTTCCTTTATAGTTATGTTTTAATTAATCTGGCATTATAGGTTACTCACCCTTTCTGGATCTTCTAAATAAGCAGCGATATTATTTGCACAGTCCAACATGTGTCGGGCCACTGTTATGCGGTTCATGCAAAAAGACGATGATGCAGCAAAAGGATTTCCCTGCTGCGGACTGTTACTTTGCTACAACAATATTGGAAATTATTAGATAAATTATAGACCAAACATTTCATTTAAAAACTTACCACAGGATTCATTGGTATTGCCATAGTGCCGACAACCATGCCGTCTAAGGCGCGAAACAGTGGCGAATTACGCATACCACTGCGATTGGTTGTACGCTCGCGTGTAGGTGGTGCATCGTTTGAAGACGAATTGGAAGTTGAGGGGCCGCGCTGAGACGGTGGTGGTCGTTCAGCCACATGTACCACTTTGCCATCAACGTCTACAAGAAAACCAAAAACAAAAGAACTTTGTTTTAATTACTTTCTTAACGGTAATTTCAGGTAGCAGATTTCTCGAACGTATCATTAGACTCAAAATAAAAATTACCTAACTACTCAGTTGGTAATTTTAATAGATTAGTCACGAATTTTTGAGTGGTAATTCAATCCAATTAAATATAGCATAGACTCTGACCTGTATCTAAGGTATATTTTTTTTTCTGCTTGTGCCCTTCCTAAAATTTGACTCACCATATTCTTTCAACTGCTTCTCATCGGCAAGTACACGACCACAATAGATGATACGCTGTTGGTCTGCAGCTATATTAGTCTTTTCTTCGATTTTATCCTTAAATTGACGAATAGTCAACTGAGGTACATAGAAAAATTAAAAATAGAAAATAAATATATTTGGTAAGTACTCATTAACACAATAGTTTTGCGTAGGCGATTTCTTGCAGAAAACCCCTCCTTTCAATATACACTAGGGAGTGGTGTCGTTTTCACAACTGCGCGGGTAATTGGAATTTCCGGATTATTAAATGCATCTACTTACCTCATTATCAACACTAAAATCATGCGTTTGAGCATCGAGCGTTTTTACTCTCAAATTTATTAACATTTTGCGTGATGACGGCTCGAACTAAACAGGGAAACACAGAAAATGATGGCTGATGAAATTTGAGCAGTAGCGTCCAAGCGCGTTTAGCAATCACAGAATTTAATGATTTATATACGATAACTCGCGCTCAACCACGCGTTTGGTTTATTTTTGTACTTTATATAAATCTATTTATTTTGTTGTTGCTAGTATGTGGAAAAATTTATTTTTCCAGAGAGATTTTACATCAGACGGTGAATGCAATCGTTGAAAATGTCAAATACGCGAATTTGACGTTTATTTGACAGCTATGAAAGGTGTGTGCGGGTGTAGGCAAGTTATTTTCACACTTTTTTTATTTCCGAAGGATTTGCAACGTTCAATCGAATGTGTTGTGTGTCTTCTGTTACGCTCGCTCTAGTCAGACAGCAATCGCACAATCACTATATATGTATATCTCTAACTTCCTCACACACAGTCTACTGATTGGAGTGCCTTTCCTAGCATTGATGAGAAAAAAGTATTATAAGCGCCAAACTATTCACTTTCACACGCTTTTTATGCACTCAAAAGTTCATACACAACGAAAGCAAAATTGTGAAACGATTTTTCTGTACTACAACCTCTTAACTTTGACAATTTAGAGTATTTTGCTGCTTTCCTATGATTTTTTCACAAAAAGAATGTCAAAATTATAGAATATTCGACATTCGACTTTTGCTCGGCGAACTAAAGGCTACCGGATCTCGTAAAATAACTGGCGTTGCCAACCCTCAAAGCGCGTGCTGCCAGATATTAGAAAATATAAATTAAAAATGAGCCAAGCCGAACGAGAGAGCCCAACTACGTCAAAGAACATAAAATAATTAAAATTATTATATTCTTTGAAAACGCAGCAAAAGAACAGAATTAATAGGAAGGGAAAAGATTTGTGAACTAATTTGAAATTTTTGGCTGAGGTGAGTACTGGTGTACCGTTTGCGTTCTGTGTTAATGTTATTTGGTGCATCAATGTAATTTCCCTCATTTCAATGACAACTTATTTGAGGTTGCCATTGAAAAACGGGAATAATGCTGAAATTTATATGGAATCACCATTTAAAAAATTTATTTAATTAAAATTATAATAATATCAGAATATGTTTGACTTTGTAAAATTTCTTGAATTCCACTAAGGCTAATATAAACATAAAGAAAATTTGTTAATTTACCAACATTGGTTGGCAACGCTATCGGTGTTTGACAATAGTTTGCTATTGTGAATCTTTTTTTTCGTGGGATTAGAAGCACGTTATTTTTAATTGCCTTTATGAATAAATTAAAATGGAAGCTTACTACCAAGAAGCGTGGTCTCAAATATATTAATTTGGACAATGTCAAGAAGAATTGAAAATTGATAAAGGATTTAAAAATTTGAGAAATAAAAAGAAAAAATGTGCCTCAAACATAGTTTATTTGTATGCACATGCATAGATATTAAGTATATAACTATGTACATATGTACACGCTTTAAATTAAGATCAAATAATCAGCTTCATTGTGGTGGTGAATAAATTTGCATAGCAAAGGCGTAGATTATCGTACAACAATAAAGCTCACTAAGGAAAATAATACATTAAATATGTATGTACATATGTATGTAAACTTATGTCATGTAAATTAAGCCTGCAAATGAACAATGCATGCAATAAGAAGGAATCTGACTTTCTCAACTAGTATGCATACGTATGTACATATGTACATATGTATGTATTTACTCGTCAGTATCAAAAAAAAGCTAAGGAATGTGTAAAAAGTGGTCCGGTCCAGGGATTATTATGCAATAACAAGATGCAGATTTCAAGATAAACAGAGTTAAACTGCCGATAAGTCTGTGTATAGTGATATAAATAAATTTATTTTTAGCATTTTATCGTCCGATATAGAGCATACCAACTGGAAACATTTTCTGACTTATTAAATTCCGATGCAAGAAGCAGCAATAGGTACGCCAATATACATAGCTCTAATATATGGTTTTTTCAGCTTTCGTTTCATTAAGCAGTGAATAGTTTATAACAAGTTTAAGTTCATACATTTGGCTATGTGAAGGGAAGTATCTATGGATATACCAAGCGTAGCTAGATCCTTTTCTGGAGAGAGCAATCCTCATGTAAGGTTCAGTTGCCAGCGGAGCAAATCGGTTCGGGACCCAGCAAAAAATAAAACACGTAATAAATCAACCTTTAGTAAGAAATTAAATATACATACATATGTATATATGTATGTACATATATAACTGGATTTTTGGCCGAATGGAAGTCTAAGTTGGAATAAAGCCTTTCCAAATTTGTTTAGTTAACACATTAAAAGTATTATTCAAAGCGAGTTTAAACGTATTATTCATATAAAAATCATAACCGTTAAAAGCTGACTATTTTTTACAACTCCTCAGACAGACGTACAATGAGATTTGGCGGAGGCAATTCGAGAGTGGTGTACATTTCAAAGCTCCTATCCAAATGGCCTCGAGGCATTTTTACTGAATTTCTTTTTGCAACTGAGCACACACTCTCACACACTCGCATTATTTTACACCTGTTGTGGTATGCTTGGCAAAACTTGGTAAAATGTGCTAAAATGAGCTTCCAAGTGTGGAGAAAAAGTGCTGCTTTAGTTAATATGATTGAGCATTTTCCCACTGGAGTTTAACGCACACTTACACACGCGCACTCAGAGGTGAGTCTCCAGTGGTGGCGTTGTTAGTTGCTGAGCAAAGTGAATAAAAAATTAAATTGCAAAAAAAGTGAAAAGAAAATGAGCCTCGCAACTCACTTCAAACACAAAAGAAGTGCATATCTAGACTGGCACAAGCGCTTACGTGTACATATGTATGTATGTGCATGCATGTATACACATATACACATGTAAGGAGTATGAAAATGAAATAAAAAGCCATAAAATATTCTCAAAGAAAAACTACATCAAAATTTCACACCACTTTGCGCTACATACGAGTGCATACATACATATGTATATATGTACATATATACATACACTCACACTCCTAGCTCCTTGGTATGCTACCAGCTGCAGCTGCATCCTGTGGGAATTCCTGTGCTTACGCCGTCAAAGTTTACCTTCTGTGGCTTTGAATTCATGAGTACGCCGAGTGCATTGCGGTGGTGTTGGAAATAAAAAGAAATGTGCGGAAATTTGATTTAAATAATATTTGCTGCTGCTTTTTTTTGTTGCTGTTATTGCTGTTTGTGAGATCCTGCAACTTACACCAATTGTGTGTGTTTGTGCTTTTGCACATTTTCCGCTATGCTACCTGCTACCTGCTGCCTACTGCCACTCGCGCCGCCAACACCTTGGATTAGCTTTACCAAACCTTAAATCTTGCATAAATCTTTTGTATAAATAAAAAATGGCGTTGCTGCCGCATACTTTCGGAATTAATTTGGTTTCACTTGAGTGAGTGATGGAAATGATGGAGGAACTTCTTTGGGGTCGGAGAGCAAGGTGTGAGTAGTTTAAGAAAAGAAAAAAATGTAATTTATACTTGGTAGATTTCTACTAAGAACAACTGCTCATAAATATAATATTTAGATAAAGCATGAAAAAAATTTGTTTCCTTATCTAAAAAACCAGATAATATTATTTTTAACGTATTCATTAGACAATCTCCAAATTGTCAATTAAGATGTTCTTAATTAGCCTTTTTCGTCGCTCACGAATTCTTACTGAATCGGGTTTTTTCGATAAAAATTGGAAACTTGCATATTTTGAAAATAAAAGTGCAATTAAAAAAAAGAGTAATTTTTAAGAATTTTTATATATATTTTTTTTTAATTTTCGATACATAAATTCATAAAAAACTGAATGAAAATTCCAAAAAAAAGTGTTTCATAATTGTATCAGAACTTTGGCGTGCTTTAAATTCAAATTACGGAAATTTTGAACGTAACCTCGCTTTTTTGAAATATATTTTGAGCCGATATAACTCTTCACTTTTTCCCCTGGAAGCTATAAATATTACCAAAAACGTATCCAAAATTTATATTAAATGCTTCACAAGATAGAGAAAATATAGATTTTTTCGAAAACGATAATAAATGGTGATCCAAGTAGAGGTACTTTTTTCAATAGCCTTTTTTTGACAGTTCACGCTTGAGATACACCAAGCTTTCATAATATTTTTGTTCAGTATTGTTTGGCATTTCATCATGGAAAGACTTACGCCTGAATAAGGTTTACAAATCATTCAACTTTATTATGAGAATTCACGTTCTGTAAAGAATGTGTTTTGTGCGCTTCGCTCAACTTATGGTCAACATAATCGGCCTACTGAGCGTACTATTCGCAACACCATCACCCATCTTGAGACCCAGCATTCATTAATGGATAATATTCAACCGAATAGACCACGTCCAGCATTCATTGAAGAAAGTATAGTGGCCGTAGCTGAGAGTGTAGACCGTGGAAAGCCGATTCGCGCCGTTCGCAGCAACTTGGACTGACGTATGGAACGACTTGGCGCATTTTACGTCGAGATCTTAAATTGAAAGTGTACAAAATACTGCTTGTTCAAGAACTGAAGTGGCTCGACCTTCCCAAGCGACATCGCTTTGCTCTAAGGGCTCTTGAAAAGTTTCGAGAAGATCCGACGTTTTCGAACAAAATTTTGTTCAGCAATGAGGTCCATTTCTGGCTCAATGGGTATGTAAACAAGCAAAATTGCTACATTTGGGACGAAGAGCTGCCTGAAGAGATTCAAGGGCTGCCATTTCATCCAGAAAAAAAAACGGTTTGATGTGGTTTGTGGGCCGGTGAAATCATCGGCCCACATTTTTTCAAAAATGATGCCGGTGTGAACGCAACCGTCAATTACGACCGTTATCGCGCCATGATAACCGACTATTTGATGCCTAAAAAGGAAGCTCGACAGTTGGTTTCAACAAGACGGCGCCGCTGCCCACACATCGCATCAATCAATGGATTTATTGGGAGACCACTTCGGTGTGCAGATAATTTCGCGCTTTGGGACGGTCGATTGGCCACCACCAATACCGTAAGACTCTTTCCTGTGGGGTTATGTAAAGTCTAAAGCCTATGCGGACAATCCCGCTTCGATTCAGGCCTTGGAGCAAAACATCACGCATGTCATTCGCCTGTTACCAGTCGAAATGCTTGAACGAGTCATCAAATATTTGACTCAACGGATGGACCGTCTGAGTCGTAGCCGCGGCCAACATTTGAAAAGATAATCTTCAAAAAATAAATGTCAAAGAAAGTTCTTTCGAATGAAAATAAACATTCCCCATTAAATGTTTTTTTTTCTTTAAAAAGTAGGGAACCTCGAAATGGATCATCCGTTAAATAGAAATCTAAAATTACAGTATCGAAGTTGCTTATTTACCAATATTTCCTGAAATGATGGGCCCGATAGCCTTCTGGGGCCAATTCACTATAGCTATCGTCCTCTCTTTGAAATCTTTTTTTTAAATCTTGAACGAAGAAATTAATCCCAAAACAAAATTTATATTATTCGTTTTCACAGCATAAAAATTTGTTGAAAGAACAAGAATATATATATTTTTTTTTCATATATAGCGATTAATTTATAAGTTTTTTGAAGTAAATTGAAACCATTTCACCCACTTAATAATCTGGAAATTCCCATATACTATATAGTATATTTACACATTAACATTAATAATGGTTTTATACTATCAACTATCGCTATCTTCGCATTTCAGCATTATTGCGTAATTTACTAGCGCAGCTGTTAATACACACTTTTTCCATTAATTTAAATTTATTTAAACTCCATCCCCAAAACACTTATAAATTATATTTTAAATAAAAAATTTTACTGTTCGACGAGGATGGGATTCGAACCCACGCGTGCAGAGCACATTGGATTAGCAGTCCAACGCCTTAACCACTCGGCCACCTCGTCTTGCTGTTAAATTACTGCCGGCAAGCACAACGCATCATCGCAGACTGCGACGCTCAGTGTTCGGTGCGGTGTCGTCGTTCAGCAAGCAAAGCACAAGATTAAATATTTGTACGATAAAAACAATTTCAATTAGTTTTTCATTTAAATATTGATTATTTGTTTTAACTTTTTAATATATATTTATGTAGGTATATGTAAGGTTGTGTGTTCTTTTAGCTGTAATTGTATGAAATAAAGAAGTGACAAATTTATATAAGTTGTTAATTGGAACGATGCTATCCGCAAGTACACATATACATACATACATATATAGAAGTTATAAACATTTTATCTCAGACAACTTCAAATAAATTTAATATTAATTGAATGAACCATTGTGGCCTATTTAAAAAAATTCTTATTTCGAATTTTTGCAAAACTTTTCCCTCTCTTTTTAAGCGACAAAAAAGAAGGTTCTCAACTCGTTGCCTATGCATATTTTTTGTATGTATGTATGACCAAGCATAACTTTTTGTAGTCATAACTTTTTATAGATTTTGACAATTGTTTTCTTATTGTTTCACACCATCGCATGCTTTTTTGGCGGATTTTTGACTTAAAAACTCATAACTGAATGAATAGTTTGTAGTTGGTTCAGTATATGTGTGTAAAATACCGAATTTCATAACTAAAATAAAAAAAATTATTTTATTATTTACTCCATGAGTATACATATATAAGTATAAATTCTATGTGGGTTACGTGAGTTTGAAAATTAAAAAAATCGATTTTTTTGTCTAATTAAATTGTAAAATATGTTTAAAATATTCTCCTAAAATTTCAAATCGATCGGAGTAAAATTCTAAGAGATAGACCCTTTGGAAGTTCCACCCATCAGGCCATGTGTGTGTCAATTTGAAACTAAACGCGTTTATCTCAAAACTCTATTTTTTGAGTCGGTGGACATAATTTCTCGAAAAGTTATAAAGCGATTTTGTTCAAATTTAGCACACATCTTTGTAATAACATTATCTAGTTTTCATTGAGTGAAGGATTTTCTTTATTACAACTAATTTTTTCGAGCTAATTCATGGCGAAAATTTGATAAAAAAATGTGTTTTTTGTTCAAAGTCTGTCAAAAATTCAAATTTTATTTTTTTCATTCGTCCAATAACGAGATTTTTCCATGTACCAACGAAATATTTTTGTTTTTGGATTTTAGATGAACCAATAATGAGCTATGCTGTCCACGGCGAGACCATTTTCTTTTCAGACGTCAAGAGAGGTGTGGTACCAACGGCTGAGTTTTCGGAATTTTTGAATAAAAATTTCATAAAATAAATGGTAAATTGCTTGAATAAAATATATGATTGTATATATGAAAAAAATTGTGAATAATCCTTTTTTTAACCTCTGAAACCTACCTAAATTAAATTTAACGACATACAGTTCGCTTCAGACCACCTTACAAAATTATTTAGGTCAAGTTGCAACAGTTTTCTATCTTCTATAGAATGAACTATTTTAAAGAGCTTGACATCTTCTGCGGTCATGAGTGCTTTAGAATGACAGTAACTGTGCGGCAAGTTCAAAAAGTCACTGACTTATCGAACAGAACTCTTATTTTAACATATTATTTTTGGATGTAATCACAATACTTTTGGCCATGTTATTTTTTTATAAATGCAATGTTAGGAAAAACAGTTTCCAACTTTGTATTTACCGTTTGGCCAGCTCCCTGAAAAAATTCTAGCAACACTGATCGCCATTTTGAAATTATTTTCTCTCAAAATAACAAAAAACTCTAATAAGAACATTTACTTGGCCTTTTTTGGACAACGCTTCCATAAACTAAACAATGAGTGCCTATAAAATCTAATTTTCAAGGAAAAGACTCCATACATAACATACATATTCATATGCCTTTAATATTAGATACGACTTTTTTCAACATACTTACCTATGTATGCCATTTGTTTTTCTGTTCTTGCCACTTGTCATCATAACGACCATTAAGTGTGGCACTTACTCAAATAACGCGCTTTCAATTTGTGGCATGCCACACTCTTAATTTACACCTTGTTGCTCATATATCATTTCTCCTACCTATAAAAATATATGTATGTACGTACAAATGTATATTATTTCGACTGCGTTTGAAATTGCAAATTTGTGAGGTTACGTTTGCTTTCAGGCGTTGCTTTTGAAAAAATAAAAAATAATTTATTGAATATTTTTTATCACTCCTACGAGATAAAAGCAACGATACCTGCAAGTTAGACACTAGAAATACGAATACGTTTTGGAAATACATAAATAATTATATATTTATATGTTTTTAAGCGAATTATTGTAGGTAAACGAGGCACATCCAGAAAATAAGTGTACTGAATTTTTGCAAGTTTTAAAATTTTTTTATATGAAAAAACAAATACGTGATACTTTAGTACATAATAAAAGGCGATCCATTTCGAGGCTCCCTAATTTTTTAAAGAAAAAAACACAGAAAATTGAAATTTAATGGGGAATGTTTATTATCATTTTTTGGCATTTATTTTTTGAAGATTATCTCTTTGAAATGTTGGCCGCGGCTACGTCTCAGATGACCTATCCGTTGAGTCCAAATTTCGATGACTTGTTCGATGACTTGTTCGAGCATTTATTAATAACTGGCGAATGAAACACGTAATGTTTAGCTCCAAGGCCTGAATCGATGCGGGATTGCCTGCATAGACTTTAGACTTTAAATATCTCCACAGGAAAAAGTCTAATGGTGTGATATCACACGATCTTGGCGCGATAACGGTCGCCATTAACGGTTACGTTCTCACTGGCATCATTTTTGAAGAAATACAGACCGATGATTCCATCGGCCTACAAACCACACCAAACCGTTGTTTTTTCTGGATGAAATGGCAGCTCTTGAACTTCTTCAGGTTGCTCTTCGTCCCGAATGCGGCAATAAGTTGAGCGGCAATTTTGATTGTTTACATGCCCATTGAGCCAGAAATGGTCCTCATCGCTAAATAAAATTTGGCTCGAAAACGTCGGATCTTCTTTGAACCTTTCAATAGTCTATAGAGCGAAGCGATGTCGCTTGATTTAGATCGAGCGGCTTCAGTTCTTGCATAAGCTGTATTTTGTACGCTTTCAATTTAAGATTTCGACCTTAAATGCTCCAAGTCGTTCCATACGTCAGTCCGAGTTGCTGCGAACGGCGCCGAAGCGACTGTTCACTGCGCGCTGGACGTGTTCTATTCCATAGAATATTATCCAATGATGACAGGTAGGCCGATATATTTATTTTTGAACGTTGTTCAGGCGTAAGTCTGATGAAATGACAAACAATACTGAACAAAAATAACATGACAGCTTGATACGAATCACGCGTGATCTGTCAAAAAAAGCTATTGAAAAAGGTACCTCTTCTTGGATCACCCTTTATAGGCCATTTTACGCCAAAGTCGCCATTCCTCTTTATGCAGGGGTATGGATTTTTTGACGACCTCCTCGAATTAGTTTCTCTACCTGGCAAATTCTCTACCTCTTAATTTACCTCCTCGTCTGTTAAAACCCTTTTTTCACCTGTGCAGCTTCAGGAAGGTAAAGGGATGGTATTCTGAAGTTGTTAGGTCAGAGGAGCGCGCGGAATGGTTCGGGATATCCCAGCGAGTAGTTCCTTCGTGGCATTGTTGTGCAACAGTCAGACTAATTTTGTCAGAATGTTTCTCCTCTTTCCCTCCACAATGTTTTTTAGAATCTCACAGTATCTTGCTGAGTTGATTACCATATCCCCTTCCAAATGAGATAACGAATGGCGTCGCACTTAACGGGAGACTAGATTGGCATTCTTCACGAAACGTGTTGTTGCGCCGAAATGACCTCGAACCGGTCTCTCATTGAAAAGCGGAGAAGTCTGGCCACACTATCGTCTTGCCAGCATGACGAAAGTAAAATACCTCCGGCCGTGATTGCCTTAGTGCACTTACTTTCTGAATATACCTCGTACTAGTTACGCTAGCTGGAAATTGAACAAAAGAGGTCGAAATGTTGTTTAGACGAAGTTAAACCAATTGAATAAAAATTATGTTTAGAAATTTCAATTATTCTCAAACTCCATTAGACGAGTTTTCAATTTCGTTTACGGAAAATTCGTAGAAATCGAATGAATGATGTCTCACATTTTAATATCGGGAAAATTTTGTTACAAAAGTGTTTGTTTTAGTGTTAAATATACTAGAAAGTAAATATTTTCAAAAACAGAGAAAAGATTGCGTGGTTTAATAATTAATTTAATAATTAAATTAATTAATATTAAATTCCCCTTCCCCCTTTTTAATTTTGTATATATTTGAACATTAATTAAGACCAACAATCGTCATTGGCGTGTAGGAGCCTCCTAAATGTAGGCAACGTTTCAGTTGAATGTTTTGTTGCCTACAATTAGGCTGTTTGCAATTATGGATCTGCTACATACATATACATAGTAGCTTAATATTTCATTTTGTAATACGAAAATATTATAGAATTACTTCATTTTTTGTGTTCCCTTATATTCTTATACTTTCCTCTTCACAAGCGGGACACAAGCATTCAAGCAAATTCTCATTTTCCACTTGTCACTGAGCTGTGAAATGCAATCATTGGAAAAACGCTGAAAAAATTTTCCTGAAAAGAACATTTATGCATAACTCGCTTGCAGCAATATTACTACTTACGCCATCCAGGCGATTCACTTGAATTACTTGTTATTTTGATATTTTTTTTTACTGTTTGCCGCGCTTCGGCGTGTTGTCAACGCCAAAGTTGCTATTTTATGTTAGTTGTGCGGCTTTTGCGGTTTAAAAAGCCATTAAAAATGTAATTATGTTGATAAATACCTCTTTTATTTTGTACAACTTCCTGCCTGTCTCTTTTACCACTCCTACTCTCTCTCTCTCCCTCTCTCACATTTCCAAGCTCCCTCTTTCTCCTCGTCAACTAAGTATGCACTCTAATGTCTATTCGTCCAATTTGTTGGCCACTTTGCCTTCTGGCCATTCATTCTTATTCGTTTCGTTGCACATTTCTTTTGGCCACTTTCAGCATTCCAACTACAATTTTGTGGTTTTGTTCGCTCTCTTTGTTTTGGTGTTGATGGCCACTTTTATGCCGACACTTGGTTTTCTTTCCTTGGATGCCACTAATTCAATAAGCGTCGCCTCTTAGCTGCTGACGTTCTTCGGAGAGTTCGCATTGGGGGGAAAAATATATTATATCACAAATATTTGTAATTTCAGTGGGGAATATTTTTCATCTGAATGAATTTGTTAGCTTGAAGAGCGCATAGTGAATTTTTTTTTCGGAAAATATTTGACTTGTGGACTGGTTAAATTTTGAGTTATTTGTTTTTTCGGTGCATTGGTGGGCCCAAAGCAGTCAAGTAAAATGAAGTATTTCCTTTCAGCGCTTTATTACCTAATTCCTGAGTGCACTCGAGCTACTCAAAAATGTTTTTAATATTAATATATTTGCTAATATAGAGCAGTTATTTAAGTGCACAGGAAATACAAAATTAGGGTCCGTTATGAATTTATGCAATCAAATATCTATTTGAGATTGAGTTTACATGCCAAAAAATCATCTAACATAAGACATCATGGAAAGACTTACGCCTGAACAACGTTTACAAATCATTCAATTTTATTACGAAAATTCACATTCTGTAAAGAATGTGTTTCGCGTGCTTCGCTCAACTTATGGTCAACATATTCGGCCTACTGATCGTACTATTCGCAACACCAACACCCATCTTGAGAACCAGCATTCATTATTGGATAATATTGGAACGAATAGACCGCGTTCAGCACGCAGTGAAGAAAATATAGCGGCCGTAGCTGAGAGTGTACACGAAGGCAGTGGAGAGTCGATTCCGCGCCGTTCGCAGCAACTATGGGCTCTTGAAAAGTACCAAGAAGATCCCACGTTTTCGAGCCAAATTTTGTTCAGCGATGAGGACCATTTCTGGATCAATGGGTATGTAAACAATGAAAATTGCCACATTTGGGACGAAGAGCAACCTGAAGAGATTTAAAAGCTGCCGTTTCATCCAAAAAAAGCAACGGTTTGGTGTGGTTTGTGGGCCGGTGGAATCATCGGTCCATATTTCTTCATAAAACAATGCCAGTGAGAAGGAAACCGTCAATGGCGACCGTTATCGCGCCATGATAATCGACTATTGGATGCCTACAATTGAAGCTCGTGATCTCCGTGACATTTGGTTTTAGCAAGAGGGCGGCACTTCCCGCACATCGCATCAATCAATGAATTTATTGAGAGAACACTTCGATGAGCAGTCTAAAGTCTATGCGGACAATCCTGCTTCGATTCAGGCCTTGGGGCAAAACATCACGCGTGTCATTCGCCAGTTACCAGTAGAAATGCTCGAACGAGTCATCGAAGATTAGACTCAACGGATAGATCATCTGAGACGTAGCCGCGTCCAGCGTTTGAAAGAGATAATCTTCCAAAAATAAATAGCAAAGAATGTTCTTTCAAATGATAATAAACATTCCCCATTAAATTTGATTTTTCTGTGTTTTTTTCTATAAAAAAGTAGGAATCCTCGAAATAAATCACTCTTAATGTTTATTATGAGTTAAAAGTTTTTCAGAAAAAAGTGTGGGTAGTGAATTTTTTTTACTAAGATGAACATGGCGCTCGAGTTACTCGAGTTACTAATTCTATATAGATTTGACAGTGTAGATGGCACTCTCTTCAACTAACTTACCAACTACCTTGCCGTCTTCAGTTCATTGAACATTTTCAATTTTATACCAATTGGATGTATGGGTTGGTAATCAAGAGAGATACAGCTAGTCTTATCAGCCAGGGCTTTAACCACTTTGGAAGAGCATTAAATATCGGAAGAATCTTCATCTTCGTGGCTTTAAAGTGAGTCTTAAGATACTTAGATACACCAACGCCCACAAACTGTAACTTACTTTTGGAAATTTAGTTTTCAGACAATTTACATTGCAGGAGTGCCTATTACACATGTAAATATAAATTAAATTAAATCACTTTCTTCTACAAAAAAGGAAGACAACCAACCATTTAAGACTCATCGATTTTCCATTAAAATGATAAAATCGCACAAAACGGCGTCACCATTTAAAATATGACACCGAAAATTATGCGAAAAATAAAACGAAATTATTGCCACAAGGAAGATTGCAGTCACGAACCAAGTAACCCTCAGAAATATTTTTTTTTGTGTGTGCGAAAAATGTAAAATTAATGACAACATTCAAATAAAAAAAAAACGAAAAAAGGTAAATCGTGTTGCGCCCAAAAAGAATTTACATAAATTATAACAACCCAAAATCGACAGTCGAACATTAACTTGCACCTGAGAAAGGAAGATGAAGACATTTTGAAGCATTAGCAGGCGCCGTGGAATTGCCAACCGAAGACCGAAGACCGAATAGAGAGAGAGAGGAGAGAGAGGAGAGAGAGTGAGATCTAACGGAAATAACCAAAATAATTGATTTATTGCTAACGACACTCACTGCGAAATTAAATGTGCAAAAATTCAATTACAACCATTTTATTTTATTCGATTTTATAAATCAATTTAAATTTTTCCTAAAAAAAAAAACAAATTTCTTTATTGGAAATTGAAAACCGTTCGTTTGGAAATCAAAACGAACATTTTTTGACAGCAACGAAGGACAAAGACAACGACAACGACAACGACAGTGTATTGTGGCATCAAAAGCAGTGCAATTGCAGCAAGTTTCTGTACAAACACACGCACACACACACACTCACATAAGAATGATGATGGCCCGGCATAGTCAAAGGAGTGACAAACGAGGCGAGTTATCATATTGCACGCATGAAGGGTGAATGCTCTGCACTCTGCGCATTCCCTTAAAACAGTCGATCCTTGAATGCATTTTGTAAGTATGTATGTATGTATGTATGTATGTATGTATGTATGTGTGTGGTGGGTGTTGCATTGCACATTTTTATGAGCTCTTCATGCAACTTTATACCTTCATTGGAATGCCTTTATGATGAGCATGACTGCCGTTGGCACTTACCAATGAACGAAATGTGCTTACTATTCTTCTTCTTCTTCTTCTTCTTCTTCTTCATCATTTTTCTCTTCTTGCTGCCTCCGCGCTCCGGTGTCCTTCCTACACACATACCTTTTAGACACGTGCGTGTTTGGGTGTATATATATGTGTGTGTGGGTATGTGTGTGTGTACTTTCTTGAATCTGTTGACTTTTCCGTATGCTCAGCACGTTGCTGCCAATGTCCGATTTTTAAGTTGTTGCAGCAGAAATCACGTAAATAGTCGTGTGCTTTGGTAGTGTTGGCGTTTCTTTGGCTTTTGCCTTTCGCCTTTCTTTACTCATGCCACATTGGCAGTGTAAATAATGTCGATGATTTGAGTTGAGATTTTCGCACGAATTTCAGTAAGAATACGATTGCAGAATTGCATTAACTTGCAAGTGCATTTTGTCTACAGTGGTTTGTTTTGGAACAAGCGAGACTCAAAAATTAATATAAAAAAAAAAATAAAAAAATGGACTGAAGAAAGACTGTTCTGCATTTTCTGTATTCTTGATTTTATTTGATAATTTAATTGGTTGTTGCTTGGATGTTGATCGAACCAGGACTCGAACCCTACGTGGATGGCGGTACACAATGCTAGCCACTCGACACTATTGCGGCCGTCAAGCGATGATTACTGTGTTTTATTTAGCGAGGGTTAGTGAGATCTTCGCTCGACTCTGCATTTGCTGAGCTCACCTCAGCCCTTGGGAATCGGGAAAGACCTTTCCGAACCATTCCATACAGAATGAGAATTCAGACAAGGTCACTCTTTATCCCGTTACTTCTTTAATTCATTGCTGGAGCAGCAATAAGAGCTACAGAACTAAATGGAAAAGACACAATCTTCTATGAAAGCGTATAGCTAGCTGCTGGTGGACGCTGATGATTTTGATATCATTAGCCTAAAACTCCCGCACCGTAAATTTTTCCCCCACCAGACTGGCGAGGCGAGTGGGTCTGGCAGTGAATGAGGACAACACGAAATATCTCTAGCCAATTAAAAAAGTATAGTCCTCTTATCTCTCTGAAAAGTACTCTGAAAGTAGTCGATGTAGTATCCGCTGGTGGAAATAGAGGACGAGGAAGAAGAAGGGCACTTGAAAGGTTTTAAAACTTAAAGAATTTGTTGATAACGCGAATTCTGGAGACTACTCTGATTATCCTTGGCGATGCCATTGAGAAGTCAATTGATGAAATTCAGTGTATTCTGATGTGATGTCCATACTCCGTTCGAGATCTTCAAAAATTAGTTTTAATTCCAAAAATAATTCAATATACGAGGGTGAGTTGATAAGTCAGTGTTTTTTTGAATAAATTTTATGAAATATGTATATTTTTTTCGGAAAATAAATGTTTTATTTCTCAACAGAGTCTCTTTTTAGCTCTATACATCCAGTCCAATATTTTTAGGTCTATGTTATGACTTCTTCACTCGATCCAAATCTGTTACCACCCAGTCATTTATTCAAGTTTGGAAACAAGAAATAGTTGCAAGGGGTTAAAAATGCTGGAGAATATGTTAGCAGTTCTTAGTCCAATTTATGATTTTTTTATGGTGACTACACACGTTTGCACCCGTGCATTGGCCTGATGGAACAGTACTTTTTTCGGAAAAAATGCGATCGTTTCTACTTCAAATCAATATCGAATCTTTCCAAAAGCTCTAAATAATATTCGCCGGTGATTATTTTACCACTTTCTAGGTAATTGCTGTGAATGGCACCTCGTGCATTTCAAAAAACTGTGGCCATCATGACCTTGTTGGCAGACATACCTACCTTGGTGCACGTTCACCCGGAGAAACCCACTGCCTTGATTGTTCTTAAGTCTTTGGTGTGGTGTGTTGGGCTCATATTTCGTCTACAGTACCGAACAGTACAAAAATTCGTTCGGATGGCGTTTTCATGTCCAAATATTCATGTAAAATTTCATTTACCCACTCAGCTGAGATGCCTACAGCCTCAGTCATCTCAGGCACTTCTATTCTTCTCTACTAACTACTACTACACCTTGTGCTGGATTCCATCTTTCAAACTTATGCCTAAAATTTAGTGCTTGCAGTTTACTTCAACATAAGCATAAATAAGAAAAAAAGAGAAAATTTCGTATCTAAACGACCGTAATAACCTAGAAACAGTACATTTTCCAACAATAATCGGTTATCGTCTTCTATTACGAGTATTAAAAGAAATGTCAAACTATATCGCTATCGATTTATAAAATAGCAAGATTGAAAAGAGGCTTCTGATGTCAAATTTTTCTGAGAATTTTTTTTTTAAATTTTACAAATGCTTATATCCCCTGGAATCTGGCAGGTAATCGGATGGTACTCTACAAATCGATGGTTGCAAAACTAAATTTTTTTTTAATTTTCCCTTATTCTCGGTCCAAACAAGTCGATCTGATTGCAAACGTGATATTTGTAGCATTAAAATCCCTTCCTGTACCATTGTGTCACACATACATACAATTATTTAATGCACCACTAAAGCACTTAACCCATTTGTAGGTGGCTGACCAGAATGGTTAAAAGGATTTGAGAAAATTTTTGTTTTTTTCTTTTACACACTCTTCAGGCAATAGCAATTTTATGATTTGTTTATTGCTGATTGCATGGTTGCTTTGTTGAATTAAAAGATAATGTCGAAAGCAGAAGAACGTCTTTTCTTGCCACAAATCTTTGCATTTATGTGTGAGTAAATAACAACAACAAAATTTAGTTAATTGAGTGATAAAGTTCATTTTAATAACTACATGATTTGATGACATAACAAATGAAGTTGCGAAACCAACAAAAATAACAACAACAAGGCTTAAAACATTACAAAATTGAGCTCAAAAACTCGTTGACCAATTTCGTTTCCGTCAAAAACACAGTTTTACCTGGAAAACCTCACTCTTCATCAGCACCTTAAAATCCCCAATGTGTGCCGAAACCATCGAAGCTCATGTGGGATACCATCTCAGCGGGTGAATAGTGCACCGTTTGGCTGGAACCGTAAGCAGACACGGAGGGTGAATTGTGTGTATAAGTGGAAGCAGCGGGACCATGGTTATAGGTTGTAGTGGCGACAGGAGCTTCATGGTGATACACTGGAGCAGGAGAGTGCGCAGCATAACTAATGGTCTTGGTCACTGGTGCTTCATGGTGGTACAGCTGATGTGCTGGTGCGGCATAGCTGATGGTTTTGGTTACTGGTGCTTCATGGTGGTATAGCTGATGAGATGGTGCGGCATGAGTATAAACAGCGGCAGTTGGCAAAGGTTCCTGATGCTCATACACAGCCGGTGGTGCCTCATGATGTTCATAACGGGTTTCCACAGGCCCACTGACATAAGTCTTGGTCAGCGCTGGAGCGACATAGCTGAGAGTTTTAGCTACAGCTGGTGCTTGGTAGACATTATTGTTAACGCGTGTATCCGATTTGTGGACGCTGGAGTAAGGAGTGTGAATATTCTTCGAATATTGAGAAACGGTACCGTCAAAGGTGCGCACAACATTTTGGTGTGTCGAAGCGACAGCATCCACAGCGGGATTGGCGACGTGAGCGTAAGTGACGGGATGATGTAGTACTCCAGCGTAGGCAGCAGCCAAAAGAGCCGAGAATAAAATGAATTTGAAAGCCATTTTGTTGGGAGTTTGAAGTTGTGAATTTTGAAAAAAAAATCCAAATAATGTAGACGCTGTGATGCCGAAACGGAAACTGATGCCGTTGCCAAGGCAGTCTGGGTGTTTTATAGTGATTTCAGACTATTTTCGACTATAATCAAATTTATTAAATACTTTAAAGAAAATCGTTATTTCATATACAAATTCGCAATGTGCATACACACACGCTCATAAGTAGTGCACAACGCTACATTATAAAGCACTTTTTTGCACTAAAATAAATCAAAACATTTTTTCAATGTTACTTGCTAATGGTTTGAAAGAAACCGCAATTAAAAAATCTCAAGTTGCTTTACATGTTTATTACGCTCATTTCGTTATCGCTTTATCGCTGAGGCTGTGGTGTAGTATTCCATTTTGTACTTGTCATTTTGACCGCCTCATGACAGCTAAGGCAGCATTACTAATCAATTTTGCCACCTACAAAACTATGCACACCTTGATCATGGCCACGCTCACGATCAATCAAGTCGATTTGGTCTACTGACCGAATGATTTGCCTAATGGCTGGAGTATAATAGTAAGTTTTGAATTAAAATATAAGAAAAAAATAAAAAATAAAAAAATGGAGATAAAATAAAACAATAAAATAAAATAAATGGAATAAAATAAAAATGTAAAGAAAAAATAAATATAATGAAGTAAAAAAAAGTTTGTAATAAAAAATTAAATAAAAAAAATATTAAAAAAAAAAATTAAAAATTAAAACCAAAATAAAATAAAATAAAACAAAAAAATTAAAACAAAATTATATAAATTATAATAAATCAACAAAAAAAGAAGATTAAATAAAATATTGAAATGAAATATAATACGGTAATGAAGGGTGATCCAAGTAGAGATACTTTTTTCAACAGCCTTTTTTGACAGTTTATAAATCTTTGAACTTTATTACGAAAATTCACGTTCTGTAAAGAATGTGCTCTACGCGCTTCGCTCTACTTATGGTCAACATAAGCGGCCTACTGAGCGTACTATTCGCAACACTAACACCCATCTTGAGACCCAGCATTCACTATTGGATACTGTTCGACCGAATAGACCACGTCCATCACGCAGTGAAGTAAATATAGCGGACATAGCTGAGAGTGTACACGAAGACCGAGGAGAGGCGATTCGGCACCGTTCGCAGTGAAGTATAGAACGACTTGACACATTTTACATCGAGATCTGAAATTGAAAGCGTACAAAATACAGCTTGTGCAAGAATTGAAGCCGCTCGACCTTCCCAAGCGGCAAATTTATTAAATACTTTAAAGAAAATTTTGTTAAGCGAAGATACCCATTTCTGCCTCAATGGGTAAGTAAACAAGCAAAATTGCCGCATTTGGGGCGAAGAGCAACCTGAAAAGGTTCAAGAGCTGACATTTCATCTAGAAAAAGCAACGATTTGGTGTGGTTTATGGGCTGGTGAAATCATGGGTCCATATTTCTTCAAAAATGATGCCGGTGAGAACGCAACCGTCAAAGGCGACCGTTATCACGCAATGATTATCGACCATTTGATGCCTGAAATTGATGCTCGTGATGTCTGCGATATTTGGTTTCGGCCAGACTGCGCCACTTCCCACACAGCGCATTAATCAATGGATTTATTGAGAAAACTCTTCGGTGAGCAGATAATTTCACGCTTTTGGCCACCAAGATCGTGTACTATCACACCGTTAGACTTTTTCCTGTGTGGATAAGTCTAAAGTCTTTGCGGACAACCCCGCTTCGATTAAGGCCTTGGAGCAAAACATCACACAGGTCATTCGCCAGTTACCAGTTGAAATGCTCGAACGAGTCATCGAAAATAGGACTCAATGGATGGACCACTTGAGACGTAGCCACAGCCAACATTTGAAAGAGATAATCTTCAAGAAATAAATGCCAAAGAATGTTCTTTCGAATGATAATAAACATTTCCCATTAAATTTGAAATTTCAGTGTTTTTTCTTAAAAAAAGTAGGGTACCCAAAATAAAAAAAGTTAAATCAAATAAAATGAAGTAAATTAAAATTTTATAAAACGAAATGGAATAAAATAATGTAAAGTATAACTATAAAAAAAAATAAAACAAAATACAATAAAAAAATTAAAATGTGATAAAGAAAATTAAATAAATTTAATTTACTAAAATAAAAAAGAGCAAAAAAATAAATGTAGAAATTTTGAAAATCTTTTTTTTTTTCTCAATATCATAATTTTTAAACGCAAATTTATGTCTTTACTTTAATATTAAGTAATATGTATATAGCTGATCAGGAAAATGTAGTTTATATAAAATGTTTTTTTTTTTTAACTTTTCCCAAATAGCTACAACTTTGAACAATTCGATATTTGTAACTTTGCCAGCAGTCACAGCCAATTACTTGTGGGTTGGTAGAAATGCTTCTTATCTTATTCTTACACATAACGCATCTGTAGACATACATAAGTCCGAGTATGTATAAATTCCTCACATATGCATGAACATAATTTTGTATGAATGTTCGGTCTGGCCCTCCACTATTTCATGAATGCAATGAGTTTTGTTTTATTGTCCATGCGGGAACATAACGGCTATTCCATTACTACGCTTGATTTAATTTGATGAGAGAATTGGGTACTCGTATTCGATTGCAATATAAAGCGTAGCGATATCTAACGAATGAATGAGTGGTCTGTACGAAATTTGGCGATTAGGATAAGTACGGGTTTTTTTTTGGGTTTCATAGAATATTTTTAAGAATTTTTTATTCTATCAGTGCTTCTCATTTGGTTTGTGTACTTAGTGTTTGATTGCGAGTGGTGTCGTATTAGTGAAGGATAAATGCCTGCAGTTTTGAAAATCTTTAGATTCTTTTAGTGTACTATTTGTCGTTAGATTTTCACTACGGGGTAGGCTACCAGTCAAATAGCTATTATTATTTTCATATATTTCTCAAAGGTAATACAATATAGATTTTGATATTATTATTATATTATTTGTGGGTTGTCGCGCTTGGAATCTGCAGAGTAGGAGAGACTAAGCTTTAAGACTTATGAGTGTTGAGTTAAAATTTAAGTTTTTTGTTAGAATATTTCCCTATTAAGTTTTAAAAGCAATATACTATTGATTCTTTCATCTACAGAAGTTTCAAAAACATTAAAAATAAAAATTCACATTTGCACGGTGAGCAATTTGGACTCGCTAGCGGCTATTATTTAAGATTTTCAAATTATAAAAATTAAATTTTACTCCAGTCGATACCAGGTGCTTCAATTAGAATTTTTACGATTTTTCACAAGTTCTTCAAACAGCTGATAATCAGCTGTGAGCTGCCAGGCACAACATATGTTTCAGTAAGTGCTTTACCAAAGTGTTACTGCATTTTGTGCATTGTTTTTGAATCACTGTGAATTTTTTAAATTATATAATATTGTAATCAGAGTTTTGTTCTACATTATCGTCAATGCATGTATTACAAAGAAAAATAGTGTTTATGCCCGGACTATATGTATATGTGATGATTATAAATCGTAGGTCTAATTCAGTTTATTAGCAACGAGTCCACTGTGTCGTGCATCTGTCTTTCGTAGAGTAGAACTTAAGAAATTCACCTGGATTCAATCTAACTTGAATTGTTTTTGAAAGTGTACACTATTGTGCTACTGAAAAGAAGCAGAAGCTAAGAGAAATACATTTTTTTGTTGACATATCTATGGCTGGTACTCGCAGTACAAACAACAGAAACGGCTACAACGTTTTTACAACAACCAGATTTGGCTGCTCATATTTCTGTAGGAATCTAAAATTTAAGATATCGATTTAGCGTGGTTTTACGTGCATTGTCTGGGTCTGTGGTGGCATTCGGATCTTACGCAATGGAAACTGTCGATATTTTTGTGCATGCATACCAATGGTTTTACATGCCGTCGTCTGTTTAAGGAACATATATCATAAACCATTTTTCTCTGCCGATTGGTATGCCGTCTGAGGAATTTAGAAACATAGGCGAACACTAGAAGAAAAAGCAGAAAAAATACTATGGAAGACACTAAAACTGCGTTTTTAGTTTCTTCTGATCTTTTAACATTCAACGTTATCAAAGTAAGCTTTAAATTTTTTTTCAGAAAATTCCCTTTTTATATGAACTTTGACATTATATGTTGTGTTTCACATCATTCAAATGACTGCCACGTGAATTTTTGTAAACTTCGATCCGTTTGAGGAAATTTGCGACTATTTTTTGGCACATACATATTGGGCTGTATCTCAGGCATAACTTGACGATTGTTGGTTTTGAAGTGCTCAAGAGTTAAAAGTTTATGCTCATAAGCATGGTCTTTCGCCCGCACAAAAATAAATCCAACGGTGTTAAATCACATGATGTTGGTGGCCAATTGACATCGCTAAGGCGAGAGATTACGTGGTCGGGAAATTTCTCTTGCAATAAAGCCATATTCGCTTGTGTTTGGTGGCACTATCTTGTTGGAACCACATATTGTCCAAGTCGTGTTTTTCAATTGCAGGCCAAAATAGTCGGTAACCATACGACCATAACGCTCTGAATTGACAGTGACAGTCTCGCCGTTATCGTTTTTGAAATCCCACCTCTGGACCAAAGAACGCACCAGACCGTAAGTTTTTTTTTTGGGTATAATGGTCTCTCTTCAATTAACTTACTTGAGGATTCTCGGAGCCCTAAGCGCGACTATTTCGCTTATTTACATATCCACCGAGTGAGAAATGTGCCCGTCGCCGAAGAAAATTTTGTTGGAAGAATCGCGGTCCTTTGCTTCATGTTCAAGCACCAAATCGTCGTAACTACGGCGCTGTGAATGGTCGGCTTCAGTTGTTGTGTTAGCTGGAATTTATGTGGATATAGGTGTAAGTCCAAGTGCAAAATATGTCATAATGTGCCGTTAGAAAGTCCCAGCTCTTGAGAACTACGGAAAAATATACACATTCGGGTTTTTTTCAGCTACACGTTTACTTACATCAGCGATATTTGTCTCTTCAAATTTCTTCAAACTTTTACCAATGGCTGGAGTAGCTGGACCATAACCACCATAATCTCCTCTTAAAGTAGTAAATGTGGCAACGCTTGAATCACCATTTTTGTTGTGCGATTGTTAGGCGATCCATTTTCATAACAATAAGTTAACCTGGAACACACGTAGCCTAATGGATTAACCATGGGTTCATGCTGTGGACATCACAAGTTCGGATCCAATTCAAACAAGGGTGTCTGGAAAGAAGTCTGATGGCGAAACGTGGTTGTTTCTGAAATAGTTATAACTTATGCCGCTGACACTGTCGTTGTAATTTTTTCACCATGCGAAACCACTAAATGGATAACCCTTTATACATATATGTCTTCCTACTTCATTTGAAGAAAAACAGCAGTTTGATGTACTGAATTTTTTAAAAGTTTCCAAATCCCCAAACTTCTATTTGTGATTATTACAATTCCTCACTTTCTCCTATTTTCCTTTTTCTTTTGCTGAAAATTAGATTAAATGCAACATTATTTGTAAACAAACCAAGCAACAAGCAAAAACAACAAAAAATGCTATTAAAAAGCACTGCCTGACAATAAAAGCAAAAAATAATAAATTGAAAAATATTACGCAAGGAAAACTACCATAAATACAATTACACAAAAATTTCGAGGGTAAAACAATCAAACGAAGAAAGTGAATGAACTAAGAGGGGCGAAGGTAAAATTAATTTCCTACTGTAATATTTTTATACACTTGTTAATGTGTTGTATAAGGTGGGCGGGTGTATCCATAGTAAAAAGTTTACTGTGCCAGCGATTTCAGTTTGAGCTTCGTTTGCCTCTGTTTTTTTTTCTCCTACTTTCTGCTGCGACAATTTCATTATGCGACGCTTAATTTCGCCTGTCGCTCGCTCGCTATGAAACTTTGCGACTTGAACTTGTACTCACTGCGTTCATTTAGTCGATAATGATGTTGTTATTGTTATTATTATTATTAAAAACTTTTCTTTTCCTTGTTTACGTTTTTATTGTCCATTTGCTATTCTTTTTTTTTTTTTGGGGCTTTTAGATTTTGTTTTCCATAAATTCATTTACATTCGTGCCATTTTCTATTCTTTCTGTTTCACTTACATAACTTATTGGTGACTGTGTTAAAGCAGAGGTCAAATAGGCATACATACATATGCATACAATTACATAACTGAGCCAGAACTCCGTACAACATGATACATTTTAATTTAATCATTGATTGCTTTTTTTTTTAATTTTTTTTCATTCATTATTGTATATTTTTATTATTCCTTCGCTCCTTTGTAGGCCAGTAGTCGCTTACAGATTTTGTAGAAAAAATATTTTTTAAATACATAGTAAAAATTCATATTATGAGTCACCCCCCTCAGAGCAGCCGTCATCTGTTTTCTCATTGTTTCGCCTACTAACTTGCATGTGTCTAGGCGTAAACGCCCCGAGTGTCGGTTAGTTAAGTAGAGAAGTGAGCCGAGCTTAGCGTACGTCGAAAACTCATTAAAACTTTTTTACAGCCCATTTAAAAGCAATTTGTTTATTGTAAAACTTCCAGGGGCCGTTGAAAAAAAAAAAAAACAAAAAAAAAATATATTTTATTCGCAATACTGACTTATTTAATAATTGTTTCTGTTCCTGTTTTTCATCCCTACACTTCTTCATGCTTGCAGCGAAAAGTTTTACTTCATTTACGTGATAGATGAAGAACTCGTTTGTACAAGTAGTTGTACTGGTGAAAAGTTTATTTTACTAAATATAAAATATTTTTATGAAGTGCGGCTGAGGCATGTACTTGAGGTCTAGAGTACATAAGAGAATAGTAGTGAATAAAATAAATGGATAAAATGTGTCGGGAAGAGTACCTCATAGTAGATGGTTGCAGTGTTCGCTTAGCCTAAGTTAACCATCGCGAAGTGAATAGCTCAATGAAAAAAAGGTAGGGAAATTATTACACATTTTAACGAAAAAACAAGGCTCTGGACAGAGATTATCTTATTATGGTATGTTGTTGTAGTTGTAGTAGCTGGTAACCCTACTTGAGAGCAGGCAAAGTTAGCTGATGTCGTCGAAGTCATATAACGGGAGATTCTAGAAACGAGTAGTTTCTACATGAAGTATGACGGAGTCGAGTTTGGATAAGTAAGAGCTTAGTTTTCCTGCGAGTTCTACGTCTGCTATGGGTGGCAGAATGCAATCTGATATCAACATTCATGTAAAGGGAGTTAATAAAATCTTTGTCGGTAGCTCGTCTTGTCTAGCGGCTTTGCAATATGGTGCTAAATGGACTTTGTAAAGTAAACTACGTCCTCCCTGACGTATCTGGGGAGGTTCAGATTCGAGCAGGTGTCTGGAAGGATGATCCCTGCGGTAGCATCCTAGCAGATATTGCTTCCACAGCATACCATGCATGTTTAACTTTAGCAATGGTATAAATATGACCTCAAGAGATTTCCTGTTATGGTCCTCAAGGCGGTATTCCGAAAGGCTCGTAGCTTCTTCATCTGTGTCTCGCTAGTCTCTGGTGCTCAAGTTGGTTCGCCGCAGTTTACGATCGACCGACCGATTGTCTAGAACTTTGCGAGCAACCTTTTTTTTGACTCTTCCCGGGTGCTGCCGGCTGGCTTTGTGCCTTGGTGACAATCACAGTCGTAAGTGGAGTGCAGACTGTCGAATGTGACTCCCAGTTAGCTCAAGTAAGTGCCGTATAGTGGTCGAGCGAGTTTTGAACTGTGGAAATTAAACAACAGTCGAGTTTAGGGTTATGACACCAAATTTTAAATATTAATGTCGACAATTCAGGAATTTTTTCTTTATGGTTCACTACAGTAATGGGATTGAACAAGTCGAGTGCTGCAAGGCGATTCGAGCGCAGGGTCAATTTTGATTGAAGCCATGAACGATCTGGGGGCTTATTTAGTTAAATGCGGTGGTGGTGCTGTGTTTTTTACAGAGGTCATGCTGCTGTGCTCAGGTGGTGTGTGAGAAGCGGCTACAAGTGGCTACTTGATTTCGGTAGAGGAATCATACTACCCGCTTGTCATCTTAAAGTGGTCAGAAGTAGTGATTAGCGAGCTCATTTCATCGGGGCCGATGAACTTGGAGTCTTTTGCCTTTCCTGAACTTCTTACATGGAGAAATCTAATTTCGTGCTGATTTTTGGCAGTTTTCTCCTACAATGGATCACTTGCTTTTCGTTTTGTCAATCTAAGAGTGCAGTGTGGAAAGATGACTGAGTCGCCAAATTGAGTTCCTTGATTTTGAGATCTCCGAGACTGCTCTGGCGTAAACAGTCTTGCTTTGAATCCTGCCAGGATGAAGTGCGCAGCGGTCATGACTTTTCGCCAACTTTATGTTCGCCAATTACTAATTAAAATTCCATGGGAGGACAAAGGCGTTCTCAATAATTTCCTCGAAACGGTACCAAACAGCTTTGTTGAAGTTCACATTTGTTCGTTGAGCTGCGGAAATAAAATCAGGAGACTTTGATCTGGGAGTTGAAGTCCTTAAAGAAGACGATATGTTTGACTTCCTCTCCTTCTTTGGCGTAGGTACCGCTTACGCGATTATAGCCGCATCAAAAATAGCGCGCAGCTCGTTCCTCCTCTTTTCTGTTTGACGCCAGTTGAAAATACCAAGTGAGACCAGGTTACTCTCCACCTGATCCTGCCAACGGAGTGTAGATCTTCCTCTTCCTCTGCCTCCACCAGCGGGTACTCCATCAAATACTTTCAAAGTTGGACCGCTTTCATCCATTCGGACGACATTACTTAGTTGTTGTGCTGTCTCTTGATTCGCTGAATATATGTCAATGTCGTTGTATAGTTCGTTCAGCTCATCGTTAGATCGTCTGCGGTATTAGCCGTTGCCAATGCGCAAAGGACCATAAATCTTCCGCATAACTTTTTTGTTGAAAACTTTTAAAGCCGACTTATCGGATGTAGACATCGTTCAGGCTTCTGCACCATATGGCAGGACGGTAATGATGAGTGACTTGTGGAGTTTGGGTTTGGTTCGTCGAGAGAGGAATTTACTTTTCAATTGCCTACTCAGTCCAAAGTAGCAACTTCTGACAAGAGTGATTTTGCGTTGAATTTCAAGGCTGGCATTGTTGGTGTTGTTAATGCTGGTTCCCAGGTAGACGAAATTGTCTACGGCTTCGAAGTTATGACTGTTAACAGTAACGTGGGAGCCAAGTCGCGAATGCGATGACTGTTTATTTGATAACATGCAATTCTTCGTCTTGTTCTCGTTCAGGACCAGACCCATTCGCTTCTTTGTCTAATCTGGAGACTTTATGCTTGACGTATCTAACCAAAAATGAATTTTTACGATCATAGCTTGTCAATAAAGAGGAATGGAGATTTCGCGTTTGCTTCTGAAGATATTTTGAAAACTCTGATGGAACTGGAGTAAACTGGTGGGAAATATGTTTTCCCTTTTCTCTGTTTGCCTTAAGGAGAGTGAAATTGTGGATAATTTTTATGTCTGCACCATCTCCCTAGAGCTACCGTATGAAAATTTCAGCATATTTATGCTAAATTTAAATTGGAACTCAGAATAAAACCACGTTGATAAAGATATCTCTTCCAGAGTACTCACCTAAAATGGGTTACTGTGAAAGTTGACTTTTATTCATTTATATTTTTTTAAGAAATACCAAGAGTTACTGCTAATCATAATTAGTCCTCAAACACATACACCTGTTACATTGCCACGTACCTTTAAAGTTTTTAATCCTGATTGCCGTGACCACTTTGTTATACGTCTGTCTTATATTGCTTTATTCCAATGGTGCTTTTCGTGGTGTTATTGTATCCAATTACAAATGACGTTTAGTGTGTGAAATGAACAAAAGTAGAAAAGTCAATTATAAACAAGACATTGAAGCTCCACTTTACGGCAGGTGATACCCTGTAGGAAAGCTATGGTAAACAGAATAATCTGTCGAAGCATAAAAATAGTTTTTGGTTTCTAAAAAATCTTTCTAAATACATACGATTATCTTAATGGCGCTACATGCGCGTGAATTGAATATTTTCTTTACCAAAAGTGACAAAGGAAACGTTGCCTACAATTAGGCGCGCACAAAAGTATGTTTCTTATGGCGTGAAATTCTCAACAAGCTAGCTAGAATGTAAGTATTTTTGAGATTTCTCTCATAAAACGCTTTCATTCTCTCCCTCAACTAATTTGTGGTCTCTTTATCTTCGTCACTTGCACCTTCCGTACGGTCCATTGCATTGAGCTAATTTTCAACATTTTGCTCGTTGATGGTCGCACCACAAAACGGCTGAGAATATAAAATGCGCTTTCTTAGCTAATTGGAATTGAAACATAAATTAAAAGTCGGAAACAGAAACACATTCGCCAACGACGACAACGACACCGTTAAGGCAAATAAAAGAAAATATAAATGAGTACAACAACAACAAACAGGAGTAGTTATATCATCAGTATATGTGTCTGCGCCTGGCTGAAACATTACGAAACGTCTCATTTTACTAGTTCGCCAGGCACTGAATGTCCTTTTGCCTTTCACCTCGTCCTTTGGCACTACAACGTCACGTTGCAACTTTTGTGGTAATGTGCGAACATTACTGTTACAATTTTTTTTTATTTTCTCATATTATTGCTATTGCTATACTGCTGTTGTTGTTGTTGCTTTAGTTGCACAACAAATGACCGTAAGGCGGCATTTCTCGCTTGGCTCTCCGCTTGCTTCGTTGAGTTGTTGATTCGTCTTTTGCTGTTGTCAGAAGATTAACTGTTGGCAATAATTTCGCTTCGCTTTGGAATTGTTTTATTCCTCTACGCACACACCCATACATACGCATATATGTATATGACCATATGTAAGAATATGCGAGTCCTTCACGGCACTGTAGATCGCTTATGTTGCTTTATACTTCATTTAGTTCCACGTATGTATGTATGTATGTATGTATGGTTGTTACGGTATTGTTTCTTCGTCATGTTCGCCTCGTTGAAGTGCGCGACTGTCAAAGATGAATGTGGGAGCAATAAGCCTTTGATTGGTTTCGATATAAAAATTTACTGCCCAAGTGTTTTATGCCACAGCGATGATATATGTGTGTGGTACATATGTGTGATTAAAGAAGTTAAAATTAGTTTCAAGCATATTGCAAGTTCAGTAATAAATGAAAAGTTCATTATATATAAATGTGATTGTATACTTCCCAACTACTTTCTTAGTTTTAAGTGTTCTCCAAGTAATGGCTCTGGGAAAATTTCTGATTACTGACCAAAACCGACTCAAAGTGCAAAGTATTTTTGGGCTGGGAGTGCCTAAAAAGTTCGACATTCCTCATGGTACCATCTCTTAAGGAATATCGAACTCCAGAGGAGAGGAAACTCACTGCCTACCTCGCAACTTTGCGATGGACTACGACACGTGCGGATTGGGAGAGTTACCGAGGCTTGAAGAGGGAACGCGACGCATTTGCAGACGAAAAAAGAAAGAGGCCGAAATACGTGACTATGAGAAGCTTGAGAAGTTGCGCGAAGATGCGGTAAATTACAAAAGGTTTCAAGACACGAACAAGCTCATGTAGGGACCAAGGAGGTAATCTGGTGACAGATATCCAGAGCATACTTAGTGTATGGAGGGAGGGCTATTCAAATACAGCGGCGGAGAACTGAAAAAGTTGCATGCATCAGCTTCTTTGCAGAATATGGTCGGACGAAAGCATACTCGATGAAAGAAACCTAAGTCTGCTCTGCCCAATCCACAAAAAAGGAAGCAATGTAAATCTTAAATTCGAATCTACTTTTGCAGTTTATGCGTGTCTGATATCTCCAAAAAAATTGAATATATTTTAGGAGCCCCCTCCCCTTCTGGAAATTCTGGATCTGCTACTGACCGTCAACAAACTGATCGGCCCTTATCAGTGTGACTTTAGACTTGCAAATCCTCCATTAACCAGATATTCACCATGTGCCAAATTGTGAAGAAAATCCGAGAAAAAAGGAATCCATTTACTGCCTCTACGCCGCTATGTATGAATTTGATATCCCTACAAAACTCATACGGCTATGTAAATTGACCGTGGATAATACCAGAAGCGCGTGGATAATACCGTTCGACACCAAACAAGGTTTCAGACAGGCTGACTCTTTATCATTTGATTTCTTCAATTTGATGCTGGAGAAAATAATACGAGCTTCAGAGGTAAAAATACCAGATAAAATCTTTAACAAAAGGTCAGGTGGAGAGCGACCTGGTCTCACTTGGTATTTCCAACTGGCGGCAAACAGCGAAGAGAAGGAACGAGTGGCGCGCTATCGTTGATACGGCTATAATCGCGTACGCAGTGCCTACGACAAAGGAGGAGGAGAAGAAGAAGAAGAAGAAGAAGAAGAAGAAGAAGAAGAAGAAAAAGAAAGGCTTATTCTGGATAAAAAATTAAGCTGCTCGCAGGAACGGATGTATGGCACCCAAAATAATGTGTGTAAACCATCTGAGACTATGAATATTGTCTTGGCTCTACGAGTACTCCCCATTGACATTATGGGTTGTAGGTGGAAGTCTCTAGAGGCGGCCCCTTTAGAAACTTGAGCGAACTAGCGGGTTTATAGACATGTCGTTTGTGGGATTGTTTGGTGGTCTAGAAGACTTGATAACCGGCAACTACTTCGACCCAAGCTTACAAACACTCTCTTAAAACACAAGATACTTTGGAGCAGTAGGAGTCTTTCGGGTCACTGCAAAGATAAGGTGATATGAAGGAACAACGGAAGTTCCATTTAGAAATTGCTAAAGATTCCATTAGAACAATGAAATGAAATGAGTTTCATTGCGACTACCATACTTTGGGCAGAGTTACTCTCTAAGTAAGCTTCCTTGCTAATTTATCTAAGTTAGCAGACGTCAGGGAAATATTCTAACAAAATTTATAAAGAAACAGAATTTAACGAACAGTGAAGCGTGCTAATCTGGCTAACATCATGGTATCACAAAGAGCCTGGCCTAAATACATATATAGAGCAAAGATAACTTCTTCTATTCATCTATTTGGTGCTAAAAGTAAGACTTTTCCGTCGTTTAGTTACCAAACCATATACTGTTTGGGGTTTCGATTTGCTTGGTTCTGCTTTTTAAGTTGCCAAATGGTAAAACTTCCATTCCTGGTAACTGTCGAAGTTGGATGTGAGTTCACGTTCTTGTTTTTCAAAGAGATGATAGTGGAGAGTAAGTGTTTTAGGAAAAATAAAAAGAATTTAAAAAACCATATTGATGAGATTTATTTGTCTAGAGATGTAACTCTTTAAAATAATTACCAAATATAGAGAAACAATTTTAGAATCACATTTTTCCAATTCTTCTTAAGAAAAGAATGATTAGAGAGCTAGTAGAGAAAGTGTGTTGTGTATGTATCTTAAGTCAGCGAAGTTAAGACTGTACTGAACATTTTTCAATAACGAAATCTTTGTTTTGGGTACTCATAAGAAGAAACTAGAACACCTGTGGCTTTATCAATCATACAAGTCTTTGTAAGCTCATTAAAAAGGCATTAATATACTTTCTTATCTAAACAAAATAAGATATACGATTTTATATATACATTTTTCTAATAAAAAAAAATTTTTTGCATTATTGATGAGCATATTTTATAAATATTAAAATTTTGTTTGCAAGTTTTTTGCTTTGATGATCTGATAAATTTTGAATTCGTCTAAAGCTCGCCTACTTATATTTCTACAACGTAAGTCCCAAAATAATTATGGTTTTTTGTTTTAGCATTATCTACTCGAACAAACTCTATGATAACAGTACATTTTATCAATTTCAAGTTATGTAGAAATTAATCCCGCCATTCGATAGTCGTTCCGTTCGATACCCATTTTCACTATAAAATGCTTGCGACGGCGACTTCTTCTCCATGTCCACTGTGTTGTTTACAAAGCAAACATATCACAATGAAGTTAGCTGTGTTTGCAATCTTGATCGCTTTGTGCCTAGCTGTCGCTACGGTTAGCAAACACTCAACCAAATAATTTTTATTACTATTTTACTAATATCCTTCTTCCACAGGCCGAAATTAATAACTCCGTTGAGGAAGATGAGCTCTTGGATGAATTTGCACCTTTGGGCATTGCCGACGATATCACTGATGAGGACGACTTTAGCGTTTTCGGCATTTTATGGTTTACCATATTTGGTACTCTGCGTACGCTGAAGGGCGTTAACTGTAGCATACGTCGTGTGATGAGCATTCAAAGTGCTGGTGTGACTTTCTTAAATGATTTCAAAGGTTGCACCAGCAGCAGTTTGAAGGATGTGAATGCCCTCACTAATCAGGTGCAGACTGTGGTGGACACCAGCAACGACATTATCCATTTGAACAGTAATATTTGCCATAATGGCGCACTCGATGACCAGGCTGACGGTAAAAAGGTCACTCCGTTGAAGTGCTTCTTTAAATTGTTATCCAAAGTGGTTTCGTTGAAGAAGCAGATTGGTAAGACGATTAATTTGTCGAAGAGATTGACATCCGTTCCGGGTAAATTTGGTTCATGCAATTTGGTGGCTGCAAAGGATTTGGTTTCAGTATTCACACAATTCCCGTCTTACGTGAAGACTTGCTCAAAATTGACTAGATAAATGTCTGGCTTATATTTTCTAATTATATTACGAAAACAAAAAATTAATAAACACAAATTATATTACGAAGCATGCAAACTTTCGATGTATTTAATTAGAGGATTTTTAACAAAAATAAAAAAATAATAAATAGGAAGTCTTATGACAAAGGGTGTTGGCGATAAAGGTATTATAACAAGGGCAACTTTTTAGTATTCGTCAAACAAAAATACTAACGGTAATAGGAATCTCAAAAACAAAAATAAAATAAAATAAAGAAAAAAAAACAAAATATAATACAAAAATTAAAATAAAAAAATAAAGAAAATTAAATAAACTATAATTTAAAAAATAAAAAAATAAAAATAAAAAAAATAAAAAAAATTGAATATAATAAAATTAAAAAAATAAAAATTTATAAAAAAATATAAAAACAAAATAAAATAAAGAAAATAAAAATAAAAATTAAATAAAGTAAAATAAAATAAAAATTTATAAAAAAATATAAAAACAAAATAAAATAAAGAAAAAAAAATGAAAAAAAAATAAAATAAAATAAAAAAAGTGAAAAAAAAATAAAAATATTATAAAAAAATATAAAAACAAAATAAAATAAAGAAAATAAAAATTAAAAATTAAATAAAATCAATTAAATTGAAAAAAAAAATAAACAAAAAAAATAAAAAAAATAAAAAAAAGATAAAATTAAAAAAAAATTTTAAAAAAAAAATAAAAAAAATAAAATAAAATAAAATAAAATAAAATAAAATAAAAAATAAAGTAACATAAATTAAAAAAAATAAAATGAAAAATTAAATAAAATAAAATAAAGTAAAACAAAATGGAAAAAATTATACAAAAAAAAAAAAAAAATAAAAAAAAATAAAAAAAATAAATTAAGTAAAATAAAATGAAAAAATTAAAATAAAATAAAAAATTAAAATAATATAAAAAATAAAAATTTAATAAAAGATCATAAATAAATGATAAGATCAAAGAAATAGTTTTTACTAAACAAGCTCATCAGAGTCTTCATATGTATGTCTGAATGTGAATCATATGTATATTCACATTATGCATTCGGCATAGAAGCTTTCAGTTACCAAATAACAATCATAATTTTCGGCAACAACGGAAACGGAAATAAAATCAAGCACAAATGCAATAATACAATTTTATGACATTTCGTAAATGTCATTTACCATAAAGGGAGTTCAACATGTACAATTTACATTAGGGTGAGCCAAAAATCAACTTTTCGCGCTTATGGGTTAAAATTAAAATTTTTTACGGAGAAAAAAGTGTCGTTGAAATTCAAGACATTCAAGGCGAGCATTCATTTCATATAAAAAATACGTAAAAAATTATTGTTCATTAAAATTATCATAACTTTTGAATCATTCAGTATAAAATTTTTGACTTGGCGGATTCTTATAGAATTAAATTTGACGATATTTGGGATACTACATATATTTAGAAGTATGTAAAAGTGAAAAAACATCCAAATATACAGCTTTAATATGAGTTTTTTCACTTGTCAAGGCTTCTAAATAAATGGATTCTTGGTTTCAAAAAATCGTCACCAAGTTGTTCTTTTAAGAAATTTTGTGCTCACGTAAAAAACTCTACCTTGAACAGTTCAAAATTTATGATAATTTTAATGAAAAAAGTATTTTTTACTTCTTTTCCATATGGGAAACTTTGAATGCTCACCGACACTATTTAAAATTGATCAAGAAATCCTGTCTTGCAGTGATATTGTATTCTCAGTAAAATGAGTCGTCTCATGAAGGCAATAGGTAGTTTTTGGCTCACCCTAATATATATACATACGAAAGTGGAAATAGTTTAACTATAATGCCCAGCTAGAAAGTCCAAGCCCTCTACGACAGAGAAGAGAAGTACACCTAAAGGAAAAACAGATTTAAGTAAAATTTATTAAGAAAAATATTTAATATTATGGTAAAATAAATATATATGTCTATATAGATGTGGCATAATTATAGTTGCAATTTCAACACAACTGAAAGTAATCAGTATTGGGCTATAAATTGGATTTTTGCTAATTTTTTTGAGCTGAGGCTTTTCAGAAAAATACGAAAAAATCTATGAAGCTCGATACCTATGCCATTATATTCATATGTATATACGAGTATGCCTTTCACAATACTTTTCGTGTTGAAAAATATTTAAAAACTGAGAATTTAAAACTTATGCTGTTTGTAATGTAGATTTTTTCCTTTAGACCATTATAGACGACACAATGAACTTTAGTGAAATTACTACAAAACACCGAAATTTATATATATAAATATATTTGCAAGTATATATGTTCGCATACATGCCTACTGCCAGCATAAAGCTTGTTATGTGTATTAAAGCCCATAAGTCATGAACAAAGGCACATTCATAGATAATAATACTCTTAGATAAATGTATGTATGTGTGTGTATTTGTTAATCACATGAATGCTGTATTTAAGACCATATGCATATAGGGTGATATAATAGGTCAAAAGACTCCTTTTGAAGGGAAAAAATACAGTTGAAACAAAAACTTGGTTTGATGACGACTTTCCTGATACTGCCCCAGGAAAATCAACCATCAAGGATTGGTATGCTAAGTTTACACGTGAAATGAGCACCGAAGACAGTGAACGCAGTGGACGCCTAAAAGAGGTTGTAACCGACGAAAACATCAAAAAAATTCACAAAATGTTTTTGATTGACCGTAAGTTGAAATTGAATGAAATACCAGGCACTCTAGAGATATCAACTCAACGTGTATATCATATCATTCACGAATAAAGAAAGCTCTGTGCAAAGTGGGAGCCACGCGAGCTCACTTTTGGCCAAGAACAAGAACGAGTTGATGATTCGGAGCAGTGTTTGGAGATGTTCAAGCTTAATGACTCAAGTTTTTGCGTCAATATGTGACAATGGATGAAACATGGCTCCATCATATCAGTCCGAAGTGAAATCGACAGTCATCCGTGTGGACTGCACAAGAGAAACCCGCTCCACAGCGTGGAAAAACATAACATTCGGCTGTCAACGTTATGTCGTATGCATTTTGGGATGCGCATGGAATAATTTTCATTGATTATCTTTAAAAAGGAAGGACCATCAACAGCGACTATTGTATAGCGTTATTGAACCGTTTGATGGACGAAATCGTCGAAAAACGGCCGCATTTGAAGATATAGAAAGTGCTGTTTCACTAGCACAATGTACCGTTGCACAAGTCATTGAAATCTATGGCACAAATTCATTAATTGGGCCTCGACTTGCCTCCGCATCCAACGTATTCTCCAGATCTGGCCTCCAGCCACTCTTTACTGTTTTCAGATATCAAAAGAATGCTCATTGGGAAGAAATTTTGATCGAATGAATAGGTGATCGCCGAAACTGAGGCCTATTTTGAGGCAATGGACAAATTGTACTACAAAAATGGTATCGAAAAGTTGGAGCAATAACCGAGTGGCTAGCAGTGCCCGCTGTCATTCGGTTGGTCAGAATTCGAATTCTGGTCCGCCAGGGTTACCATCCAAAATTATCAGAAAGTTGTTTTTCTAATTGCGGTTGCCCCTCGGCAGAGAATGTCAAGCTCTCCGAGTGTATTTCTGACATGAAAGCCCCTCATAAAAATCCCTCGGCCGTTAGGAGGCGACTTGGTATAAACTGTAAGTTCCTCCATTAGTTGAAAAAAAATTACAATACTATTTGGAGGCGAAGCTATATATATATATGTTATATATAATTTTTTAATGTTCGGTTCCACCCGAACTTCGTCTTCATTACTATTTCATTCAATTTATTTGAATTTTTATGTGACTTATTTGTGAAAAATTTTTTTTAAATATTATAGGTGCACCCTGTTTATTCATACTTCCGCTCAAGACCACCTTGCCTTGAAGGAATCGACAGGTGCCAGTATATGTAGTGACAATAAATGAAGCTGGCGAGTGTATGTGTGTGTATGTGTGCTTAAATATCAAAGTAGAACTGGTAGAGGGCATAAAAATGATTTACTGGCGAGAGCAGAACAATTGTGAATTGCCATAATTTCATTATTATTTATATATATTTATATACATATATATGACAAAAATATAATTTAGTGAGGGCCGCAGCAAGAAAAATAATAAATAGAAGCAAAAGAGACTACATAAAAAATGAGAAAAAAACCCAAAAAAAAAGGAAAAACAATAATGTCAAATGTGATAAAAAGCTCTAACAAGTCAACCATAAACAGCCCACATGACATCACGTAGATGTGCAAGGACACAACCGAACAGGCTCATCAACAAACATTTTCTCTGATTGTTCACTATGAATTTGGGCAATCGTAATGTTTTTTTGTTGTTGTTTCCTTTCTCACTTCCCTTCATCATTGCTGAACGAATGGCCGAACAAATTGTCCAGCTCCAGTTATTTGATTGTCCTTTGTCGCACAGCAACTTTTCAACTTATTGCCATTTCAGTTATCATGAGTCCTTAATAGCTCAACTTGTCTACATACACACATATGTACATGAATTTGGTGATTGAACATTGGTTGGCTGACTGTAAAGGATGGAATGGTGAATGCAATAAACGAAATTCACAGTTAACTTATTTATGTTTTACGAATCTCTTTCTCTCAATAACTGCGATAACTCAATTGTAGGCACATTTACGGCGAATTGGCGAAATGCGTTTGAATGTATCTGTTGTATGTATGCATGAGGAATCTCACCTATTCGCATGTGTAACTGTTTGTATGTGCGCATTTTCCTTTCCTCAGGTGTTACACTCAGCATGCCTGTGTGAGTTGAAGTCTTTCGACTAGACAACTGCGTCTAATAAGGGAGCAACAACAAAAATAACTTCTAGTTTTGATCCATCAATGGCTACTAAAAATATAACCGTAACTAAAGCACTAACTGTCCAACTAACAAAATGATAAGGAGTAACACTCGAATATATAAGTGCACACATACCAACATTCACTTCAAGATGTTTGCAACAAAATGTGGCAAGTGCAATAACAACGCACTTCAGCTCAATGAGCACATATGTATATATGTTTTATGAAATACTAGAGCTTGTGGTACTAACATACACTCACTCAACTACACTTTAAGTGCATTGCTCGTCGTGTAGTTGTTGTTGTTGCTTTGATTATTATTGTACCTTTGTGGAATCGAAAAGTTTTCCCTCCTCGACATTCGTTCATTTGCTTTGCTTGCCAGTTGGAATCGAATTGTAAGCACTTTATAGCTGTTTGCTTTGTTGTGATTGATATTTGTTGTACTGATTGTTGTTGTTGTTGTTGTTGCATTTATTTTACTGCAATTGAACTCATTGTGTTGTTGATTGTTCGATTTATTTATATTGAAAGAAATGAAGAGAGAAGCGGGATTTGTACACCGAACTGATTGAGCTGCAGTGACAACACAACACAAGTGACATACTATGTACATATGTAAGTATGAGTATTCCGCTCCAAAGGCTATTAGTAGAAGTGGTAAAAGCAATGAAGGAATATAGTGAAATGTGTTGATACGAAATAGCCGAGTGGTTGGTTAGCAGTGCGGTCACCCCTCGGAAGGGAATGTCAAGCCCTCCGAGTGTATTCCTGATATAAAATCAAAAAAGCTTCTCATAAAAATCCGTCGGTCGTTCGGAGATTGCTTCGAACGAACTATCGGTCCATCCATTTTTTGAAAAATATATGAAGACGCACACAACAAATTGTGGCAGGAAATCGGCAGAAACTCGCTTCAGCGGTTACCAAGCATCAATTAGATATTATATACAAAAACAAAAAGTATTTATACGAAATTCCTGTATTAGATAGAGTTCAGCGGTTTGCATCTGTCCTTATAACGGAAGCTCTTCTTTCCAGCTTCCACAAAACCTTTAGAAACTCTTCTTAGCTTTCTCACCCTATGTTCGGACGGCAAATTTCAAGCGAGATGCAACCTAATTAGACTCAAAGCAACTCAGCTTTGAAGGTATTGCAATTTAGGTTGCCCCAAATTATATCTTTCAAATAAATTACGAATGGAGTGACTACCAGCTTGCTTTTTGTATATTTCCTTTTTACAACAGCAGCTGAGAAAAACGACTAGAAATATTTTACTGATTTTGAGAAAGCAGAAAAAGAAAGATGGATATCAATCAAAACGCAATGCTAATGTTGGTTGTGGGATCCACCTACCAATCGATATGCACATCAGATTATTAGACCAGAGGTAATTAGACTGCGTCTTTCAAGCTAACTTATAGAAACAATGGAAGCCACTAAAAGGCTGTTTAAGACTGCAGAAGCAAGCTAATCCATTAGACGATCCTCTGTTCAGTTTAGCGATCTCAGACTTCTAAATCAGGTTACTATCCTAAGATTTAATTACAGGAGTGTCGCTATTTCAATCACCCCGAATCAAGACGTTGAATCTTGTGTTCTTGATTTATATACATTTTTCTTTGTGATCAAAAGCAGATTGATTGGTAATTCAGTTAGAAATGATTCGCAAATATCTTGAATAAATATCTTGGATAGCGAAACCTTACATGTTCATCAATCTCGACATAATCGTCGGGATGTGTAGTTGTCATGACCGAAACTGTAAAGATATTTCAGGAAGAACACATGTTTTGAAAGAAATTGAGTCAGAAGAAATTATTCAATTAATCAACTTTAGCGAAGAATGATCTTAAAAGTCCATTTACCTTTGCCAAAGCTATTCCATCGCTTCTCTCAATCCCTAATAGACTGGAACTTTCTTTCGCCAATGAACTCCCTATGATTGACGGTCATTTAATATGAATAGCCGTGAATCTTTTTTTTAGTGGCATAGATGATGCTTACGCGATTAAAGCCAAGTTAACAACTGTCTGTTCGGCGCCAGTTGGAAATACCAAGTGCAGCCAGGTTCTTCTCCTTCTGATCTTTTCAAGGTGTATAGGTCTTCCTCTGTTTCCACCGGCAGATGCTGCATCGAACACTTTCAAAGCTTTACTGTTCTCATCCTTGGTTTACCCAGTGCAGTCGCTGTCTCTTAATTTGATCTTTGTCAATGCTGTCTTATAATTCGCACAGCTCATATTTCCATCGGCTGCGGTATTCGCCGTTGCCAACACGCAAAGTACCATAAATCTTATGCAAAACCTTTATTTCGAAAACCTCGAACAACGGCTCATCAGATGTTGTCATCCTCTATACTTCTGCACCATATAGCGAGACGAATATGATTAGCGACTTTGTAGAATTTGGTATTGGTTCGTTCAGAGAGGACTTTACATTTCAATTGCCTACTCAGTTCAGATTAGCACCTGTTGGCCACAGCGATTCTGCGTTGATTTTCAGGCTGATATTGTTTTTAGTGTTAATATATATGGCTTTATACATATTTAACAGGTCAGCTGAAAGGTCGCCGGCCTACCATAGTAAAACACATTTCTTTGGCAAAATTCGTTGTTTTTATTCAACATAGTTCCTTTCAAGGGTGATACACTGATTATAGCGACCATCCAACTTTTTCGATATCATTCTTGTTGTACGATTTGTCCTTTGCATCAAAATAGGCCTCAACTTCGGCGATCACCCCTTCATTCGACGAAAATTTGTTCCCAGCGGGTATTCTTTTGAGATCTGAGAACAGGAAATAGTCGCTGGGGGTCAGATCTGGAGAAAACGGTGGATGTGGAAGCAATTCGAAACCAAGTTCATGGATTTTCGCCATCGATGTCACTAACTTGTGGCACAGCACTTTCTTTTTCTTCAAATGGGGCTGTTTTTCGGCGATTTTGTCCTTCAAACGGTCCAATAACGCTATGTTATAATCGTTGTTGATGGCCCTTTCTTTTTAAATGTAGTCAATGAAAATTATTCCATGCGCATTCCAAAATACAGACGTCATAACCTTGCCAGCCGAATGTTGCATTTTTCCTCGCTTTGTAGGTATGCATCGTATGCAGTCCACTCGAATGAGTGCTGATTGGATTTCGGAATGAAGTGGTGGAGCCATATTTCATCCATTGCATTTATCGACGCAAAAACCCGGGACTATTACGCTTGTACATCTCCAAAACACTCAGAATCATCAACTCGGCGTTATTTTTGGTCGAAAGTGAGCTCGCGCTGATATCTTTAGAGGGCCTGCTATTTCACTAAATTTCAATTAACGGTCATTCAAAATCTTTTTGTGATTTTTTTTAATGATTTCGTCAGTAACAACCTCTTTTGGGCATCCACTGTGATCACCGTCTTCGGTGCCCATTTCCCTACGTCTAAACTTATCATACTAATCCTTGAGGGTTGATTTTCCTGGAATAGTGTTAGGAAACGCAACATCAGGCCATGTTTTTGCTTCAGCTGAATTTTTTCCCCTTCAAAAAACAATATTTTATCAACACGCGAAATTCCTTTTGATCCTTTTATTTCAAAATAACAAAAGTTGTTTCACTCAAAATGCTCTAATTCACAAAATAATGCTCCAAAAACTCACAAATTTATGACAGTGACTTTTAAAAGTTAGGGTTAACTATGTGCCAGCCCGGGGACTTTTCAATTGACCTGTTACTTATATGCTTGTGAGCCAATAAATTAAATCGAAAATCTCGTCTGTACTGAATTTGCATTTAATTTATCTTCCTCACGCATACATACATATACTCACCTGTATGCCTGTGAATAAACTGAAAACTGAAATTATTACAATTGTTGTAATAAAAACAAAAACGTCGCGTCGGTATGTGTGAAAGCAACAAGTGTCGGCATAATCTCAGCATACAGCTTGTTTTTGTTGTTTTTTCGTTTTCTGTTTTTTTTTTTTTGCCACACGTTTCCTATATCGCCTGCGAAATGAGAGATATGTAGTAGTTGTTGTTGTAATTATTTTTTGCCATTTTTTCTATTTCGTTATTGAAGTAAAATTGACCAGCCGACCGACCCACTGCCCGCTGATAAACAAAAAATAAAATAAACAAAAATAATAGACAGACAAATGACCACTTTACGGCCAACGTAATGTGATTACGAATGACCAAAAATGTTTGTTTGTATAAATGACTTGCAAAACAATGTTAAAAAAATACAAGTAATAATTACAAAAAAAAAACCAAATCGAAAACAACAATTAGTAGGCAAAAACAGCAAATGTAATAAATAGGAAATCATAAAAAAAGATAATATAAAACAGCAAAGCAACAACAAAAAATGTAGTTTACAGTTTTTTTTTACAATAAACAGGGCACCGTTATTTTCAAAAACACACGCCCAACCTTTTGCTCTACACAAACATTTAAACACTGAGTTCGTACGTCAATCCACTGACGTACTTGCATATATTTGTTTGCACAAGTATGCATGTCAATGAAACATGCAGTTATTAGTTGTTGGCTTAGATGACGGACTTTTAGTGAGTGTTGTTCTTGTTGTTGTGCCTGTTAACGGCGAGTGTGTTAATTAGATTTCATAATAAAAATGTTGCCTGCAGGCAACTTCTGCCTGCTAACACGTGGAATGGCCATGAAAAGCTCGGACCGACGACGCTGCGCTCGTATTTTAATTTCCGCTTGAGCCTGTCTAACGGAAATGGGCATAAAAATGCCATACTGATTTTTGTTTTCTGTAGCACTTAAGTGTTTAAATGCATTAAAATTGTTAAAAAATGTTCTTTACCAGAACGGAGTGCTTTTTATTGTTTATGATTAAAGCTTATGATTAAAAAAAAATATTAAAAACAATCATAATAAAAATGGGTCCTTTAAGAGCTAAATTGGTTTTCAGTACTATTTTACAGTATACATTTAGGAGCGGTGCTTTTTACAAAGGTAAAGAATAATTATAATTATAAAAAAATGTTTTTTTTTATAAAAAAATGTTGAAAATCGCTTTTATTTTCAATTAAATTTCCATGATTAATTTTTTTTTAAATAAATTAAATTGAAAAAATTTTAAAACATCTGTTTCAGTAAGAAATGAGTTAATTATTTTCAAGTGTTGGACAATGAGAAAGAAAGTGTTCGATAGACTCTTCCTCCTACACGCTCCTGCAGCTGCGATAAAAGTCGTTTGAGAAGCATCCTATTATTTTACCGTGAGCTTCCGTTAAACAGTGTACTGTTATTATTCCAGTAGTTATACTGGTGGAGAACTACTCCAGAAGAAGAAAATTTGTGGAGCTTCTAGCGTCTCGCTCTGGTCAGATCTTTCTTGTCATATTACACGTGGTTTCATTATGCCATTTGTTTCTGCGAAATTCAGTCTTGGCATATAAATTGTGATCCAACCATAGGTACTTTTTTCAATAGCCTTTTTTGACAGATCACGCGGGAGTCGTGTCAAGCTATCATGTTATTTTTGTTCAGTATTTTTTGGCATTTCATCATTAAAAGACTTACGTCTGGAATATAGCGGCCGTAGCTGAGAGTGTACACGAAGAACGTGGAGAGTCGGTTCGGCGCCGTTCGGCGTTTTGGGAGGGTCGATTAGCCACCAAGATCATGTGATATCATACCGTTAGACTTTTTCCTGTGGGGATATGTAAAATCTAAAGTCTATATCCTTGGAGCTAAACACCACGCTTGTCACTCGCGTTTTATTCACGGATGGACCATCTGAGACGTAGCCGCGGCCAACATTTGAAAGAGATAATCTTGAAAAAATAAATGCCAAAAAAGTTCTTTCGAATGATAATAAACATTCCCCATTAAATTTGAAATTTCTGTGTTTTTTTCTTTAAGAAAGTAGGGAACCTCGAAATGGATCACCCTCTGTTTTGCAGTAGGTAGAGTTGAAAACCAACATCAACAACACCAAAAATGTCAGCCTTAAAGTCCAACGCAGAATCAATTTTGCCAACCGGTACTATTTTGGACTGAGTAAGCAATTGAAATGTAAAGTCCTCTCGAGATGGATCAAAACCAAACTTTACAAGTCGCTCATCATTCCTGTACTGAATGATCAACGAGTCGGCTTAAAGAGTTTTCGAGAGAAAAGTTTTGCGGAAGATTTATGATCCGTTGCGCTTTGGCAACGGCGAATACCGCAGACGATGGGACGATGAGCTATACGAGCTATACGACGACATTGACATAGTTCAGCGAATAAAAAGACTTCGGCTACGCTGTCAAAGGCAGCTACGATGGCTGCGTTATGTCGTCTCAATGGATGTAAACGCTCCAGATTTGAAAGTTTTCAATGCAGTATCTGCGCTTGGAAGCAGAGGAAGAGGAAGATCTCAATTCCAATGGAGAGATCAAGTTCAATGTCCCAACGCCATTGTAGTAGTAGTAGGACAGATCTGATAGGATGAGATCTGATATCAATTCGGCTGTATATAGTAATAGATTGGATAGTAGATTTAATCAACCATTCGGTGACTTTTGTGCTTGCACTTAGCTCTGTTCGGAAGACGCTGCAATAGTCTGTTAGTTTCATGCTAATATTCATTGAGAGGATCGGCAAGTGAATTCCATAGCCCCCATTGTCATTGAGTTTTGTAAAGATGGCTCCCGCTATCTGATCCAGAACGTTTGAGTTTGCTTATTCGTTCCTGTCTGGGACTGGGAAAAAGAAATTAACAAAGCATATTTTATAGTTTGTTAAATGTCTTCAGGAAGTTTTAGAATACCCTACACTTTGGTCTATTTAATTCTGAATTGCATTCAGTCCAACAGCATTGCAGCGGGCGTGAAGTTTGTCTTATAGAGCTGGTGGAGGTAAGTTTAGAAGAGTTTCTAGTGCCCTCGTGGGAGCTGATGAAAGAGCTCCCAATATAAGGACAGTTGCGGCTCGCTGAACTTGGTCAAGGCTGCTCCTAAAAAATATTTTATCGAAGGCCCTCAACGTTTGTCCTAGGCACCATCATTTGCCAATGGCCGCTTTATAAGCGTATTGAGCAGTTTTAGCTTTCCTTGATCTTTCTTCTGCATTTTGGCTTCAGTTATGTTTGCTATCCAAGATTATTCCGAGGTATTTAATCGCAGTAGAGAGATTGGTTCTCCTGCTTTTTACTTTGGTTTAAACGAAAGTGAGTTGTATTTCCTAGTGAAATGTACCTTTTCGATTTTGGCTGGGTTAATGGCCAGCCAGCTATTCTTGCACTATTTACCTACTATGCGTAGTTTATTTTGAAGTAGAATACTTACAGTCTGGGGATGCTTGCATGTGGGGAGAGATCGCCTCCATGAGTGGTGTCCATTGTGGTGTGCCTTGTAGCCGGCGCCATACCAATCTTAGCACCCACTCCCACTCCTTAAACTTATATACTGCCCACCTATCCAAGGCGACGTTAACGGAGAACGTTTTCAAATTTTGGGCGTTGTTTCACCTGGTACAATGGAAGTGTGACCTATTCGGGTAGACCATCTTCTAGAGATAAAACATTTCTTATTGCAAATTTTAATTTTATGATTCTCTAACTCTTTTGTAGGTACGCTTCAGCCAGTTATGGGTTAAAAAGTCATTAAGTGCTTTATATGTATGTGTAGCCCGCAGTTCAAGCTCCGTATGTGTATCTACACTTATGAAATCCACTTCCGCAAATTAGTGCTAAATGACACACATTTGTATGTATCTATGTGGTACATCGTGGTACACAGATGTCATCGACTCACCTAAAATTATTTTGCTATTCAACCACATTCAGCTCCAACAAACTTACCGCTCTCTAAACCAGATATTTGCACACTCATCACCAGCTGATATAGTCATCCCACTTGCACAACGCTGAGAGCGAACTGGGAGCCGCGATGCCGACACTTTCACACATATTACCGCTAATCCGCTAACAATTTGCGGTTGATCAACAAATAAACCAAAATCAACGAACCAAAACAATTACGGAGAGAGCCACATACTTGCTGGTGGTGGTGTGTGTAGCTAGATCTTTTAGCCAAACAAGTAATTGGTCAGAGAAAGAGATCACATCTCCATTGAAAAGCCAAAAGTTTGATGCTTATTTTGATAATAAAGATGTTAAGTCTGCGGTTAAAAATCTTTATGAATTAACACATTGATCCAACGGTTGCAGATCGTCGAAAAAAAAAACAAAAGAAAAAAATAAATTCGTAACGCTTGCACTGGTAAATAGTGCTAGCGTAGCTGAAATAATTGGAGTGGAAGCAGCAGCAGCAGCAGCAGCAGCAGCAGCATTGAGTTACTTAGAGTTTCTTGATTTACCAGCAGCAACAGTGGCGCCAGTTGGTGATCGTGCGCATAGTAAGCCTCACAGTCTCTTCTTGAACGCAGCGGCCGCCACAACAACTGTCAACTGGTACCTGAGCTCACGATTTCGTCTTACGTTGCAGCTTCGTTTTGTGCAACTCCCTTCACTGTGTGTTTCACAAAATCAGTTTGTTAGAGGCACTTCAATGGAGACAAACGCAGTGTTGCAATGATCGTCATTTGCATATTCATTTCGTTAACAATCATTTCGGCTGTGAACTATTTTAAAACGCGTAGAAAACGTGCGCTCATCAGAAATCTAAATGGTCCCTTCGCGCTGCCGTTAATCGGTTCGGTGCAAAAGTTCTTGCTGCTGACGCCGAGAAGTGAGTTGAAGAAAGCGTGCAATTTTTTTTTTGCTTTTAGCCAAACCCTTTTAGGCGTTGAGGCACTCAAAAATGTGTGGAAAAAGTGAAAATTAGGTACAAAATGTGCATAGCTTTCAGTTGTGACTCAGCCCTGTAATTTATTTGAACAACTTTTTGCGTATTACTTTCAATAAGACTCTGATTGATGGACCATGAAATTCAGCGATATTTAGCTCTTCAGAACATCCATTAATCACTTTCTCAGTTGTCAGTGAGAAGGCCTCTGTAAAAGCTAAATGTAAGCTGGGTTAAGAGACCAGTGCGTTTGTGATGCTCTACACTGAGTTTGATTTCAAATTGAATGGTCAATCAGGTTCCCATCTAGAAGCTCCTCAACCATGCACGATCATATTACTAATGACTGAGCTTGGCTTCAGGCAATTTTGTCAATGATTTGTGGTCGGGAAACTTTAGGACCTTCTCAACGAAATCCATAAGTATTCACACTTTTAATGAGATGGAGGAACGAGTTCTGAGTCATGCTCGATGTGAAGATCGGTAGTGATTAATGAATAATTACTTTGAATCTGGAAAAGATGAAGAGCTCAAGCTGTCTGGCAAATACACCAAGTCTCGTATAGGATTTAAGTTCTCAAAAGTGACTATTTTTATAACACAACTCAAAATATGAGGCAACACGTGATCTCCATTGTGTTGTAAATCTTAAAGTGATCGTGGATAACCGAGATATACTCCACAGAAGCTACGAACAAGCAAATGGATCATTGGGATGCACCAGTGGGATCGATAGCTCCATGTCTGCGAGTAGCTTGAGTGATGTCAGAGGCTCCTTAAATCCACAGCAGTTTTATAACTACATTAAAATATTCTGATGTTATTCCCTTAAAAAATCCTGTAGAATATGAAGTTAAAAAATTTTTGTTTGCATAGCTTAAATGAGAAAAATGCTTTTAAATATCTACTCAAATACTCAGCTCAGTTAACCTCCACATTTTCAAGAACCCAACCATACAAATATTTATACTTAATAAAAGAAAGTGAAATTTTTTACAGATTTTCTCAACAAGTCACGCAATTATCTTAACAAGTTCGGCACGCTCTCGCACTGTTGGGTCTTCGATCGGCTCTTCATACTCACCGCCGACTATGAGTTTGTCACACAACTGCTACACAGCGCAGATCACTTGAACACGGGCTACAACAATCTGTTGCAACCGATCTACGGTGTGGGATTGTTGAGACGAGATGCCGATGAATGGCAGCAGCGCAGACAGTTGGTCATGCATGCATTGCGTCCAGAGATATTGACTGATTTTGTGGATGTGTTTGCAGCACAAGCACAACTGTTGGTAGAGCGATTGCGCAGCGTATGCGATGGTAAGAGCAGTTTCGATATACAACCGTATGTGGAGAGCGTGGTGTTGGATGTGCTCATTGCAACCGCAGTGGGTATAGAGAGTAAAGCTGAAAATGAGCAAGCGCAAACGACAGTGAGCAGGGAGTATGCGCAAACTGTGTTGGCGTAAGTTGTTACTGTAAGCCGCTAGTTGATTTTAAAGTTTTTATTTTATTTTTCTTTGTTTTATTCACAACTTTCAGACTCATCAAGCTCTTCACATCGCGCTTCCTGAGTCTTCATTCTGCAAATTCCATAATCTACAGCATACTCTGTCCGCTAAAGAAGCGACGCCAACAGAAGCTGTTGAAGACGCTCAACCGCATAAACAATGAATTGATTGTGGAGCAACGCGCTGTCGCCAAGGCAACAGTGTCGACTGATAAGTCCAATGACGAAATCTATACAATCCAAGTGAATGCGTCACAGCGGCTTGATACACTTTTGAAACAACTGCTCACAGCCGATATTGCCGGTGAGCCGTTGAGTGATACGGAAATTTGTGATGAGCTCAATACGTTCATCTTTCAAGGCAGTCTGCTTACGCCCGCGGCTATAGCATTCACGTTGGTGGCGATTTCACGACATCCAAGCGTTCAACAAAAAATACTCGAAGAGTTACGTGAAGTATGGCCGAAAGGCACCGCCTACAGTTGTACTGTAGAAAACTTATCGAAACTGAAATATTTGGCGAGCGTCATCAATGAGTCGTTGAGGTTATATCCACCGCAGCCGATAATTGCGCGCGATCTGAAGCAAAATTTCAATTATAGTGAGTCTTTACTTTTACTTAATTTGTTTATAATCCACTAATACGAATATCTTTTTTACTCCAGCTCACTCTCACCACAAAGATGGCGTATTACCTGCTGAGTCTGAGATCTACATAAATCTCTTTGAAATGCTACGTCATGCGGATAATTTTGCGAATCCCGATTGCTTTCGGCCGGAGCGTTTTAATTCCGCTGACAACGATACAAATTTGCTTGCCTGGGGCTTGGGTCCACGGAACTGTGTAGCTCGAGGATATACCATGCTGTTAATGAAATCTGTGATTTCTCAGATATTATTGACATATGAAGTGCTGCCTTTTGGCGAGGAGTTGTGTTTGGAGGTGAAGCTGGTTTTGTGTTCTTCGAGTGGTTGGCAAGTGGCATTGAAGGCGCGTGATGTTGATTAGGCAATTAAGGGTACACTATTTTTTTTTTACAGTTGTGGTAGTTTCAGTAAAATTTTTATGCATTTTATACAAATAATTTTGTAAATAATTTAGAAGTTATTAAAAAATGTTTTATTGTCTAGATATGTCATTAATTACTCTCTTTTTGGGAAAAAATATTTAGGATAGTATTAATATATTAATAACAAGTTTCTGTTACGTCTAAGTATGCTGACGCGTTTGAGACGAAAAAGACGCAATCGAAATGTTGAATTGGTATCATCATTATTTTTATGGAATATTTGTTGCGGCAACAAAGAAATTTTTAGTGCGCATGCGCTTTGCAGAGACTGGAAGTTGGAGTAAGCAAAACATATAAAAAAAATTCGTTACGACTTTGTAGTCACTAAGTGTAACACAAAATACAATCCACAATGTTGCCGCAACATGTTGCAGTTAACAAAGAAAGCAAGAAATTCACTCATATAAAATTTCTGTTAAATACAATAAAATACATTAAAAATATAAAATATTAATTAGAAATAAAATGATGTGGAAAATATAATCAAAAAACAAATGAAAACAATGAAAAAAATAAACAAATTAAATTAAATTAATTTAAAAGAAACGAAAACGTTTAAGAAATATATATATATATATAAAATAAAAAATATATAAAAAAATAAAACAAAATAGAATAAAATAAAGTAAATTAAAATAAATTTAAAAATATAAAATTAAATAAAATAAAATAATATAAAATGAAATAAAATAAGATAAAACAAAACAAAATAAAACTATAAAAAATAAAAAGATATAAAAAAATAAAAAAATAAACATTTTAATCAAAAATTAAAAAATTAAATATTAAAGGGCGATCCAAGTAGATGTCCTTTTTTAAAAGCCTTTTTTTGACAGATCACGCATGAGTCGTGTCAAGCTGTCATGTTATTTTTGTTCAGCATTGTTGTTGTGCATTTCATCATGGAAAGACTTACGCCTGAACAACGTTCACAAATCATTCAACTTTTTTACGAAAATTCACGTTCTGTAGAGAACGTGTTTCGCGCGCTTCGCTCAACTTATGGTCAACATAATCGGCTTACTGAGCATACTATTCGCAACATCATCACCCATCTTGAGAACCAGTATTTATTATTGGATAATATTCGACCGAATAGACCACATTCAGCACGTAATGAAGAAAATATAGCGGCCATAGCTGAGAGTGTACATGAAGACCGTGAAGAGTCGATTCGACGCCGTACGCAGCAACTCGGTCTGACGTATGGGATGACTTGGCGCATTTTATGTTGAGATCTTAAATTGAAAGCGTACAAAATACAGCTTGGACAAGAACTGATGTCGCTCGAGCTTCCCAAGCGATATCGCTTCGCTCTATGGGCTCCTGAAAAGTTCCAAGAAGACCCGTCGTTTTCGAGCCAAATTTTGTTCAGCGATGAGGCTAATTTTTGGCTCAATGCGTATGTAATCAAGCAAAATTGCCGCATTTGTGATCAAGAGCAACCTGGAGAGATTCAAGAGCTGCTATTTCATCCAGAAAAAACCGGTTTGATGTAGTTTGTGGGCCGGTGGAATCATCTGTCCATATTTCTTCAAAAATGATGCCGGTGAGAGTGTAACCGTCAATGGCGACCGTTATCACGCCATGATAACCGACTATTTGATGCCTGAAATTGAAGCTCGTGATCTCCGCGATATTTGGTTTTCACACGACGATGTCACTACCCACACATCGCATCAATCAATGCATTTATTGATAAAACACTTCGGTGAGCAGATAATTTCACGTTTTGGGCCACTCGATTGGCCACTATAATTGTGTGATATCACACCGTTAGACTTTTTTGGACTTCCTGTGAGAATATGTAAAGTCTAAAGTCTATTCAGATAACCCCGCTTCGATACAGGCCTTGGAGCAAAACATCACGCGTGTCATGCGCCAGTTACCAGTCGAAATGCTCGAACGAGTCATCCAAAATTGGACTCAACGGATGGACCATCTGAGACGTAGCCGTGGCCAACATTTGAAAGAGATAATCTTCAAAAAATAAATGCCAAAGAATGTTCTTTCGAATGATAATAGACCTCCTCTCTTGAGGAGGACTCTCACTTGTGTTAGTTAAACTATTGAACTTTTTCATTTAACATTAATGATTAAATTTCTCTATTGATTACTCTACTTACAAAAACAACCATAGCAAGGATTCATTTAAAATTCAATACATTTCTGCTTCAAATCAATTATTTTTCCTCCATTCGCTGCAGTAAACGTTTATACCATCGAAACATCAATAATTTCTTACCCCAAAAAAAGCTTTCCATCATTTCTTAACATTCAATATCAAACAAGCAGCCAATGATTGGTTAAGATTGGAAATTCCAATACATACGAGTACATACAATAGGAGTGGTGTTACAATATAATTTCTCCAAGGATGTCGTGTACTCAATACAAAACTGTGTATCTGTATGCTACTGCGAGCAACTACTACAAGCTGACATGTACATGTGTATGTAGACAAGTATGATAAGATACACCAAAGCATGCACATTTCGAAGAACTTCGATAACAGCAACAACAATTTGGACAAGAAAACTTGGCAACAGAAACAGCATTGGTTAAAGATACTTATATATGTATATTTCCTTAACATATGTATGAGAGTTGCGTACATGCTCCCTACATTCACTTTATTAGCAAGCAACAAGCCAGTGAGTGGAGGAGGTGGTGTTAGTAGCGGTGGGAAGGTGATATGAACCGCCAGCATTTCTTGTAACAGCAATTGAAAAGCGACGATGACAATTTTATAATGGAAAAATTTCATGCAAATTACTTTTTATTGTAAGTGAAAAATAAAATTATATCCCGTTGTAACATCGCGCTTGTGATAAATTCGAGTGACTTCCCTAATGGTGTAGAGGAGAAACGATGCTAACAGAGAAGCTTAACAGTGGTTAAGTATGTAAACTGAGGTGGCACTTACAGTATGTACAGTAGCATAACAGTGGTGGTTAGAACCACAGTAACAGTGGCGAAAGAAATTTAAGAGTGAATACGCAGCCTGAAAACAGTTTGCTTGTGATTTTCAAATGAGAATGACGTTCAATCGTGACTGAGTGGAGAAGAAACTTTTACATTTACGTAGTCATTACTTCGGTATCATTAAACTTTCAAATATAATTTTGAAAAAATCATGTCAACGAGTGTAACATCGCATTGAGTAGGCAATTGAAAGCCAAAGTTTTTCTTTCTAGACGAAGAAGAATCAAATCCAAAGTCGCTTGTCATATCTAAATCCCTACATTATGCAAAAAAAAATATATGGAATGACAACACCCATTATGGTAGCCTCAGAAGATTTCGAGAGAAAGGTTTTGTACCCCAGTGGACTGTAACGATTATGGTACGGTGATAAAGTCCATCCATGCTTTGAAAGATTCCAATGCAGCTCCTACATCAGCAAAGTCAGCAGGTTTGCTAAGGACAAAATGATTAAGTGTAGAGTGACTTGGTCTATTGCGTAAAATGATATGAGTCAGTCTTTCTGATTTAAGCCTACTATCGTAAAGAGCCCTTCTTATTGGCCTTGCCTGAGAACGAAGCAAGGAACAGGACGTTTCGTGAAGATTTGCGGAATTCTTTGCAGTAAAGCAAAACGCAAATACTTCTCTGTCAGATCTTAGACATATAAGCTTTGGAAATACATTAAATATTATTTTTCGATAGTGTCTATTAAAAATAATTTTTGCCCACGGAAACCTGAAAGCACTGTACAACCTGCCACAGGTATGATTAAGGTAGGACTTTAACGGTTGTTCCTATCCATGCTTATCGATATCTGTGAAATACTCTACGAAAAAAAAAAAACGCACTGCCAAACGTTCATGGCTTTCATGCGGACCTTTTTCTACCTGCTCCAAATTTTGATGGTTAGCGACTATCCATACATAGATTACTTGTGCAATACAGACCTCCTGAGAACAAAAGTCACTAGGTATAGATGAAATTTTTTCGGTCATGCTAGGGAAAACTGGAGATAGGGTCACAAAGTTCTTAAGCAAACTCTTCAATGGATGTATAGGGGAAAGTTATATTCCTATTCCATGGCGAAAAGCGAGTGTGATTTTCTTATCCAAGGCAGGGAATCAGGTCCAATCAGTTTAACATCCTTCGACATTTCGATTTTCGTAAGTGGTAAGTGTTTGGCAACCATTAGCTCCCTGGCGTATTAGGCACTCAAAACAATAAATAATTGACCTCATTCCGTGGGACTCAGTATAAACCCTTTAAAAAATCAGTCCTTGTACTAATTAAAATGAAATACAAAGTACCTACTTGTAACAAACCAAAGCTGGGAGAGACTACCTGACAGCCGAAACTAATCATTAAGTACCTGGAAATTGCATTGGATAGAAAATTCAATTTGGAGGATCGAGTGAAGAAAGCATCGGCTGCCCTATACACTTGTAAAATGCTGTTAGGCACCGTCCCTCTCACACTGGATCTTTGTAGCGATTACGAAACCAGCACTTTTCTAAGTAGTTATAGTGAGGTAGAAAGCTTAAGAAAAAACAACGTTTCTGAAAAGGCTGGAAAGAGCCTTCAGACTATCAATGATCAGTATCACCAGAGCTTTTAAAATAACACCATTCGCAGCGCTTCCTGGGATTTTACACGCATTCAATTAGTTGAATGCCAGGATATATGGGCACGACAGCGTTACCTCTGAGAAGACGAGTAGTCTGCGTAGTCACGCACTTAACTTTCGAGAAACCTCTGACGGCTACAATAGAGGCAGATGGATGGAGGACTCAAGTTTGCGGACAGAGCTCTACATTTCTTTACAAACGGTTCTAAAACAAGCGCGGGATCAGAAATAAAACGATTATTGAAACTATATACCTAACCATTGCGGTATATTTATTGCAGCGGGTAGGCCGCTTATATCTTTCATGCAATACGAATTCGCTAGTGATTGCACTTCGCAAAGAGTGTAATCAAAAGATTGACAGAGAAATCTACTGGGTACCAGGGCATGTGCCTATCGAGAGCAATTAGATAGCCGATGAACTGGCTTAAGAGGGAAAACTCCGAGCAAGAAGTAGGTACGGAGCAGTCCTTTTAATGGAAGTAAGCCACACACAAGAAATACTTTTGTGTCGTCGAATGGCGAATGGGCTTTGGGAACAAGACAAAAGGCTATAATATAGCGAAAATTATGTGAAGAACATAAGCCGCAAAGCTTACTACATTTCTACTAGTGACAAAGTGTTCAGTCTTTAGGCTGCTCGATTTTCGGAGTATGCATGCGTTCAAATCAGGCCTGATTGAGAACAACAAATGCAGGAAATGCAAGGAAAGGATAGAGACAGTAGAGCAAGTAAACTGAGAAAATAGTCGTTCTGCAGAGAGAGAATGATCTCACTTGGCAAAGATGTATTGAAGGACCTTCAGTCTGCTGCGGTTAAAGAACTGAAACGCCTGCTTCAATTTGCTAAAAGAAATTCAATGTTCTTCAAACTAAATACACAGCAGGAAGTGTAGCAGAACATGAACTTGGTCGAATTTAGTGCACCTGGAGGTATCATCATCGTCTATATGAGGCTCCTTAAGGAGGTAACTAGTTAAACCGTTGACCAAACAAAGTATTACATAAAACCGTTGGTATAAGATCATTGCTTACGAAAATTTTGGGAGTTATCGATCCAACACAGATGCAGCTTAAACAGGAGACTAATTGTACCATAAGAAAGGAGGAGTTAATCGAAGCCGTTAGGAAGCATGAAATTTCAACTCTGAAAACAGACTAAATTCTATCTTTTAATAAATCTCGATTGAGCGAAGCCTGCCTACTATGCTGAATATACTAGCTTCTACTGATAACTTTGTGAAATCTGTAGACAGCCTGGCTGCTTTCCCAGCTCTAGGGCTCCGTTAAACCGTCCTACTTTCATTTAATTCCAACAGATTACTAATTGAAATGGATAGACTGAAGCTGGGCTGAAAAGGAGTCTTTTATTCACGTACAAGTTTTCAGTAACTTTCCTTTTGTCTTTTGAGCCTAGCACTCGTGAAAAGAAATATAAACTTCGACCCTTGGTGAGCTGAGAATTGTTAGAGGGGATCAATTTGCTTACGAATATGTGACTTCCACAGATTTTTTGACTTAAATTTCATTACATTAGCCTACTTATCAATCGTCATACCATTGCTCGTCCTTGCATCGTACATACGCTACAATCCCTTTTTCTTTTGCTAATCCAATAATTCGACGTTTCCAACACAGTACATTTCACCCTTGAACTACTGGCTAATTTTCCACTATAAATATTTAATTTTATTTAACCATTTGGGAGTGTAATGGCGAAGCCACACACACATACACACTTAATGTCTTCATTTATCGAATTGCATATCCTTGACTACAATCACAATCACTTTCAAAACAACAAATGAAAATATAATAAAAAGTCAAAAGTTCCTATTCGTGTGGTACTTTCATGTAGAATTGTTTGAATATAAAAGCATCTGTTGATTTTCCGATTCCCAAACCAAAAATGACCAAAATAGTAGAGTATCCTTGCGATTATCCTTAAATAATAGCAGTAAAATGGAAGAATCCATTTACCTCTTGTTGTTACTCCTGCTGTTGAGCGGGCTCATTTGAATTGTGCTGCTTTCAATTCACCAACAAATGTAAAGAAACCATTTCGTACGCTTCTTCTTCTTCTTCTTCTTTTTTCACCATTTTCTTTGCTTTGAATTTTAACCCTTTTTGCGTTTGCAAATAAATGTGGCGAAACACAAAAGTATCCGCATTTTGCTCGGTTACGCCACAAAACATGTCATTTCGCAGAGATAAACATAAAATAAAACAACAACAACAACAACAAAAACAATAAGAAAAGTGTTTATTTGTGAACTTTTATTTGTTGCTTTTTTGGCCTTTGGTCATCTCATTGATGGGCCATCTGATGTGCCACACAAAGTAGTAGAAATCTTGGCAAAAAAAAAAAGAAATAATATTCAAATGTACATGGGGATGTACGAGTATGTGTGTGTACATGGGTGAGCGCTTCTAAGTATTTATAAAATAGCTGTCACAATGCCATGGGACATTAAAATCATTCTGTTGAATCCTTTACGATTCATACTACAGTTCAGGTCAAAGGCGGCGACGGGTAAGGAGATGTGCGCAGGCAAATTATTGCTTCGGGCAAAGACGTTACTGTTCGTCCATGGACCACTAATTTTACGCACAAAACTAGCTCACACTTCAGAGCGGCAGCGCTGACTTAAACATATACCCTACACGGCTCGTTTATAGCTGGTACTGAACGGGGGCAAGCATATCGGGTTTCTATTTCAGTTTTTAATTTCAAAAACCCGCTTAGAAGAACTATGCAAATCCCATACAAGAGCTTTCTTTTCAACGCTCCTGCCTCACTGAGATCTCTAGACTGCTGTTGTTCTCGGTCTTCCACAAAATTCTTTATTTTATCCTACGAGTTTATTTTGATTTCTTCAGTCCGATGATATAAGCCATTCTATTCAAGTGTCATTCATTTTGTTATTTGTCATTTGTCTTCCGTACATCCTTTCGCTACATTCCCAACAAATTCTATTTCCATCCCACCGTGAGAACCATCTCCACCGAATGAAACTTTAATGACACGCAGCAGCAAATGTTTCAATGCTTTCAAAAATCTTTTCTAAACAATTTAGTTCTTCAATTTTTGTTGTTGTTGTTTTTGTTGCTGTTGTTGTTGTGGCATTGTGGTTCTTAAATTCATGATTGTTTTGTAATTGTTGTTTTGTGTTTTGCGTTTAGTTTTTGTGTTTTGTTTTAGCCATCATCGACGTGGTTGGAGTTGCATGTCGCCGAAGTTTTTGCTGGGAAATTCGAGACTCCAACTTCCACTCACTTTGTGGTTATGTTTTTTTTTTACTTGGCAGTACTGGTTGCAAATACACACATATGTACATGTATGTGATATGAAGGACGTTGACGGAATGCATACATTTCAATTTTTAACTTTTTCCGTTCTTGCTGATTTGAATGTTTTCTTTCTCTGAGCGGAATTCGCTTCCGTTGTGAAAATGTAAATTTTTTAAAGTTTCGTGTTTTCGGTTGGTTTGAAATGATGACAGTTTTGGTGACGTTTGATGAAAAGGTCAAAGGTGATGCGGAACTAAGATATGGAAAAGCGTTTTAATTTAAATAATAAATAAAAGGATATATTATTCTGTAACTATAACTTAGTTCGGGTGGTTTTTTTCTTTCTAAATTTGAACGTTTATTTAAGAAAAATATTATAAAAGGTATTGCCCATTTGATGCTATAACATATTTCATCTTTCTGGCAATTTGGGGATTCTATCCCAAAAGATTTTCACTAGCTTGGCGGTCAAGAATGAATCATGCCAATTTTTCATACTCTGTTCTGATGCCAGTCGCAATGAGGAATCGACCGGAAGAAATAAAATTCAGAAAGGGCAAGACGGGTGAGGAAAAACTTCCCTTCCGCTGTTTTCCAAATTGTTTTTAACCGGTATTGCAACATGAGGACGAGCGTGATAATGATGGAAAATTATTGTCTCGGGTTTGGTCGCGAATTCCGTGTGTTTTTCGGCAATTTCAGGCTTCAAATTAATGGTTTGACCCGGTTTTGGAGGCTCATAATACAGCACGCCCTTATGAGCCCACCAAATCGGTTCCCCAGAACGTTCCTCGTCTTTCAAGCCAAAATCACCGCTTTTAAATCAAGAAAACCACTTTTGTCTAGATCGTTCAGCTAGAGCATGTTTTCATAAACTTCATTTGATGACATTCGTTAGCGGTTTTCTTCATGTTAAAGTAATGAAGACAAACTAACCTCAAACAAACTTTTGAACACACAATACTCGAAATGTTTGAGTGAAAATGAATGAAGTATACTAGAAAACGACTGCAGCTTTCCAACGTACGTTCGGAATATCAGAATGATGGAATAATAATCAAGTTACGCTATCTCTTGGCAAATGTCACGAGCAAATGTCAATGCTCGTAGACCTAAAGCAAAAAAGTCACGAGGGTACGGAACAGAAATGATGCTCGAAAATCAACAGATCAACCATTTGACTCAAGATTTTAAGCCCGGATCATCAAGTTGCCGATATAAAAGCAGTAATCAGGTTACAGATATACGCTACATGCTGAGATTATGGAAAAAGCATTCTTCAAGCTGCTTGCAGGTAATGTTTTCACCAATCCCCCTCCAGAAAGCAACAACACGATAGCATCAATCAACGACGAGAGAGTCAAAATCCTACCACCTAGCAATAACAAAGTGGAAGCCACAATTAAGAGGTTAAAGAACAATAAATCAGGCAGAGCTGACGGAGACTGTGCCTTTGCCCTGTGCTGAAGAAGGCTGACCCTCCGATTTGCACCAACTACCGGGGATCAGTTTTTTTGCATCTCCTCCGTTTGAAAAGCACAGTGTGGACCTTACTGAACATGATTAGCAAGGTTCTAGAATTGGTAAGTCCACAATCGACCAGATTTTCATATTACGCCAAATTCTGGAAAAGAACAACGAAAAACATATCGAGCATCTACATGTCTTTGCTGATTACAAAGTTGCACTTGGTAGTCTTCTAATCTCTGAGTTCCGTATTCCTGCGAAACTGATTCGGCTTTGTAGAATGAAATTGAACAAGACCACCTGCTCTGTCAAGGTCGGTAGGGAGTTCTCCACACCTTTCAATACCATTCGAGGTTCCAGACAAGACTGCTTTCCATCGTGCGACCTCTTCAATTTCGTGATAGCTGGCATACATCGTAAGGCCACTAGTTCCTACTTAAGTGCCCAGCACTTTGCGTATGTCGATGATTAGATATAGTTGGACGTTTGCTGCGAAGATGGGTCTGACAGTAAACGCGGGCAGAGGGAAGTGCTTGCTGTACACGAAGAGGATGCACGGCGGCGGTGGTCTCATATTGCAGTGGACAGCTTTACTTTCCAAGTGGTCAAGGCATTTACGCAGCTTGACATCATCGTAAACACTGATCATGAGATCAGCATGGAGATTAAGTGAAGAATAACATTTGCCGATAGGTGTTACTAAGGACACAGTAAGCAAATGAGCGTTCGATCCCTCTCTTGACTGAACAACACTTTACAAGACAAAATAAGCGTCTGCCCGTGATCTTATGTGGCGGATGAAGCAGTGATTTGAGTATTCGAGTGTAAAATACTTCCTTAAATATTTCGTGCCGTTCGTATTCGTATGAATCATGAACCGTACGAACTCTGTGACGACATCAATGATCTCTATAATAGAGAGAGAGAGTTTATAGTGAGCTAAGAGATATAAATAAGAACCGTTCAAACTGAAAACAGATGATAATTTAAACTAAAATTTGGTTAAAATAAATATTTTTGGCTGGTAATCAGAAAACAAAAAGCAGAAAGGATATTTATTACTAATTTTAAAGCGGAATACAACTGAAATAGTAATAATGGGACCAAATGTAGGGGGAAAAATCGTAAAATAGAAATAATAATTATACAAACACACATGTACATACATATGTATTTATATTTTCACATATCAAAGAAAATTTGAGAAATACCAAAGAAAAAAGTTTTCTAAAAAAATACTTTGCATACATACATATGCATATGCCAGAGGCAAGGACACTAGCCACAAACAACTAAAGACACGTGTCATTTTCAAATAGAACTTTTAGAATTTTTTTGTGAAATTTCCTATGTATTTGATATTCATTATTGCTGAATTTCCTTTTTGTATTCTTTTTTTGTTTAGCTCTCCGCTTTTTCTCTCTCTCACACAAGTATTCGTATAAATACATAACAATAACAACTGTGGGCTGAGTATTTTTTGTTTCGAGAGCTATGCCTATAAAGTAACTTAAAAAGTCAGAGAGAGAAGCTTTCAGAGTCCATTATTTGTTGAATAAGTTGCACAGGGAGACGCTAAGAGATCTAAGACACCTTAGAACTGTCAGAATTTGTGTGGAACTGAAGAAAACTATAAAACTGCAGCTTTTTGGCTTGTTCCATTTGTAGTTTCTGGATCCTCTTCTACTGGGAAAGGTATTTCAAAAACAGTAAAGAGTAATTACATATGATCTATAATGGCTTAGTCAATATTTGTATATCCTTTCATACATCTAGGCATATAGGAGCTTTCAATTTTCATGCAACTCTGTTAATTTTTTCTCGAAGCAACTTTGCACAAAACACCTTCTGTATTGGAGGAAATGAAAAAAACTACAACAATGCGATGGATATACCAACCGCATAACGCCTCGTCTGACGTCTAACAAACAATGTGAACATTTATATAACGGTAACAAATACTAAAAAAAATCAACAACAACATCGATAATAAAAACAACAGGAAAAAAGTATAGAACGAACGATAGGCAAACCAGTTCGCAAGCCGAACGAACAAATCGCATTGCATACGAGTATAGTATGCATCCTTGCAATTGTTTGCGGTTGTAGGCCGTTAGAGGCATACAATAAAAAATATCATTTGTAATGGTAATGCAAACAACAAGCAAAATATAGAAAAGCAAGTAAAAAAAAAAATATATATATAAAAAAAAATTCGAAAAAACGTTGGATTTTAAAGTTACTTTGTAAGGGAAGAACATTATGCAATTGATGATATGAAAGGATATTGATAGAGTCGACTAGAAGCCTGTAAAGAAACTGAAGCTAGAGAAAATACTAAAATTTTCCTGTTGTATATACAACAATTTGCTCCCAATTATGATGTGCGTCCTGATTTTTTCCAACAAATGGAGATAGCTACAGTCCTTAGTCGAATATTCTGAACTATCTAATACGCATAATTATGAGCTATTTTAGTGCAAGAGTGCTGCTATATGATACAAACGAAGGCCCGATGAAGTATTAAATAACAGGATGTGTGTCACAAGGGTCGGTCCTCGGTCACTCCCGTAGAACATAATGTACGATGGCATTTTTATAATAAAGAAACCGGATGGTGTATCTATCGTTGGCTACGCTGATGATATAGCTATTGTAGTGGTAGCAAAACACTTGACTGACGTATCACGTATATGCAATGAAACCATAGTGTCCGTGAAAACATAGCTTTTAACAGCAGATCTGGAGTTAGCAGACCACAAAACGGAGGTGTTGCTAATGACTAGCAGCGAAAAAGTGGAGCGAATACAAGTAATAGTAGGAGGCTACACGATAGACTCGAGCCCAGCCATTAAATATCTCGGAGTTATTCTTGATCGCCGACTAGCTTCAAAGAACATCTGAAATATTTCAGCGAGAAAGCAAGTAAATTGGGTACAGCTATCGCAAGGCACCAGCCTCGGTACACAGAGGCTAAGGGTTTGTTATGCGCACCGGACAGTATCAGAGGAAGTCGCAAATCTGTTGGCTGGAAGATGTGCAGTAACAGCCAAAGCGACGTCAGAAGCTAGGTGCAATGCAAGTAATCATAAAGAAATCATGCAACAGAGCACAAATGAATGGCAACAACTGTGGTACTCGTCTCCAAAAAAAAAGGACAAAGATGCTGATCCCAAATGGATAGAAAGAAAGCATGGTGAAACCAATTATTATCTCACCCAGTTCCCCACCGGACATAGCTGCTTCCGTGAATATTTGCACAAGTGTACGCACGCACCATCCTTACTGTTTATATTGCCATGATGAGATGGAAAACGCAGAGCATATTCTTTTATACTGCGGCAGGTTTAAAGAAGAACACATGCAACTAAATCATTGTACCGGAGGCCCATTGACCCCAGAAAATCTTTTGAAGGCAAGGCTGTCTGAGAAACATACATGGACGAAGTGCGTAGATATCATTAATATTGCTTAGGCTAGAAGAGCGCAGAGCGCGCCGTGAAATCGCACGTTGAGTAACGGGACAGAATAACGTTCAGTGCCTGCCCCGTGAAGTAATATCAGAATTGATAGTCCCACAGGCCCAGCGTACGAAGGAGGTTGGGTTTAGTCCGTAGGTGCCTGGAGGCAAATCCGGCTTGCAGGTAGTACGGTCTACTCGTATCTATGAAAATTTCTTAACTACCGGGTAGTAACCAAAAAAAAACAGTTCTTAGTCGTCTCTTGATTTACTCTTATTTAAAAAAGCTTTAGTTTAATGTCACAAAAAAACACTCAAAGGGTTTGACATTCTTTACCGGCGACGAGCGCAGCTGGAAAAATATTTTGCTATAATGTTGATCGGATCAATAAACCACCGTGAAAGCTGCCAATTCGTCCACTTCGGCCACCTGCTATTGGTTTCTGAGCTTCACGAAAATTTATGAAAAATATATTTTTTAAATAAACTTTTTGAGGTTGAAATTCCTTGAAATTAATACTCAGAACTCAAAGAAGTGGCAATTACTTTCTTTACCACTAACTTTTGAACTACATAATTTTTGTTTTGATAAATTAATTTTTGATTTTATTATTAATTCGGTTTTACAAAAAAATTTTGAAAAATTTTAGCATTAGAATTTTTTATTTTTAAAAATTGTTTGTTTTTCTTTTTTGATTGCAGGTTGCAAAAATATACGACACTTTTTTTATAATTGTAAATTCCAGAAAATTATTAAATCCTCACTTTTCAAACAATTTCCCACCCAATACAGCACTGAATGAAATAGACAGTGAATGGTTATGTAAATAAAATTTCAAGCAAGAAAAAACAAACAAACAAGAAAAAAACTCGCTAACACTTTGTGGTGCAACATAACATAAAAACCGTTACAACAGAAATTTGCAAATGCAGTCGCCGTTGCCATACGAGTACACACAGGAAACGGTTTGCATAAAATGGCCATAAAAAGGATATCGGCCTTACACTGGCTTTTTGTTGTTGTCTGATGTATCAGTGCCGTCCTCTATGTAGTACATAAACACATTTGTATGACCATATGCATGGGTTAACATACATACATACATACATACATGCATACATATATACATATATGCATGCATACTAATAACAATCCGAGCGATCAGCGGAACGTCATTCTGTACAAATTTGCTTACATGCTATGGATGTCCTTCCGCTGCAAACATTTTGTTGTACATAAGGTAAGAATATGTGCGGTTTATATGTATTATGTGTAGTGAAATGTGGTCACACCATGCCTACCGCTAACTAGTTTGTTTTGTGTGCTTTTTGGAGCGAATGAAAGTTCGAAAACGATTTCAAAGACTGATTTTATCCAGTAGAACTACCAAATATGGGACGAACGATAATGTAAAAGCTCACGTGAACCTTCGTAGACTTACTGAAGATTTCCTCTGGTAACTTTGGACTTCCTTTAGCCCGATTTTTACTACCGTCGCCGGCAAATCAATGAGTTTTTCTCCTCAATTTTGCAAAACTAACCACTGGGACTTTCCCTTGTAAATAATAACAAAACTTGCTTTGAAACAGCGGCAGTTAGAATTTCGCCGCATTTAATTTGGCGGCTACTATGTTCTCTTAATTTTTACAATTTCAAAAAAAGTACTAAGAGTTGGAATTTCTAATGGTTTAGAAAAAATTGCCAATTTATGTGTACGCAGTGTTACAATGTGACTATGCTTACATACAACAATATAGCGTGTATTAGTATGAGTTTTAGTATTTGTATTTATGAAAGGGCGAGTGTGAGTGTTTCGCTTTTTGCAGACTGCTGATGTCAGCAGAATTGCCGTATGAATTAATGGATTTGAAAATAGGTAAGAGTGCGACTGTTAGTGTGTATGCCCATGTGTTGGTATGTATTAATGTTTTAATGAATTTTATGTTTATTTGTTTATGAATTCGATTGGTTGAAATTCGCTATGCCTTAACGCAGTCAAAAATATTGAATTAAAATTCAATAAATGTCATACATATAAATACATATGCAGATATGTTGTATATGCATATACTTACTTTTGCATACAAAGAGATACTTTATACTAAATTAATAAAAATTGATTAATTAATTTTCGTTTTTCAATCAATTTAAATCATTTTGTAGATTCGATTATTTTGTGGCAAGTGAAATTGAAAGACATTTAATTTTTGTATTTATTCCAGTTCACTCAAACAGCTTTTAAAGCTGCCCACAACCACATAAAAATGATAACAATAATTATGAATTTAAATTAGTAGTGTAAAACAAACTAAAATAAAATAAATAAAACAAATTAAAATAAACTAAAATTAAATAAAATGAAATAAATTAAATTAAATTATATAAATATAAATTAAATGAAAACGTTTTATATAAAATAAAATAAAATAAATTAAATAAAAAGAAATAAAAAAATAAAAATATATAAAAACATATAGTATAATAAAATAAAATAAAAAATATATAATAAAATAATATAAAATGAAACGAAATGAAGGGAAAAAATAAGAAAAATAAAATAAAATAAAATAAAATAAAATAATTTACAATAAAATAAATTAAAAAATTTAAATTAAATAGAATAAAATCATATATAATCTAAAATAATATATATAAAATAAATCGGTATAAAAAATTCAATTAAATAAAATTAAATTAGATTAAATAAAGTAAATTAAATGAAGTAATTAAAAAATTAAACGAAATCAAAAAAAAAAAAACATAATTAAAAAACAAAATAAAACAAACTAAATATAATTTATAAAGAATGATCCAAGTAGAGGTACTTTTTTCCATAACCTTTTTTGGACAGAGCACGCGTGAGTCGTGTCAAGCTGTGATGTTGTATTTGTTCAATATCGTTTGGCATTTCATCTTGGAAAGACTTACGCCTGAACAACGTTTACAAATCTTTCAAATTTATTACGAAAATTCACCTTCTGTAAAGAATGTGTCTCGCGCGTTTCGCTCAACTTATGGTCAACGTAATCGGCCTATTTAGCGCACTATTCGCAACACCATCACCCATCTTGAAACCCAGCATTCATTATTGGATAATATTCGACCGAATAGACCACGTCCAGCACGCAGTGAAGAAAATATAGCGACCGTAGCTGAGAGTGTACATGAAGACCGTGGAGAGTCGATTCGACGCCGTTCGCAGCAACTCAAACTGACGTATGGAATAACTTGGCGCATTTTACGCCGAGATCTTAAATTGAAAGCGTACAAAATACAGCTTGTGCAAGAACTGAAGCCGTTCGACCTTCCCAAGGAACATCTCTTCACTCAATGGGCTCTTGAAAAGTTCGAAGAAGATCCGACGTTTTCGAAACAAATTTTGTTCAGCGATGGGGCCCATTTCTGGCTCAATGGGTATTTAAACAAGCAGAATTACCGCATTTGGCGCGAAGAGCAACCTGAAGAGAGCTGCCATTTAATCCAGAAAAAATAACGGTTTGGTGTGATTTGTGGGCCGGTGGAAGCATGGGTCCATATTTTTTAAAAAATGATACAGGTGAGAACATATCCCGCCATGATAACCGACTATTTGATGACTGAAATTAAAGCTCATGATCTCCGCGACATTTGGTTTCAACAAGACGTCGCCACTTCCCACACATTGCACCAATCAATGGATTTATTGATTTTTTGGAAAACTTGAAATGCTCAAGCCCGTGATTCCTAAAATCTTGCAAGTTGTTGTAATCAGTCTCATAATTGTGTCGTGCTAAAAATTTGAACTTGCACAGTGCAATACTTAATCGCTTTAACCTTTACACCATAACAGTAAAAAGTCGTATATGTACACAGCAGTGTTATATACTTTGTATATACATATTTACATATATGTATATTCGAAGGAAAAATTCAATAACCCATATTGTATTGCAACAGAAGGGAGTCACATTTCGCACATACATTTTTCTCTCCCTTTAATGACTTCCTGACTTTACTGCCGCCACTTTCGCCATTTTAGTGCTTCAACATTGCCAGAGCTTTGGCTTCGCTGACACTTTTCATATTTGTGTTGCTTAAAGGAATGACAGCAATTTTTTTCTTCTTTTAGTTAATCGTCTGCAATGAATTACCAACAATAATGTCGGTCGGTCAGTGAAGTGGTCACAGGCATACCTAATGGCTAAGTAAGTGAAAAAGAATTATATTTTCGCATTATAAATATGAAATAATGCACTCATCACTTTGAATCCCTCCCTACTTTTATAGTATCTCACTACGCACTGTCACTGTCATGGTCACACACTAATCAGGCAACGTGGTGAGTGTCCTGCCGTCATAAGTAAGTAAGTAGACAGACAACTAACAATAATTGCTTCATATTAAGTAAATAAAAGGAAATATATATATTTATATGTATGTAAATAAATATATGTATTCATATATTATACTGTTAGCTTTCCTTTCACATTCATTTATGTCTAGCTGTTCCGTAAATAAATATTTTCCACTTCATTTCATATATGCTTCGGCTGTGTGCTCTGTGTAATCATCTGTAATAATAAGCGTCATAGTGCCATGTGCATATGTACATATATGTTTATATATATGTTTGTTGCATTGCTTTCATTTTTCCTAAAGCCAAGCTCATTTTGCACGTATTCTGACATCAATCAGTGCTGCCAATGACATGTTTCATTACATTTTCATAATAGATACATACATATTTATGTAAGAATACATATTCATATTTGCAAATGTGTCACCCTGTCACCTTACTAACACTCACAGCATGTGACAATGTGTGGTAATTAATATTTTTGCAACGGTATAATAACTTTTATTACACGAATTAAGGGGTATTTCAGGGTTGACATATCAGGGTGAACATATCACGAAGCCCTTCAAACACGTTTAAGGTAATTAAATGTAATAAATATTATAATTATTAATAAGTTTTTGAATATATGGTTTCACATCATTTAATTACAGCCGTAGGAGTATAACAAGGACCAGAACAACATTTTGTAACAACAGAAAGATATACAAATTTTAAATGGGTGGAGAGAGCGTCCAAAACTCTTTTTGAAGGCGATTTTTTCGAGAACAAAAAGGTTAAATTTCCGACTGTTTTTGAGTGTCTAGGTTCTCAACTCTTATAGGTTGAAGCCTACTGAAACTGGATTACCTGACCTAGGGTAACACAGCTTAGATATGTCATTTACTGGGTGTTTTTAGGGAACAGGTATGATGTGCTCTCTGTTGTGCTCTCGCTAATACTTTCACTTTAATTATTGTCCTTTTGAATTTACTTCTAAAACTCAGTCGTTTTTATGGTTCCAAAATCTTTTGGTAAAGGTCGGAGTTGGAAAATTTCATTTAGAAATTCTATGCCTTGATACTACCTTAAGGAATCTATCATATCAGATTTACAATACTTGTGGTCTATATTGATACACATCTTGTTGTTTGAAGAGCAGTGCTGTTCACTGGTGTTTACGCGAGGAGCGTATATCCTTGCATAACTTTCTTATTATGGCTTATTGCTTCAGGCCATTTTTGTGTGTGTTGCATTCTGATCTGATCCTTTTTTAAGTCTTCCTATTGATGTTAACGGTTGAGCAGCTTTAGATGCCTCACCGCATCTGTGGGTTCCCCCAATTCTAGATACCAGCCTAGTGCTCAAATAAATGCAACATTCTCCTGCTTAGATAACTGGTGAATAGAAGTGGGCGTTTTCCCACTTTCTCCATCGGTGACTAAATACACTTCAGTTTTTTTCACCCAGTAAAGTCAACCACTACCTACTGAACGCTGGGCACTCAGAGAAGAGTAGCTGTACCGTAACCGTACATATGCTAATTTTTACTCATTTATTATTTTCAAACGAACCCAATTTGAAGGGTTCAGTTTGGAAACTGACGACCTTTTCGTTAGTATGGATTTAGTGACACTTTTTTTTACATAGTTTTCACTATCTTGCAGGTAGTTGTTCATTTCCGTATAGTTTCAGCTTGATGATACACGAACGTTTTCTCTACGTCTTCACTTTTCTGATGGAATGGAGAATCAATAATTATATCTAGTACTAAAAGTAAAATATAGCTGATCTTTCTTCCAAGAGAAAGCTTTTAGGACCGCTTCGTTATATATAGGCTGCCTCCTCCAATTTGTTGTGTGCGAGCTGTTGTTTTTTCTAACAAATAGAGGGACCTACAGTTTCTTCTAAGCCGCCTCCGAACAGCTGATGGAGTTTTATGAAGAGCTTTTATTGCATGTCAGAAATATGCTCGGAGGGCTTGACATTCCTTGCCGATCTCCGGAGATCTCAATTAGAAAAATTATTTTGGATACCTTTAGATGGTGGTTGCCGAATAGTAGTACGTTATATTAATAAATCAGCTATTGCAGCCGCCTGGTTATCTTCATAAAAATGTACTCTCTTTCCGTAAAGGTAACCTCCTTGCACCAACTTTATTGGCATTTTCACACCAAATATTTTGACTTGAAAGGCTCTCGAGTGTTTTAGGAAATTTTTTTTTTGAATGGTTGAAAGGGGAGGACCTAGCCATTAATTTATTGTAATTATGCTCCTCCGCGTATCCCAACTATGCGTTTGCGAAGAGTTACTACGTTTTTATGTTCTGTTATAGTTTTCGCCAATCACACGTGCCCACCTCTATAAGGGTGGAGCTGGGGGTATCGTGAAAGATGTGACATCTCAATTGGTAGAAGAGGCCAGACAATCGCAAAGGTAATGTTCTAGAACCTTCAGTGTTCCTGAGACAGTCGATGGTGGCAGTTCTCACATATTTGGACTCAGGAAAAATACTTTCTGTCTCTTGGCAAACACAGGGTTATGATCGGAAAGTCCTTGTTTCCGCACCATATTCCCGTTATCAAGAGCGCCATAAATCAAGGTAGGGTGAGCGGAAAGCCCTTCTTTCCCCTCCGCTCAACTGATAGGCTTTTAAGCGTGGTTGGAAAGAACGAGTTTCCGATCCAGTCTAGCTTTGCATTTTCTCATATTTGCCATACTTCGTGAGTGCAACACATTGCAAGTTCTTTATTAAAGGTCCTGGTGCCTTAAAATTTCCGCTTGTCTCAAACGCGTATATATGACTTTTGAAATCATACATATTCTTTGACAATTTTCAGGGGAAAGCAACATATATGTTAATAAATTGCCTTCATTCAAAAACATGGTAGTGTGTGAACGATATCTCGGACATCGAAACATTACGTGTCCAGCATCTTCCTCACACTCTGAGCATATTGGACAAGACGCCGAATTGTCATGGCGAAATCTGTTGAGGTATTTCCTGCAAACTCCATGTCCTGATTGCGTCAGGAAGAAGACGGTCTCCCCGTGTCTTCTTTCCATCCACCGACTTAAGCAAGGAATAAGCTCGCAAGTCCATCTACCCTTCGCAGAGTTATTCCATCGCTCTTGCCAGTCAATTATAGACCTGCTGCCTTTCTGCGGCAGCGATTTCCCTTCAATTGATGGCCACATTTAGAACCGAGAGCCTTAAATACACCCTTTTCATTTGCTCAGCGAGTATGTCAATTGGGATTTGACCAGCAAGAACACATGGTGCTTCATCCGATATCGTTCGGAATCCACAAATAACTCTAATTGAATTGCGGTCAAATTTCTTTCTTGCGAGTTGTTGCTCAAAGCTTCGACCCAAACTGGTACAGCGTATAGCAGAATAGCACTTACAACCCTGCTTAATAGCTTTCTCTTACTATGTGTAGACCCGCCATTATTTGGCATAATACGGGTTAGACTAGCATGAACCTTTGAAGCGTTTTTTTTGCAACAATTTTGATAGCTTCATGAAATATATAAAGATTTAAAAAAATATAGAAAGAAATATGGAAAGTATAAATTGAGAGTTTTCAGATTTTTGACCATCTCTTCTGAGCATCAATTCTTTCCTCACAACAATGTATGAAAATATTTTTTTTCTGTTCCTACCCATACTAGTAATGAGCGAATATAGCTTAATAGCCTTAACAATTCAATCAAATACCTACACCAACCAATTTTCCGCCTTCCATTTGTTTATGACGTAAGCCAATTTGCAGAAAAACAAAAAGCAAACTGAAAATGGGTGCAAATTTTTTGCTTATAATGAACGTACATACATACCTCAAGCATATATTTGCCAACCATGCATGTCCTTAGGCAACAGAAAAACGTACAAATTTATGTCTGAAAAGCGCGTTAACGTCAAATGAAATGAAATCCGCTTTAGAAAAATCACATAAAAGTGCAAATTCGTGTTTTCCAGCATACAAATCCGCCATATAAAGCTAAAAGCCTGTCAAAAAGAGACAAAAATCAAATGCAAACAACACACATACAAACAAACAAAGGTAAGCACATACACACATGCATTGCATGGTACATACAAACAAACATAGTTATTTCAGTGAGCTAACAAAGAAGGTATGAAGAAAAAATCAGATGTGGAATAGAAAAAAGCTGGCAAAGAAAGTAAAAAGTGGAGCGCAAGTGTTTAAAGGAAAACACATACTAACGCATGTAGGTATACGTGTGTATATGCATATGTTTTTGAAATGAAGTTTTAGTTTGCAAGGCATCCTTTATACCTAAATTCCTTCATTTACTACTACCAACGTTTAGATTTGCGCAAGCGTTTAGCGCTCAATCGGGCAAATGGACAAAGGTGTGAGTTCAGCGGCGCTCAGGTCTATACGAGATATGTTCAAAGGAAAAGGTGAATGGAATAAAGTGCTCCAAGGCATTTGAAATGTTGACTGTGGCATTCAGCGAGTCCACGATGGGTGTCCTTGAGGTGCGACCACGTCAACAAGCGAAGAAAGCATCGACACAGTGAAAAAAATGGCCTTGAAAATCGTCGAATTCTTATTAAGGAAATTGCAGAGGATTTTGGCATATCAAATAGCTCATGTGCCATTCAATTTTCTTGAATGTTTTATGCATGAAAAGTGTGGCAGCGAAGTTTGTTCCGAAATTGCTAAATTTTGAGCAAAAGCAATGTCGCATTAATATCGCTCAGGAGTTGTTGAATGACGCCAACTACGTTTCGGATTTGCTCAAACGGGTCATAACTTGTGACGCAACGTGGGTATATGATTTTGATGTTGAAACCAATGCCAAATCATTCCAATGGAAGCTGCCAGATGAGGCAAGACCCAAAAAGGCACGCCAAGTTCGATCAAATGTAAAGGTTTTGCTCACTGTTTTCTTTAATTACAATGGTGTGGTGCATCATGAGTTCCTGCCAAAGGGTCGTACAGTTAATAAGGAATGCTACAAGGAAGTTATGAAACGTTTGCGTTAAGCTATACGGCTGAAGCGATCGGAATTGTGGAAAAACAAATCATGGATTTTGCATCAAGATTATGCACCAGCTCACACATCAATGCTTTTCCGTGATTTTTTGACCAAAAACACAACCGTAATCATGCCTCAATCACCATACTCACCAGTTTTAGCTCCCTGCGACTTTTTCCTATTCCAAAAACTAAAGAAACCAATGAAAGGAAAGCGTTTTGCCACAATTGATGAGATCAAGTCGGTATCAAAGAAAGAGCTCATGGCCATACCGAAAAGCGCCTATCAGAAGTGCTTCGTGGATTAGAAAATGCGTTGGCACAAGTACATTGTAACCGATTGGGATTACTTTGAAGGGGACAAAATAGATATTTGATGAATAAGTACATAAGTACTTTTCAAAATAACTCAAAATTCACTTTTTTCTTTGAACACACCTCGTACATAGGTTATAGGTCATAGTTCGCGTTATGCATTCAGTGCAATTTCTTTGAACGTAAAAGGATTTGTTGGACTGACAATACACTAAATGGACGCAGTGCTTCAATGGGAGAGTTAAAAATCATTTACACCGATTCAATACACTACTCAAAGCTTTGAGAAAAAAATCACAAATTCAAAATATCCAAATGAATAAACGACAGATTTCGCTAATTAATTACTTTTACGCAGACACATTGGCTACATAATCAATTACCAAACAATTACACTCATTAAAAATTTACTATAAATGCAACCAACAAATACAACTAAATTACATAATTGACGCTGAGAGCTGGTGAATAAATATTATCATCAAAATTAATAATGTCAACAAAAGCGAGTTATCACTGATATTATCTGCAACATTATAATTACAGTTATTGTCATTGTTGTTGCAGCGAAAAAAAATTATTATGTGACTGTCATTATCGCTATGATTACACCGTTAATCATCAACTAAACACACAAAAAACACCACAAATAGTAGCACAGAAAATAGCAACTTACTCAGTGCTAGCCAACAACAACAGCAACAATACTGAGTTAGTGTGACAGCACAATGGCAGCGAATAATAATTTACTTTTTTTTTGGTTTTTTGTTTTTTGTTTTTTGTTTTTGTTTTCACCTCCTGTTGCAACACAGCGTCATCTACTCGCACACTCTGTCATTAGAATTTATCCAGTCAGGTTGGCGCTGACACTACGATGAGACATAACTAGCACTAAAGTCGGTGAGAAAAAGTGTACTAAAAAATAATTAAAAAAAAGCATTATTAGCCAGTAGCATCATCGTTACACTTTTTAGCGCGTTTTTTGTACCATACAACGCTTCGTGTGTACAGTTGGCAACTCTGCTGTATTGTGCTTCCTTATTATTCCTACTTTAAGCCTTGCGGCGAAAACAATTTAAATTATGCAAATTATTAATGAATTTTGCTTGCTCTCATTGGCTTATTGTCTTACCTCCTTGTGCATAAAATGTCAATTTTTTTCAGGCTCCTTAAGGGCAGTTGGTTAATAATTGAAATATATAAATAAATGATGAATAGATACTGTATAAAGACTCAGTTCACGGCAACAGTGTGTGCGCAATTCGTCTACACCGAAGTGTGTTAATAATAATGTTGGCCACATGCACTCATGGTGGGCTCTTTTGATTTTATGGAAAAAAGAAAAATTCGAAAATGTGTTTTTCTAAGATCTCAGAAATTACTTCTTTTCAAGCAATTAGAAATAAAAAATTTTTTTAATAAAAATTTATATAAAGGTTGATTCACTTTGAGGTTCCCTACTTTTTTAAAGAAAAAAAAAACACAGAAAATTTAAATTTAATGGGGAAGGTTTATTATCATTCGAAAGAACATTCTGTGGCATTTATTTTTTTGAAGATTACCTTCTCAAATGTTGGCCGCGGCTACGTCTCAGATGGTCAATCCGTTGAGTCCAATTTTCGATGACTCGTTCGAGCATTTCGACTGGTAACTGTTGAATGACATGCGTGATGTTTTGCTCCAAGGCCTGAATCGAAGCGGGATTTTTCGCATAGACTTCAGACTTTACATATCCCCACAGGAAAAAGTCTAACGGTGTGATATCACACGACCTTGGTGGCCAATCGACCGGCCCAAAATGTGAAATTATCTGCTCACCGAAGTGTTCTCCCAACATGTTCATTGATTGGTGCGATGTGTGGGAAGTGGTGCCGCCTTATTGAAACCAAATGTCGCGGAGATCACGAACTTCAATTTCAGGCATCAAATAGTCGGTTATTATGGCGTGATAACGGTCACCATTGATGTTTACGTTCTCACCTTCATCATTTTTGAAGAAATATGGACCCATGATACCGCCGGCCCACAAACCACACCAATCCGTTTTTTTTTTCTGGATTAAATGGCAGCTCTTGAATCTCTTCAGGTTGCTCTTCGCGCCAAATGCGGTAATTTTGCTTGATGACATACCTATTGAGCCCGAAATGGACCTTCTCGCTGAACAGAGTTAGGCTCGAAAACGGCGGATCTTCTTGGAACTTTTCAAGTGTCCATAGAGCGAAGCGATATCGCTTGGGAAGGTCGAACCGCTTCAGTTCTTGCACAAGCTGTATTTTGTATGCTTTCGACTTAAGATTTCTGCGTAAAATGCGCCAAGTCCTTCCATACGTCAGTCCGAGTTGCTGCCAACGGCGCCGAATCGACTCTCCACGGTCTTCGTGGTACACTCTCAGCTACGGTCGACATATTTTCTTCACTGCGTGCTGGACGTGGTCTATTCGGTCGAATATTATCCAGGAATGAATGATGGGTCTCAAGGTGGGTAATGGTGTTGCGAATAGTACGCTCGGTAGGCCGATTATGTTGACCATAAGTTGAGAGAGGCGCGCGAAGCACATTCTTCACAGAACGTGAAATTTCGTAATAAAGTTGAATGATTTGTAAACGTTGTGCAGGCGTAAGTCTTTCCATGATGAAATGCCAAACAATACTGAACAAAAATAACATGACAGCTTGACACGACTCACGCGTGATCTGTCAAAAAAGGCTATTGAAGAAAGTACCTCTACTTGGATCACCCTTTATACCGCATCTAAAACGTTGCAACATCTTCGATTAGAAACCGAAGCGGAGAGAAAGAATGTGGGCGATGAGAATATGATGTCCTAGAACGTGGAGACGGAAAACCATTTTCCATAAACCGCGTGATGAAATTCTCAACACGTCCACCGAAACTCACGACAATCCATCCTTTTCATGGTCTACGCAATTGAGTGAGGCTAGATTAACCCTGCCAAGTGAAGAAGTGATGCATTACATGACTCAATGGGAGCCAACTTTGTGCAGCAATGGAGAATCTCTGTTACCAACCGAAGACTTTTTAAATAATCTGATGGATGAAGCATATGATATGTATTCCTCTGCTGGGGCATGCCATGTCAGTAGCTCCATAATATACTAAAGGACCCTTAAACCTTATGAAATAGAACTGATTTAGTAGTCGTGAAGCTAAATGTTACTTTATACTATGTTGTGCCATTTCAGTTCTAGTTTACATCCACATTGAATTTCTTAATGCATAACTATTGCTTGATAATTCCAACTTTCATAAGTATTATCAAAGTACTTTTCCTCTTCCTCAAGGATCATGTGAGCAAGCTTGAAAGTGAAATAGTTGGGGTAATGGTGTAAAGCTTGTGGCAGCAAACCAAAGCCTTTTAAAAATTATAAAATTGTGCTGATGTAGCTACTCGAAACACAGAATGATAATTTCAAACAGCTTCAAATCAAACCATAGTTCTTCCAGAAACAGCTTTTCCATGTAAAGTAAAAATATTAGATGTTTTTTTTTACATTGATCTGTTTTCTCACATTTCTTATTAACATTCTTTCAATTATGTTTATTAATTTGCTTTTAGCTTTTATACACTTACCGTTACAACCGCATGGCCTCTTTTATATGAAAACAAAAAATGTAAATTTTCTACCAAAAAGCAGCTGAATGCTTTATGCGCGTTGAAGCCGAAATATTTTTGTTGTCTGTTCGCCTCACTTCAATTTTACTAATTGCCAAAAGGCAACAATATTTCTATGCCTTGCATCTTTGCACACTTTTATACTATTTTCGCCTGATTTCTACTCTATACAGTAGTAGATGTGAATGTATGCATGTATGTCGATGAGAGCAAAACAGGCTTAAACTTTTCTATTTTACTTGTTGCAAGTAAGTAAGTAATTAACTTGATGGATTCCATTAATTATGCCACAACAGCTTTGAGTTTAAGACACAGAGAGAGAGAGGGGGAGAGCGATAGAGATAGAGAGATAGAAAAAAATGTGCCAAAACATTAATAAGTTTTTATAAGAAATTATGTGGTTGTTGGTGATGTTATTTAATGTTAGCAGGCTTGCTGGAGATGGTCAGTCTCTCTCTTTCATGTTGTGGTTCCCTATTGTGAGGTAATTTACTGTTAATTTCCATTTATTGCCCGCCGAATTGGTGGGGTAATAAGCTAATGAAGGGAGTAATTATTTTTATTCTGTTTTTAAAGAAGAGAAAACGATTAAAGGTGGAAGCGTGCTTTTTATAGCTTTCAATTTACGAAACTCTATTTTCTAATAAGCTAAAATTGATTGAAAAATATTTGTTGGACGTTCTTTGAGTAATTATTAAAGAAGCTCTGACCACTGAGAAGAAATTAGCCATCAAATAAACAACAAAACTCTTTGCTTCAAGTATGAAAATTAAACGACAACAATTTTCCAATCGATTTTAAGCACTTAATTTTTATAAGAAGCAAATTTGAGCAAAAGAAAAAATAAATAAAAAATAAGAAAAAATAAAATAAAAAAATTTATAAGACAAATCGCATCTGCTGCAGACAGTCAAAGCGACAGACAGACGTACAGATAGATGGATATGCGTTGAAATTCAAGTTCTTTTTGTCACATAAGTACGTCAGAAGCCAAGCTATAAGTACTGGAAAACTGTATATATTATCTATGTATGTCTATGTGTATGTATGTGTGTGAAGTAGAAATTGGAATAAGCAAATTGATTTTTCTTGTTGAAGTTTGTTAGATAAGCTTTTAATATTTAGTGAAGCGACAGTTCAAAGCAGACAGTTGAAGGACAAATATAAGTGGAGGAAAACATCATGTGAATCAAAGAAGTCGGAAGGAGGGGAAAAGTTTTTGTTCTTTCAGTTCTCTTGAATACAATGAAAAATTCCTGAACACTGCTTGCTGTCGTAGAATGCTTTGGATGCCTTCAGTATATTTTTTCCTCCAAGATCACAGATTATCTGTAGTGCTATAGGCTCAACAGTATTTTTAGACTGTCTCGACTGATCAGATTGCAAGTGATATTCATCAACAGTCTGTATTAATCAATTACCCACCAGTTACCATCACTCTCCCCACCGATATTCGGTGGCACTTTTGAGTTGATAGAGTGCTGATCGCTGGTCCGCCGTTAACGGCAGCTACGACAGTAAACGCACCTACCGTTTGGTTCCGATAACTCTTACTGACACTTCTGCCACTCTAACCGTTTTCCTCATAACCCTCTCTCTCAATTACCACTTTAACGGTTGGTACGAAAAGCTGATGGTCGACGACTTCGCTTAGCTGTACTCGTATATGTTTTGCATTTGAATTTAGTTTTTTATTTGACTAGGAAATTAACTCTGGATCGGCTGAGAGCGAGCTTAGACTTTAAACATATCTATAGTCGTCTGAAGTTCTCATCTATGAAAAAGTCTTATTAAGATTCCAACCTGTTTCAGCTTCTAAAAAGAATTAGATTTTTTGAGGGAGTTCTGACCAGAACTTATTAGCGCTGCAGGAGCGACCCCTCTCGTGGCATATATTTCGATTAGACTATTAGAGTATGGAAATAACGAAAAGTATCGAGATCGTCCAGTTTGATCTGTCGATGGCTTAGGTAGATAGGTAGACAGATAGTGCTGACCGAAGTGTGTAAACCTCGGCTCCAATTGGCGCTGAGACCGCTATGGGATATGGTTTTTGTCGACAACTGTTCAAGGTTTGGTGCCTGATGTATTCTAGATGGTTTGTGCCGAATTTGTGAGAGAGAGCTGGACATTTGCAGAGAAAGTGGATTATTCTTTCCTTATTCCATTCGAGATTACTGTTTGGGCAACGCCCCATCTTTGGTGCATGCTCTCTATAGGGCTAATACTCCGTTACAGTGGTTTTAATCGCCACTTTTATACTTGAGCCAATAAAGCTCTCTCTTGATCATTTCTAACGGTCATGGAATTATTTCCGATACAGATTTATTGGGAGATGCTCCAGACTTGGCCAACTCCAAGTGCCCCTACCTATGACTAGGTAGGCCGCCATCGCCTATTGCTCTCGATGTAATGTTTCTTCTATTACACTTATCGCTTCCTGCAGGGTTTCTGTTAAACGACCTATGAAGTAAGCGTGTTCGACTGTCGATAAAGCTACCCTCGTTAGAAGCGGTTTTATATGAATATCAGTAAGCTCCTTCTTTACTCCTTTTCCAACTTCTTGGTGTATAATATAGTTGAATATTAGAGTGTAGAATTTTTCAAGACTTTGCATCCCTGGTTTCTTTTTATAAAATCTGCTTTGTGTATACAAAGTAGAGACCTAGATACCTGAGTATCGAGCACTGCGAGCAGCTCGATGCACGCTCAATGCTCGCTCAATGCTCTCTCATATTGTATTTTTCAAAATGCTTGAAATTCTCGTGCTCAGCTCGAAAAATTTCGAGTAACGAGCAATGACCTGGTGTGCGAGTGTTGGTTCCTCTAATGCTTGCGCTGCCCGACAGTGTTCATCCTTCCTAGCAGATTATAAGTATTTTTCCTGGCTGAAAAAATTTTTCCTGAGAATTTATAGAACACTGGCCCCTAAAATTATTTAAGTTGGTACGTATACGTGTACCTCTCGAAAGCAATGCAAAAAATCTCATTTAAATCTCTTTAAACTAAAGTACAAATATTATTAATTCTAAATTTAGCTGTTGTATATGAAAGCAGTATAAATTTCTATTTTTCCAAAAAAAAAAAAAAAAAATTGAATAAAAATAGAAAAAAAAATATATTGAAAACCGCAACAACAACACAAAAACTAACCGCAGGTTACAGAAACGCCAACCGCAAGTTGACAACAAACAATTATAAATACCAACAAAAACAGCAACAACAGCAGCAGCAGCAACAACAACAACAGCAACCAATAGGCGTGCGGCATGCAACATGCAACACAAGTGCTGACAATTCAGCTGTTAATGAGCCGAGTTGTGCGAAGCGCGCGCACAATGCATTTGATAACAGTTATTTTTTCCAGCCCACGCTCACATACACCTTTGTATGTATATTCATAAAGAATATATTTCCACTTTTTTTTTGTAACTGTGTGCATATAGGCTTAAGGGATTAATGTTGCTGGCATTAAAGTATTTGTTGCACATTTAATTTTTGTTATTTACCATTATTATTATTATTGTTATTGTTATTATTGTTATTGTTATTATTGTTGTTAACATGGCAAATGCAACATGATTGCCTATGCACATGCATGCATACATACATATATTTATTACTTAGTCGTAATGCTTAAAAATATTGTATTTAAATGCTTTAATAATAAATATTGCATGCAGCAGATATTACATACAAACGTACATATATACATATGTATTCATATATAATCGTATACTTATGCTCATTTGTACTTATGCATGTATGTATGTACATATATACTGTAGCTTGCCTTGATATGCTTGGCTAAGTGTTGAAGGACAAATGCAGTAATTATCCGCTGCTGTCAAATGATTGTAAATTATTTATTTATTTAGTGGATTTATTAAGTGAAATAATATTGGAAAAAAAAAATCACAAAAAAAGTATTTAATAAAAAAATTACAGATGTACAGCTGCTAATGGCAAAGTGCTATAATTTTTAAATTCAATTAATTTTTATTAATAATTTAAATTTATTCATATATATATGTATAAGTATATTTAGCTATTTGTTTAAAGCTTTAATTGACCATCATGTAATTAGCAGTTTCAGCTTTAATTTGAGGTTATGTTAATTTGTGTAAAATTAAGTTATTTGTCCAGCAAGAGATAGAAAAGTTCTCTGAATTGAATTTTTTTTGTTAAATTTTTTTATAATCAATAAAAAAGAAAGTACTAGAAATCAACAAGCCCCGCTCAACAAATATCATCGAACAACCAACATAATCACCGATATGGCTCCCAGTGACTTTTTTCTTTATCAAAAAGTAAAATTAACACTTCACTTCACTCAGTTGACCGTAAAAAGCTTCCTTAAGCCCAACCGAAACCCTCACGATATCATGAATCACATACTTTGCATTATTATAAGTAATGAAGAGCTTTGCGATGCCAGTTGCAGATTGATTGAATTTAATTTCTCAGAGGCTTCTTATGGTGTTGTTAAACCTCTGAAATAAGAGCTCCCCATAAAAATCTATCAACCGTTCGGAGGAAGCATAGAAAATCACAAATTAGAGTAGAAGCTCGACTGAGAATAATTTTATTTGTCATAAAGCGCCAGTTATTGGTTGACGTCCTTCACTGGGCCTACCCACATCAAAACAGGGCGATCAATTCAATGTATTCCCCTTCGTTGTCTTTGTTCCTGATCTTCATGATCATAGTGGTTAAGCAATTCCACTTCGCTCGTATTCATATTCCTGTGTTCGCGTCAGTTGAACCTAGTATTTCTTGTTGTTGCCTGAAACCAACAACTTACAACTGTTTTCGCTATAGAAAACACTTCCGCCTGGACTGGACGGTCCTGTGCTATCCATCCTCTTTTGAGTAGCTTTTTAAGTGCAGCCATTTGAGCAGTCATAAGTGATTCCGTTGGCTATAGTGTTGCGTGCCGCTGTATTCTTTTTAATTGGTTTCGGTATGAGACTCATTTTATCCCGATTCACCACATTAAAGTACTTCGGGGTACTTGAGCTCGGGCGATAACTCCCAATAAGCAAATATTCACAGCAGTCTTCTGTATGATATTATTCCAAGATGCGAGATACTTGATGTGTTGCTTGACTGATAGTGCCATTCAGAAGCTCATTTCTCATGAAGAGCAGCATATCTTAATAGTTTGATCCAATTAATCCATCAATAATACAAAAATTAGCCAAGGTTGGTTTACAGTATAGTTCATTAGTCCTAAGTACTGTGTTTCCATCGAGGAGCAGCTTTCAACTGCATTTTATACCTTTTTTTGGAGGCTATTCCAAAAAGGCTTTCACGTCCGGAGGGGTTTTATTTTTGTCATGATGGTAAAGCTATGAGTGTGCACAAGTAATGTCCCGAGTTTAAAAACGGACGGACGAAATGTTTAAAAAGGAATGCGCTCCGTGACGATCGCAAATTGACTGTTGATGAGCTTTCTGTTTTCACCAATTACCAGATCTCTACGCCAAACAATCCCATAAGCTCTCGCATATCGCGGACGAAGGGGTTGATGGAAATTACTTCGAGGAAGGTTCCAAAAAATTGATACCCCGCTTCATCATCAATTGCATATAGAGGAATGGCGACTATGTCGAAAAAAATTATGTACGAAAGAAAGTATTAACTAATTTTCTCGAGGTATTTCTATGTGAGATCAGAAAGAATGTTTCAAAAATGCGTTAGCAATCAACAAAAAATCCAAAATTTCCAGTTTCCACAATGTATCTTTTAAGATCAAGCTCAAGAGTATTTTTGGTACAGTTGAATTCTGAGTTGGGGTTCTTAAAATGCTTAAAAGCTGTCTCAATATCAATTTCATACATTCGAAAGTTTTCCTGTGTCTTTTTTTACTTATATGTATATGTTGCGGGACTGCTGATCCAAAAGCTTTAAGAGGCTGGCATATTTATTGAAACTTTAAATTATTAGAATTATTTTGCTAAGCTCACTTGGTCTTGTGAGGGGAATGCGGAATGAATTTAAGGTTAGGTTAAGTATCGAAAAAAATATTCTGTGGAATTACTTCGATTTTACTCACGCTCTCTCCCTCTCTGGGAAATTTATAATGTTCTCCAATTAATATAATTTAGTAGTACGAATTTTAGTCAGAAAATCGCATTGAAAGTGTTTCTATCAAAGTTAGTAAATCAGTGAAATTCGAAAAGAGTAATAAAAATACGAATTCGCGAGCTACTTAAGGCATTAAGTAAACTATATGTACGAGTATATATATATATGTGTGTATCTACAACAGGATAAGTAGCTAAAACTTTTGCGGCTATTAAAGTATTAAGTGCGAGTTGCAAGTTGCAAGTTGCACGTTGAGCGCTACAGGCAGCCTCCAAGTTATTCCTTGTTCTTCTCGGCCATTACAACTACAATTACATTATGCGAGATGTGAGAAGTCAACAAAACTTAAAATTATAAAAGAAACAAGAAAGAGAAATAGAAAAACAAATAGAAAAATAAATGTTAAACGGTAAAACAATAACAGTACAACAAACAATGCAGCAAAGCAAAGAAAAACACACAGCACAACAACAAGTAAGTGTGAATAAACAGTGTGCGAAAGGATAACAGCGCCAGAGATAGAGACTTTTGCAAGCGTTAGTAAAGTAAGTGTGAAGGCTATGCCAACAGTTGGTATAACGGTTTAACACCTGCTTTTCGTTTGTGGACTTTACTTGTACTGGATAAGGCATAAATGCATTTGAAGTGATATTCGCGCGATGGAAACGTAAGTAGAAGGGTGGGTAGAAATGAAAAAATATTTATTAAGGAAGTGTACTTTCGAAAGCTGAATGTGCTTGTTTGGTGGTTCTTGAAATGCAATCACTGACACTAAATCCTTTTTGATAACTTTACGGGGTGGAGCACATAAAACTTTGACATATCACATATGACAAGAGATAAGAGATTTATGGGATTTAGTGCCGATTGAAGTGTGTGAAATATGAAAATAAATATTGTAAGTGTAAGCTAAGCTCATAACTCCTGTTTTGGTGTCTTAGATACTTACCTTCTTTACGCATCACCTGCATTTATTTACGCTATTCTATCCTTATCATAGATATATTTGTCTGCCACTTGTTTTACATTCGACTCTTCGTCATTTATTACTCACCTTTTTAAATCAATGTTGACAAAAGTTTTATTGGATAAGTTTATTTAAATAAAAAAAATAAAAAATAAAATAGAAAAATAAAAAACTTTATAAAAGTAGGGGTCAACTTTCGAAGTCCTTACCTTCTGCTTCAACGAGAGAGACAGAGAGAGAAAGAGAGAGAGTGAGTGAGGGAAAACTTGAAACTTTGAATTTGTATTTTTTATTTTTTTATTTTGCCCTCTCGCCCCATTACCTCGCAGCTATTCGCAGCTACTCAGCGTTTCTTGATTTACGTTTAACTTTTTGATTCGATTTGTTGTCATTCTCAGTCGCTTTGAGCAGATATACGCACAATGCGCTGATCTTGTTGTAGCGAAAGTTTTCTTTAATTTCCATTGGCAGAAGAAAGGTCAAATGCGCATTGATAAGTACTTAAGTTACAATTCGTAAAACTTTCTCGTCGTTCTTTTGCTTTCGATAACATTTCTTTTTTTACAATATTGAAAAGTAGGGATTTTTCTCCCAAGTCTGATTTGTAATAATTTTTTCGCTCGCTAATTTGATTTGTGTCAAGTGGCATTGACTTGTTTGTAAACTCATTGGTAGGTGATTGAGCGAAAAGTGTTTTCTTCTTTTTTGCCATTAAAAGAAAATTCTTCGCCTAGAGTGGTATAATGTTTACTCTTTCTAAAAAAAAAAACAATATAATATATATATATAGGGCGAGTAATAATACCATTTCTTCAAAAGACTCAGGAAGGCTAAAACGCAAAAGACATACTGTTTAGTCAAATTTATTCCAGCTTAAGTACTAGAAAATTCTGATTTTATACTTGAGTGACAGAAAAGATTAATCGGTTGAGAATTCTGTGTAATGCATTAATGAAACGTTGCCTACATTTCGGCGCAAACATAAAATGAGCTTAGTAAATAAATATGGCAAAAAAAGGATAGAGGTAAAGTGCTTCAACAGAAATAGACCTCCGGAAAATGCAAATTTTAAATAATTGCAAATTTTATAATTTTTTATACTTTGGCGTACTTTTGTTTGCAGGTTTTTTTTTTGATTAGAAATATATATTTTTATTTCTTAAGCACTATTTAATAAAATAATAAGTTTAATGTATCAAATAATGAGGTCCTTTTGTAGAAATTAGGTAGTTTTTTTAATGTTAAAGCATTTAAATTTAAAAGTTTGTGATCTAGTGAAGATTTACACAACTCTGTTTTCTTGAGCGATTTCTCTACAATTATACTAAGTTTCTGGGTCTCCACCGTCTCCACTTTTGGCACTGTTTGCGTGTTAAATTTTTGTGTGAGCACCCGTTGTTTATAGCTTTAAGGGGTTAGGTCACTCTAGAGGGCTACAAAATAGGGCTTTTTTGACATTTTGAAATTTTTTTCGGGAAAACTATTAAATAAATCTAAAAACTTTCACATACATACTTCTGTAGATAATGTATTTCTGAAGATGTTGTCAAAATTTCAAGTGAATCGGTTGTAAATTGTTAGAGTTATGTTTTCGGTCAACTTGGAAAATGCAATTTTGAGATAAACGCCTTTAAAGTTTTGAATAGGCTCCTTGCCGGACGGCCTTCAACTAGAGAACGAAAATTAGACATTTAGAAATTTTTATCTGTCATTATCTTTCGGGATAACATTTTTGGAACCATAATGTATCATTGGTAAGAAGAAGAAAGAAAAGAAAATCCGAAAAATCTAGAGTGGCCAAACCCCTTAATTGATAATTTGTCTTACTTGGGTTAAATTATTTTGATAAATTGCCATAGACGTAAGTAGTTTTACAAATCATATTTCAGATTTATCAGTCTAATTCATTTGGATAGATATTTTGGAGAGATTGGAGAGACATTTAAGCTTGGATTTTTCCTAATAAACCTATCCGACTTTATTTTTTTATCACATGGCAACCCTGTGTAATAACAGATCTTAACTAAAACAATTCTCAAAAACTTCTGTTTGATTTGTAACCTATTAAATTTATTTTAATACCAAAATTTACTGTTTTAATTTTTCTCCAGCCTGCTGAATGGATTCACCTATGAAGACTATAAAGCAGTTGGAGTAGTAATTAAAAACAACAAAGCGGCGGGAGCCGAGTGCAACTGGCAGAGCTTCAAATCCGTCGGGGAAGAACTGATAAGGCTCATGAGTAGCTTCTTTGCAGAATTGTAAGAGGGGGTCCCCACAGTCCGTGCCAATTATTTATCCTACAATATTGCATATATGAAAATTGAACCTTATCAATTTGGTTTTAACCTGGAAAATCTGCAATTGACCAGATATTCACTATGCGCCAAATCTAGGAAAAGAGCTGAGAAAAGAACACCGACACGCAGATCGATAAGTAACTCTCCGAGCTGTTCTATAGCAAACGAGGTTTCAGAAAAGCTGACTCCTTATCATATAATTTTTTACTCTTCTACTGGAGAAAATAATACAAGCTGAAGAGTTGAATAGAGAAGGTACAATCTTCTATAAGGGTCTGCAACTGCTGGCATACGCCGAGAATACTGACATTATTGGCCTCAACAACCACTCCGTAAGCTATGTTTTCTCCAGAATGGATAAGGAAACAAAGCGTAGATAATTTCACCTATCTTGGAACCAGCATTAACAACGACAACAATGTCAGGATCGAAATCGAACGCAGAATCACTCTTGCCAACAGATGCTACTTTACACCGAGTAGGCAATTGAAAAGTAACGTCCTCTCTCTATGAATAAAAACTAAAGTCTAGAAGTCGCTTATTATTTTCGGACTGCTATATGGTGCGAAGGCGTGATAACATCTGACAATTCAGCGTTAGGAGTTTCCGAGAGAAAGATTTTACGTAAGATTTGTGATGCTTTGATGGATCGGATGATACGATGAGTTGTGCGAAATATCGGCGTCAGTTAATGTGACTCGCAATGGTGAGAACACTCCAGATGTGACAGGTGACATATCTTCTAAAAGAGCCAAGCTTTACAGAGACACTCTCTGAAATTTTACGAGGCTGAGTACCTGGTCGAAAGCGTCCGCACTTAAGCCAATAAGTAAGCTAATAATCTATTTCGTAGTCTCTTTGGTTCATATTTACAGATCATTCATTATCTTTTACTTATAGATTAAATCTCATTAAGATACTACAACAGAGCGTGTAATTCAACGAATATTTCCTTCCATTATTTTATTTGTGAAATAATCCTTTTCCTTACCAGACTATGTCAACATAATCAAATTAAGTACCCAACATACGGCGTACATACAGCACACACACTCGTACATATATGCTCTCCTATCAAGATTGTGCAACAGATGAGTTTGCCCAGCCACAAAATGGGATTTCTAAAGCTTATTTCCACACATAACTTCACTGGCATACAGACGACGTATGTATGTATAACTATATGTAACATATAAATATATTGTATGTACACAGCACAGTAGAGTGTGAGTATGGAGCGATGCAAGATTGGGAGAATTTCCTAAAGTCGATAGTGCAAAAATGAATTCCACAGTCAACTGCTTGCAAACAAAGGGCTCAAGCAGTCGAAGCATATAACCGAATAATTTCTGAATAACCTACTCAAGATAGCTCTAGCTGTAGTGCCGTATGGAAATTTTGTTTTATTTTTACGAGAAATTTATAGCAAAAATGCCTCACATTGAGATAAGGAATGAAGCTTGAATTATCTATCTTTTGATTATTTGATGTGGCGGAAAATTACATTTGAAAGTACCAAAAAGGAAAAACTTTTTTATTTTTTATTTTAATTAATAATATATTGAACTCGATAATTATAAAAAAATAATAATTCAATATCAAGCAAGAATGTGTATTATATTGGTAAGGTCTTTGGGTATCAAGTATCTGGTGATTGGCCGTATGTAACGGGTGACCAATTTCTAAGCTCCCTAATTTTTAAAGAAAAAACACACAGAAAATTCAAATTTAATGGGGAATGTTTATTATCATTCGAAAGAACATTCTTTGGCATTTATTTTCTTCAGGTTGCTCTTCGTCCCAAATTTGGAAATTTCGCTTTTTTACATACCCATTCAGCCAGAAATGAACCTCATCGCTGAACAAAATTTGACTCAAAAACGTTGGATCTTCTTGGAACTTTTCAAGAGTCCATAGAGCGAAGCGATGCCACTGCGGCTTCAGTTCTTACACAAGCTCTATTTTATATGCTTTCAATTTAAGATCTCAACGTAAATTGCGCTAAGTCGTTCCATACGTCAGTCCGAGTTGCTGAAAACGGTGCCGAATCGACTCTCCACGGTCTTCGTGTACTCAGTGTCTCAGCTAAGGCCGCTATATTATCTTCACTGCGTGCTGGAGTGGTCTATTCGGTCGAATATTATCCAATAATAAATGCTGGGTTTCAAGATGGGTAATGGTGCTGCGAATAGTACGCTCAGTAGGCCGATGATGTTGGCCGTAAACTAAGCGAAGCCCGCGAAGCATATTCTTTACAGAAAGTAAATTTCCGTAATAAAGTGATGAATGATTTGTAAACGTTGTTCAGGCGTAAGTCTTTCCATGTTGAAATGTCGAACACTACTGAACAAAAAAAACATGACAGCTGGACACGACTCACACGTGATCTGTCAAAAAAGGCTATTGAATGAATTGAGTACTTCTATTTGGATCATCCACTTTATATTAAAATAATTTATAAGAGCGCTTTTGTCCAATTAATTCTATAAGAAAACAATTTTATAGTTGGAAAAATCGCGGTCTGCTGCCTGTGGTTCAAGCACCCAGTCGACGTAAGTACAGCTTCTATCGTTGGGTGAGCTGGAACTTATATGGATGTAAGTGCAAGGCTAAGCGAAAAATACCCATAATGTGCCGTAAGAAAATCCCAGCTCTGGAGAACCTGGAGAAATAGACACATTCAAGTCTTCGGCTACACTTTCACTTACGGTTTTGTTGCAATATTTGAGGTGGAACTTTGATGCACAGGTCTTACAATATCTACAACCGATCCAGTCTTTTTAAATTTCTTTAAAATTTTACCAATTGCTTGAGTAACTGGGATGTGCACCATAACATCCTCCTAAAGTATGAAACGTGGCCATGTTTGAATCCCCATTTTTGTTAAGCGATCCATTATTATGAGTGGATTTTAACTAAAACAAAACGCGTTTGGTTGGACAGTTAATTTTGACAATTTGATGGATGGAACAGCTCAATAAAACTCAAAATTATCTGCAGATCAATCTCAGATCCACTACCCGAAATAAAAATTGGTACTCTTCTTAATCTAGCCAGGGGGGACCAACCCCCTTTGTGAACTTTTCTTTCGGATTGTTCTTGTATGGCCTCAGACAATTCCAAATTGGTGCGAATAATCGAATCGTTCTTGAGTTATAAAGATAGTAATTAACATTAAATTCTTTTATATATATAGATTAAAAAAGCTTTGCCAATTGTTAAAAAAAAACTAAAAATTTCTTGATTAAAATCTCTCTCATTCAAAGCGCAACATTCAAACATTCTTTCAATTTCACAAAAACCTAATTTAAATGAATTCCATTCTTATTAAGCTACAAAGAACTCAAAAGCGAAAGCAATAAAAATGACAACAATATTTCAACGAGAATGTGTTAATGAAAACAAACGTGAGCATTAAATCATTGCATAGTTACAGGCGTGCAACAAGCTACAGCCGCAGTGCATTTAAAATGCAATAACTGGATTAGATGCGCTCATTCCTAACCAAAATGCGCTCAAAACACACTGGAAACATACACACGTACATAATAAAGTGACTGTCAGTGCGATTGGATATGTATATGTATATGTATATGTACTCGTACGTACATAGTTATGTTTATCTAGCGCTCATCTAGTACTAACATAAAGTCTATTATTACACTTATGGACACACATACATATATCTGGAGTTCCTATACTGCTTGCTGGTATTGTTGTTGTTGTTATTGTTGCGCACTATGTTATTTATAGAGTTTTTAACACAATCACAATCACATTGCAATTGGTTGACATTGGTCCGGCAGCTAGCGGACAACAAACATTGCCGCCGCCAGGCAGACAGGTGAGTAGCAAGCAGGGTAGACACAGCCAACAGTTGTCAATGTTTGTTGGTGTTGGTGTGGAGTGAGCAAAACTTTTGCTCACCTGTGTTGATCACTTTATTACATACTCGTGTATACATGTATATATATATTTGCATGGTTTGGTGTACTATTTTGTTTGTTTGTATTTTAACTGCTATGAGCTTGTTGTTGTTGTATGGCATTGCACTTATCTTAGTTTATTAAAAATTCATTCATTCGCATACACACACCACACAGATGTACATATGAGTTCATAGAAATAAATAGATTCATTTGCAGTTACAGTTATGTGTCTAGTTGCCGCTGTCGGTACATACGTGTGTATAGTATGTATGTATGTATGCTGGTTGCAATTGTTTTATTGTTTTTGTTGGTGTGAATTTATTTAAATTGTATTTGTCTTAACAAGCTTAGTTTTGATTTGATAATAGAATAAATATGTGCATAATAAATTGAGGTTGGAAACGTTTTTTTTTTTTGTTTTCTATTAAATTTACAACCAAAGGTGGCTCTATTTTCACTTAAAGGTTGCCGGGAAGACATTTATTTAATTTTGTCTACTCATAATTCCCATTTACCGTAGTTTAATACAAATTTTAACAGTTGGCAACACTACTGGAAAATAATGTTTAATTTGAGTCAGTTTGAATATCTTGAATGGGACACTCATTTTGTGGTAATTCTTAACTCATTAATTGATTACATTTAAAAAATTTTAAACATGTGGCAACCTTTTCATCATGTTTTCAGGGTCCTTAGTTGGAAAGTTTTTTACTTTGCTAAGCAAGAAACATACATGATCTAGGTAGTATGCTACCCTCACCAGTAAAATAATAAAAGACTTCGTCTTCTTCTTCTGAAAAGCCATAGGTACCCTTTAAGCGTTTATACGACTGGATGGAGTAAATCAGTCCAGTATACTGAACAAGTCAATCTCACTCTAGATCTCGCTTGTGGTATTCGCCGACGCAAATTTGCAGAGGACCATGAATCATCTGCATAATTTTTCACTAGAGAACCTAAAATGAGTCGGCTCATTGAATGTAGGCAACCTTCACGTCTTTGCTCCTCGCAGTGAGACGCAAATGATGAACGATTTGTAGGGTTTGGACTTTATTCGTCGCAAGAGGACTTTACTATTCAATAGTTTAAAGATGTAATGTTGGCATTAAATGTGAAACACTCCTGATATATTTAAGATATGAAATCAAAAGCTGTAAATAATCTATCCATTAGTTTTGAAGAGGTTTAAAAAAAGACTGTAGGACCATCGATTTCTTGGAAAAACATCAAAACTCACATCATAAATTGGAGGATGTACTCTGTCGAAAATAGCTTTAGGATGTTTAAATTGCCTATTATGCCAGGGCTACAATGTGTAGTTGTTTTCTGAGTAGGCAGTTGCTTTGGTGTTGGCTAAGGGTGAGGAAGCTATAGTGACGTAACTCCCACATTCGTTCGTCTGTTTGAACGCAAACTAGTATTTCAGATATTTTAACGAAATTTAGTATGCGTCTGTATTTTTGCAATGTATTGATGACTAGTTGGAACCGGCTCGATCGGTCGACTTTATTGTATAGCTCTCATACAACCAATTCATTCAGATATGAAGTTTTGGTTCAAAAAACCATTAAAAAAGCTTAAAATACTTTCATTACTTTGGTGTAGGCACCGCAAATATAGCCGAATTCATCTTCCTCTGCTTCCGCCAGTGGATACTACATCGAAAATTTCCAAAGCTCTAGTGATTTCAACCAATCGGGCGACCTGATCTGCCTATCGTCACCCTGTCTGAAACCTCGTTTGGTACCGAACGGCTCGGAGAGGTTATTCCCAATTGTGACTGCGTTTCTGGTATTGTTTAGTTAACATAGCCGTATGAGTTTTGTAGGGATGTCAAACTCAGACGTATCGGCATAGAGGCAGTTCCTTCCGGCGAAGAGAGCTCTAAAATCGATAAAAAAAGGTGGTGTGTATCGTTTATTTTCTCTCGGATCTTCTCCAAGATTTGACACATCTTGGATATCTAGTCATTGGCAGGTTTTTTCAAGTCTAAAGCCACACTCACAAAATCCAATCAGTTCGTTGAAGGTGGGCTTTTATTTCTCACAGAATATGCTATATAGGACTTTTTTTGGATCGGGCAGAATACACTGAGGTTCCAATCGTCAAAAAAGCTTCTAATAGTCTGAAATAATAACTACTACTAATAAATATTGACACTGAAAATCATTGGAATCGAATTTTTCATTTTGCAATAAATTCGAGATGTTAATATAGGGTGTTTTTTATAGAGGTATAGAACTTCAAGTTGGCATTACTTTTCAAGATGGCGACCGATTTAACAGCTGTCAAGTGATTTATTCTCAGTTTGGTTGGCAATTTATCATGAATAGACTCACGCCTGAACAACGCTTGCAAATAGGGCAATTTTATTTCCAAAATAATGGTCCTGTGCGGAAAACGTATCGCGCACTACGTCGAATGATACGGACCAATGATTCCACCAGCCCATAAAGCGCACCAAACAGTCAGTTTTTCTGGATGTAACGGTGTTTCAACATACACTTGAGGATTACCTTCACTCCAAATGCGGCAGTTTTGTTTGTTGACGTAGCCATTCAACCAGAAGGTCGCTAAACAAAATTCGCTTATGAAAATCGGGAACAACGGTAATCTCGTTTTGGACCCAAATTGCACTATTTGCAAGCGTTGTTCAGGCGTGAGTCTATTCGTGAAGAATTGCCAAACCAAACTGAGAATAAATCACTTGACAGCTGTTAAATCGGTCGCCATCTTAAAAAGTAATGCTAACTTAAAGTTCTAAACCTCTATAAAAAAAACACCCTTTAAAAAGTATAGAGATTTCCACATTGCCAATGGAGACACTTTTTTCTTGTTATTAACTGAACGACGCTTGATTTTCGGTTAGTATGCCTTCTAGAAATACCTTTCCTCTTAAAACATGTTTTAGACCAACATTTTTGATTAGGCACTCTTAATTCGAATTATTCGAACTATATATTAGCTATAAGGCGTGCTTTCGGAAAAAAAGATAACTCAAATTCGTCTTATTAAATTTTTACTTCAACTTCTCGGTATTCTCATAAGAATACAAACACATATATTTCTTCCATTATTTTTTATATCCAAAAATAAATAACAAATTGCCTAAAATGCTTTTCAATCAAATGCATAATCAATATTAAATTAACAAGACAACCCCAAGTGGCGTTTTAGTGAAGCTGAATGAAGAAATGAAAAAAAATCACTTGTTGCGTATAAAAAATCGTACACATTCACACTGATTAATATTAAATGTGCACTTTCGCATACACCAAACATACACTGGCATTAGCATACAGAAATGAGTGGAGAGAGAAAGGATGCCCCATCCTTACCAAAACAAAATCAAAGAAACGTCAATCAGTGTGCAAGCAACAGTTTAAAGCCCAATGAGACTATCAATCAAAATCGCTGTGCTGCTTGAACACCTGAGACAAAATGCGAACACAAATGCGACGAGAGTGAAAATATATAGTGTGCGGGTACATACGAACAAACAGGCGTGAAATAATAAAAATATGAATTAATTTAAAAAAAAAATTTTATTGTATGTAAAGTAATTTCTTTTGGCTGATTTGAAAACGGTATAAGTAATAAAAAACATTAATGCAATTTAAAAAATTACTTTCATATTATGTAATAGAATTTAAATGCTCAAGTGAATTTTTTCGATTTTTATTTGAGCGCAAACTATTTTGATATGCCTTCGGCTGCATATGAAAAGAAATCACATTTTGCACATACGAATTTCTCTAGTCAAACAAAAACTTTAGCAGATAAGACTCTTCACTTACACAAAACCCTTCAAGATTTCCCTGACAATTTTCTTAAATATATTTTTATTTCTTATTGTATTTGCATTGTAGTTGTTCGCTTGTGTGCGTATGCGAAATTTTTCGATTTTCTTTCTGTATTTGCTTTACTCCTTTGTTTGCTCGGTATTTTTGTAAATTTTTTTTTTGCGCTACCAAAATGTTTTTCTTGCATTTCCATTGTTGTTTTGTATTGTTGTTTCGGTGTGAAATTACCAGAAGGCAAATACAATATGTTTCCCATGTATGTGTGCGAGATGTGATGATATTTTATTATTTTTTCTTGATATATTTTTAATCGGCGTTTTTCTTTCTTTGACCTCGTCAGTGTGTTGATTTGAAGATTTCTTTTAGGGAGAAGAGTATAAGTTCGCTTTATATTTATTATGTAAATATTCCATTTTTGAAAATCCCCTATATTAGATCATAAGGGAACACTACCTGCCAGGTGGCGCTGCGGTCGGGATATCCTTAAAAACTATATATTTTCCGATTAGGCTCCTATGTATTTAGAACATATTAATATGGAAAATTAAAAAAAATATATCTATAAAATTCGGAAAAAATTTATGAAATCATTATTGTAGTATTTGTAAAATATTAATCGATGGAAAGATCGATATAATTTAATTTTTAAAGATTCATTTTAGGCCGGTATCTCACGGATAAATTCTTCAATATCATTGCGGACTTCTCCCTATACAGCCTAGAGACGTCAAATAACACAATGTGAGCAACCAATTGACAAGCCCAAGCGTGATATAAACTGCTCACTGAACTCGCCTTTTTTACTTGTTGAAACCACAGATCAGTTAAGTTAAGCTCTTAAATTTTTGGTAAAAAAAAGTTGTTAATCATCGCATGTTCGACCCATAATTCATGCCGCCGGCCCATAATTCATAACAAATAGTATCTTTTTCACTCCAAATACTGCATTTTTGCTTGTTCACGTATCGATTCAACCAGAAATGAACTTTGTTGTTGAGCACAATTTTTCGATAAAAAACTGGATCTTCATCCAACTTTGCCAACGCCCATTGCATCAGCTCTATTCTAAAAGGTTTCGCTTCAAACCCCTTTCGAATAAGACGATAAATTGGTATATGTCGGCTTCAGATGACCGCATCATTTCAGGAAACGTTGGTATTTATAAGATACTTCGATACTACAAGTTTAATTACTATTTTATTATCGTTTTCGAAAAATAGAAATTCTCTCAACATCAACAAACAATTTTTTTTTTAAATCGTTTGGTCTTAAATCTGAACATATTATAGGTAAATTTTTATTTAGTATTAGTAGCTTTTAGAAAAAAAATAAGTGCTATTTCAGTTCGAAAGATATCTTCAAAGCGAGATTACGGTTTAAATGGAGGAAGACACTCTTTCTTGACCGCAAGTGAATTTTGATAATAAATTCAATATTTTGCAAGATCTGTTTAACTAAAAGTCCATACATGGTTAAATTACAGACCAAACTGAAGATTTTTGACAGTGACAAAAGTCACGAAACCCGTGTGAGTTGTCAAACACAGTGTTGCCAAACAGAACGTTCCTAAAAAATCAAGTATCAAACTAAGCGTAAGCCTAAAATAGAAATAACTTCTGGAAAGGGCTGTCAACAGTTTCTTGCTTTTAAGTTGAAAAATGAATAAAGAAATATTTAGTGCAATGTGGACACCATTTTAAGATATTTCCAAAAAGTTATATATTGATAAAATTGTTTGAAGAAACCTGTTTGATAATTCAAATGCAATTAAATTAATTAAAAATTATAAAAATGTATAAGAAGGCAAATATTTTTGAGTGCGTTGCTTAATGAATGTTAAAGACATGGAAATAACCTCCACTTCAAAGTAAAAAACGTAACGTAATTTGTCAATTTGAGTTGCAACATCGATATCTCGTTGATACCAACAAATCCTAAGTTGTCTACTCTCGGATATGTGGCATGATTTTTTATCCAAAAACGTCAGCATAAAGTGTGCGCTTTGATCCATCACATCACTTTATCGTATTCGAAGGAAAAATAAATAAATTTAATATTCTTTTGTACATTAGCGTTGCTGAATTATACTGAATTTTTCTAAATAAAATCACATTTCTAAAATTTCCGCAATATCAGAAACTCATCAATTATTATTTTTTATTTCAAAAGGCCCATTATTCTATTTCCAATTTTTTACAATGAATTACTAAAATTAAACTATAAATAGGAGAAAAAAAAAATGAATTAAATTAAATGCGTTCACAAAACATAGTTAAAGTTGTTAACTCTAGCCAGAACAACGTTTGCTAGGTCTGCTAGTAATTATATAAATTGCGGTCATTCGTTTATTTAATCAAACTAGCAACAAAAACAAATTTTCCAAAAAAAGAAGCTTAATCCTATAAGCCGCAGAAAAAACTATCATGTTAAATAAGGCAAAAACAAAAAATTAAATGAAAATACATCAAAAAGACAAAATGGGCGAAGAAACAACAAAAAATTGCATATAATAATAATTGCCTTGTTATAGTGTAATAGTAATAGTATTTATTAACCGTTATTTATACACTTTCTGCACAGTAAATGCCAAAATTGTTGTTAAACAAAAAAAAAAAAAAAGAAATGCAGAAAAATGCGCATAAAATAAGAAACAAAAAAAAAATTAAATTATGCCACCCACTGCCAAGCCCCGAAAGAATGCTAGATTGTTGTTAAACTATTTTTATTTATAAGAGAATATACATAAGTCTATAGATGTGTATGTGAAATAGTTGGTAGTGGGAAAACCGTCAAGTCATAAACTGCTCATCAGTCTTTGCCGGCGCGACAATGAAAAATGTCACTGAAGCAAATATGTATTTATGAAGACATACTCGTATGTATTAATATAAAGGTATAAGGGATGGAATTAATTGTAACTGTTGAAAACAATTCGTAACTAGTATGGTAAGCAACCCCAGCTGAGCAGGTCAGAGTCGACTCAGTCAAATATCTAACAAATGGTGACCCAAGTAGAGGTACTTCTTTCAATAGCCTTTTTTTTGACAGATCACGCGTGAGTCGGGTCAAGCTGTCATGTCATTGTTTGTACAGTATTGTTTGGCATTTCATCATGGAAGGACTTACGCCTGAACAACGTTTACAAATCGTGTTCTGTAAAGAATGTGTTTCGCGCAATTCGGTCAACTTACGGTCAACATGGTCGGCCTACTGAGCGTATTATTCGCAACACCATCACCTATCTTGAGACCCAGCATTCATTAATGGATAACATTCGACCGAATAGATCACGTCCAGCATGCAGAGAACAAAATATAGTGGCCGTAGCTGAGAGTGCACACGAAGAGCGTGGAGAGTCGATTCGGCGCCGTTCGCAGCAACTCGGACTGACGTTTGGAACGACTTGGCACATTTTACATCAAGATCCTAAATTTAAAGTGCACAAAGTACAGCTAGTGCAAGAACTGGAGTCGCTCGACCTACCCAACCGATATCGCTTCGCTTTATGGGGTATTGAAAAGTTCCAAAAAGATCCGACGTTTTCGAGCTAAATTTTCTTCAGCGATGAGACTCACTTTTGGCTCAATATGTATGTCAACAGGCAAAATTGTCGCATTTGGGGCGAAGAGCAACCTGAAGAGATTCAAGAGCTGCCATTTCATCCAGAAGTAACAATGGTTTGGTGTGGTTTTTGGGCCGGTGGAATCATCGGTCCATATTTCTTTAAAAATGATCTCGATGATAACGTAACCGTCAATGACGACCGTTATCCCGCCATGATAACCGACTATTTGATTCCTGAAATTGAAGCTCGAGATCTCCGCTACATTTGGTTTCAACAGGACGTCGCCACTTTCCATACATCGCATCAGTCAAAGGATTTATTGAGAGAACACTTCGGTGAGCAGATAATTTTACGTTTTGGGCGGGTCGATTGGCCACCAAAATTGTGTGATATCACACCGTTAGACTTTTTTCTGTGGGGATATGTAAAGGCTAAAGTCTATTCGGACAATCCCGCTTCGATTCAGGCCTTGGAACAAAACATCATGCGTGTCATTCACCAGTTACCAGTCGAAATTCTCGAAAACGAGTCATCGAAATTTGGACTCAATGGATGGACCATCTGAGACGTAACTGCGGCCAATATTTGAAAGAGATGCTCTTCAAAAAATAAATGCCAAAGAATGTTCTTTCGAATGATAATAAATGTTACCCATTGAATTTGAATTTTCTTTGTTTTTTTTTTTCTTGAAAAAGTAGGGAACCTCAAAGTGGATCACCCTTTATTTATGAGTGTAACCCCGCCACGTCGTCAAAGTTGTGCTTGGAGGCTTTAACGCCAGACTGGGCAAAGAAGGCTGTGATAGACGAGCGACATTCCTTCGGTGATCTGTTGTGAATATGCTCCTTGGTAATTCCTGCACGTTCGTTAATTTAATTAATTAATTTAATTGTTAATTTCTACAGATTAAAAATATAACGAAATTTAAAAAAAAATTTATTACTTGTAAGAGATTTAAAAGCAATAATAAGAATCTTTTTTGTCTTCCTAAGCTAATTAATTGGTATATGTTCGGTACTTTTCGGCCTAGTCCGATGTCGACAATAATGGGTGAGCGGAATATGTTTTTTTCAACCAGTTTCAGAATTGATTGCTACATTTCATATAACAATATAGACTGCTTATATGCGTGTAGATATATTCACATACCTACAATTAACTTACACCAGCTGAGTATTTAACGGCGATTCGCAATCTCCCACGACGCTCTCTCTGCACCTCCTCCCATTGTGCCAATGCCTTGCCTGTCTTCCAGTACTTCCGACAGTTCTTCTGTAATTATGAGTGACTACTTGGAAATATATGCAGTTATTTATATATAAATATGTACTTACACATATACGAGTATGCATCAGTATAATTATGTGTGTTTGACTGCATCGCACATTCATTTGTATTTGTTTTGTTATCTCTACCATTGCCGCCGCCGTCGCCGTTCTATTACGCGTATCACTGTCACTTTGTGTGGCAGGAAGTGCGAAGTGGCCGCTGGCGTTTCTGGAACAACGCGCTAACTACCTCATTTTCCAAGCGAACGCCAGAAGGCGGCTTGCGGGTTGGTGTAATGTTGAAAAAAAAAATGGTATTAAGTGAACGTTGCATTGTGTCCTTTGACGGGTGTAAATAGTTACTTTTGCTGTTGATACTAGCATTGTTGTAATTTTATTGCCGCTGTTGTTGTTGTTGTTGTTGATGATAATGCAATTTCCTTCATGCCGTTATATTAGTTGGGGCTCGCTCTGAATTGTTTTGCTCGACTGTATTTGTTTAATGTTGCACAATTTTTCGTAAATGTTGCATTGTTTATTAATTGTTGTTGTTGTTGTGCTTCAATTACTTTGTTGTATAAATTTTTTTCTATTTTGTTATTTAATTTTGATTGCTGGCCTAGAAAGAAATTAAAATTAAATTTTTTTTCTCATAAATTACTGTAGCTCTTGCTGTTGTTGTTTTAACATTAAATTCTGTAAGTCGGCTTGAACTTTAATCTGTTCCTGAATAGGGATTGCTCAATATCGTAATTTTTTCTCAATGATATAACCGACATATTCTTTGTAGAATCAAAACCTTTAATTGCTTCCGATCGCTCGCTTTCTCTGAAATGTCCGCGCCGGATTACAGCGCTGTCTCTCTAAGTTACTGGAAGCTTTCAGAGAGTTCGAAGTGTTTAAGCTGGATGGTTTGGCATCATAGTTCTGAGAAAATAGTATAATGAGAGGTATAGTGTAAATATAAAAAGAAGGTATTGGTCTTTAGTATGTGACATTTAGATCTAGTTTTAGCTTAGATGTATTTCAGGGACACTTGAATTGCACTTATGAGCGCTTTAACGCCGTAGGTAAGCAAAGTAAATATCATTGCGACAACGGTCGGAAAACTCAGTTCCCTTGACAAAACATCACCAAAAAGTTAAGGCCGTTCCATTCCCGGACCACTGCTCCCATCAATAAACGCAAAGAAGTTTCGACGTCTGAAAGCTGCAATCACAACAGACAGTCGAGCGGTTTTCTACTCGACTTGAGAGCACTCGTCAGCCATTCGGTACAACGTAAGAACTGTGGGACATCAATTCAAGCTCCTTACATTATATTGATTTTCAACTAGTTGAAAGAAGGGTTGTTACGATAAGGATTGCCATACCGCAACGCGCGCTGCGTGGTAGAGTTATCGACCCTTGAAGTGGGAAGGAAGATGCAATTGAAGACAGAAATAAATAGAATCCAAAAATCTTTAGACGATGGCGGACTGAGGTAATGCTCGAAAATTTTATGACAAAATATGACGACTTACAGAATGTTTGAAGACCGGAGCATACTCATGTAGGACCGAAAGTGGTAATCTGGCCACATAAACTTCGAAATTCTTCGATATATAGTATCCATTGATGGACGGAAAGTAAAAGGAAGACCTCCTTTCGTTGAGGAGATCAGGTGGAGAAGAACTTGGTTTCACTTGATTATAGTACCCTAATGTTGACTCGGTTAAAATCGTTTAAACGGTGCATGGGCCAAAAAGCGAAAAAAATGTTTCATTAAAAGAGTCACCTAGTCATGAAATATTTTCAAAGTATCACGGAGGAGAAAGTAAAGCCAGTATACTGAAGGTGAATTCCAAAAGAGCACAAGACTGAGCGATTTCGAGCAGTGTCTAAGGTATATTTAAGTAACTACCCCTACCTGTCATTGAGTTCCTTCAGGTACAAAGTCGACAAGCATACTTGTATGATGAACTCTATGGTATAAGTAAACAAGATCTATGAGCTTCGGGGTAATTGACTGACATTAGTAAAAATATAAGTTGTTGTACTAAATAGAACGGGCCTTGAAATATAAGTTCTCGGTGATGATTTGATATTGAAGTACATGCTATGAGAATATTGGATCAGCCGGCAAACTGTAAGGAATTCTTCGCATTACGATTCTCGGATGCTTTATACAACTACATATATTTATCTTCAACGTTGGTATATATAAATTTATTTTTATACAAATTTCAGTTCTTTGTTCCAAACAACAGTGACGCTTACAACAGCAAAGGCCCAACATAGTTTATGCCAATCAAGAACTTTTGCTTGTGCTGCAGTAGCCGCCGGCCAGGAGCAACAACAAAATTACCAACAGTTACATAGACGTGGTGATTTGTTGTTGCTTTCACTTTTTCTCTTCTACCGCTGCCATCATTGAAATTGAAAGGCAAAATAGCAAAAAAAGCAAAAAGCAAATTGCAACAACAACAGCAGGTGGTCGTGTGGATGAATGAATGGACGGACGGACGAACATTCGCTGGAATTAGTTTTCTCATCGCCGTTGGGAAGGAGTAAGAAAGCTTTAATCCGCTTCACCACCTCAAAGCAATTGTCTATTGCGCTTTCCACCTTCCATCACACCGGTGTGACGCAGCACCCCTAGTAAATATCTAACTATATAAGTGTATGTATATGTACTAAGCCGTATAATAACTGAGAAGTGGAAATGAAAATCATTGCTGTCAGTGTGGCCACAATAGCAGCGTGAAGACATGAATTGAAAGAAAAAATACACCGCTGACCATTGTGTCCACATACATAATACGAATGCGAGTCAACTGCAGGTGCTAAACCGCATGTGATGTCCTTTCGTGATGTGTCAGGATTTTTCTTGTGTCGCTTATACCAGCTACCTTTTTTTTATCAACTATCATTTCCTCTATTACTGTAATACTGATTGTCCTCGCTTTTGGTGTTGTTGTGGCTGCATGGCGGCGGTGTACCGCTACTTTTATTACAAATTGGTTTCCAGTAGTTTTCACATGTGTCACGCTCAAATTACTGCATATAACACGCATTCGTTAGTCAGCAAAGAAAAAAGAAACAATGAATTAACAAAGAGAAACTGAATAAAAAGTGGGAAATTTTAATAAAAAAATAAAAAATAATGAATTGTATAGTAAAGCTGAAGGACATGCAAAGAATAGTTTGTGGCGCTGTGACAAATAATGAAAATGAAAGTGTTTTGTCACTTACATAAATACTCAAACTTTATTATATACATAGGAAAACACCATAACCCAATGAACAGTGGTCACTAGCTTTCAAAACTGCCACTGATTGAATTTGCAGCTCAGATTCTTCACAATGGGTTTCTTCACAATGGATTTTCTTAATCGAATCATTCTGAATTTAGTTCTTCTAACCCTTTTCCAAGAGCTGAACACTTAATACGATATGCTGGACTCAGGTGGAGAGACTACTCCGATATGTCTCAATTAGATATTCCAGCTAAACTTATACTGTTGCATAAACAGTACTGACAACAGTACTGTTGCTGACAACAACAAAGCTATGCTGGGGAGTTTCGGTTCCAAATGAGGATCCGGACAGGTTAACTCTTTTTCCTGTGACTTTTTTAACCCAATACTGCGGAGTTAAATAGAGAAGAGGAAATTTTCTAAAAGACTGTACTCGTAAAATTGTTTGAGTATGCTGATGATATTGTCCTCAAAAAAATGCCGCTAGTTCCATTTTCATCGGGTGGGATAAGAAAATAAGGAGCGAATGGATCTGGACGAAATATCTCTTATCATCAAACTTTCTCTCGTCTAACTACACTTTATTAAATATTTCATGTGACGTCCATATAAAATTTTTAAATAATGTGGGATGCAATCTACTCCAGGATCTTCTTGAGTCTATGTCAGTACACAAAATGACAAAAGTATTTGACTTCGCTCATCGCATATGTGTCCAGTAGGGGAAGTCTTTTCACCGAAAAAGTATGCGAGCATTGATATGCATTTTCAGTAAATAATGGCCTAAGGAAATTTGTTTTGCTTCTTCATTATTGCACGAAAAATACTTCACGTCTGGAGAAACAGAATTCCAATACTCTATGTACTCTTTAAGTTCATGCAAGAGCTTTACTTAAATTATTTTTATTTTTATAGTCAAATATTAGTACCCTGTGACCTAAGTAGAGGTACTTCTTTCAGTAGCCTTTTTTGACAGATTACGCGTGAGTCGTGTCCAGCTATCATGTTACTTTTGTTCAGTATTGTTTGGCATTTCATCATGGAAGGACTTTCGCCTGAACAATGTTTACAAATCATTCAACTTTATTACGAAAATTCACGTTCTATAAAGAATGTTGTTTTGTGCGCTTCCCTCAACTTATAGTCAACATAATTGGCCTACTGAGCGTACTATTCGCAACACCATCGCCCATCTTGAGACCCAGCATTTATTACTGGATAATATTCGACCGATTAGACCACGTCCAGCTCTCAATGAAGAAAATATAGCGGCCGTAACTGAGAGTGTACACGAAGACCGTGGAGAGTCGATTCGGCGATGTTCGCAGCAACTCAGACTGATCTATGGAACGACTTGGCGCATTTTACGTCGAGATCTGAAATTAAAAGCGTACAAAATACAGCTTTTGCAAGAACTGAAGCCGCTCGACCTTCCCAAGAGACATCGCTTCGATCTATGGGCTCACGAAAAGTTCTAAAAAGATCCGACGTTTTCGAGCCAAATTTTGTTCAGCGATGAGGCCCATTTCTCGCTCAATGGGTTTGTGAACAAGCAAAATTGCCGCATTTGGGACAAAGAGCAACCATTTCGTCTAGAAAAAACAACGGTTTGGTGTGGTTTATAGGCCGATGAAATCATTGGTCCATATTTTTTCAAAATTGATGCCGGTGAGGACGTAACCGTCAATGGCGACCGTTGTCGCGCTATAATAACCGAGTATTTGATGCCTGAAATTGAAGCTCCGCGACAAGATGGCGCCACTTCCCACACACGGCCTTATCAATGGATTTATTGAGAAAACACTTCGGTGAGCAGATAATCTCACGTTTTGGGCCGGTTGATTGGCCACCAAGATCTTGTGATTTCACGCCGCTAAACTTTTTCTGTAGGGATATGTAAAGTCTAAAGTCTATTCGGTTAATCCCGCTTTGATTCAGGCCTTAGAGCAAACATCACGCTTTTCATTCGCCAGTTACCAGTCGAAATGCTCGAACGAATCATCGATAATTGGACTCAATAGATGGACCATCTGAGACGTAGCCGCGTCCAACATTTGAAAGAGATAATCTTCAAAAATAAATTCCAAAAAATGTTCTTTCGAATGATAATAAATGTTACCCATTAAATTTGAATTTTCTGTGTTTTTTTTTTAAAGTAGAGAACCTCGAAATGGAGCACCCGTTACTTATGGAGTCTTGCAAGAAAAAACATGGAAGGTTTCGCACTTCTTTACTGGGTTCATTGCAAATCTTATACACTTCTTTATTATTTCTAAAATTTGCACTCCACTTTTAGGTGTGTTCTTTTAATCATTTGTTTTTACATATGAACATAGAAAGGTGTGTCTTCGCATGTGCTTCTTTCATTTGTATTTTTTTTATTTGCAATATCAATTTTTTCTACTTAAATTTTTTTTATTTGTTGTCCTTTCGGCAGATAGCATACTATTTTTTCGAGGGTTTCGAGGGTCTGCATATTATATTATTTGTGCCTTCCAGTATATACCTATACATATAAACATACACATGTATAGTGACATTTTGATATTTTACGCTTGAACTTTTGTCTTTCCTTTGACACGCACACAAATAAATTACACAATTCTATTGTTACATATATACGAAACACCTAAAACATATATGAGTATGGGATATACCTGTGCGCCCACACTTGAAGGGTGTGTTTCAATGGTTATGGGGCGAATTGAGGTGACATCACTTGACACAAACACTTATCGTAATATTTCGTGGTAACTTTTTTATATGAAAGCAGCAATTGGCAAATCTCATTGATTAAATTAAATTTATGTGCCACGAGGTTGGCAGAATTTTTGCTTTGGTTTTGGTATTTCGTTTATAGTTTCATAAGTTTCGCTTTAGAAATTAAAGAGTGCATTGTTCATCTAATAAATATTGTTTAAAGATCTAGTTGTTTACAAACTTTTTTTTGTTGCTAATGTATATGCTTTGTCTAGTGAGAATATTACTTTGAAGTCGTTAGAATTTTGGTATCATTGATTTCGAAGCTCCGATAACTGATTGTATAATGCAAAGGATCAACTGAGTTAAGTCTACAAGCTTTCAAAACCCATCCAGTCACATGCTACTTTTTCAGTTATTCGCTAATATACACTAAGGATGTGTCGGTGCTATCATGTTAATTTGAAACTTTAATTCGATTTCACAAATCTGAGGTTGCGCGGCAAATTTCTGATAAGTAAGACATTACGAATTAATATGTTTATTGCCATTCGAAAGAACATTCTTTGGTATTTATTTTTTGAAGATTATCTCTTTCATATGTTGGACGCAGCTACGTCTCAGATGGTCCATCCGTTGAGTACAAAATTCGATGACTCGTTAGAGCGTTTCGACCGGTAACTGGCGAATGAAAAGCGTGATGTTTTGCTCCAAGGCCTGAATCGAAGCATATGCTTTAGTCTTTACATATTCCCACAGGAAAAAGTCTAGCGGTGTGATATCACACGATTTTGGTGGTCAATCGAGTGGCCCAAAATGTAAAATTAGCTGCTCAACGAATTGTTCTTTCAATAAATCCATTGATTGATGCGATGTGTGGGAAGTGGCGCTGTCTTGTTGAAACCAAATGTTGCGGAGATCACCAGCTCCAATTTCAGTCGGTTATCATAGCGCGATAACGGTCGCCATTGACGGTTACGTTCTCACTAGCATCATTTTTGAAGAAATATGGACCGATGGATTAAATGACAGCTCTTGGATCTCTTAAGGTTGCTCTTCATCCCAAATGCGGTAATTTTACTTGTTTAGAAACCCATTGAACCAGTAATGGGTCTCATCGCTGAATAAGATTTGGCCCGAAAACGTCGGATCTTCTTGGAACTTTTCAAGATACCATACAGCGAATTGATGTCGCTTGGGAAGGTAGAGCAGCTTCAGTTGTTGCACAAGCTATATTTTGTACGCTTTTAATGTAAGATCTCGACGTAAAATGCGCCAAGTCGTTCAATACGTCAGTCCGAGTTGCTGCGAACTCTCAGCTACTGTCGCTATTTTCTTCACTGCGTGCTGGACGTAGTCTATTCAGTTGAATATTATCCATTAATGAATGCTGGGTCTTAAGATGGGTGATGGTGTTGCGAATAGTATGCTCAGTAGGCCGATTATGTCGATTATGTTGACCATAAGTGAATTTTCGCAATAAAGTTGAATGATTTGTAAAGGTTGTTCAGGCATAAGTCTTTCCATGACGAAATACCAAATATACTGAACAAAAATAACATGACAGCTTGACATGGCTCATGCGTGATCTGTCAAAATAAGGCTAAAAAAAGTACCTCTACTTGGTTCACCCTTTAGTATTCTCTGCATATTACATTTTGGGGGACTCTTAACTAACAAGTTCTGCCTCTGAATCTGAAAACTTTCTATCGCCAATTGATAGCCATTCTAGTTCTGTGGAAATAGTGTTGTACTTATAACGGCGACTGGTCTTCCTTTAATTTGGGAAACTAACAGAGTTTTGGATTGCAAAAGTAAAAGACTGGTGAGTGATTTAAGAGTCCAGAGGCTGCATAGTGGTCGGTTGGTTATCACTAACCTGATTTCTTAAAAAACTTGTTCGTAGGACTTCGAAGACGCCTTTATCCCGTGCAAACTCACCTCCTTAATACTGGTTTGTCATGATTCCTTCACACTGAGGACCCTGGAAGGTGGAATAATTTCATTATAGTGTCCATAGATTATCAACTCCTTTTATTAATGTTTCAAAACTCTTCTTTCGGCTCCGCTTCCACATTTGGACTGATTGCCGCCTCGTCACTAATACACTAAAAGCTACGAAAACTCAATTCTTAGATTATTCGCGTCACGTCCAGTCGGCACTTCGTTTGCAACTTATATTTCTACTTCCATTTGCAGCGACATTGTTCATTTGCACTTTGCTTTAAAGCTTTTTTCCCACATCATCCACCTCTACTCACACACAGTTCAGGGAAGGGGGTACCCAAATGCCCGATATTTTAAGAATTATGAATGCCACGTGACTTTCCACGCAACATGATTTGTAAATAACACGAAAACACACATACAACCCTGCACTCGAATGCCAACACACCTAAACTTATGCGGCCGTACCCCGAGTGATCTCACGCATTTGACTGGCATTCATTTGTGTGCGACACTTTCTTCTCCCACCGTCCGAGTTTTGCGCGCCCATTGACCAGTAACGTTGTGTGCTGTTGTTGGCCTTGACGGTGAAACGCCAGACGTCACGCTCGTACGGCTCAATCGGGCGTGTGTAAATATGGCATAGTAAAATATTAGTAAAATATGCTCAAATTATGAGATTTTGGATTAACTTTTTTTTGAGATAATATTTGTATGCAGTCGCAGTAGTCGTTCTCGATATCGCAACTTTCCTTCTTTGTGTGTGTGTGTATGTGATTGGGTGTATGTTTGATGGCATAATGTACGAGAAATCGCCGGCTGTGAAAATTAGGCTTCTGGGATTTAAATAGTTTAGTGCTTTTAGTGAATGTACGAGTTTATATAGTTGTATGCAGGTAATGTCTTAATGTTGGTAATAGTGACAGTGGCAAAAGTAATAGTCTGTAAATGGCAAAAAAAGAAAGAAAAAAAACAGTAGAAATTTGGACACTTTAATTTTTTTAATATTTTTTTTTTATATAATTATTTTTAATATTAGCTAAATACTTCCCACGAGGGAGGACAATGTGTAGGAAGAACTTTTTAGATGCTGGTTTGGTCGGGGTTTGCCTCGGTAGCTGCATCCGAAATACATTTCACTGAGCTCCATAATTCCCGTTTTCGATATTTTTTCTCTGATCTTTACCATTGAACACGCACCTGTTCTGAAAATCGGGGGGTTATTGAAAAGTGGTTTGAAATAGCAGAAGTGAGGAAGAAGAAGAAGGAAATATTTTGGATGTCTTTTGCGATTGAAGGGTTTCCGCCTTGTGGGTCTTCCTGCCAGGCATTTTGTGCACTCGAGTAAATAAATTTTGGAAGTCGACGGGAACGGCAGTTGTCATTTTCATTGGATACTTTGGAGGCTTTCCTAACTGAAGGTGGCAAAGAACCTAATTATTTCTACCTGGGAATATCCAGTGAGACAGAAACCATTAGCAGGGATACCTGCGTTATGGAAACCAGAAGGGGTTTTGAAAGAATATATCGCGCAAACACTTTCAGCCGAGTCGGCGCGGCTCCCGAAAAAGTGTGGCACAGTTTTTTTTTTTTTTACCGATGAAAGCATCCGGGACTGGAATTTTATTATTGATCTTATCATCTGGTTTGCTGGCCGCCTACTCAAAGGTGTTGAAGGGGAAGCGGAAACTGTCGACTGAGATAGAGTGCAAATCCGCTGTATTCCTATAGGCCGTTTGGTGTACCGGAGACAAATGGATTTTCAACACCCTTCCGAAGGCCTGAGTTCGATTCTAGGTTCGAACAACATTCAAAATTTTAGATAATTAATTTTTCTAATTGCGGTTGCCCCACGGCAGGGAATGTCAAGCCCTCCGAGTGTATTTCTGACCTGGAAGAAAAGCTCCGAATAAAAATCCTTCGGCCGTTAGGAGTCGGCTTAGAATAAACTGTGGGTCCCTCCATTTGTTGGTAAAAACATCAAGACGCAAAACCACAAATTGGGGGAAGAGCTCGGCCAAAAATCGCTTAAACGGTTACAAAGAAGGATGTGTTTTCTCATCGGAATTGGTGTGGGAGATAATTGACACCCTGTGAGAGCTGTGTTCTGCTGCTCTCTTTAAGAGGCAAGTGTTACTGCGTCTTTTCGCCATCGGTTTCGAGGTCAGAATAGTTCGGGCATTCGTTGGTTTTTTGGTCATCAATCTATTTAACTATTCGTTGTTCTCCGACACCGTTTTTTTTGTGTTGGGAGATAGAAAACACGGGGCTTTCTCGCAAAAACATCTTTTTTGCTGGCAGACACTACCAACTGCGTCTCAAAGTATTTGAAGCAGCTGCATAATTGTCGAAACAATCACCTTGAGTGCGATGTGCGTCACTCCGTCGTATATTTAGTAAAAATCCCTTAAATATTTCAGCTCCTTAAAGTAGTATTAAATATTTATTTCCTTGCTGCCTTTCATAAAACATTTTTCTTGGCTTAAAATATATATATTCTTTTTTTTTAATTTCATGTGTGTGCTGTAATTATCGTAAACTTGTAATGAATTTACGTTTTCCTGTCATAAGGACAATTTTATGCAGTACTAAAAACAAATTTAACCTCAAAAAATACAAACTTGTAAATAGCACATGTGAAGGAGAGCTATGCACAGTGTCACACATCTGAAGCGACAATTTTTCAAGCAACAACAACAGCAAAGTGAACAACTGAAAAATATTATACGAACCAATAAGCATACAAACACACACGCACAAAAAAACACCTTATTAAAAAATGATAGAAAGTAATGTCAATAAAGTTGAGTGCTCCGCCCATCAAAAATGAGGTTTCCCCCCTCCAAGAAACCAATATTTGCAATACATACATGCATAAGAATGTATTTAGACCTTAGCAAACATTTAAGCATCGAGAGCAAAGGGAAGCAGCTGAAAGGACATACATACATATATACATTGTACTTTAGAATCGCACAAAGTGGTTAGAAGGAGGAAGAGGTAGATGATAATAATCGAAGTATTTGTGTGCTAAAATAGCTTTATTATTCATGCGTATGGCTTTGGCTGTAAGTGGCATGCCTTATATATAGAAAATAAACACATAGATGTGTGTACATATATACACACATATCCTTAGCATATATGCACGTTCGTGTATGTGTTGTATTGCCTTTTTAAAGAAAACCACATTTGGTTGGTGTTAATTTATGCGAAAAATTCCACGCATTTTAACGCCAACATACCGACACCAATACATATACAAACACATACATACATAAGCATACTGTTGTCAAGCTGCCTGTTGCTAACTTATTTTCTTCGTGGTAGGGATAAGTATAATTTTCTTTGAGGAAAATTACTTTCCTATTTCACACGAAGGTATGTACGTATGTATGTATGTATGTTAAGTGCTGGCGAAAATTTAAAGGGAGGAAAATGTCAACGGATATGATGATGACACTCGTACGATTATGTTCGGAACGTGTCAATTGAGCAATTGGTTTGCCATTAGAATGGCGGAGTACGCTAATGCGTTGCTGGAATATTTGAAATTTTCTTTCAGCAAAGAATGTAAGAAACACAAAATGGATTGCTACTTGAGTAACCAAAAATTATTGGAGATGAAATATTTCTTTAATAATCGGCATCAAAATATATTTTCGGTTGAAAAAGATACAGTGGTGGACTGAGGAGCACTTGCAATTAGGCTCTGAAAGTCATTCTCAACATCTTGCTACTGGACTTGGTGGTATATCAATCGGGCAGCAATAGCCGCACTTCGTTTAAGTGAATCAAACAAATGGAGCACTTATCATTTGGAATACTCGAAAATATTCTTCATTCTTCATTTTCAGCGACAGTCAGGCGACAATAAAACCTCTGGTCTCACTTAAGTTAAATTCTAAAATCGTGCGGGACAGACAGACTGTGCGAAATGGATCAGAAAGAGATCAAGTCAAATATACTCCTTAAAACGAGAGAATATGATCAAGCTAATAGTCATTTTAACAGGCAACTGTCTGACTTGACGTCATGCAGGGAGACTGTTAGGTCTGTCAGCAGATACTGCAGAAGCTGTTGGATTTTGGGATCACAGTTCTGGTTGGTCCATCCAAGATCACCGACGATAAAGTCATAGATTTAATGACGCTCATCAGGTTCATCAACACAACCTAATCTAATTTTGCGGCTGTTTTTGTAGCGGCTTGCTCAACTCCACCAAGGAACACTTGTCCTATCGATAATGACGTCGTTGTCGAACGAGAAGTTGAGGAAATGAGCCTTTTTCGGTGAGTTCGGAACAGATGGGGAGAAGTTTGAAATAAGTCGACTTTCTGGATATGCAAAAAGGTGGTTAGTATCATGCGGAGGCTTACTGATTACAGGACATCCGTTAAGTATATAGTGGTCGTGTCTGGGTAGTTAGGATTGGTGCAGTATACAGACCTTAATTATGTCAGTAATCCCTCTACGGTGGCATTCCATCAGAAATTTTTGACTCAGCATAACTTTATGCTCCTTAAGTGAGAAAATAAATGTTTCACATGTGTAAGTGGTGCGTAGGTGTCAACAGGATGTTTCCTAAGGTCCTCAGGGCAGTGTTCTTTCAGGCTTGTCGCTTTTTCATTGGCATCTCGCTAGTTTTATATGTCCTAATAGACGCGGCCTAATACACGGGTGTTTCCGGCTGGTCGATTCCCTTATATCCTGCGAGCAACGTTACTTTGTCTTTTTCCTAGGGTGCTGCCATCTAGATACTTGAGAATTTTGTTGCGACTCTGTGCTTCGGTGGGAATCGTAGCCGCATGAGAAGTGAAGGAGTGTAGGTACTCGAACCAGTACTCCTTTATATAGCTGGTGAAGAGGGTTGCCGAGGATTTCGCTAGTAGTAGTTGTCGTGCAATGAAGAAGTGTGACAGGCCAGAGAGATAGCAGTTTACCTCCGAACAAGTTATGTCAATATCGAACAAGGTATGGCAATATCGAGCAGTCAATGGTATATGAGATCAAGGAAACGCCCTCTGGCGGTGGAAGGAGCTTCGAAATGTGGAAATTAAACAAAAGGGGGGAAAGAACACCACCTTGCGGGGTTCGTTGTTTAAATTTCTGAGTTTTATGGTCAACGTCTTCTATACCGACGGTAATGAGGATCCCTAAATGTCCGATAGTGAACAGTATGATAGACCCTGTCGAATGGGTTTGAAAGATCCAGTGCTATTCTGACAGTACTCGTGTGAAGGATCGGTTTTGGTTGAGACCAAGAATTAACTGGGTACTTCTGGCGTTAAATGCGGTGATATTGCTGCGCATTTTGTGGACGCCATGTTGATGTGTTGCTGGGCTTAAGTGGTAGATGAAAGATAGACGTAGGAAGGCCTCAAATGTATTCGCTACTGGGTAAAGGAGGGATATCAGCTGACATGATTATCCTTTGTGGAGGACCTACGATTTCACTGAGGGGCCACTCCACCCCATTACTACATTTTTCATAAACACTTAAAAAATAAAGTGCAATTTATAGAAAGAATGTCAAGACACATCCTACTAATCGAAGGGGAAGACGTATGCTCAGGAGTTTGTCACATTTAGAAGCAGAAAGACTGAACTTATTCTAAAATTCCCCACGCTTAGAAATAAATTTCCCTATTTTTCCCATAAGTCATGTGATTATTCTTTTATTATCTATTCTGCTCAGAGTCATTCGAAGAGGAAGTGAAAGTTATGCTACCAATGTAGCATTAAAAATGAAACAAAGTCCTCTAAATTCCACCTGAACTCCCCAGCTATAAGGAAATGTCTTTTAAAAAATCGGCGATTAAAATTTTTAAAACTTTGAAATATTTTTTGAATACTTTTTTTTATTAAAGATCTCGACAAGTTTGTATTTTCCATTGCATGATACTGTGACACTACTAACGAGTGATTTTTGTAGATGAATCAGTTATGTTCTCTCTCTCTCTCTCGCTCTCTCTCTCTCTCAGCATTGTCAAACTCTATAAAAGAACTCTCGAAGATACGATTTATGATGCTCGTATACTCAAAAGTTTTTTCTTAAAAAATTTGTATTGTTCTTGCTTTGGTGATACCTGTAGAGAGGGCTAAGGTTTGTTCTATTGGTTCATCTACGAAGAGTGGCTATAAAATTTTGTTAGAATATGTTTGCGAAGCATGTTGTAGACTCAATCTATTCATGAAATAGAGGTTGTCATGAGAATAAGTTCTTTAAGAGGTTAATAATTAAAACGATGGCTCTGTTATGACTCGCTTTTAGGTTAGATAACTTTTAAAGAAATGGCTGAATTTCATCATTACTTGGGCAGTGTAGAGGGAGTTGTGTAAATAATTTAAAATTTAAATCATGCTGTCGCCGTCAGTAAATTTAAAGATTTCGGATTTTTTTTTGACATTTCGCACATAGAAAATATAATTAATTCTTCCAACGAATCTCACTAAAATTGAATGAAAGAGTCATACAAATCTCCAGTAGAATATAAAAAAGAAAGAAAGAACTCAGCCAGCAAGTTGTTGAGATGTGCCTTAGATTACTCATTGTCCTGCCCACATCCGCTTGCCAAATACGAATTTCACTAATAGATTTTAATCAGCCGCGGGTCATTACAGCTGCCTGTGTTTCCGTCCGTCTGTCTAAGCATGCTGTGAATTAACGTGAATTTTCTGTTTTGGACTTTTGTGTGTAACAGCTGTTAGTAGCGCGCGCTTTTGTTCCACTTCTAATGCATGCAAAGTAAAAATTAAAAACGCCACAGGCGACATCAACGCCTGTCACAAATGCGACTTTAATTATAGCGGTTATGGTGAACGGCACGATTTCCATACATGCTTGCACTTGCTCTGCTTCTTCTTCTTCTTTCATTTCGATATTTCACTATCCTTCGGCGACACTTGGCGTTGCGCGTGGATCCAATAGCACTTGGGCGCCTACTTAACAAGTTCTTTGGGTAGTTTGATGTCGCTTTCGGGAAAAAAAAGAAGAGGAAAGCATTCAACCAAATTTGACGCGCTTCTTCTTCCTTAAAATCTATTTTGTTTTTTATTCTTTTTATATAACTGACACGCTACCACAAAATGCCCCAGAGCGATGTGACACTCTGCACTGTTTTTGTTTTTCTTTTTCTTCTTCTCCTACTGCTTGTAGACTTGCGTATGCGCACGCCACATGACGCCAAAGGCTTGTTGCATTGCTGTTGTTGCTGCTGCACCCCATGTGTGTGACGCACTGCAAGAGTCGCCGATTATGTCACCGCTACGCTACCCACATTCGCGGCACTCACTCGCTTCCCCATCTTTAGTCGGTTCACTAGTGGTTTGTGGGTGTTTTCCGGGCGTTTTTATCTACGTCGCTGTGGCGGCTGTGTTTGACTTTAGCTTGTTTTCGTTTGCTTATTAGCGACCTCCATAATTTGCTAACCGTTTTTCCAGCAATTTACTCATCTCTTCAGGGGTTCGACGTCTAATGAGCTCTTTGCCACGCGACTGCAGCCACGACTTTGTGATCTGCTCGACGGACGAGCGTCGTTGGTGTTGTTGTTGGTTAGCATGCTTATATTGTATGGAGTGGCTCATTGGTAGCCCAATGAGCGTGTCTAACATATGCAATCATTATGCGCATATTTACATATTGAGTCGTCCTTACAAGCTCGTTTGACGCTACGTGTGGTGGCACATTTACGGTTTTTTACTACTAAAATAAATACGAGTTTATTTTAATATTTTCCGCATAAAATTATCATGTTGTTGTTTGCTGTCATTTCAGCACTTTGACACGTTTTTGCGTTTTCCACATCATTTGGTTTGGTACTCGAAAACTTTAGAAAACACATTTTGGCTTATTCTCGGCATGCTGAGGATTTAACGAGGCATTTGAGGAATTTAAATTTAAAGTTGGATTTTAAAGGAAATGGAAGTTAAGAAAATAGAGAGGAATATTGAAAGAACAGAAAAAGCACCAGAAATTCACGAAAGACGAAATCTTCGAGGAGACCCCAGAGAAAAAATCGATATTCATCAGCTTTTCATTGATTTTAAAACTGCCTTCGACAGCACGATAACGATAACTCTACGCCGCTTTATCTGAATTTGATATCTCTGCCAACCACAGACGACCACGTAAACTGACCCTGGATAATTCCATAAGCGCAGTCAGAATTGGGAATAACCTCTCCACACCGCCCGATACCATACGAGGTTCCAGCCAGGGTGACTCTCCATTATGCGATGTCTTGAATTTGTTCCTGTAGAGAATAATACGAGTTGCGGAACTAAATAGACGAGGTACAATATTCTACAAGAGTGCACGATTATTGGCGTATGCCGATGATATTAGTCTGGTAGCGAGGGCAAGACGAAATATATCCTGTCATCAAATAAGCAGTCAACGTATTCACGACTCGGCTCTCACGTCACTGTTGATAGTCATAACTTCGAAGTCGTAGATTCTGTTGTCAATCTTGGAACAAGCATTAACAACACCAGCAATTTCAGCCATGAAATACCGCACAGAATCACTCTTGCCAGCAGGTGTCACGACGGACTGAATAGGCTATGGAAAGGAAAGTCCTCTTTCAACAAACCAAAACCAAACTCTACAAGCCCACTTCGTTTGAAAAATCGGATGGAGAGCGATCTCTTTTCACTTGGTATTTCCAACTGGCGTCAAACAACAAAGAGAAAGAACGAGTGATTTGGCATCTGCTATGAATAACTCTCTTAAAGTGAGCTTACAAGTGGAGATAGCCATGTACAGACTTTTTCATAATGATTAAAGTAGAAGGGAAAAGAGCCTCCTTGCAAGCTCGTCCCTCATCTCGTTACCCGGTATATTACTGTGCTTTGGTACCCATACCAGGTAAAGAGAGAACTGCTTAGCCATCACGTTAAGTGACTTGCTGAATTTCTCTAGTGTTTCCGAATTTATTGGGATAGATTTCAGTACTCGTAATGTTGCCTGGCAATACGAGAAAATATAGATAAAAAATTTACCGAGAGTATCATTAGACCTAGACAATTGACAGTTCAGCCTGAAAAGCACTATAGTGATCCGGTAGCCGAAAGGACTTGCAGATCCCAAGTTTCTTTAAGAATATTTCACTACCGATACTGTTGTCTAGTTTTTACCCGTCCGTGAAAAAGTGGATCGGGTTTGCATCTGCTGGAGCAACCCTGTCCTATGGATTTATATCCGAGATAAACACTTCATAGTCGTTCGAGAAGTCTTTGAAGGTTATGCAGTACTCCGTCTTTTCTGGTACACGAAACTTTCTTAGTTTATTGGTATGACCATGGTGCCTAACCTGCCATTCTGATACCATTTGTAGTTTTGGCGCAGCACAAGTTGTACTATACATTCCCATAATATCAATTCGGAGTAGATCCAATAGAACATTCATAGCCTAAATAGGCGTGGTCTTGAGAGATTTGGGTCGTCTGGCTAGTTCCCGGTGTACAAATAGTTGCGGCGTAGTTAATGAACACCCTCGTTAGGCCTGAGACTACTTTTCCGTGCTATTTAGAGGGACGTGTATGATTTGGAGTAATAAAAACGGCACTTCTCTTGCAATTGTTTGCCATTTTGTAGCGCCGCACAAAGCAAACATAAAAAGTTTCAGTAGGATAATGGTATACCTCTAGCGCGGCTGGTTAGCGGTGTTATTTCTGCGTGCTAACTGAACTAAGTCCACGCTATCAGGTATTTCGACTATATTTGGAGGCCGTCGGCATCCAAAAAATTTCACATCTCCACATCTCTAGTTTGTGGATTACTCATCAAGAGGGATCATCATTTCTATATTAGAAGCATCCAGTTAAGATTGAAATATAGAGAAAAGATGCTAAACAGGATAGAAGGAGTGGCTATTAGTTCTGTTCCGTTTTAGGCTATCTTTATTCGCATTTTCTTTCACCAGTGATCGGATATGCCTAGCAATAGATATGGTGAGTGCTATTTTCATATAGAACTCCTTAAAAAAGGCTGTTTACCTGTCCTCATAAACACTCCTCCTTATAAAATTCGTCTGCGTTCAGACAATAATATGTCTGAGTGATTGTAAAAAAAAGTTAAAGATAAAAACATTAACAATCGGCGAAGTAATAAAAAAGACACTCTTATCATTTACTTTAACAACAAATTTATTAGCGGAAAAATGGAAAACAGCTTTTTATCAGAAAAGCACACACACACATAATGAGGTCAATAAAATGACCCGCACACACTCGTAACGACCACACGCCGCTGGAGCGGACGGACAATCAGTCAACCATGCAAACAGACACCATTAACCACGAAACCAAAAATGTCAAGAACGAAGAAAGACAACTGTAAAAATGTAACGAGACACTTTCTTGTCACCGAGAGGGAAGTGACCCAAAACGACTTACAGACAAGTTAACTAACAAGAGCAATAACAACAACAGCAACGGCAGGAGCAGTAATGTTTTAAAAAATACATGGGAGTAGTACTCAAAGTATGGACGAGTATGAATAAAAAAAGTATCTTCGCAAAGGCGAAAAAAACAGATCTCATGGCTTGGCCTCGTCTAGCGGGATCTCACCCCTCGCCAAACAGTCAACTGTCGTGGTGTGTCGCTAATGTTAAGTGTGAGCGTGTAAGTTTTCAATTTGTAATTTTTTGTCCGCTTGGGGGGTAATGTAGCAAGATACCATCAACGACCCTCAACTCAGCCTGCGCCATGGGTGGGCGTGTGGGTGGTTGGTTGGGGGAGGGGGTTGGTGATATACGTGTAATGGCTATGAATTTTATTTCACAACTTTTAAATTTGTCAACATTGTTACAGTTGAAATGTATATTTTTTTCTTCGTTCTCTACGCAGAGTCTATGAATGTCAGTGAATTTTCGGTAGTTGGTGTGTTGGGGATAATTTTGTTTTTTATTCTCCTTTTTTTATCGAGAGGGCGTTACGCAGACAGACGTCGTCAGGAAGTGTCAAGTGTGGCAATAAAAATGTCAGCGCATATCTCATGGTCCACATCAACAGCATCAAAAGCAGAAACAGTGGCAGAAGTGCAGCAATGACGACAGTAGAAATAATAGAAGCAGGCAGAGAGCATCAGTAACACCAAAAAAATCATCACCAACATGGCGATTAACATCAAGAGAAATTTAATGCAGCTGATATATTTAAAAAAATATATATTTTTTTCAATATATGTATATTTAAGTGTTTGATTGTTCGTACAGCATGTCCTTAAGAGGATCTAGGGTTATACATACCCGATGTAAACTACAGTCCGTCTAAAAGAACTGTCAGTGCTCTGGATTGCTATATATTTGGAGATACAAGCATTGTTAAAAGCGAGAGAGGGAACTATTATTGGTTCATTTTGCTGCAGAGAAGTCCATTTTAAATGCCAATTCAAGTAGGCAATGAAAATAGAAACCATCTCAATACATCAGACTGGATAAGGAAGAGAGACGGATGGGTCTTTAAGTGAATGAGGAAAGGACGAAATATCTGCTATCATCAAGAAAACAATCAACGCCTCCCGGACTCGGCTCCCACGTCACTGTAGACAGTCATAAATTTTGAAGTCACCAACAACAATGGCAGTTTTGAAATCGAAGGCAGAATAATTCTCGCCAGCAGGTGCCACTTTGGACTGAGTAGGCAACGAAAAAGTAATTTCTTCGACGAAGAAAAACTAAACTCTGAGAGCCTCTCATCTTTACTCATACTTAATAGTGCCGAAGCTTGTACATGAACAACGTCCGATGAGTCCGCTTTGAGAGTTTTCAAAAGAAAGGCTATGCGGAAAATGTATCATGTATGGGCGACGGCGAATACCGCAGACTTTGAAACGATGAGTTGTTTGAGAACATTGAGACCGCTGAAGCGATTTCCGGCCCAGCTCCTCCGCCAACTTGTGGCGTGTGACTTTTGTTATTTTGTTTTTCCAACAAATGGAGGTTCTTACAGTTTATTCTAAGCCGGTTCAGAACGCCCGATGGATTTTTATGAGGAGCTTTTATTTCATGCTTGGCTTTCCCTGTCGAGAGGAAACTGCTGTTGGTCGGAAAAGGACTCGAACTCTGGCTTTAGGAATGGTAATTCGCGCTGTTAACAACTTGGTTATTGCGACCGCTAAACTATTGTCAATACTTCAGATAATTGAGTGACAGTAGCTACAACGGCTAGAAGGCGCCTCCGGATGGACGAAAAGACTCCAACCCTGAAAGTATCAGATGCAGTATCCATTGGTGAAAGTGGAGAATTATGAAGACCTCCACTCTGGGGGAAGGATCAAACACCTAACTTCACGTGGTATCTTCAAATGGCAAAGAAAAGAAGAAATAACCATTGTTCAGTTCGTAAGAAGCGTATGAGGGCGTTGTTTTTTCTACAGTGGACTAGGTTTTTACTGAGATAGCTGACGTGTCTCTGAATTGAGCTAATAGTGGTGATACTCTTATCCAGTTTTTAACATAGAGTACTCCATTGAAGCTGCAATATTTTGGAAGAACACAATGTTTGCAATGTTTGCTTTGCCTATATTCCTCGACAGAATACTTTATTTTTCCTTTGTCTACTCGGTCCAAAGTAGCAGCTGCTAAAACAGTGACCCTAGGTTGGATTTCAATACTGATATTGTTGTTGGTATTGATGCTGGTTCATACGTCTTCAAAACCTTCGTCTCCTCTTGCTCTCGTTCGTTATCAAAACCATTCATTCGTTCCGCTTCTTTATACTTTCTAGTGCCGCTGCTGGGATCGATGATAATATCATCAGGCTACCTCAGTAGTTGTATCCTTTTATAGGAGATTGTAGCTTTTCTATTTACTTCCGCAGCTCTTATTATTTTCTTGTATGAAATTTATAGATGCCATCGCATGCACAATAGACCCAATTTCATTGCGTCTTAATTTTTTTAGCGACTGTGCGACTCCTTCGGTAAAAAATTCAAATTGGTGCTATTGCTGTTGGCAGTATTTTATTTTCCTTTTTTCCTACATAATAGCCAACACAGACGTGCGACGGCATGCTTTATGCGTTTATTCGTTCATAAAGCGGTTGTGTATTATGCAGAGTAATGTGCGAAGATATGAATGATGATTGCACATATGTGAATACTCGTAAATGGATCAAATTCTTCTCTATGAACTCTTATATTTATTTGTGATAATCTTTTTTTCTCTCTGCTTTTCAAATTAAATTGCGTCTTGTTTTTCTTAGTGACAGTTTATGCTTGTTTGTATTTCATTATTCTTCTATTTTTGCTATTTTATACGTAATTTACTGCACTCAAATTCATATATCCCATTTCTTGGGCAATAAATATGTAATTTGTTTATCAGACGACACTGCAAATTAAATCAATAAAAATTTATTTAAAAAATATGAAAAAAATTTGTTTAATTTAAATGTAATAACAATGGAAAACTAGTCAACATAAGAAAGTGAGTCTCTTCACATTTTTCGTTAAAAACATGTGAAATATAAAATCTGTATTGTAAATATTTTTCATTTTAATTTTTCCAAATAATTTTTAACTATTCTTTTCAGTAAAAGACAAAACTTTATATCAAAGAACTTCTCTTGAAGAATTTCCATCTACAAAAACAACATCTAATTCTTGTTAGAAATATTTATTTACGCCTCCCATTCCAATCCACTTTCGCCATTTCATTTTACTCACTTTAATGGACACTTGCCTTCGGGCGCATATTTTTTCCACACAAAACTTTCTAATTAACAAAAGCGCAAAACTCTACATCAAATAGCCCATATTATCCGCTTAGTATTAGTTAGTTACAATGAAAAGTAATTAGCATAATTTGTTTGAAAAAACTGTACCATTTACTTAGAGTTATTTAAGTACATGCTTTGGGATGATAATTTTAATAAGTTACAAAGCAGGCGTTGAAGGAAGTGAGAAAAAATATTTTAATTATTTTTAATGGGAAAATAATGATAAGAATAAAAAATATTTAGATATAAATATTATATTTTTAATTTTGCTGTTACCAATATACCAGGATGACCAGCGAAAATATTCAATTTTGTATAATTGATTTTCTCCTAGAGAGGCAATCAGTAAATGATTTAACGATAAGTTTATTTGGTAGCAAGCAAGGGATAAAAATTCCTATTATATTCAATGAAAGAACTGTTGAAAAGATTAGGAAAGTTAATTCATAAAAGAATTAATAATAACTAGAAAATGAGAATGAAGAGGATTCATTTATAGAGAGATAAATCCATTAACTACTTGGTATCAATCATTCAATACTTTTTATGATATCACTTGGAAACAACATAGATCAACAAAATGAAACAGAAACTAATGTAGTGTTTCTATGGATTTTTTTCATTATAAATAAATATTCCTTGTTAGGGAAGAATGAGATGCTAGCTTGGAACAAGCACTGCCTAAGAATATAATTTGGTTAAGAATGTCGTTAAGAGGTATAAATTGTACATAGAATATCAATTATTAGTTTTGCACGAGTTTAGAGTTGGAACCTCATAGCTTGTATACCACGGGCAAGATTAGTTATGTAGGGACCTCTAAATGACACTTGGGCCAACAGATAAACACCTGGAGACCACGATATTTTGCTGAGCTATATTACTTGTTTTCTCTTATATTTCTAATAATTTTGTTTCTATTACGTACTAGAAACTAACAATAAAAGCGGCGCCGAGATTATAAATCATACAAGTATCAATCAGATACTTATATCCACTTTCTACTTAACGAACGTGCTCATTTTTTTCGGTACAGTTATACTTTGCTTAATACGTATTATAGAAAGTGGCACGAAGTTTTTTTGAATTTTTCGATTTGTTATTTTTTTTTAGAACTAAGAACCTTTCAGCTTTCAGCTAAGTGGTGTTTGCTTCCGCCTTTACAACATACAGTGTCGAGCACATAGTGTGAAGTTGAAATTTATTTACTATCTTCACTGGGATTAGAGTGGGAATCTTCTGGGCTGAGCTTCAAAGCCGTAGGGATATGCTTGCGGTCATATATCTGTTTAAGTTGATGAGAGGAAAGATCAGCAGTCTGATCTTATTTAGATTTACTGAAAACAAATTCTCAAGACCACCTGGACCTTCTAAGCCCCTCATAATTATACTACGAAAAAAAAATTGTGACGCTTTCAGATATTTAAGCGCATATTTGAATGCTCATTACTTCAATTCTGATTACAATACCTCTCATGAAATGTTATATTAACAGTGGATTATATGTGGTCGCGAATGGGCATATTCTCAACCTCCTCAACCAAGTTGACTATAAGTGATGATGGTCGTTATAGACTAAAGACTCTCTTCTTAAAATTTATATTTCGATTTAAATAAAGAAAATTATCTTAAAATCACTCCATATTTCTCTTAATAAATATAGAAGTATAAAAGTAGAAGAATAAATAGCCTCTTTCCAAGATTTTGACAATCTAAAAAATTTTGAAATCTGCCACTAGGAACTGGCACAAAACTTTAATTCTGAACCTGTTCAGCGTCTTAATTGCAGTGCTCTAAATTTTGAACACATTTCTATATATATTTTAATTTAAAACTTTAAAATCTATCTGAAACTTGCTTTGTGACTAAATTAATTACTCCGCGCTCACCTCGAAGGCATATAGCTAATTCAAGAATGATAATTCCATGGCCACAAAGCACATTTGTAATTAAATTTAATACTCCGTATGTATATGTATAGAATTTATAAATAAATTTGTGCAGATGTATGTATGTATACATATGTGTTTACCGCTATCTACTTAATTGTTGCAAGCAGGTGGTTACTAGCAGCTTTAATTACATACATATGTACATAAGTATACTTATAGGCGCCTGCAGTTGGCTGCTGTTACTCTTTGTCTGCGACTGTATGTGGGCGCGTGCGTGTGTGTGTGTATTAGTGTGTGTTTGTACACCTTTTAACATTATCAAAAATAGCCTGTTGCAATTTGTTTTGTCGCTGATAACGTGCCATCACGTGCCTATAGGGCATAACAATGCTTTAAGTATATTTGTAATTACTTACGAACACAACTACAAACACACATACATAGTGTATGTATATTTGTAGGTACTGCAGCACTTAAATAAATATACTTGTATGACTTTGTGACCTCTTCATACTCATACTATTCATATAAGTGTATGTATGTATATATATGTATATATATGTAAAATATCGTTATTTATGCATGTTAGTATGTATGTTTATGTGTACATATTTAATTATTATATTGTTTATGCTTATAATGTAATTAATGGAAAATGAATGGCGTATTAATTGTTGCCGGTAAACATGAATATCCCGGGGTTATCGCCTTGCCATTGATACTACATACAGTTAGCAGCCGACAAGCATTGCATACACACACACACATGTGTGTGTGTTTGCGTAGGTGATAATTACATGCGTTTGTGTATGCGTGTGTGTGTGCTTGCGTGCTTGTTGTTACAATAACGCCACGTAAGCACCGATTAAGCTCATGCCAGCACAAATAAACAAAAACATAAATAAAGCACACACATTCACACACACGCTAGCATACTCACACTCTAGTCAATATCCGGCAATATCCAATACATAAACACATGCATTTATTGTATTTAAATAGCATAAATGTCTAGTTAGACTCTTTCATTGAACTTATTGGCCGCTGGCAGCATTTTGTGAGCATTAAATCCTCACTCACCTCCTTCACCTCACTCATGGCTCTCTCTGACAAGGTAGCATTATGCGTGTAAGTGACAATTTGTTTGTTTGCCTGTTTACATGCAAAAATATATATGTACATACATACAGGGTGATCCAAGTAGAGGTACTTTTTTCATTAGCAATTTTTTGACAGATCACGCGTGAGTCGTGCCAAGCTGTCATGTTATTTGTGTTCAGTATTGTTTGATATTTCATCATGGAAAGACTTACTTCTGAATAACGTTCGCAAATCATTCAACCTTATTACGAAATTCACGTTCTGTAAAGAATGTGTTATTGCGCTTCGCTCAACTTATGGTCAACATAATCGGCCTACTGACCTATTCGACCGAATAGGCCACGTCCAGTAGGCAGTGCAGAAAATATAGCGGTCCACGAAGACCGTGGAGAGTCGATTAGGCGCCGTTCGCAGCAATTAAAACTGACGTATGGAATGACTTGCCGCATTTTACGTCCAGATCTTAAATTGAAAGCTTACAAAATACAGCTTGTGCAAGAACTGAAGCCGCTCGACCTTCCCAAGCGACATCGCTTCGCTCTATGGGTTCTTAAAAAGTTCCAAGAAGATCCGACATTTTCGAGCCACATTTTGTTCAGCGCTGGGCCCATTTCTGGCTCAATGGGTATGTGAACAAGCAAAATTGCCACATTTGAGACAAGAAGCAACCTGAAGAGATTCAAGAGCTGCCATTTCATTCAGAAAAACAACGGTTTGGTGTGGTTTGTGGACCGGTGAAAGCAGCGGTATATATTTCTTCAAAAATGATGCCGGTGTGAACGTAACCGTCTATGGCGACCGTTATCGCGCCATGATAACCGACTATTTGATGACTGAAATTGAAGCCCGGGATCTCCGCGACATTTGGTTTCAACAAGACGGCGCCACTTCCCACGTATCGCATCAATCAATGGATTTATTGAGACAACATTTCGGTGAGCAGATAGTTTCATATTTTGGGCCGGTCTGTTGGCCACCAATATCATGTGATTTCACACCGTTAGACTTTTTCCTGTGGGGATATGTAAAGTCTAAAGTTTGTGCGGACAATCCCGCTTCGATTCAGGCCTTGCGGCAAAACATCACGTGTCGTTCGCCAGTTACCAGTCGAAATGCTCGAACGAGTCATCGGAAATTGGACTCAAAGGATGGACCATCTGAGACGTAGCTGCGGCCAAAATTTGAAAGAGATAATCTTCAAAAAATAAATGCCAAGGAGTATTCTTTCGAATGATGGATGATTTCGCATTAAATTTGAATTTTCTGTAATTTTTTCTTTCAAAACGAACCTCGAAATGGATCACCCGTTATATGTGAAATAAACTTAAGACATGCGTTGCTGCTGTTTGTGTTGATAGGTGGTTGTGTTTTTGTGGGTGAAAGGCAGTGTGTCAAAGGAAATTATAGCCAGCAGCTGTTTGTCAAAAGATTTCGTCTCTACTCTTCCTATAATTCTGCTAAAGTAGGTATTAGATTGAAAACCAAACATTTTTTATAAGCTTTCTGTAATTTGTGTGAATTTTATTTAAGTTGCTTAATAAAATAATAATATTTTCTTTTCTCCAACACTCCTTTTTGTTCGCTGCTTTATTTCATTTACACCTTTTGCCCGTAGAAAAACTTAACTTCAAACGCTTTGAAGTTCATGCTATAAACAATAGAAAGGACTCCAACCGTCACCTGTAAAAATAGCCAACTCGAGTCGTGGAACGTAGCATACCTTTTGGCGCGCGGACATTTTTCGATTTTACTAAGAAAACAATGCTGCTCTGGAAGCTGTGCGCTGACTGCCGGTTGACTGAGGTGGTATAAATGAGCAAAAGCGCTAAATTGAATAAAATACAATTTGTGTTAAAGCGTCGTTTGGACGGCAGAAAGGAGCTAAAGTGGGATGTGAAACAAATTTAAACTCGCTAGAAAGCAAAAAAAGAAAAAAAAACGAGAAAAGGGCAACAAAAATGTGAAATAGTACAAAAAACAAAGTGAGAATAAATTGCACAGTCAAATTAAATGGCAGATAATTCGAAAAGTGAGGAAATTATTTTTGTAGTCACCCACACTAGTACACACACAGCAACTGAAACAAAATCCTTTACAGCCAAAGCTTGGAATAATATAAATGAGTAGCGTAAAAACATTACAACAAAACGAGTGTAAAAGAAAAGTCGAAAGCAATGGCATGCCATGAGAATTATTTGAATTTTTTTTTGCAAAAATACAAACACACAGAGATACCGAGCTTGATGAGCTGAAGGTGAAAAATAATAATATTACGTGGTTGCCAAAGCAAATTTTAGATTAATGTCTGATGAGAGCAATGTTGAGAGCAAGAAACAACTGTAAATCGGAAAATTTAAGGGAAGAAGATTTTAAAAATCTTTATTTAATGGAAAGCACCAGGAATATTCCACTCGTGAAGCGAAAAATTCAAATTGAAATCAGAAAGTGTACACAAATGAGTCATCTGGATACCAGTACAACATTTGAAAATCCAGACTTCATTTGGGTATCTGCCGATTAGTTGTTGATGTCATTGTTGCAGCAGTTACCCGTTTTGAGAAAGCTCAAAACTGGATAATATAAGATCTTCGACCGGTAGTCCAAAAAACTAGCTGTTTTGACAAACATCAAACGCTCCACATCCACAAATCAGAAAATCAGCCGAAAATCGTTTCCGCGGTTACAAAGCGCCAATTATATATCTCGAGTTCTAGTTTGAAGTAGCAAGAGTTCAACGTGGATCTCAAGATCTCAATGATTCATCTACGACGTGTAGATATTTTACTCCTTTTACGTCGTTAACAGTGAGAGGGCTTTCCAGGATGTTGGTCGACTCTCTGTGGATGATATTTAAGGCCAAACTGTTGTATTGTGTTACTGTACGGAATGCAAAATTTATGTATAACGTTTTTTCTGTTAGGCTTATTACGAAACTTCTCTTTACGGAGCTTAAATCGACCTTTAAAGGAGTGTCTCTTATCAAGTCTCACCCTTGCTAGTCTCCGTTGCCCTTATTGGTACTACAGAGCTTTTGACAGATCATTCGATTGTTCAACATTTTCAGTTGAGTCGCGTTGATGCAGCTGTTGGTCAGTGATCTAAGTACTTAGGCCTATAGGGTTATTTCGATACCGCTGGGAGGTTTCTACCCCCTTCATTTCCTCAAATGTGCGAATCATTTGGTGTGTCTTATAAAATCTAAAAGATGACTAAGTTTTATTGACGTTAATTCAACGAGACAATCAAATAAGTGTTTCTCGAGGAACTTGTGTCCCCAGATGTCAACACGGGACGGAGGCAGAGGTAATGTTCAAAATATTCTTCATCTTCTTCGTAAAGCTACGACAAAAATCATTAAAATAGTAAGCCATTATTTTCCCGTGAAGGCCAATTAAGCAGTGAACTGTTATTACGCCTGTCGTTATGATAATGGCGTGGCAATTCTGGCCATATCAGTCTGGTGACGTTGTTTACTTTTTCGGCAAAGGCCAGTTTGTCGGGGACTGGAGTTCCCTCTCTCGCAAGTTCTTCTGCCGTGCAATTTCCTGGTGGTGGTGTAATCCTGCTTCTTCGGCTCTTCTGGGGAAGATAATATTTTTGTACGTCCTATACTGTAATTCCTCCATGGTTGAGTTGTGCAATCTCAGAGTGAATTGCATTGTAGCTCGTTTGTAGTTTGTCGCACAGGTCTAGAGTAAGGAAGTTGAGGGGAGTTCCCAGGAGTCGATGGTAAACGACCCCATTACTTAACAATGAAAGGTGCAGTTATAGCTTTCCTGGGCCTTTTTGTTTCTTACGGTTCCACTTGTGTTTCCTATTTTAAGTTAAACCGAGGTATTGGATTTGGGTAGAGTGGGTGATCTCCATGCCCTTTAGTGGGAAAGGTTTACAAGGTGATGGTTTGCACGTTCTGGTTAAAGGAATCATTTCAGTTTTTGCTGGGATGACGTTCAGTAAACTCTCCTTGCAACAGTCTTATACAACGTATAGGGCATTTTGAAGTTTATCACTTAGAATTTGTTGGTGTTTTTCTGTCACTGTTAGGGCAATGACGTCAGCATATGATCCGAAATGTTGTCAGGAACTTTAGTTTTGCTTCATCCCCGGCTGGTTGTTTCTTTTTTTGTTTTTTGCCCTGTACTTTCCTTAAAGCAACGGTCGTGTATAAGGTGAAGAAATAAAGGCTTCTAGGAAAATTTTGACTTCGAATAAAAATATATATAGATTCGTTCACCAACCAATAAACTCAAAGAAAATCCTTGTCCACTTGAAGAGTTGACTTTGGACAGAAGAGCTTCTGAGTAAGTCAGGACACGTTAATTTCGCTTCGCACCTGAGTGTTAGTTTCACAGTGAGTATTGAAAATCCCTATAAAAATTTAAAATCAGTCTATCAGTTGAAAAAAGTAAAGCAAGTGTTTCCTCTGCTTCTAATGGAACAACAAACAATCTATACGCCAAAGATAAACGAAACAACATAATCATGACTGCATGACGAACGACAGCATAGATAGTTTGACATTTGAACAAACAAAGGTTGACTAAACGGCTTACATGAGAGACAAGCAAAGACTAAGTACTTACATTGTCCTCGAATGAGCAAAGCCAAAAGTGCTCACAGACTTGTCGTTGAGATATCGCCCTCAACTCTACCATAACTCCACATTGTAGCTAATAATTGTGCAATAATCTGTCAACAACAGCTGCTGATGTCATAAAAACCTTTTGAAGCAGCGCCCAACCAAAGTAAAACCAACCAAACCAACGAAATAAACGAAGAAGCAAAACCAAACTGTCACCACAATTACTTAGGCCACTCGTTCTACCTACGCAGTAGACAAACATGAAAACAACATAGACATTAATAGGTATAATAATCGTCCCTCGTCCTTTGAACTCTTGGCTCAACAGAGTGACATTTTTGCGACCAAAATATTGTTTGTTTTATCATTGGCAAAATGTTGTGCTGGAAAACTCAAGTCGACCCAACTGCGTTGATAATTTGCCACAAATTACGCTATGAGTCGATGTTGTTGTAGTAGGCGGAATTGAGTGAGTCAATACAAGCCCCAAATGATTGGGTGGCAATGAGGGCGTCTTTTTTATGTCTTGTTAAATATGGATGAACAAAAGGATAATTGCATTGATAAAATCATTGACAAAACCACTGAAGAAGAAGAAGTAAAGTAAAATATGTAAAGTAAAGATGTAGAGGAGAGAGGGAAGCGCAAGAAATGAGGGTCGATTCGAGTCGAATATGATGGCAATGTTTAGATACTAATTGAATGTTAATCGTTTTATGGCGTTGCTCATAGATTGCCAGGCGACAATTTCATCTGTGAAGAGGGGCGATTAAATGATGACATTTTAATGTCAACAGATTGTGATAAAGAAATAATATGGAAGAGAATTTGTATGAGATGGTATTTGAGAAAAATGTTTTTGTTGCGAGGACCTTTACTGTTGAGGCAGTATTATAATTTTTTTTTTCGAATATATTATTATTATTTTTAAAAATTGTTACATTTTCTTTGAAATCACATTTTGCGTCAATGGTAATATGGCACAGGCAAAGTATATGTAATTATAGCCGAATCAACAATTGCTAGTAGTTTTTCCTTTTTGCTCTTTGGGGCCAATTAGAGATACCAAGTAGCCAAGCCCTTTTCAACCTGATCCTTTCAAAGAAAAGGCTATATCCTTCTCTCTGTACTTTCGACAGCAATTACAGCTTAGAAAACTTTCAAAACTGTAGTGTTCTCGTCCATCGAAATGACATAATCTAGCCATTCTCTCAAATCTCAAAACCATTTCTTCGAATCGACTTATCAGATGTCTTCAATGTCCATACTTCTGCCTTGCAGAACTTGTTCTTTGTTCCTCTAGAGAGTCAATAACATCAGATTACGCTAGTATTACGCTTATACTACATCTTTTATACTGCTCTCTTCCGCCCTGCTGCGTGTCACCTTGTCTGAAAACTCTCTTGGTACCTAACGTTTGCGAAATGTACTTCTGCGGATACTAAACATAGATATAATCGTGAAGAGGAAGCTATTTTTGGTGATGTGGAAGACTGTTTAAAAATCGATAAGGAAATGGCGCGTTTCGATCATTTTCTTAGAATATTTCCAAGATATGGGATATGGTGCATGTCAGGTATATGTGAATTTACCACGAATACACCCACACTAGTAAGCTATGATCAGTTCGTTGACAGCGGGATATAGTCTCTCACACAGTACACTCTATGGGACTTTAGAAGCGATTACGATTCTATTAATTAAAAAATGTTGTATATTTTTAAAAAACAAAAAAAAATTTTATTGAAATTAATTTTAATCAGTACATATTGACCATTATTATATCACTTTTTACCATTTCTCGGGTAGATTTATAATTCGATCAAAGTAGAACTTCTACGGTTCATCGAAAGAGTACAAATGATTTTCAATGGCTCATCGGTCGGCCAATTTTATCGTCAAGCAAGTTTTGCAGAGACCAAAACAAATGGTAGTCAGTTCAGTCATCAGGGGCGTCACCGACCTTTGACCACAATTATTATTATTTTTTATATATTCGTATGTAAACGATTTTCATCGCCCCTATTGAGTCGTTTCAGAAATGGTTCGATTTTGGTACCGTGTCAGAAGCATATCACTGATCATGGAGCCCTTTTTAAATGTTTCCAAACTATAACCTGAGTGATTAATGCTTCCGTTCTTTTGCGATAGCTTACATTTGGGTATTGTTCCACCAGTTACAGAATTTAATTTTTGAATGACTTGTCAGCGAGTATGATGTGCCTTTTTGACATCAAAACATTTTTGGAAACACTCCTGATGCTAGCCTTTACTTACAGTACTCCCACCTTAAACCACACAAATATTTCGGCTCGTTTTTGCAGCGATTTTACCTTTGTTATAGTAAAAAAGCATCACATAATCATTTCGGACGATTAAAACCTGAGTAAGCTTTGCGCAATTCATGAGTAAAGGGATACCATTGTCGGTGGTATTAATCTCAGATAAACCTCACATAGTAGGCGCTATCCAACAAATTGTGTGAGGAATGAAACAGTGATTAAATGTCTTGGACTTCATATCACTGCTGATCATAATAACCTCCATGTTTTACTTAGACAATTTCGTTGTGTCTTGAAGCATATTGCTTTTGAGCTCTTGGACTTTCAGACTCAGTTCTTCGCAATAATATTTTAAGTCTTTATTTGATATAATGAGAGAGAATCTTCTATCCGAATTCGGCCAAAACTTCAATCAAGATTGCTCTAATCATATAAAAATCCAATTTGGAATGTGTCCGGTGCATGTGAGCAAATGATAAAACCACTACTTTATGTATGTAAACTAACTCTCGCATTTCTCTCTCATTTTTATTTTATTTTTTTTCGCTTTTTATTAATAAAATATTCATATAAATTTCTAAAATGAATTTTAATTTCTTAAACCCAACAACAACAATAACAATAATGCGGTTTGTTTTGCGCACGGACATGATTGCTAGCCGTTGATAGCCAGCGAAGAAGAGCTCTGTCTCTCATGCATGCCAACGAGTTTCTATCTACAAATGCGCATCTTCTTATTGTTAACAACGAATTTTGAGTGAGGCGAGCAAGGTTAGAGAGAGAGAGGGAGAGAGAGCGAGGTAAAAAGATGGGAAAAGCTGAAGAGGAGCAGTCACACTTAAGGCTTTGTTGTAAACTCGGTAGACAGGGGTTTCGAGTTGTTGAATTAAAATTACTTTCATTTGTTTGGTGAAGACAAACGAAATATGGGAGCGGGTTGGCAGAGGATATGTCATGCATAGATGTAAACATAGACAGGACTATGATTGTTTTGAATATACATACACACGCATGTACAATCACATGCACATAAGCACAGGAACACCTGAGTGCGCTGAAAATATATCTGTGTATGTTAGTATGTGTATGATGGTTATCCTTGCATGCCATAGCAGGAGCAAATGCAGTCAATTTAAAGCTTGGGCGCACAAACGTTAACGTCATTCAACAAAATTACGATTATATGCGCTTACAAAGGCAACAACAAAAACAAAAACAACAGCTCTAATAACATTTAGTGATGTTTAGGAGAATGTGTGCAAGCCGTAACCGAGCATTCAGAAGTTCCGATTGAAATTCATATTAAACTCGTTCTATTGCTAACCGAAAAGTAGACAGAGTTGCAAAATGAGAGTGCTTGATGCTGGGGATTAAGCTTCAGAACCCGATTATATTCTTCGCTCTTTGCAATTGCCATCGGTTGTTGATTCAAAAGTGGTTGCCTCTAACGCTTTTGAAAATAAAATCTTGTTTTTCACTTTGGGAGGAAAAGTCGGAGAAGAAGATTCTTGCTGGGAATTCGTAATTGAGTTCCGGGTTCCGAGTTCTGTGTTCCTAGTTCAGGTTTTCTATGTCCAGTGTAGCATTTTTCAAGCGGAAGTGGTAGCAATAATGAAAGTAGGGATAACAACACTTAGCTGACGGTCAGAGAGCTATCCTAGCTTTGGGTAAGATGTGATCGAAGCTTGTTAAAAGGCGCTTAACCTTCCTACTTCTAACCTCGAATTATTCGAAATCGTTAGTAATTGTAAAACTGATGAGTTTACGAGAGAGAGAGAGTCTTGAGCCCACATTATCGGGAAGAAGACGGGTGGAAACGTGGTTGACCACTTGCAGTCCTCGGTCTTCGGATCTCACGTAAGCTCGTTAATGTTGGGCGAATCAAAAATTCTTACACAATCGCCGGATCCTTAAGATAATAGGTGGATTGTGGGAGACGAAGCATTTACTAACACCCACCGAGTCAAGCTTTACACTTTTGGCGAGAACTGTGACTTGCTACTATCCAACACAGGCAAGCGCCTTGAAAATCTAGTCTGGCCCGTTTCGCGGAGTCTACATGGAAAATGTCGAAGTGTTATTATCCTGGTATTTTCTTTATACTGCCCGGTTACTACAAGATTAACTTGAGCCTTACTGACTCTCTAAAAAATTTAACAGCCCCAGTGAGCTAACGAGTATTACAGTGAGCCCTCTTTGTGTAGTTTTGATTGCCTTTTGTGGAGTTGTAGTTTATTAGTTGGTTGCCTGGGTGAAAGTTGAGGTTGAGGACCTGACCGCAAGCGGCTGCACCGAAGCCATTAAGTAGGCACGTTGTGCTCGCCGTAGATTATTACTCGACTGTTATCGTACTAATAAACGTAGCAAGAGAAGGGTCAAATAGAAGCTAGTTCTTCATTAGCCACCTACAGCCCTACCTAACCTAACCTCCTCGCCGTACCGTGAAGACAGCTCCGGTAGAGTATAGGAAAATTTCAAAATTTGTTCTATGGATACCGGAGTGGATTACATGATGAAAAATAAAGTTATTTTTTTGGCATTGCGATCCAAAACCTTTCGAAACCGAAATTGAGAATCCTCAAACCAACGACAACAAAAGAGACTAGAATCCCATAGACGCATACAGAAAATCAAACAGAGCAACAAAACTGTGGCAACGACCATTTGGCTTCTAGGTCGCCGTATGTGTGTGTTTGTGTGAGAAAAAACAACAACAACACCAACCAAATGATGCTGCTAAAGTGGCAGTTGACTTCACAGCTTCACAACGCTTCGCATATATAAATATAAATACATACAAATATACAAACCACCAAAAGAAAATGAAATGAAAACAACAAGAAACCAAACAAATTCGGAGGAAAATAAAATACAAACACATATCTTTAAATTAAAAATTAAATTTTAATCTCTATTCAACGGTACACAATGAAGGCAAATGCGTATCTGCAGCACAACAAAAGCCCAACGCAGACAACAATGAGAGTACGGGAGAAAAAATAAAATAAAAATAAAAAAAAAAACAGAAATCATAACAAAAATAATGACAACAATGGTAAGCAACAACAACAACAACAACAACAATAATAATAATAAACTAAAATAAAATAATTCTCACAAGGCCGTTAAAATCAAGTGAGAGTAAGCAGATTGTATTAGCTGAGCAGCATCAGCCCTTCATCACACACACACATACACTCAAACACATACAGGAGTGTATTTAGTGCTGGGCGCAAATGAAGGTTTTTCCGCAGCCGCAGTTTCATGGCATTCATAATTCCGACGCGTTGGTGGTGCTGGTGTTTTCCTAATAAAGGCAGGCGAAAATATTTATCAAACACCAGAAGCCATCCGCACTCACCACCAAAAGGGCCTCTAAGCAAGGCAACAACATTTAAGTATAAACACTCAACAGCTACTCAGCGCCTACCGAAGTGCACTTGAGATGAGTTTTGGAATGTTTTGGTTTACAACAATACATAAAATATTCACTTACAAATATGAGACTCGTGTGTTTGTGTTTCGTCTTTGCACTCACACGAGTGTGGATCTTGAGGAGTTTTGTTATGAATTTTGCTTTCATTTAATTTCTTTGTAATATCTCTTTAAGAATAAGCGTGGCTTTGATTACGAATATCTCTTGCGCTTGACATTTTTCTATGATTTTGGAAGTTGTCTTGTGTGGCGTTATCAGAATGAGCCTATCAAATGTGAAATTCTTCAACTTTTGTATACAGATGATATGTAGTTTTTTCTTGAATGACGTCATTCACAAGAAAACTTTCAAAATCATAGAAAAATGTCAGGTACAAGAGAAATTCTCCTTGTTTTTCCTCACATGTTGAAAGTGGAATAAGTGCAATAAATGTAGTTTTGATAAATTGTAGACAAGCAAAGTAAATCGGATCCCAAGACTAAGGTGAAGTAAATTCTCATGGCAGCTAAGGAATTTTGTTAAGACAGCAATAATGAATTTCTCGTTGATGTAAAGGAGGTAGCCTGCTGAAAAAATTACAATCCGTGGTCAGCTCTATGATTTCTTTGCGAATAACTGCCCGAGCTTGTAGTTTTTGTAAGTTTTTTTCGAAAGTAAATTTCTACATATCCTCTCTTTCACAATCAATAGATCAGATTGTCAAAGTTAATGGCGTGAAAACTGTTAATAGCCCATACTCAGTGGGGGTGACATTCAGATATAAAGCCGCAGCAAATTCCTAAAGTCGTTAGCCCGTACAACTTGTGGCAAAGCAAAAGGGACTTTACCGGCTTCTTACAGGTCCCGTCTGGACTCTGCAGACCAGTAGGATGCAGATGGAGAAATAATTGACTTATAAAATTACCGATTTGAGTACCGTGGATGGAAACCCTCTGATGACTATACTATACTGGACGCTATGTGTTGAAGATAGGCCTTGAAGTCCGTTTACATGGAATAAATTGCCATCTTCCTCAACTCTCTTAACAAGAAGCACCTACTGTTGACGTCGACCTCGTGCCAACCCATAATATCCGAGTAATCGTGACGTAATTAGAGTAAATTAACCTGTTCTTTGTATGTCCCTTTCAACAATCTCATCTAACAACACTCTCCTTTTGGGCAGAAAACGTACAAATAGCTCGTTTCCTGCATCTTCTCTACGATGACCTCAATGAAAACGAATAGCTTTGCCTGCTTCTAAGTGTAGTTGACGAACCACTACAATAACGACGAAACTTATTTTATTTAGTAGCACCGCAACTACTTTGAGTTCGTCTACTTCTATGTGCATTTGGCTGTTTTAACTCAACAAACACTTCACGAATAAGCTTTTATGGGTGCCAATATAACACAAATCTCGTCTCTTATTAATCTATTTTTCATCCTTTAGCTTTAGCGGCATTTAGAATATTTCGCTGAAGATGTTTCCTTGTGCACCCGATATTCAAAAGAACACCAGCTGGTCACAGAACCTATAAGTTTAATTGAATGTTCCAACAGTTTGACGTGTAACGAGAAGCCTTTTAAGCTAAACCCGGTTAAATTAACTCAAGTTGCTTATTTTTGCTGTTGTTTTCCATGTCATTTGATAGCCTGTCTAGCCTTCTTTTGCAGGGTCAGATGCAGAAGAACACGTCTCACTTGAATGTATTCCCCTCGTTATGGAAAGAGTCATATATTTTACCTCTACATAAATCTGGTAGTAGTAGGTTGTATCGCATACAGCCGGGGCATTGGAAAGTCATGTTTTATTCTCAAAACTTTTGAAACTATTATAATTGATCAATTAGCTCACTCAGTTTCATCAATTACTGACACTTCGCATTACGAGTTTTGTAAAAAAAAGTCCATCTCATCCAACCTACTGGAATTCACTACCCATGTTAGTAATGGTTTTAAAAATGGTTATCAAACTGATGCTATTTATACTGATTTCAGCAAAGCATTTGACAAAGTCTCACACTCAATACTTCATTATAAACTTGATATGTTTCTGTCTCCATAATCCTTACTCAAATGAATCTAATCGTATTTGACAGGTAGAAAGCAAAGAGCAATTTTTAACTCTAGCACGTCAGTAACATTTGGTGTATGTCAAGGCAGTCATCTCGGCCACTTACTATTCCTCTTATTAATCAATGATCTGCCAAATGTGACTCGTCATTCTAAAGCACTTATGTTCAAGCTCTTTAAATCAGTTCGTTTTATAGAAGAGAACTCTTACAACGTGACCTAAATAGGATTCGAGGTTCCCTACCTTTTTAAAGGAAAAAAACACAGAAAATTTAATTTTAATGGAGAATGTTTATTATCATTCTAAAATCACTCTTTGTCATTTATTTTTGGAAGATTATCTCTTTCAAATATTGGCCGCTGCTACGTCTCAGATGGTCCATTCGTTAAGTCCAATTTTCGATGACTCGATCGAACATTTTGACTGGTAGCTGGCGAATGACACGCGTGATGTTTAGCTCTAAGGCCTGAATCGAAGCGGGATTGCCTGCATAGACTTTATACTTTACATATTCCCACATCAAAAAGTCTAGCAGTGTGATATCACACGATCTTGGTGGCCATTCGACCGGCACGAAGTGTTCTCTCAATAAATCGATTGATTGATGCGATGTGTGGGAAGTGGCGCCGTCTAATTGAAACCAAATGTCGGGGAGATCCCGAGCTTCAATTACAGGCATCAAATAGTCGGTTATCACTTCGCGATAACGGTTCTCATCGGCATCTTTTTGAAGAAATATGGACCGATGATTCCACCGGCCCACAAACTTCACCAAATCGTTGTTTTTTCTGTATGAAATGGCAGCTCTTGAGTCTCTTAAGGTTCCTCTTCGTCCAATATGCGGCAATTTTACTTATTTACATACCCATTGAGCCAGAAATGGGCCCCATCTCTGAAGAAAATTTGGCTCAGAAACATCATCTCTTCTTGGAACTTGTCAAGAGCCCATAGAGCAAAGCGATGTCACTTGGGAAGGTCGAGCGACTTCAGTTCTTGCACAAGAACTTTTGTACGCTTTCAATTTAAGATCTCGACGCAAAATGCGCCAAGTCATTCCATACGCCAGTCTGAGTTGCTGCGAACAGTGTCGATTCGACTCTTCAAGGTCTTCGTGTACACACTCAGCTACAGCCGCTATTTTATCTTCACTGCGTGATGGACGTGGTCTATTCGGTCGAATGTTATCCAGTAATGAATGCTTTGTCTCAATATGGACGATGGAGTTGGGAATAGTACGTTCAGTAGGTCGATTATGTTGACCATAAGTTAAGCGAAGCGCGCGAAACACATTCTTTACAGAACGTGAATTTTGGTGGTATAGTTGAATGATTTTTAATCGTTGTTGAGGCGTAAGTCTTTCCATGAGGAAATGCCAAACAATAGTGAACAAACAATGGCATGACAGCTTGACACGACTCACGCGGGATATGTCGAAAAAAAATGCTATTGAAAAAAGTACCTCTAAATGTTTAACAAGTTACTGACTTCATTGGCTTTGGTGTCACAATGAACCCTAAGCTAGATTTTAGAAATCATATAAATTTCTGTGTTAATAAAGCTAAAAGAGCCCTAGCTTTGGGCCAAGGAGTTTAATGATATATGATAATAATAATGATAATATGGTTCCGTTGTATGAAATCCACAGCATCAATTGCATAGTGATAAAAACAATTCTTATTTTTCGCGTGAAGGAATTCATATTGGGGTGCGAATAAAAATCTCCCTCCTTATAAAAACCAATTAAGGCTTATTAATCTGCATTCACTATAGAGTCGACGAGCGAATTTTTTTTTTTTTTTTTTTTTTTGTAACTAAGCTGACAAGAGATATTATCAATAGTCCATTCCAACTTAGCGAGATTAACTTTAGTGTCTCTTTAAGACAATCTAAATACTTTAGGCTCCTTTCCTTGTCTTTATGCAAAACAAAAAAAAAAAAACAGAAATACTAGTGTGCCTGAAAAGAGTTTAAAACTTCACTGAACAATTGAATAGCGCCTAATTGCAGGCTTTAATTTTTTCTTTTTCTGATGTGCAGTTTTCTTGGTAAAGCTGATTCGCGCTACAATTTGTTTTGAACACTAAAAATCGAGTGTATGAAAAATATAGGTTGTAATTGAATCGAGATATGCTTGAATTGATCACGTTTTCTAATTTCTGTTAGATAATTGCGAATATTGAGTAATTTTTGTCTACATTTTGGCGCAAATAAATTAACAAAATATAAATTTTTAATTAAATTAATTAGCAAATTCACTAAACGTTTTTATTATTATAAATTTTTTATGCTTAACAACAAAATGTACTTAAAAGTTGTCTCCTTCATATTGAGTTCATCAGTTGTGGTAATGACAAGACATCACAAAGCGAGTGTGAATAACTGTCAAACAACGGTATGTGGTGCTGGTGCAAAAATAATGTGTGAACTCTGTCATTGACACCAACAACAAGCGACAACAGAGGAAAAACGCCGTTGGTACTTAAAAACAGTTGAAGTTACAGTTACGCATAACAAGTATGCACACACATACACACACAGCAAACATACAAAAAGTTCAACCGACAGCAAAAGCTGCAGTATATGCACTAAAAGCAACAACAACAATGTTTTCGAATGCGAAAAACAACACATTTTTGGCTTTAAAATATGCAAAAACAAACCAAAAAATAAAAAAGTGCCAAACATACGCAGGCAAACCAAATGAATGCAACCAACAACAGCAACAGCAGCCGCTAACTGCTGTGAGCACTGTAATATCTGTAAGTATATGCGTAAATGTGTCTGTATCTATGTAGGTATGCATGCAAATACCATAAAATTGATGAAAAGTGTTTTAAATGGATTTCGAATGGAAGCAATTGTAAACATTTGTCCACAAATACATATATATATTTACATATGTCCATATGTACATATATGCAAATGACTCGCTGCTAGTACATAACTGGCACAATTGCATGCATGCATGTGTGTGTGTGTATGAGCGCCTGCGTATAAGTAACAATTTATTTTGAGTGCGTGCAATGTCACTAACACACATTCGGCGCACAGACATATTTAAACACACATACCTACCTACATATATGTACATATGTCTCATATATCTCGTATATCACTCACAAACAAATTTCACAGCAGCAAGTTGCAACTTTCACTGCATCTAGACCGGAAAGTGGCATTGCATGTACAATGAAAACAGACAGCAACAACAGCAGCAACAACAACAACAACAACAGCTACAAATGTGGCAACACTTGTAACTCGTAACTAACAATTGCATCCAGCGCGAGGGTGAGAGAGGGTGAGAGAGAGAGAGCTTGAATAGGCCCTGGGGTCTTTTTGTCAGAATTTTTGTCTCTGTTTCTCTGTTTTGCTCCTGATTGCTCTGAGGCCTGAAAACTTACAACTTTGCTCGACCAAAAATTAGTACGAAAACAAAAAGTTGTACGTAAGTAAGCGTTGGAAGTGAGTGCGAACAAATGCAGAAAATGTCTAATGAAGCTGTTGTTATTCTTTTGTTGTTGTTTTTGTTGTTGTTGTCAACTTACGCATATACAGATTATCTTTATTTACGCCGCTTGCATGCGATATGCGCCAAGCCAAACCAAACCTTTTTTTGCAACACTTGCAACTGATGTTTGAGTGTGTGCGGCGCCTTTGCTTTTCCTTTATTGCTGCAGCATCTTCGGTTCTGTTGTTGGTGTTGTTGCTGCCATGTTGCAAGCAAAATTAACATATCCCCTAATGCCGGTTTAGCAATTACTGTGACAAGTAGCAGGCTGACTGGCTGAGTGGTTGGCTATTTGTAATGGAGATGGTGCAATTGAGCGCAGTTAGTTGCATTTAAAGGTTTTGAGAAATCTTCACGGCTCAGTTATGTAGACTGAGGAATGACTTTGTCATAAGCGGAATAAATTGACTTGAAAATACAACAATATCTGTTAGGCTAGGTAGATCTGATCCCAAGAGGAACTTACACAAAGAGTAAAAATACCCTGACCGCTAGACTACGTCTCACATAGTGGATCGTTTAGTGCTTGCCACAAATCTACAAATTCCCCTAATGTCAATATTTGGTAAACTTTTTCGATTAGAGAATATTCGGTTTCAATCTCACTAGCGCAGTGTTAATAAAAAAGTTCGTAGATGATTCTATCTCTACTAGGATAGTTGCGAATCGGAAAAACACCCACGTCTTACCGCTTGGATTTTCATCGGAAAATTCCTGTTCCGAACTCACACTAAGTGCGAGAGTTTTGATTTTGGAATAGAAAGAAGCTTCCGAGGTCCACTTTAGACCAGTAAGAACTCACAACTGCCCATGTTGAGATACCAGCTCAGCGCTCACTGAGTTGTTTCAAGGTTCACCTGCCCAGAAAAAGTTCGTAAACAAGGAAAAGCTCATCATCAATGTAGTTTTCCACCATTCCGCTTTGACCCGGTACCCATATGATTTTAATTAATTTAGAAATAGTCGACGCCAAAGATAGTTATGGCAAGCTATTCCTTAATAATTTTTTTGCTCATCAGGAGTGTTCTCAAGGTCGTAATAGTCGATTGTCAATCTGAGTTAATGGTTGCCTGTCTAACAGAAACCATACTTTGAGTGCTCTTGAAACCCAAGCCTTCTACCGGTGAATAACTCCCGCGACCACCTTTCCGTCAAGCTTCGGCTAATCCGTTAAGGAGTTAAGTGCTCTTTCCCTTCAAGTACATTCAGAAAGAGATTAAGAAGCAATCAGTTAGATAGCTAGATCAGATCTTTTCAATGAAATCTACCACTTCAGAAGAGGCATTAAGATGTAGTAGAGATATTCTCAATAGACGCTCGAGAAAATGCAGGACAACCGTTAGCCATCTGGGTACCCGGACATAGAAGAGTAATACCGAGCAACTACGTGGCGGACGAGCAAGCAAGGATAGGAACCATCTTATAATAAAACCACATAATGAAACCACATGTAACGTGACTAGACAGATTCAGCCAGCGCTAGATGCTAAAAGGTAAACAATTTTACTTCTTCTGGGTCAGTTCTCAAACAGTATCGCCACTGGAATAATAACAGTACATTGCTTAATGGGAACTCACGGTCATAGAATGGGATGCTTTTCAAGCAACTTTTGTCGCAGCTGCAGGGAAGTGGAAGAGGAAGAGTCTGTCGAATACCACCTCTGCCACTGTCTAGAACTTAGCGCAATGCAACAGCCCTGTCTCGGAAAATACTATTTCGACTGCCTTGCTAAGCTAACCACAAAGAGCATTAAAATACTCACAGCATTTCCTAGATGTTTTAATGTTTCGCGCACTTGCTGGAAGGAACCTCATAGCGGTATCAGAATGGGCCAAAAGGCTTAAGTGTAACCGCCACATCTGCTCAACTCAATTTCCCTCGTCGATGTGAGAGGAGTGGAAATGACTTATTTCCGCAGGCATGTACTGGCTTTTATGGGTGATAATGGCCGAGTTGCTATGACCAAACCTGAATGTATCATGTCTCGAAAAAAAAATGAGTCAAAAAAAATTAATATCTTTATAGTACCTTTCCATCCACCTACTTATGAGTCTATGTTATCCAGCATTATAAGCTTATCAGAATTACTTTATTACTCCAGTCTTCCTAATTTCAAGTTTGCCAAAGCGGAAAGCTTCTTATCTGAGTTATCAGAGCGGTTCAGTTAGTTAGGTGTACCAAGGCCTTGCCGAAACGCTCTAAGTAAGTATTTTATGTTTATATTGTCCTCTGATCGAAGTTTAATCAGAGTAGTATATGAACCAAAGCGAAAAAATCGCCAGCTGATGCAATATACGTTTATCTGAAGGACTCAAATATAACCTTTTTTTTCTGCTTTAATTTAAAAGACAGATCACTTTCTTAGCTAAATGTCTCACATATATCACACCTTAAATTAATGGTAAAACAAATCAAAATATTTGAAAAAAGTACAATTGACATCTCTATTCATCTCATCGCATTATTCATCAAATATTTGTATATTCATGAACAATACTCTTGGGTGCAAGTGTCACATTCATAATGCTGCCGTCAATTGTCTTACATTAGACAGTTGTAAGATTTCAAATGCATCAAAATTAGCTGGCCACATTGACACTGCCAATTTGCAATTAGCAATTAGTAGAGACATTTATTTAAGACTGGAGGAGGTCGTGTTGTGGGAAGTGGTGTCATTTCAAAATGATTATTATACAAATGTACAGACATATTTACATATATAAAGGTTTATCCCTTTAGTGGTTTCGAAAGTGCAGGGCTGAATTTTGACACCTGTCAAACCATTTATGAAAAAGGGTCGCTTAGCAACCGCACAACGCCTTAAAATTGTTGAAACCTACCACAAAAATGGCAATTCAAACGCGGCTACGTTTCGCGCTTAAGGGGAGGCTATGGTGCACATAATCGTCCAACCACTCAAGCAATTGGTTTAATTTTTAAGAAATTTGAAGAACTGCTTCGATTGCAGATGATATTTTAAGGCATGTGCAATATCGTTTTGCTCGTTTCACCTCAAATAGCGCTGCTCTAAGTAAAAGTGTAGTCGAAGACTCAAATATTTCGACTTTCGTACGGCACATTTTAATAAAAGTTTCATGCTGGAGCCAGCTGACCATTCACAACTCCGTAGTTACGTCGATGCGGTGCTTTAACAACATGCAGATGCGATAGCCGAGTGGTTAGCATTGCATAATGCCATTCGGATGGCCTGATTCGACCAACTTTCAAAATTATAGAAAATTAATTTTTGTAATTGCGGTCGCCCCTCGGCAGGGAAGGTCAAGCCCTCCGAGTATTTTTCTGACATGAAATAAAGCTCCTCATAAAAATCCATCAGCCGTTCGGAGGCGGCTTAGAATAAACTGTATGTCCCTCCACTTTTTGGTAAAAACATCAAGACGCAAAACCACAAATCAGAGAAGGAGTTCGGTCAAACATCGCTTCAGCGATTACAAAACGCCAAATATATATATATAGTGGACCACGATATTTCCCGAAAATTTTTTTCAGCGACGGCACATTTCTCACTCGGAGGATACGTAAATAAGCAAAATTGTCGCATTTCGGACTCCGAAAATCCTCAAATCATCGATAAGAGGCCATTACGCCCAAAAAAAAAAACACTGCCAGATGACTCTTTGCCACTGTCAGTTCGAAGAGTTATGATCGTTTGATAACCGACTCTTTTCGACCTGCTATTGGAGGACACGACTTGGACAATATGTGGTGCCACATGCCACACCTCACGAGCCAATATGGCTTTATTACGAGAGAAATTTCCCGGCCGCGTTATCTCTCGACTTGGCAATGTCAATTGATCACCGAGATCGTACGATTTGATACTGTTGGATTTTTTCCCTGTGGGGCTACACGAAAGACCGTGCTTATGCGGATAAGCCTTTAACTCTTTACACTTGAAGCCCAACATTCGTCAAGTTATGGCTGAGATACCGCCCAATATGTGCCAAAAAGTGGTCGAAAATTACCTCAAACGGATCAAAGTTAGAAAAAATTTATGAGACGGTCATTTGAATGATATAGTGCTTCATATATAATGCCGAGGTTCAAATTTTACAACAAAAAATAATTTTAAATGCATTTTATTTGTGCTTATTTTGGAAACCGCAAAACGGTTAAACCTGTATATGCATAGACTGATGAAGATGGAAATGCGGCAATTACTCAATAATTCATATCATTTTCATGGAATGCATTTAATTTAATGCAATTTTCTTACCCTTTCTTCCTCGTACTCTCTCCCTTCCACCTGCTTTCTCTCTCTTTCACTCTGTCTCTCTCTCTCTCTATCTCTCTCTCTCTTTCTCGCTATTATTGAATCAGCTGTCTTGCACAATTGACAATCCGCAAATCCACAACGTATTGTCACAATGCTGTTACAAAAAAAAAACATCCGCCAGTACAACAGCAACAAAGTCAACAACGACAACGCCTAAAATTGTTCGTTCAATGCTCTTTACATATTTTCATGGCAGCAACAAATGAAACAGATTTTAATTACAAAATTTGCACTTTACTGCAAGAACATAACTTTTGTTGTTGTTATTTTAGTGCTGTTGCCTTAGTGTTGTTGTACGCTTAAGTTGTTGTTGCTAGTGTTGCTAGCAATATTTTCAGCATTTTAATCTAATTCAACGCTTGTATTTGTTGTATGCAACATTGCTTGTTGTTGTTGTTGTTGTTGTTGTTTTTCTAGTAAACAAAAATTTTCATGTTTTAAATTGCATTCAATTGCGTAAACTACTTCATCTGCAGTCGACCTTCAAATGCCGACTCGACAAATTCTACGCACAAATTGTTATTTACTCAGCATACAAGTGCATGTGTATATGTACATATGTGTATATGTATGAGTGGGTATGCTGAGTGTAACAAAGTTGTTATAAGCAGCGTGCAGTTAACACAAAATGCATGAGTTTGCGAAAATTTGGGAAGTGAGAGTTTGAAAAATAATCACCAACAGCCATAAGAGAGAACGTGTGTGTGTGAGAGAGAGAGAGATGGGAATGAGAGATTGTGTCTGTAAAAGTTGCAACATTGCATGTCAGAATGCAATTTGGTGACTATAAATAGCCTTGCCACACACACCCACACAAACACACATTGAGACGCACTCCCTTCCAGCCACCTTCCGCTCACGCTCACACTATGACCCCGGCATGCATGTTGCACCATTCATCCATCGTTCGCTTTGCCGGGGCATTGTCACATTGCCAGAGCGAATAATTAAATTATGAAAGGGACATAAGACGCATAATAAGTCATAAATCAAATTTACCTACCCTCGGGACATCAACAGTTTGCCAGAGACCGACGAACGAAGACCAGAGATGGTGGACTAGAAACATGCATTGTCCAACAAATATATTTAGACAGATAAACAGCCCGACCATAGATGAGTTGGAGATGGAGGAGATAAAGAAATAGGTCTGGGCGAAAATTATATTACTCAAGGCGATTGTTGTTGTTCTCTTGTTGTCGTTGTAAATACAAACAACATATGCAACTGGTACGCATACGCATATGTGTCCACAGTGCTAGAGTATGCTATGTATGATCATACCCTGGTTTCGATATGGCATAACATTGGCTTAATGAAGAAGTTTGGGAAAGAGTTGAAGCACATGGAGGGTGAGCGTCCACATATGACAGCTGAGCTGGTAAATAGTAAAAGCAAAGCCGGCAGTTGGGCAGGCAAATATATAAATACTTACGAGTTGGACAGTATTTTGGCGTGGCTTTGACAGTGTTGCATGAACGAGCTAAAGAAAATCGTCGTATGCTGTGTTTGACATGCGATGGGACATGTGGGCGTTTGTCGAATTTTGAAAGACTAAATTATCTCACATTTTATGTGCGGAAAAGAAATTACTTTTACACTCGAAAATCCATTGAAAATATTTTTTTATTTTCGAATATTTAAACAAATTTGCGAACGAAAGCGCTTTTCCATCCCTTTAGCGATTTTGAAGCGATCTTCAGCTCCGATCTTAATTTGTCTCTTGCAAATGAAGATTTTATTATACTTTGAACGACTAATAATCATTTATGAGGAGCTTTTTATTTCAAATTAGATTTGGTCGGGAAAGTATTGAAATTTCCCATTTAAGGGACGACCGAAATGGGCAAAATTTTTTGGCTTTTCATCCGACCAGGTTCGAGCTCATGACCGTCTGACTTGTAGCTCGTCCCGGCACATTCTATGACTGCTGAAATGTGTTTCGGCCAAGCCCGCCTTGAGTTTATGATGTGCGTCTGGAAGTTATTCCAACAAATGGAGAGGCCTACAGTGTATTCTGAGCCACCCCCGAACGCCTGATGAATTTTTATGAGAAGCTTTTATTTCATTCCAGAAATACACTTGCAGGGCTTGACATTCCAGGATTAGGGTAGGATCATTTACTCTTGCTGACTGAAAATTTCACTGACCAAGAGCTACCAGTAAAACCGGATTTCTGCTGAAGGAGTCACCTTTCTGAGTGCTGTCAGGGGAGACGAGGTCTCGGTAATATGTCCAGTACTGCAAACATCAAGGCAATATAGGTTAAGTCTAGTCATCAAAACACATGTATGAGCTAGAAAGGACAAGATTAAGGAGCTACTATAAGCGCAATTACTATTTGGAACGTATGCCCAAGTAATAGCTTAGAAAGTAAAGACCATCAGGTAACGGATAAAAATGTCAGTAGAGTGGAAAGGCGAGGAACGTTTATCCTCTGCAGACTACTCACCGTGCTTTTTATGGAACAAAATTAGAGTTTAACAATTTATGATAATAAATTCCAAAGAGTATTGAAGCTAACTAACTACCATTACTCCGGTTTAGTTGCAACCCGCTTAACAAGTGCATCAAATCTTATACACAGTTATGCATAGTATCGAGACGGTAGAACACTATAATAAAATATAACTCACCCCAGTAAGCCTTATTCCTACGTTCAATGTTTTACTTCCTTAGGAGTCTACTGAATTATGCAGCCCAAAAAATACTTTTTAGCGAGGTTATGTCCGAAGCGAGGTTTAATCGCTAACTCTTGTTCCAATATCAAAAATAATGTATGTAATAAAAAAATTGCTTTATTTACTATTTATTTTATTATCAGTTCAATATAATAATTGACCTACCTAATTAGATCTGAAAAAAACCCAAAAACAACATAATTAGCGAAAAGTGGCAAAAGCGAGCTCAAATATAATGCAAAAAATAATTTCACATAAGACATAAACAAGCTTGAGGGTCGCACTCATTTGCGTAGTCGCATACATTTGTATTCACTTCACCCGAAATCATATAAAAGCAACACACTTTAAGCGAAAAAGTATCATTCAACGATCGATCAATCCAAAGCACGCAGATCAGCAAGCACTTCAAGTATTGCGCTTCATAAATCCAGTCCAGACTACAAATTGATAGAAATGACTTTCAAATTCGTCGTATTATGCGCACTTTTGGCCGTCGCTAGCGCCGGTGTCTTGCAGCCTGTTACCTACGCCCACGCCGGTCATTCCGCTCATCATGCTGTTGCTTCCAGCCACCAGAATGTTGTACGCACCTTTGACGGTACCGTCTCACAGTACTCGAAGTCCATTGAAACTCCTTACTCCAGTGTACACAAGTCGGACACACGCGTCAGCAATAACGTATACACACCAGCTGTAGCCAAGACTGTTTACGCTGCTCCCGCCCCAACTGCTCTATACACGCACGCTGCTCCAGTAGCCAAAACTGCTTACGCTGCTCCAGCTGCTGTTTACACTCACTCTATTCCAGCCACCAAAACTGTTTCATATGCCGCTCCAGCTCCAGTATATCATCATGCGGTGCCCGTTGCCAAGACCGTTTCATATGCCGCTCCGGCAGCGTCTAAGACCATAACCTATGGTGCCCCTGCTCCCGTTTATCATCATGCCGCTCCAGTAGCCACCACCAACTACAACCATGGACCAGCTGTTTCCACTTACACCCACAACGCTCCTGGTGTTTCAGGATACGGTTCCAGCCAGACTGTTCACTACTCGCCCGCCGAAACTGCCTCTCACATGAGCTTCGATGGTTTTGGTACCCACTGGGGTTGGTAAATCCATCCCTGTTTACATCTACTCACATATAAATGTAAATTAAATTAATTTTTTTCCTGAATATTTGTTGTTAAATAAAATGCTTTGGATTGAAATTTATGAAAATCAATGAAATTATAGAAAAAAAGAATTATTCGTCCAGGATTCAGTGCATTAATTTATTTGCATTGGTCTGATGGACCCAAGAAAGCTAAACGAAGTGCATTCTGCAGACAATACATAGCGAGCACAATGACTAAACCAAAATTTCACAGCGATATAAATGACCCGAGAACTCTGAGAGTTTACGCTGTGGATCCTGGAGCTGGTTAAGTTCCTTTAACTCTGCATTTGATGTTAGGCATTTGTGGGTTAGTTATAGGAAGATTGAAAAAATTCGTTACCGATTACATTCGACCTGAAAGAAGGCTTATTGTAATTCTCAGTGATCTCGAAATAAGTAAAAAAAAATGGTGAACTTAGCATAAGGTTTAAGCTTTCGCCAATATCTTTTAGCTTAGAACACTGAGTAAAGTGTTTCGTCCCAATTGATGAAGGTATTTATAGGCTCTACATTCTGCCAATTCTACCATTTCTAATTTTGGAAGTGAGATCTAGGAGTAGACTCCTTGTAAAATCCCTACCATAACACTAAGTTACCGTTACTTAAATATAGTAAGCTTTTAGTCCACTCCCTATCAAAATCTCACCAATTCAGTTTTTAGAACGACCTATATATATAATGCCGCCGCACTGAGTCGTTAGCAGAGCGTAGTATGATGGGAAAGGTCTGTGGATCCGGATCATGGCCAGACCAACACATAGAAACCATATATATATATAGAAAACTATAGAAATTTCTAATAGTGGTCGCCCTTCCTCACACAAGCCCTTCGGAGGTGGCTTAGAATGAACCGTAGGGGCTCACCATGTCTTGAATCTTGTTTGCTACCGAACGACTCGAAAAGGTTTTTCTTTGTTATAGCGGAGTTTAGAGTCAGTTTATAACACATAAGTTTTGTGGGGTTTTAAATATAAGTTCCGTAGAGCTAACTGATTTCCGAGCTGCCGAATCCATCATTAAGAGTGTGTGTGAATGCCTAGTCAACAAGCTTAGTATGATTTGATCATCGGTCACTGGATCACCACGTTGCTTGCTAAGTGAGTCAGTCACACTCTGTAAATATTCAGTGAGTCAGAACTTCCTTGCAGTGTTTTGGAGCATTTTTCAGTCAACCAACATTTTTAGATTTTACGATATTATTCAAATTGTCAGTGCCACAAATATGTCCATAAGAGTATATTCAAATATATCTATCTATATTGTTCTCAGAGTGACAATCGAATAAATCCTTCGGCTTTTTTTCGGATTTCAGCTGCCTTCTCTCCACAAAATTACCTACCCATGTGATGGTAATTGTGGTTTCCAATAAAAGCCGTGTTCTATTTAGAAGTTGACAGAGAAGAGCTCTGTTCCCATAACGGTGTTATTATTATCTCTGTGATCATTTTTCTTTACTGGCCAGGGAATATGTCGAGAGATCTGAGTAACACACAGTGCGTGTGAATTACTAACTAAAACCACTTTTGCTATGCTCCAACCTCCACAAAATGGATGCATGACACAAAATCCCAAAATACGAAATCCGGTAAACCAAGCACGACCAAATCCCGACAAAAAAAAAGAAATCCCACAAAAAATCCAGACAAAATATAAAAACAAATAAAAACACTCGCGGATTTCGACAGTCGGGGTTACGGAGAGCTCCCCTCCAAAATATCTCATTCCAAGGACGTTTTATTGGATACCCTAAACGACACTTTTAATTGTCTAACCCCAAAGAGGGTGAAAGAGCCGTTACAATAATAATTTTCCATCTCTCCCCATTAATACTGCCAGCCCTGCAAACAAATGAAGGACAATTCAAACCAAATGGATCCAAACTTGAGCTTGCTATCCGACTAGTAATCGGAGCATTTCGAGAGTTTCCACATAATTACAATTATTTCTTCATCCAGCATAAGCTCAAGCGGTAAATACAGTTATACATACTCCGCTGAAAAACTTCATGTCATTCTAGTATAACATAAATTAGTATAAATATGAAATTTTTAAAGTAAAGAGTCAAGGTGATCTCCATTAATTGGCTTGACTGTAAGTGTGCATGCCAAAATTACAAAGCAAAAAGAAAAAGAAACTACCATACTCTAAGCGAAAATGAGCGGAAACGATTTGATTGCAATTTTTTTTTTCTGTCACACATTTTCAAAATAAGCCACGCTGGTGCTAATTTCTGACCCAGCTAATGTATAAAAGCACCGCGCTGCAGATGAATAGGTAGCATTCAACGATTGATCAATCGAAAGCAAGCATTACAACAAGCACTTCAAGAATTTCACTTAATTAATCCAGTCAAGAGAACAACTGCATAGAAATGGCTTTCAAATTCGTCGTATTCACCGCACTTTTGGCCCTCGCCAGTGCCGGCGTCTTGCAACCTGTCACCTACGCCCAAGTCGGTCATCCCGCTCATCATTCTGTCGCTTCCAGCCACCAGAATGTTGTACGCACCTTTGACGGTACCGTCTCACAGTACTCAAAGTCCATTGAAACTCCTTACTCCAGTGTACACAAGTCAGACACACGCGTCAGCAATAACGTATACAGACCAGCTGTAGCCAAGACTGTTTACACTGCGCCCGCTTCAACTGCTCTATACACGCACGCTGCTCCAGTCGCCAAAACTGTTAGCTTCGCCGCTCCAGCGCCAGTTTATCATCATGCAGTGCCTGTTGCCAAGACTGTGTCATATGCTGCTCCCGCTCCAGTGTATCATCATGAAGTGCCCGTTGCTAAGACTGTGACCTACACTGCTCCAGCTGTCGCCAAAACTGTAAGCTATGCGGCTCCAGCTCCTGTCTACCACCAAGCAGCTCCAGTTGCTATCCACTACTCGCCCGCTGAAACTGCCTCACACATGAGCTTCGATGGTTTCGGCACCCACTGGGGTTGGTAAACAAGTTCCAATGTAGTGTGTTATATTTGTTTTTGTTATTTTTCATTAGTTAAAATATTATTTTGAATAAATTCTTTTGCCTTGCATGTTAAATCTGAAATTTTTAATTGCATATATTTCTCATAAACCAAAGAGTGTAAACCCCCAGTAAGAAAAAAAGTACGATGATTTCAGTACTACTTTAAAGGCCAAAGTAATCAGATCCTACCATCTCACCATATGATCTATATATAAAATTATTATTTTCTTATGACGGCGTCAAGACGTGTCCAAATTTTTTTATAGGTTTCCATAGTTTGAGATCTCTACTTAATTGCCATAAAAAACCTAATAACGGTTGTGCAACAGATCGTGAGGATTTACTCGCTACCCTCAAAGGCTTATTTTTTTTTAGTAGGGAAGCCATCGCTTCCTATTTGGGAGGTTTCTCTCAAAATCAGACAGCCGTGAGCTACTTAAACTTATTTTGCCCAGATTCTGTTTAAGTTAGGGAATAATATTTTATTGATTTTCTGTTATCCTGATCTCTATAAGAACTGCTTAACTGGTTGAATATTTTAGGAGAATTTGATGACGACATTCCTTCTCTACTTTTTATGTTTAGAAACCAATCTTAGTGGGTCTCCATTACTGGTGTTCAAATCACCAAAATATTAGCTCAAATAAAGACAACAATTGCGACCACAAATTGAAATAAAATAATAGCGCAGAGTGAACCGTTGCAAAGAAAAAACTTGAGGCTTAATGAATTTTTATTTATTTTATTTTATCTAATTTTAGCGATAAAAATGTAAATAATATTAGCCACGCCAGTTTAATAACAATTAAGCTAAAGTCAAGTATATACGTCACGAAAAATTTAAAAAACGAGAAAAAGAAAAAAAAATTGTTAAAAAAAATTTGCCAAAAAATATTTATTGGCAGAGAAGAATTAAAAAAATTATAAAAAAATGGTAAATAAAATAAACCACAAACCAAATATACGGAGCAAATTCGCATTAAAGCGCATTAGAAACTACGAATCATAACAACTTTCAATACGCGAAGTGACGCGCGTATCAAATGTGTATTTGAGTACATATTTCCCATGCTCAGCTGATGGACAGGTGTATGAGAAAGAAGTTGCATTGTCATGTGTATTTTTACAGTTAGAAAGGTTTAGGTAAGATAAATTGTGGAAGCATTTGAGGTGGAGAGCAAATTCGAAAATTGGCATATTTCTTGTTAATATATTAACGTGCTTATTCATGATCATATATGTACACATACACTTATGTAGACAAAAATACGATATAAACTCATATATCAATCACTGACAGTCACAGTGGCGACCTTCATAGTTAGTGAGTGCTGCGAATTTATTTTATTGCACGCTTGTCATATTCGAACACATACAAATGTCGAGCAGAATATTTTTTGCAAATTGCATGGCTTGTAGGAAAAATTTATAAATTTATTTTAATTTTTTTATATATTTTGTTCTATATAAGAAATATATTTTTCTCTTTGTAACCGCCGAAGCAATTTTCGATCGAGCTCCTCCACCAATTTGCGGTTTTGCGTCTTGCTGTTTTACCAACAATGGGGGGACCTAGAGTTTATTCTAAGCCGCCTCCAGGCCTTCCGAATTGTAGTGCGTAATGTTAACCACTCGGTTATTGCGGTCGCATTCTATATGTTATAGTCATTTATATACAAGTAACACAGATTATTTGAAAGAGAGAATTTAAAACTATTTGAGCCATTTTATAATAGATTTGTAAAAAATATTTATTTTGATAGAGTGATATCCCGAAATGTTCAGTTCTTCCTTTAGATTATAATCTCAATTTACGCAGCTTACCATAAAATTAAAATTAATTAAAATCACAACTATTTTAAATCTTGTTTGAAGATAAGTTGAACTCCTGAACTCAACTTCTTTATATATTTCTGTCAATCATAGTAATTTTGCTTAATTTTAAGCTGACCGAGAATTACTTGCTTTCTATGAAGTCACTAAAGTTCTGCGTCTGGAAAATATGAGAAACAGTGATCAAAGAAAATCATCCATTTACATATTCTTTGCTTCTTAAATGGGTGCTGTGGGGTAAATTCGTGTACTATAAACAAAAATCATTTTCAATTTCGTATATTTTGAAATCCTTTGGTATTTTTATCACTTAAGCCATTTAGGCTAACAAAGAATTTCTCAAAGCTAGCTCTCTATGTTTTATACATTATACTCGAGCAATATCACTGCATAATATTATTATTTATATATATTACTTGAGTGAAACTGACCCACATATTTCTATTAGCATAAAACATTTGAACTAAAAGCTTCTCTGAATTTATTAATAATTTAATTTTTTTAATTTCTTTAGAAAGTTTCCTGAATAAAAATTATGTTAAGATATTCTTTGCCGAAACTAAAGCTTATTTCATTCAACCTGTGAAAATAATAACCTCAAATATAAAACGGTAATCTTTTCCTACTGGGTAACTTCATTAATGCTAACACTCTTGCACATACTCGAATCAATTATAACTGTATTGAATATGCGTGTCGGCTAATCGGCTTGGTAAATTGTGCGTTCAGTGTGGCCTGCCATTGAATCATTAAGAAAACTGATTAAAATTTATTTTTTACAGCGCTAAACTCTAATTTAATATATTTTTTTTTTTTAATTTCGATTTGTTCATCAGTGAGGATTTTCAGTTTTATTTTGCTTTCATTCGATTATATAATTGATAACTAAATTTTTAATGTTGTTGCTGTCCTTTATTTGAAATAATGTTGTTTTCACATGAAATTACATTTATATGTACACGTATGTATGCATGTGTATTTGTAGAAATTCATTTAATCTCTACATACGCCAATTGTATTTTTATGTTGTTTTTTTTTTTGTAATGTATGTTAGTTCGCTTTCGTGGGCGTTATTCACTTTGACTTTTATTCGTTCATACATAAGCGTGCGAAATAGATTTGTTGTCTATGGTAACATTATTGCCTGAGGTCAGGTAAAAGCAAAAGTGTAACCGGTTCTCATTAAAGGGTAAATAATACACGTAATGTGAGCAATGCCACTTGTTGGCTCAAAGAGATCTAATTATTTATGAATTGGATTGTTGCTAAGTATGTACGCACATACATACACTTGAAAAAAAGTAATGAGGGGAATTTGGCAAAGTAACAATAGCAAATACATGTCTACAAATATATATATATATATATATATATATATATATATATATATATATATGCTAATAATAGATAACATATATATTCAGTGTGATAATATATAATTAATACATAGTATTAAAGGGTTGGATAATATTCAGCGTGATTATTTGGAAATTTTGAGCCTAGTGACGTTTAGCTATTGCTCAGAATTTGAATGAATGAAATGAAATTAAACTTGGATCCGTTTAAGGTAATTTTCGACCACTTTTTGGTACATATTGGACCATAACTAGCTGATGATAACGTCGAGAAATAGACACATACAAGTTTTCAGCTACACTTATTTCACTTGCAGCAGCGATATTTGATATGAAAGGAGCGAAACGATGTTGCACAGGCCTTACAATATCTATATACGAACCAGTTTCTTAAAATTTCTTCAAAATGTCACCAATTACTTGAGTAGTTGGAAAATTATACGTACCATAATCTCCTCTTAAATCACGAAACGTGGTCACATTTGAATTCCCATTTTTGTAGTAGGTTTCAATAATTTAAGCGCGTTACTGCGGTTTCTAAGCGATCTAAACACCTAACTTTTAACGAAAACAAAACATGTTTGGTTTAACAGTTAAGTTTCACAGATGTCAAAATACACCTCTAATTTCTCGAAACCACTTATTTCCAGAATTAGCGTATAGAAATCCAAATGATGAACAAAAAGCATCCTTAGATTAAAATACTACCAAGACCCCTATCAGGACGGTTAGCATCCCTTTATGGTAACCGAACCAGGTTGGTACCACCTCCGCACGAAACGTAGAAACAACCACCACTAGACACTTATCATCATTCTTTAAATATTCAAAGCTTTGGGACAATTTATAAATACTTTACACGTCACTGTAGACGGTCCTAACTTTTGAGTCGTAGATAATTTCATCTATCTAAAGATCAGCATTAACACCAATAATGATTTCGGCCTAGATATCCAACTCTGAACCAATCCTGCCAACAGGAGCTACTTCGGACTGGGTACGAAATTTAAAAGAAAAATCATCTTTAAACTCACTAATCACAGAGACAGAGGCTATGTTGGCTAGGACATATCGTCCGAATAGATGAAAGAACTCCAGCTTTGATAGTTATCGACGCAGTACGCACTACGTGGAAGCAGAGGAAAAGGGAGATCCCTACTATGTTAGAATGGCCAGGTGGAAAAAGACTTGGTTCCACTTAGTATTATTGACTCGGCTTTAATCGCGTAAGCAGTGCCATTTTGTTACATTTGGGTATAATTTTCTTCTCAAGAATTCATTCTTAGACTAAAATAGGATCCTATTCGGACTAAGTTGTCTGAAAAGAAGTCTATTGAAAATCTGTTTTTATTTCCAAAATGGCCATAACTTCTACTACCCTGATTGTTGTAGTATTTTTTTTACAAGTATTTTCCGAAATATACATATGTATGTTCTGCCTTCAGCTATACGACAGAGAATCATTTCAATTACCAATAGGTTAACACCCTTTAAGTGACCAAAGTAACTCGCATGCCTTCCAATTACTTCTTGGAAGCTATCTACAATGCAGACTAACTTCATTTTCCACATAATTTAATAAGACTCATTGGCAGTCATCAAGATCGTCATCAGCACTGCTAATGTAGATTCATTTGTTAATATGCAAATTAAGTATATTCCATCATAAATAAACCACAAAAATATACTGCAAGGATGCCCAAAGCAGCTACTCCCAGCCTAGGGATTTTCAATAAGTACTAAATAAAGAAGCGGAATAAAAAATAAAGAATTAAGAATGTCTAAATTCACATTCAACAAATCGCAGCTCAACTAAATTTTTAAATAATGCAAATTTGATTACGACTCAGGGCTGGAGAAGAAGAGAGAGTGAGAGCGAAAGTGTCTGCGCCACCGAGCGTGTGGGCTGGAGTTGTGTGTGCGTGTGTATGATATATAAATGTGCCGGAAGCTAAATGTGTTTGGATGCTGATGAATTTTGACATTTTGTTTGTGACAGGACAAAGCACAAACATACATACATACATGCATACATAGATATGTATGAGGATGCTTGCCTGACAGGCCAATTGTGCGTGTAATCCGCGATAATCATTTTAAATTTGGAAGCCAACAGGAAGAAGTGAATATGATTGTGTGTGTTTGTAAGCGCTAAGTGTCGCTTTAAACATTTATGTATGTATGTGTGTATATATATGAGAGTGTTTGACACTGCTTTTAGCAGGCTTTCTCGGCAATTTCCCTCCTCCCTTTGTTTATTTGTTTGTCTCTCTGTTTATTTGTATTTTATTACTATTGTTCAATGTCTTAGGCTTAAGGATAATTGAATTTGGCTCAACATGCGTCAAAATTAATGCACTTACTCGTGTGCATACAAAATACAGTAACAAATCTGCACCATCGTTGAACTACATCAAGTCCTATTGAATTGTGGAAGAGTGATTTGGCGTATTAAAGTCACCATTAAAGGCCTCGTAAGCCATACGCCAGCACTTTTTGTGTTGTTGGTTTGTTGGTGAATTTGCGCAAATCTTTAGTTAGCGGCAAATCCGCAGCCATCACTTCGCACAATTTATTCAGGAATTTTTAATCAAACCGTTGCCATTAATTACTCGAAATTCTTAGCCACATAACAGACATATTTTTTGCGCGCCACACCATCCACCCACCGGCTAAATGCTCACAGCTCTCTCAACTGCTTACTCTTCATCTGCTGGCGCATCGAACTTCAGCGGAGCAGCTGTGGTAGAGGGGAAAAGAGTATGTGCAAAGGTCGCTAGAAAAAAAGTCGAGTAACAAACCATGTGGCAGCCAAATACTTGCCACACAACCACCCTTAGTCACTGAGACTTGAGCAAAATCGGCAAGGATGTACCAGTGAAAGTAGCGAGCATCGGCAGGAAGAGCGCGCAAATGGCGAGCGATGAAATGCGAAGTACAAACCACAGCAACGTGGCATGTTGGAGCTCAGCAAAAAATTTCTGCTGCCATTCACGCATATTTATATATGTATATTATGTTAGTTAGAAAAAAGAAGAAGAAGAAAACCAGTTTGTTCCTGCCACCCTATAGTTTGCCGTCCTTTCAGTTCGTCTTCATCACTATTCATTTGCTTCCAGGCTGTCAGCAGCAGTGACTCACACTTGTTGGCTTCCCACAGCCAAAGCAGCCGAACATGCCACGCTACGTCGCTGCTTGTCTGTGTGCTTTTCTGATTTTTTGATTTCACTCTCTTCTGTACTATCCTCTACATATATATGGCAAGGAGTGAGTGTAGTATGTAAATAGCACTGTGTGTGTTTGTGTAAGCAGATGAGCGCGTTGTAATGAATAATTTATAATAGTTGGCAAGCTTTTACGGAAAATTAAAGTTTTGTGGCTCATCATACACCCCTCTCTCACTCAGCACTCAACTGCCAGGCAGCGTGGAAGTTGAGTAAAACGGGAGCTCACTTCTTGTTTTTAGTTGGATTGAAAAATTTTAACGCACTTGTGTACGAAGGTGGCGAGAGCAACTTGTTGAATGCCACAACGTTGTGCTAAAGTAAGTTTTACTACTTGTTGGAAAGTTAGTTGTTCAGGGGAAGGGTAATGGTTTAAAATTGTTTGTTATTATGACATAACTATTTAATCTCTGATAGTGGAGCTAATTTTTGCTAAATCTATCAAAAAAAAAAATTTAGTCACATTTTACTTTACTCGGATGGAAATGGCTCAGATTAGTAAATTTCTCCACACTCTTGAAGTTAATTCCCTTTACTCTTACAAATATCGATGAATGTAGCTCCACTGGAAGCTAGATGCCGTCGAGAAACAGACCAACTACGCGAGATAATGCATTCATCAAAAGTTTCCTTCAATAAATTGATGGTTTCGTTGGCATTTTGGCATGTAGTGCCGTCCCCCAATTCGGGCACGAACATTATAGCTGGAGTAATTTTGAAGAAATAATGCCCTCTGCCTAGAAAGGACTCCAAACAGTGACTTTTTGAGGATGTAATGGCGTCTCATCTGTATTTGGCACAATGGCTCGTAGATTGTCATCACTTCAAATGCAATAATTTTGTTTATTAACAAACCCATTCGGCGGCAGCGATAGCCGAATGGTTAGCATTGCGTACTACCATTCGAAAGATCAGAGTTCGAACCCAGGTTTGACCAACATTCAAAATTATGGAAAATAAATTTTTCTAATTTATTTCTTTAATAAACAAAGAAAAAATACTTAAAAATTGATATTTTTCATTTCAATAGAAATAAAAAGGTAACAATGGGTAACAGATCGGCTAACAAATCAAATTGTTCACAATAAGCAAAGGGTAACAAAAGGGTAAAGAGATACCTTTGTTTTCAAAAACTAAAGAGTAACACAACGGGTAAGAGATACATTTGTATCCCATAACTAAAGGGTAGCCAAAGGGTAACAGGTCGGGTAAGATATACTTTTGTTTCCCATAACTAAAGGGTAACAGGTCGGGTAGCCTATGAATGAGTGAAAAATAGAATCAAACATACGTGGAAAAAGTTCGGGAAATTGGTCTCTTTTTTCCTACGGCTAAAACAAAAGTAACAAAAGGAATAACATATGCATAATTGAAGAGTAACAGAAAGCTAACATGTTAGGTAAAAGTTACCCGTTTTGCAGGGTAAACTCAACATTTGACTTTTTTTATTAAAACCATTACTTTTTAATTTTTTATGACTGTCAAAGCTGTTTTCGATATACTATCAAATAATATTAGAGACGGCATTGATTTTTTTGCAGTTGAGAGTCATCCTACAACAATTCTCATAGAAAATTCTTTCTGATACTTCCAAATGAGTATCGAGATATAATTGTGTGGGATCATTACTGTCGCCGGATCGTTGGGCAAAAAAATATTGATCCCACATTATTATAAGGTAAATTTAACATCATTTGAAGTAACACTCCAAAAAAAACGCGGTCATCACAGAGAAATAGAGAGAGAGAGAGAGAGTTTTACTTTTGACGTCACATCTTTTCTGATTTTTCACCAACGCAACGTAGGAAATACTTTTCATATTCGATGGATTCCTATTATATGAACTGGCAGCTCTGCAGCAGTTAGACAATGGAGGCATTTCTCCCATAGCTTGTTTCTTAGCGAATGTAAACTTGGAGGCTTTGCATGGGCATTACACAGAAAGTAGAAAGAAGTTTGCTATTTGGGTGGTAGGCAGGGAGGATTAAATGCCATAAATAATACAGCCTGTTGAATGAGGCAGTGTTTTCTGTTGTTCATTAAGAACTGGAGCATGATTATAATTTGCATCTGAAAGACAGGTAACGCTTCATAGTCCTGTGAATGCTTCTTTACTCACTACTCACCTATTTGAAGTGACTCCACAGTCAACGTAATGAATAAGCATTCGCATATATGGTCCAAGTGAATACTCCACACGGCGATATATCTGTTGTTAACTAGTAAGCTATTTTGAAACCTACTAGTTTGTCTTTTTTAGTCCTGGTAATCAATGTATTTGTCAACTTTATACTAGTTAAATACCAGTTCAATTAAGATATTGATTTTTTCAACAAAATTTACTAGAAAATATAATAAAAAATTGCTGGAAAGATGTAATTTTTTATTATTCCCTTCACTGGTGAACTTCCTAACATCTAATGGCAGACTTTAAAATACTAGTATTGAAGTGAGATTTTTACATATTATTCTAGATTTACAATGCAGGATTATCGTACTACTACACGAACACAGCCACATTCTCAACGGATAAATGTTAGCTCATCAAGTTTGTATGAACTCTGATGAATCTAATTTCATTTAGCGCAACTGATTTATTGATGTGTTCAATCTTCAAAGGCATCTAATAGAAAAACTAAATATAAATCATTCTACTGCACACTGCCAATATGGGAGAGTGAGTCAGTGTGTGAGTGCATGTGTATATCCTGTTGGCGTCGTGACATAGAAATATTGCAAAGAAATTGAGCAAACGAGCTGGCATCTCTGTTGAGCAGGCTAACAAGGTTAATTTCGTTGATAAATTTTTTTCCAAATTTTTTTTGTTCAGTTTTCTTGCCTTTCTCACTTAGTATAGCATCATTTATCAATAAAGAACTAAAGGAGTCGTGTACTGGAAATATTAATAGACAAGGAAACAAGTTTTTATTTTATTATTTTCTAAAATTTTTTTCACACTTTTTTAGTTTTGCATTTTTATTTTGCTTTAAGTTACCGAGGAAAAATTTCACATTCAACAATTAAGTGCTGAGTTTTAGTAGAAATCTGCAAAGGACACACTTTAAAAGCATTGTCACAATGTAAAGTATACTTCTGTGTATATGTTTGCTCTCCACATATGAATATTCACGTTTCTCTGTGTGAATTTTTTTCTTCCTTTGCGCGCGCTGAGTGTGCCGAGTGTCACATAGGAAAATTAAAAATTCATTCGAAAGTGTCAATTGCTGTCACTTAATACATACGATGACGATAACGACGGCGACGACGGCAACGGCAAGCAGCAGTGGCAGCAGCAATTGCTGCTATCGATAGTGATTTGCTGTTGTTGCCAAACCCAAAAACAATGAAGACAAAGAACACCAAGCGTGCACGATGAATGATATTCATGCCCAGTCCTACACATATGTGCACATACAAGTGGGTTAAATTTTTTCCTTGCTGTTCGACACACACACACATCACATCACATACAAAAATTGCCAGAAAACCAGCCGCCGACCGCCTCCAGTGTGTCAGTGACTTATTTGTAAGCGAGCGCAATTTTTTGCCCTCCGACGACAGTGTCCTGCTGTGTGTGTGATTTCAATTTGAACGGCACTGCTTCGAATGCCTCATTCAATACTTTAACCCTCTTCACTAATACCCGTGCACCCGAGCACCCAAGTATGAGCACTTAACCCATTGACAAGCGCTGCTATCGATTGCCGTGTTGCATAGCTGTCATTGCTGCCAATAGCTTCAGTTACCATTGTTGGCGGTTTGTCAGTGATTTTTTCTCACCACCCATTATGTAGTGTAGTTTTCATTGCATTCCTTTTTTTTTTAGTTTTTTTCCAAATTTTTCATGTTTTTTTACATATTTTTTCTGTCGCTCCTTCACTTTTCGCTCGATTTGTGGCATTGCGTTTCCTTGCAAATGATGGATATACTGAGGAGTATTGTCATCGTATTGTTTGAAAATTTTGTTGTTGGCACTTTTTTTTCTTCTTTGTGGCACGCATTTGTTGTCAACTCGATTTATGACGTTCATTGACTTGAGCGAGATTCATTGATATTCTGAAGCAAAAAACAAACAACTTGTTGAAAATCATAAAATCTGAATTTTTTGTTAATGAATTTCGAAGAGTTGATGAGTTGAATGGTACATTCTACTTGAAAGTATTAAACTCACCTCTTAAAGTAGTTGTGGAAGGTATTGAACTCTTGACGACATTTTATACAACCGCCTAAAAGAGACTTTTGATATTATTTGGAGAGGTATTTTATTTAGTGGTAATCAGAGAAATGGTAAAAAATAAATGATTTCCAGAAGTCTTACATATAACATATGCTTAGAGCTTCTACTACTACTAGATGTCGCCAGAGTCGAACTATTGACGAAGTCGGATTTACAACTAATTTTGGCGGAAAAATAGAAAGTATCATGTTCAGGTCTCATCATTAGCAACCTAACCTGGAAAAGAATAAACAACCCGCTTCTGTTGAGCTGATGTCTTGATGTTGCAAGATTATACCCAATTTCCACTCTTGAGTCCTCAGCACAACCTTTGAGCAAAAGCCAGCTTAAAGAGAGAGAGAGAGAGAGAGAGAGAGATAGAGAGAGAGAGAACTTTAGCGACTCCGTCATACTCGGTTTATGGGTTCACCAGAATATTTATACAAATTCAGTTTTGTGGAAAGAGTCACGCTTAGCAAATGTGTCCGAAACCAAATCCTACAGGCAAAGCCATTTTGTGTGCTAATTTTGGCAACCGGCACATAGAAAGCAGCTCCGATGAAAAAGAAAACTATACCTTGGATGATGACGATGACGATGCAAACGTTTTAAGGACGTACACCTGGAACGTCTGGTGTCTTGGATCGAAAAAGTCTTTATGAGAACGATCATGCTGTGAGAAACGGACGATATGTCTTCAGTGTTTTAGACGTGTGTACGCTCTGAGGACCGAACAGCATCTTGGACCATTATCTTTTAGCGGAAAAGAACGGAACTTGTAATGTAAATAAGCACAAGAAAGCTCCACTCACAACAGATAGCTTAACAGTGTTCTACTCGACCTGTACTTCTGTTCTCTGAGATCTCCCATCAGCTATTCAGTAAAAGGAAATTGTGCGATGGCATTCCAAGCTTCCTACGTATAGCGAAACTATTGTTTTCGACGAGAACTAAAGAGTAAACCCGATGAGGATTGCCGTATCTCAATGAAAAAAAAATAGTAGGGATTGACCACAACGCGCGAGCATCAAAGAATGCTGCTAAATTCTTAAACCATAATCGATGACGAAAAACACTTAGCAAAAAAAAAAAAACTTTCATAGAGAGTCATTATATCATCTGACTTCGTTATTATAATGTTGAAGAAAATAATACTAGCTGCAGATCCAACTAGAGGAGGAGGAGTAGGTTCACTATTCTATAATAGCGTTCAACTGTTGCCCTTTACCGAAAATATGGACATCATCCACGTCACAAGCGCACCTTTAGCTATTCTTTATCTAGACTGGTCAGAGAAGTGACAAGGCGAAACTCCATACGTCACTCATTGCTCCCTTCCTATTTTATGGCGCAGCAGTGTAGGCGATGGCAACATCCGATGAAAGATATAATGGAAAAGGAGCTAATTTCTACTGGAGTCTCCAAGTATCAGAAAAATAGTGCTGATGTTGTGCAGTGTAGGCGGTTTTATAAAACTGTACATTAAGTACTTGGAAAATCGAAGCATTTAATTGGTAGTAATTATGATTTTTTAAATAATTTTATTTTATTTTTGTTATTTTATTTGTTTTTGTTCATTATTCCATCATCTGCGGTATTAATCGTTATCAACGCCAAAAGAACTTTAAATCCGCAAAACTTTTCCTCGAAAACTCCTAAAGCCGATGTTGTTATCGCCCAAGCTTCTATACGACATATCAGGATGGGAATGGTGAGCGACCTGCAGAGTTTGATTTTGATTCGTCGAGAGAGGGTTTTACTTTGCAATTGACTAATCAGTCCAAAGTAGCACCTGTTGGGAAGAGTGATTCCGCGTTAGATTTCAAGGTTTTCATTGTTGGTGTTGTTAAGGTTGATTCATAAATATACGAAATCATATACGACTTCGAAGTTATGGCTATATACAGTGATAACTAACGCTTTTCATAAATTGGGAAGAACACACTATGGTTTCAATCGTTGGGCATACTTTCGTTAGACCACGTTCTGCAAAGAAGCTGATGTATGCTCCTGTCAATTCCTATCCGCCATAATTTAAAAGCTCTGCTAAGACTTCGGTCTGCCGCTTTGTTATTCTTTAGGTGAACAGTCGCTATTCGAACTTCTTCATTATCGGGAAAGGAACGGCTATATCATCGTCATCGATTGGGGTTTCGGGTTCGTCATCATTGGGTGTTGCACTTTCACTGTCATTCTGCAGGCGGGAGAATTGTTGCATTTATACGCTAAGTATGCTCTGGAAATTAGTCACCAGATAACCTCCTTAGCTTTACATGAGTACTTCATATCGAATTAAATTGAACCTCTATCTGATATTACAAAGATCCAACAGGTCTACGTAAGGTAAAGCAGGGAGTCAGCCCAATGTAAGGTTATGTTTTTGTATAAAAATTGTATGGTTACCGGGTCAGTGTGGAAACACTGGGACTTACAACGCAATGTGATTGGTAAACATCATACTGATATTGTCTACTGAACGGTACAAAGCTTGTGAGGCTGGTAAAAACAGATTAAGTTACAGTCTGTCCAAAAATTTCAGTGAGAGGGAGGCGGCATCTATATTTGGATCGGTTGTTTGTGTCATTTCCAATCAAATTTGCTTTGGCCCTGAAGCGTTTCCAGTTTTTATAAATTTTTTTATGAGTCAGAATTCCACATTCCTCATTCGGTCATATATTTGTCCCTCTCTCTATCTCATTGCTTTGAAACTTGTACTGACGCTCGAATCACAGCTTAATAAGCTACCTTCTCGCTGTAGATTATTTTGTGAGAATACTCATCATGGCAACTCTTGCTTAGTTTTGTCTAAAATCTACATTTTCGACTCATGTTTTTCATAGATTTTTGAAATATTGCCTCCTAAAATTAGCCTACTACTATGAGTGCAAGAGATTGTTGTTCTTTTCTACGTTTGAAACATGATCTTATAACCGAAAGAACAATTCTCATTTTAAACCTGTACAGTTTGATTGATGGTATCATTTCATATTGGAGATGTTTTTTCAAATATTTAATAAACTGGTTCTAGAGAGTCATAGATCTGAAGAATGGAAATATACTGAGAACTTCATCGACTCCCTATGAATACCAGAAGTACACATTGCTTCAATCATAGTCAGTAGGGGCTTACATATTTTTTTTTCGAAAATTTCATTATCAGTTTTCATTTTATCTTGATACCAAACGTTTCTGCTTATTTTACATATATTTTGCTCATTCTCAGCACGATTTGCCAATATTAAGCATGAATATTCTATATTTCATCGCGCCCATTCAATTGTCAACAATAATTTTGGAACCAAATAATAAGAAAAAAAGGAAAAAATTACAAAAATAGAAAGAGAAAACAACGAACTTTCGCTTCGAGCACAAATTTCTATCAGCATATTTCTGTCAAACTTTTCCATCCAACCCTCCTCTTCACTAACTACAAACTTTTTCCTGCTTTATTTATGCAACTTCCATTTACTTAGTATTTCTTCGATATCAATTTTTTTCCTACATTTTGATACAACTCGTAAGCGATGATGAATATTTATGAGTATTGAAAAACTTTTGCCGTTTCGAGTCACTGTCACTTTGCTGTGTTTTGGTAGAGTCCTGAGCGAAGGTAGTGCTTATGCTGTATCTTTGTGTGGGTGTCTCGTCCTAAAATATGCTTACAAATTGAATTGAGTTGTTATCTGGCTCAATGAGTATCTGTCCTGCGCTTAATTTCTATTATTCACATTTTTATATTTTTATTTTTGTTATTTCTTTCTACTCCATTACCTTTGGCATATTTTAAGTTTTTAGCTCCCGCCACTCAGTGGGGAGTGCTGGCTTCTTGAAAAGTTCACTGGATGTAGATACTCGTACATTTGTTGTTGTTGTTTTTTTGGCAAATTGTTATTAATTTCACTCGCGTGGTTTGACTTTGAAATATTTTACGGTGTTGAAGTTTTTGATATTTCGCTGTGGGTCCGGAGAAATTTTGTTTGGCAGTATATTCGAATGTAATTATTGCTGTTGAGCATCGAAAGTTTGTAGCGAGAAAGTGATTTAGAGAATGCGAGGAAAGCGAAATGAGAAATTATGGCCCCTTTTGACAAGGATGAGTGAGTTTGAATATTTATTTAAATAATAATTACAAAATTCTAACCGATAAAAAAACCAATCAAAAAATATTTTCAAAATACCGTGAGTGTTCATAGGTAGATTAATACACTGCGGTTAATGAGTTTAAAAATTGAAAAACTCGTACTTACGACATTGCAAAAATATGGTGCGAGTGTAGCATTATTATTGAAAATACAACCGTGCGTATTTGCTTTCCGAACAATCCCCAATGCACGTAAACAACGTACAACTTAACAAATATCCCTTAGTTTTTTAAGGTAACGCAGCAGAATGCAGACGTGATGTGATTCAGCCTAATCAAGCTGAGCTAGCGAAATCAGTGTAGGATATAAGGCTATTGCTAATGAATGGGATATTTTTTTCCTCTGAAAAAGTCAACTATGAGATTGATTTTCGTTGGAAAAGTACGTGCTGATTTGTAAATAGCGAAGCCTGCAATGCGAATTACGCCTCAAAAGTCAAGCGGAAGATACTTTTGGTGAACTATATATTTTCGCCACAGATTTGCAATGATTTATAGTTCCTCGACAATCCAACGACAAAGTCAGAAAGGTGGAATACCTAAGGCGTTGGGTGCGTTAAACATTGTTGCAGAAGTCGCCTCGGTCATCCGTCAAATTATTGACTAAACAATAACACTGCGACTCAAGTTTCTTAATTTCGGTGATTATTTTTCAAACACACTTTCATTTTATCATCCCTCAGCGAGGTGAGAGCATACCATAATCTTACAAAGCTGATGCTCTGAACAGCAGTAGCAGGTTCAAAACGTTTACGCTCATTCAGGTGTCCGATAATCATTTCTTGCTGCACTATTATAAGGCACGTTATCCCTGACCTTGGTTCCAAAGGTCTTAGGAAATATGATCATAAGTCGTTATAAGACAGCGTAGGTGACTTAAGAGCCATTGTGCCTCACCAGTATTTCGCATAAACGTCTTTATTCATTTACATGAACTACCAGCCATTGTTTTCAACTTATCGACAGATGGAATGGTGGACCGTTAGTACTATCTATTAATATATCCATCGATAGTAACGTTACTCGCTTTATTACCGATTTTCGAGACTGAGATTATGATACATTCTTTCTTTACTTTATGTTTTCGTGCCACTACTAGTTTGACAGAGCCTATGTTATAGTCGCGGGCGAAGTGCCCTGGTCATCTTAAGTTGTAACAGATCCTGTTACTAATATTTTTGACAGTTGTACCAGTACAACATTTCTCTTTGAGGTAGTTCGCCATTTCCAACACTCCTTTCCCATTTCACACAGTTTGCTTTGTACACTGGTATTCACAAGAGTGCGGCCTTTTCCTGTGTTTGAGCATACGAGACTCTCGCTTGCTAAGCTTGTCCCTTATTCAGCTGATAAACCTGTGTATGGTATTCTCCAAGACTTTCTTCATAATCTAAATAAGCCAGCCGCTCAATCTCACAAGCAAATTCATGCAGGATCTTGTTGGGCTTCTTGGAGTGGTTTTCTAATTCCATCCGGAATATTTGTCTTCTATGGTAGCTACCATATAGTCTTTTCACGCCTCGCATGAATGCCTCGTATTTATTACACTTAAATGCTGGAATTATCTGCAAAATTTTCGTTGCATGTCCCTTAAACGCAACGAATAGTGCAGGTGATTTCTCTTCAATGCTCCAGTTATTTATTTGTAGTCGTTTTTAGTCGTCCTCTCGAATTGAAGCTTAAAGATCTGGGAATTGTGTCGTTAAATGATGGTGCTGTTAACCTTGGAGCGTTCCTCGAAGCGGTTGAACGATTCAGTCGTGTCGCACGCGGAAAGTCGCGGACACAACCTTCCAATTCTCCTCTATTTTATTTTCATGCTCCTCGATTTTGTCATGCTTCATTTTGATTTCTGCGAAATCATTGACTCTTTTGAAGCTGTAGGAGCCGGGATGAAATATGTGCTTCCTAGTTTTGAATTTTTGATAAAATCTGGGCATTCATTTTTGACATCAACTTCTGTAAGAGGTTGATATTTATTTCCTTTGTGGAAGTTGAGGAGCATTATCGTCAAATCCTGAATCTTTACCATTTTCAACTTCTGTCCATAATTGTAATGGTTTTCGTAATTAATATCGAAGATTTCCCAAATACTTCACGATCGATCACCGGATTTGTTGTTTCAGCTGCTTTATTTTTATTTAGTTCTCAATAAGTTACAATTCTCTTCACTATAAAAAATTGCTTATTTTACAATTCTATATAATAATACAGTTCATTCCGAAGCGGAGGGATGGCCTGGTAGACAAATGCAGTAAGAGAATAAGTCAGAAATTAGGAGGGGGTGCTTGGGTTCTTTGTGCCTGATTAACACCTTTCACAAAGGAGTGTGATTATTTTTCAGGTGTATTATAACGCATTACCAGACAGCCTACCTCAAATTTATATCAGATTTGAAGAGCTTTTCCAAATAGAATCAAATATTAAATTTTATGTGAATATACCACAATAATCCTTCTGGCATATTCCTTCTGACATGTTTCGTACAAGGATGTCAAAAACTTTTCTGCATTTTACAATGTTTTAATCCTTCCATACACTCCCAAGCAAAAAATAGAGTTGCCAACAAAAAAACAGAATTCAATTAATTTGAAAGTTTAAGCGAAGAATTAAATTATGTTTGTAAAAATTAAGATATTTATTGGAGCAGGTTTTTGTAATTTTATTCCGAATAGTGTTGCCATCAGAATAAAGAAATTTAATTAATAAATAAAATGACAAATGTAAATGAATTTTCAAATTACGGTTATGGAAAATAGTGAAGATTGGAAATGCTTTTAAGTAGGGTTGCCATCGGTTAAGACTTTATATTCAATTAGCTTTGGATATTTGAAAAATATGGCAATATGGATATGAAACTGTATATAGATAAGAAGGATTTTCTTTGATGTAGTTTTTCGAAGTAATGCCAAACATTTGTAGAGAAAAATTAGTATCCTTTTTTTTTTTTTTTTTCAATATGATTTACCGTTCTTAAAAATTCACGAAACACATATTTTCATAAAAATTTTAATGAGGTTCTCACTTCATGTAATTTCATAATTGTAACAGAATCGTATAGTGTTTAAAAACGAAATTCCATAAATTTTGAAAGAACCTTTTTTTGAGTATCTTTTTGGACGATATTGTTCTTAATTATTTTCGAAGAAGCTACGATTGCACCCTAAAAAATATTCGACATTTGGATCAATGGAATCGCATGGTATTTTTTTTTTTTTGAAATGTATTCAGGAACAGTAAAAGAAAAAAGTATCGAAGGCTTTGCCTTTTTTGGTACAAATTTTTCATGAACTTCTGATACCGATGTTCTTTTTCGGCTTATTTACTGTTTTTGTCATTCTGTGGCTTTTATAAAAAAAAGAGCTGTAAAGGCAATGTTAATATTTATAAAATATCCAAGAAAGCCAGTTGTACTCACCGAGGTTTAATATTATCATTTTTTACAATACTTCTTCATCCCATTTCGCTGTTTTAATATTTTTATTCTCATATCTGAAATCCTTTATATCCTTCCAAGCTGAAGGCGTATATGCAAATCTGCTTGTTTACAATATGTTTCAGCCAATCAACCAATAATCCCCCACATTGATATCCAACCGCTAACATATCCTCAATTGTCTATTCAATTCAATTTTGAGCATTTTTCCTTTTCCAAAAAACGCGATCTCCTTTTTCCCTATTTACCTTGGACATTCGGCAATTGCATTTGTTTGCCAACTACAAAGCGCAACTGACCGTAAAACAATTTGATTTTGGCAATATGATTTTTTTGTTTGTTTTTTTTTTTGCTTCGAGCTTTCTAACGTCCTTACGATTTTTATTAGCATCTTGTAAAACTTGTTTGTTGGCCAACAACAAGAATCACAATGAATTTGAATATCAATAAACACTTCAATTGCAGCAAATATTCGCAAGAGAGCCACATATACATATGTACATACATGCAAAAAGAAAAAAATTAAAAAGAAAATAAAATAAAATTAATAAAAAAGCTTGCAAGGATATGCGGCATGAATGACCAAAATGCATGGCATAACAGGAGAAATGCAAAAATAATATAAATAAAAAACTGCCTCCACACGCTAGGCAGCAATAAAAATTACATATACATATTGAAATAAATATAAATCAGCTCGAATTGCAATCGAAAGTCGTGACAGGATGAGTGAAGAGTGAAGAGTAATAAAAGTGTGAGGCAATAAGCATTGAAATATTAGAAAAAGGATTATTGCATTTTATTGTTGTAACATATTCCTTTATGCCCTTTATTTTTGCAAGTATGTACGTAGGTAAGTACAATATATGCGAGCCTGCTTATGCACCATAACAAATTGGATAAATATTCAAGGACATTTGCATACTTGTGCAACGCTTGGCATGTCCAGCCAACCAACTTTAGCGCCAGCCAACTAACTTTAACAAGCTTATTTCAGCAATAAATTGCACAAAGTGAATATAAAATATTTAAATTACTGTAAATGCATATTTCAAATTTGTTGGAATTGAATTCATTTGACTGAAACGAGACTTTCTACGAATTACCTAAAAGGAAGAGAGAGAGAGAGACAGTAGAATTGGCTAGTTAACAGAGTGAGAGCAAATGAAAATTGAAGAGGACGAACCTACATAGTTTTCGAAGTTACATAGCATTTACTATTATCAAGTACATCAAGTAGGCTAAAAGCTTCAAAGCAACGTATTTTTCCAAAAGAATTTGAAGATGGACGGTTTGTGGTAGTACCTACTCGATTCTCAGTTGCTTATAACATCAGAATGTAGTCTTTGTGTCTGATACCTTATTTACGATATTTTCTTCGATATTTTTATTCTCAGACCAGTGCGTCGGACATCTTTTCTTTTCGATTTGAGGAGCCCACATTTTCACACACTGTAAGATCCTTCGTTTCCGGCTCAGCAATCGGAAAGCTCATAGTGGTCTTCACCATAGCTAGTCAAACTGTTCTACAAGTACAGTCAGAAGTCCTGTCTTTAAGGTTTCAGCGTAGTTTTGAGTGAAGACCAACTAGTTTTAAGATGAGTTTAAACTCTTACATGTCCAATTTTGTGCTCTCACAGTCAATCTGCTGGCATTATAGTATATTCAAGTTTCGGAGAGACTATAAGTGGGTTAGCTCAAAGCTAGAACTAATAATATTAAGAATTTTCCTAACAGTATCTACAATGAAAGAAAAATTCTACGAGTACAAACAGAGCTTAAGTTAAGTTTTTTCAAAGTGTCTCCGTAAAACCTTATGTAACAATCAACATGATATGGGAAAAGTAAGTTTTCTGCAGCGAGAGATGGTAGATCGTCATATCTGAGATCAGTAAACAAGTTGCACCGTTCTGCTTTATTAAAAACAATATTTAAAACAAATTAATTTGTATGAACATAACAGATCCATTGAAAAGTCTCCGGCTGAACATAAAGGTGGCGCTACTAGAAATAATTAATTCATGAATTTTAGTTAGTCCCAACCTTCAAAAGACGCGTATATAAGTTTGACAGCTATCGGATTATTAGTTTGTGAATTATAGCATTTTTAGTGAAGCAACTTTTATTATTGTGAAATAAAAATATAAAAAGCAATTTCGCGTGTTGATAAAATATTGCTTTTTGAAGTGGAAAAATATAGTTGAAGCAAAAACTTGGCTTGATGACGAGTTTCCGGACACTGTCGCAGGAAAAGCAACCATGAATGATTGGTATGCCAAGTTAAGACGTGGTGAAATAAGCACCGAAGACGGTGAACGCAGTAGGCGCCCACTTAGAAAGGTTGTTGCCGGCGCAAGCATTAAAAAATTCCACACAATGATTTTGGATGACCGTAAATTGAACTTGAATAAAATAGCAGGCACTGTAAAGACATCTACTGGATGCGTATATCATATTATACACGAATAATTGGGTATGAGAAATCTCTGCACAAAGTGAATGACGCCCGAACTAATTTTTGACCAAAAACAGCGACGAATTGCTGCTTTGGAGCAGTGTTTGGAGATGTTCAATCTTAATAAGCCCGAGCTTCGTTATGTGACAATGGATGAAACATGGCTCCAGTATTTCACTCCGAAGTCCAATCGATAGTCATGCGAGTGGACTGCACGCCAGGAACCCGATCCAAAGCGTGGAAAAACGCAACAGTCTGCTGACAAGATTATGTCGTCCGTATTTTGGGATGCTCATGGAATAATATTTATTGACTACTTTGAAAAAGGAAAGACCACCAACAGTGCCAATTACATAGCATTATTGGACCGTTTGAAGGACGAAATTGCCGAAAAATTAGTGCATTTGAAGAAAAAGAAATTGTTTTTTCATCAAGACAATGCACCGTGTCAGAAGTCAGGGAAATCGATGGCAAAAATTCGATTACTTCCAGTTTTCAGATTTCAAAAGAATGCTTTCTGGGATGAACTTTTCGTAGAATAAAGAGGTGATCGCCGAAATCGAGGCATTTTTTGAAGCAAAGGAAAAATCTTACTACAAAAATGATATCGAAAATTTGGAGGGCCTCTACGATCAGTGTATCACCATTGAAGGGAACTATGTTGAATAAAACACTGAATTTAGCTAAAAAAAAATTTTTTTTCACTATGATTAGGCTGCTTGAGGCTTATGGAAAATGAAAACAAATTCGGTTGAGAGACCATCGTCAACTCGGTTGGTCTCCTAAGGAGCATCTAAATCTTTTAATTTTTGAGGTTTACGCAAGGAAATGGGGAAAATTTATTAATGCTGGCCCAAGAGGAAACATTATCTTAGCTGCGTTAAGCACACTCAAGAAATCTTTTCAGAGAAAGAGGTAGTTGCCAATTTAGAACCGATAGGACACCTAATAAAGGATTACTCAGCTCTGATTGATGGCTTCAAAACTAGAATTCTTCTGAACTTTGCTTAGGAAATTTAAATTATTTTATTTTAATTTTGATCTTTAAAGATTAAATGTGAATGGGAATTATTCATTTTGGGATTATCTTTATGTTTTGAAAATAATGTTACATAACGATTTTGATTAACCTTTACAGGCCGAGGATGAAAGAGAAACAGAAACAAAGTTACAATCTGTGTGCAAAAAATAAAAAATAAAAAAAATAAATAAATGTAAAAGGAGTAATATTCCTCTCCTTTAACTGTTTTACTCCTACTTCTATGTAATAAATATTGCTTTTCACTTATATAAAAATATAGAAATTAATTATCACAATTATTCTATAAATTCTTAAACTTTTACCACTACGCAGACGTTTTAAACAATTTCTTACACACACACACATCTATTGCACAAAAAATTTCCAGCAAATATTTTATAAACAAAAGCAACTTTTGTTGGTCAGTTGTTCCATATTTGCCATAAAAAAGGGTTGCTTGCCTCATTAAACTTCATGCAACAATTTCCATTAGAGCGCTTAGCACCCAACACACGCTGGAAAAAAAATAAAATAAAAACAAAAACTCCATACTACATTAGAAAGTTTTTTTTTGCTAAATATTTTACCATCAAATTGTGTTAAATTGTAAAATGGAAATAAAAACAGCGAGACTGCACCAAAAGTGTAAGGGAGTCTCACACACACACGAACATTATGCGCAGTCGAGTAGCCTTCTTCACATCTTATTAGACACTCCATTCATTTGTGCCATTTTTCACTACGAAAATTGTGTCACACAACACTCATACGCACCATTAACCCTTGGCAAACTGTCGCTTTGCGCTCCACATTTGCTGCTCCAACGCCAATCTTTCAACACCTTTACAATATGGTGTGGATGCGTGTGTGTGTGTGCTAATTCGTACAACTGTACGCACGTAAATTTTCAAACTTTTCCAATTCAGCTGCTTAACCTAATGTGTTATTATTGTTGTTATTGTTGTTGCATTTGTGGTCTCCTCGCCGTCTGCTTCATTCCACCTCATTTCGGTTGAGTTTTTTGGTGCTTTGTGGTTTTTTTTTTGTTGCTGCGACACGCGTATGAGTACTAATGTCTACTCCCAAAAGTATCTAAGTGTTTTTTAGTTAACCAAACTCACATGCTTCGGTACTTATGGCATAACATATACTCGTGTGCATATACATACATTTGAAATATATTTATTATGTGGGTGTGGCATAATTTTAGTTACTTTCGACACCTCCTTCGCTTCCTGCTATATATTTGTGAATATTTATTATATTTTCGCTCGCCAACTTAAGTATACAACATATTTGAGCACATACATATGTACGTGTGTTTCAGAAATATATTTTTATTTACATAAGTATATGTGTGCGTTCCATAAATGTTTCAACTTCATCATATTCATTTTAACCAAAATTATATTTCATTTTTGTTTACAATACGCTCAGGGTCACAAAGGTAACGAATTTTTATGCCTAAATAAATATATATGAATTTTGTGTTTTTCGAAACGTTCTACGCATACCCAGTTAGCCAAATAACGTGATAGTCGGTATTGAGATGTAAAAAAATTAAATGAAGGAATGTATAAAAGTAGAAATAAAATTTGAAATAGTTGAATGATAGTTAACGAAAATATTGGGACTCCTTCCGCGCTGGTTAGTTAGCGATCAGTATGTAACTAGTTTATGACCAGTTAGTACTCATTTTGGAACTACATTAGATTTTTGTGAATATCTCTGAGTAGGCACTCTTAAATTTGTCGGAGCGAGAAATAGATGCTTTATTCTCCTGCCTCAGTCATAACTGGACAAATGTTGGCTTTCAAGTACCCACGAGTTAAAGGTTTATCCGCATATGCACGCTCTTTCGCATAGCCACACAAAAAAAATCCCACGGTGTCAAATTCCACGATCTTTGTAGACTATTGACACCATCAAGGGGAGAGATTACGCGGCCGGTAAATTTCTCTCGCAATAAAGCCATATTCGCTACTGTTGTGTGGCATGTTTTATAATTCTGTTGGAACCACATTATGTCCAAGTTGTATTCTTCAACTGTTGCACAAAGAAAGTCGGTTATCGGCTCTCCATCGACCATAACGCTCCGAATTTTCAGTGACAGTCTCGCCGTTATCGTTTTCAAAGAAGTAAGGTCCAATCACACCTCCGGCTAACCAGAGTTTTTTTAAATTTTTTTATTTTTTTTATGGCTTCTCTTCAATTATTTGAGGTTCTTCGGAGCCCCAAATATGACAATTTTGCTTATTTGCGTATCCACCGATCAAGAGAAAACGCATCTAAAGAGAATTTTATTGAATTTTATATGGATTTAGTTGTAAGTCCAAGTGCAAAATATGCCATAATGAGCCGTAAAAAGTCTAAGCTCTTGAGAACGTCGAGAAATATTCACATTCGGGTCTTCGGCTACACTTTCATTTCCAGCAGCGACATTTGAGGTGAAATGAGCAAAATGATGAGCGGAGCAGGCCTTACTATATCTGCAACCGATCCAGTCTCTTCAAATTTCCTTTAAGTGGTGCCATCTTGTTGAAACCAAATGCCGCGAGGATCACGAGCTTCAATTTCAGGCATCAAATAGACATTGACGGTTACGTTCTTACCGGACCGATGATTCCACCGGCCCACAAACCACACCTAACCGTTGTTTTTTCTGGATGAAATGGCAACTCTCGAATCTCTTCAGATTGCTCTTCGTCCCAAATGCGGCAATTTGGCTTGTTTACATACCAATTGAGCGAGAAATGGGCCCCATCGCTGAACAAAATTTAGCTCGAAAGCATCGGATCTTCTTGGAATTTTTCAAGAGCCCATAGAGCGAAGTGATGTCGCTTGGGAAGGTCGAGTGGCTTCAGTTCTTGCACAAGCTGTATTTTGTACGCCCAGTCGTTCCATACGTCAGTCCGAGCTGCTGCAAATGACGCCGAATCGACTCTCCACGGTCTTCGTGTACTCAGTGTCTCAACGACGGCTGCTATATTTTCTTCACTGCGTACTGGAAGTGGTATATTCGGCCGAATATTATCGGATAATAAATGCTGGGTCTCAAGATGAGTGAAAGTGTTGCGAATAGTACGCTTAGTAGGCCGATTATGTTGACCATAAGTTGAGCGGAGCAGGCGAAACACATTCATTACAGAACATGAATTTTCGTAATAAAGTTGAATGAATTGTAAATTGTTCAGGTGTAAGTCTTTCCATGATGGAATGCCAAACAATACTGAACACAAATAACATGACAACTTGACATGACTCACGCGTGATCTATCAAAAAAAGGCTATTGAGAAAAATTCCTCTGCTTGGATCACCCTTTACATGTCCACTTCGGGCAAGATGTTATTAAAAGTATGTCTATATACTTGATCGATGAAGGACATAAAAACCAGAAAAAAAATTTTGTGGAAACAGGCGATTTATGGATAGATGGTCACATTAGGAGAAACTCTCAAGTAATGACACTTAGTTGGCTTTGAATGCATCTGCATTATTTTTAAAGTTAATAAAAAAATATTTATAATAATTGGTTTACTAAGCATAACATGTCGACCTCCACGTACTATCTGCCTGAGGGTCTATCGCCATAAAGCGCCTACTCATACCTTCTGATCCACACAAACATAAAATAAAATCAAATGTGTCCCCCTAGCGTATAATCGCAGAATGAGCCTCAGTATTTGTTTATGTGGGCAACCAAACTCCGAAGCCATGCCCTTTGCAGCAATCTCACCATTAAAGTAAACAATTTTTTTTTGCTGTTTGACATTATGACACTAAAGGTGACTTCCCTCTAAACACACACACACAAACGTTTAGAAGCATCAGTACTAATTTCCCAACTCTACAAAGCAACTCTATTAACTCTTGCACTCACTGTCAATGGCAACGCTTTAGAAAAAAGCAGACCACTATGCAAATGTACGATTGTATATGTGTGTGTAAGTGCAATTAATCTTTGCTACTGGCTGCGCTGTTTTTATGCGCTAATCCTTACTCCTTGCATCATCATTTGTCTACATGTTGTCATCATTTGACTTTATTTACATCACCACGTACTTATCAACTGGGCTTGGAAAAATATTAAGTATATTAGGTACTTACATACATATATACATACATATTCATATGTATATTTTGGTTTATGACAAAAGTCTAGAGTTCATACGCATAGAAATACTTTAGTGTACGGTCATGTATGTATTATGTGGAAAAAATGTTGCTTTGAAAAAACGTGCTGTTGGCCACTCTTTTAATTAATTAAAATGTAAGTACATTAAGGGAAAACACTTAACCGCCAACTGACACGTATGGCTTTGCCGCGTGCAAAGTCCAAAGACCCGCTTCTCTGAACTTGGCTTTCTGTTGCTCATGGTGACCATTTAAATCTTTATTTTTTAAGGTACTAGCGGTTAAAATTAAAGAATTGTGTTTTAGAGGGAAAATCAAAGTTTGAATATTTAAATTTCGAAACTCATTAAATTTTACTTAAGCAATTAGATTTTGCTGATAAAAATTACCTTGTGTATAAACAATTGGAGTATTGGTGTCTGATCATCTAGCTTATGCAATTAATTTGAACATGTGCGCTCACATTGGAAAACTAAGTTCGGGAACTTTAGCGATTTCATGCAGCTTAATACCATCTTTAAGATTTCCAAATGTACACCAATTTAGGCTTTTTCCCCGAACTGATTCGCTTCAATCTCTCCTCTTTTTTGATCACTTCGCCTAATCGTTTTTCTTAAGGCCACGTTTCAGAATTGTCTTTCAGTTCTACTATAGGGTTTTCTAATAAAAGTGAATTAATTTCTTTACAAAAAACACACTAATTGTCAAGGAAATTCAAATGTTTTTCATTTAATCGATACAAATAAGTTCTGAATATAACATCATAAAAATGGCCTCCACGACCTCTTTTGCAGGCACGAATTCGATGAACCCAACTTTTGAGCACTTTTTTCACTAAATCAAGTCGTATGTCATGAACAGCATGTTAAATATTGACTTTTAAGACTTGAACAGAGTCTGGTTTATTGCTAAAGACCAATGACTTCAAATAACCCCACAAGATCCTAGTCTAATGGTGTTAAATCACAACTTTTTGGAGGCCATTCAATCTCACAATTTCTTGAAATAATCGAATCTCCAAACCTTTCTCGCAGAAATTCAGTTGTTGCACATGCTGTGTGACACGTAGCCCCGTCTTGTTGGAACTAGTTGTTGGTAAGATCAACTTCTCCAATTATGGCCGAAGAAAGTTGGTTATCATCGATTTATGCCGCTCTTCATTGATAGCAGCGGTGCTACCAGTTTCATTTCGAAAGAAGTACAGACCGATGATTCCACCACAAACCACACCAAACAGTCAATGGTTGTTCATGAATAATTTGTGGATTTGCCTCGCACCAGAATCGACAGTTTTGTTTATTTACCGCACCACTCAGATGAAAGTGAGCCTCATCGGAGAAGATGATTTTCTTAAAAAAATCTTTACCGTTTTCAAGTTGTTCCAAGGCAAAATCAGCAAGTTCACGACGTTTATGGTGGTCCAAGGATGAAATTTTAAACATTACTGAATACAATGAAGTAAAATGGCAGATCATAACATATTAAAAATGGACATTTAGAAATCATATCATCCTTATTGGAAAACCATTTATAAGCAGCGCATAACGATTTTAAGGATTATCTTATAGTGTTTGGGGCTTAGTGCTCCATGGGGTTATGTGCTTCTTACGTTTGGAACTGTCTAAATGAATCAATTTTTGTTTGTAGATGAGAATTCGATGAAACAATGAAGTCGTTTCGAACCATTGAAGAAGAATTTGAGAAACAGTATCATATTTATCGATATATCTTGAGTTCGTGCGGCTAGTTTCTGATTATCTGTATCATACAAACCATTTTAATCGGAATGAAGAAGTTTGTCGATTCATAATTAATATGCTTGGTTTTGATTAGTATGAGCATTCAACTAAAGCTCTACATTTCAAATGTCGGAACCAGTACTTACAGGGCATTGGAAATTGGCAAGGCCCCCTTTCCGAAGACTTGACAAATCGGTCGATGACTTTCCGATGTAGTTTTCTTCAGATGCACGTAAAATACGATTGCTACCCGCATAAGGAGTATTTTTCCTTTTCAATATACACTTTTGTAAAACGGATACATTTTCCAGATCTTTTAAGTAATTTATTTATACCCTCATAAAAAATGTTTATTCTTTATCTTCAAAATACGCCGAGATTGCCTACTTGACTCCATCATCGGTGATAAATTTTTATCGCTCAGCTCTTTTTTCGTTTTTCGAAACAGGTTATGATCACTCGAGACCAGATCTTTGATGTTGGGTTGCTGATTGAAAATAGCGAAGCCCAACTTATGGAGCGCAGCCAACGCAATAAGCAAAATATCTTGTGGATGGACGCGCTGTTGTACAAAATCAGCAAATATTTCGTCAATTTTCCTCATCTTTTCTCTTTAATGGTTTCTTCACTCGCTCTAATATTGAAGCGCAGTAATGTCCAGTTATAGAATCACCCTTATCTTTATAATCGATCAAAATCGGATCGGTCACAAAAAGACCGTTGTCATGAGTTTCCCAGCTGACTGTGTGTGGTTATTTTATTCCATAGCATTCAACTCAGGTTCATAATGACGTACCCAAATATCGTCTCCAATAGCAATTTGACTCAATACACCGTTATTTTTTTCGTTACTTTTTTGTTGTTTTATTTTTTAATTCACTTTTACCTCCGGTAAAAAGGAAGGGAAAGGTCTCCAAAGCGAATGAAAAGGCAAGTAGAGAAGTATCATATTTCACTTGGATTAGATAATTAGGGTTCCAAAACTTATTGAAATAGAAGTAAAGTAAAGGGAAGTGGCATCAATCTCATGGACCTATAGTACACACATACCATAAAAGAGTTAAAACTAAAATGAGAAGAAATTAAAGTAGGATTTAACACGAGACACTGCAGACCACTAAACAGTTTGGGTAAAATCGGTATAAGCGCTGAAGAAACATGCTATTAAAACCTGATACACCGGCTCATATATTAAGTGGAGTGCGAGACCGTAGTTAGAAGCAGACTAAAATACCAGAAAGTTACTCAGTCGGAACACAATCACATTAAGTCCATCCATCAAGCCTGCTTTGGAGACCTGAAGATTTCACCATGTACTCGTAAGGTGATAAGCATTAAAGAGCACAATAGATCAAAGGTCGCAGTGCACATACTGGCCTCTTAACTATCTATATGAATTTTTTTTTTGTCTCCAACTGGCGACAGATCGCCAAGGCGTAACATATGCATGCAACATTAAGCAACCTACAAGTTCGACCTACTTCCTCTAATCTTTTCTAAGAGATCGTGCGGCTCGATTGACGTGGTAATATATGCATATTAACTGCTATTACTAATACTAATCATTTACATTATTATTTTCTTTTGAAAAACTCTATTACTAACAACATCTTTTTCGTTTCTAATCACCATTAGTTGCCTACAAGGCCGAAAGGGCAATTTTCTAAGTAAATAAACTGAAACTACTTCTAAGCAAACACTTTTCACATCTCCTTCTCAAGTTAATTCCATAACCAGTGGCCTTCGCCCCACACAAGAAAAAAAAAACAGAATAATGAAATGAAATAAAATAAAAAAATTCTGTGGAATTTTTAATTTTTCCAAAACATTAGCTAAAACAATATTCAACACAAATATGGCGCGAAAAAGGCAAATTCCCAACGCCAAAGCGACAAGGCTGGCGTAAAGAAGAAGAAGAGCAAAGCAAATAAAAACTCGTACAATGAAAATAATCTTGCATAGAGCAAACGTAATAATGCGGGCAATCGTAAAATTTTGTGCGGTTAAACGTCAAACACTCATCGGCGGCTATAAAATTGTAGCGCGAAAGGACTCAGCTGCACAGGCGGAAGCGAGAGTACGTGGAGTAGTTAAATGTGTGAAATTTTTGAAAAACTTGTCGAGAAGTAAGGAGTGTGTGATGGGTGATGGAGAGTGAGACTAGGAAATAAAGTGTTTAATAAAAGCATTGAGAGTGTGTGTGTGTAGGTAAATATATGAAAGTACATAAGGCCTCATATGTGTATAGCATACGCGAGGGACTGTAGCTGAAAGTCTTCTTTGCGAGGGCTTGCTGAATTTTCCTACCCTTATATGCGACACCTCTTCTGTTGGCTTCGTAAAATTTATGCCTGCGAACCCCACGAATGTTCTCATATAGTTCTACTCGCTAGCCAGCCAAGCAGTCAACATATTCGCCGGAAATATATGGCAGACCATCAACGACAGGCACTACTGAGTTTATTTTACTTTCTAATTCTCTACAAAATTGCCAAATATCCTCCTACACAGTCAACGATCCTTCGCTTCGCTTCGTATATGAGTTAGGAGTTTATGCCGAATGTGCTCCATTGTTTGTTAGTATATTTATATCGGCCAAACAAATATAGCACAGACAAAGGGTCGGCACTGTAAATGTCTATGATATGCCATGGATCTACTACGCACCCAACGAGTTTGGTTGCCCGCAGCAATTTTTCGCTTCATAACAAATATTCACATTCATTTTGACGCTTTGCCATTTCGGCTGACTTTTCATTTGTTGTTATGTTCATGGAAAATTTACAATGTACAGTTATATATATATATATATATATATATATATATATCTTCCTTCATATAACATATGCATACGTGCCTGCATTTCTTTGTATGCCACATTTTTTCTCTCACCCCCACATGCAATTGCTCCTCTGTAGTCCGCTACTCCTGTTAGTTTTCGTCTTTTCTTTCATTTTTTTGGTTTTTCTCTTCTTTATTTCCATTGCATTTCATTTCATTCGCTTCTTTGTGTAAATATTTGATTTTTACATTAAAGTCAATTTGCTTTCATGATTCTGTAATTCATTATTTGCACAATTCACACAGCAGGCGTGCAGCAAACTAAGGCTCCACACACATATGTATCTACATACATATGCATTTATATGGTACAAGTCGAAGTTGCACGTTCTTGCATAGATTTTGAGAAGTATGCTCGTTCATACAAACATTGCAAATTTCTCTCCTCCCTTTGGATCCTTAGAAATGGGCGTTTAGATGCTTTTAGAAATCCAAATCCTAAGTGAGGGGAATTTGCTGCACTTCCACCTTTTTGCATAGTGTAAGAGCTTTTCCACTATCGTCAAATCAGTTTTCGTCTCAGAAATCTTTCACTTTGATGTACGCCAATGGAAAAATTTATTTGGTTCATGGGAAACCTATTATCTCTTTGATATTTCTTACCCAAAAGGTCTACTTTTCGTCTTTAATACAAATTTCGCGGAAAACTTCTCCGTAAGGGAGCACTACTGTCTAATGATTAACGTTTAGTTCCATGATATACTCAGATGACCTTCGTATAGCACGAGACTTCCCTTGAAACTATGTTATCATTTTTTCTGTGGTCGCATATTTGCTCCTGGCCTAAAGTTCGGGCAAGCCAGTATAGGGTTTAAAAAAAAGTATTAATGTTGAAAAGATCATGGCTTAGATCTAAATTACATTTGTCCGTTTCTCAGGCGTTCTATGAAAGATTCTAAGTACGAAGAACTACTTTAATTTGCGCGGAATTTGAGAATGGACATGAGTTTTCTCATCACATCCGGAAGGATGGAATAAAGTAAAATCATACAGAACTTTAGTCGATGTACATAATCATCATTGTAATTAAGCAAGCACGACAAGGCAGAATAATATTCTTCGAAGCTGGTTTCCCGTGTAGTATGGCGTGGATGCATCTTAACATTGGGGAAATGCTGTGATCAAACAGATGCATTCTGTTTTCAACTGTCCACGGTATGTACTTGTACTATAATACACCGTAAAGCCTATCGTTTCAACTGTCAAAGTAAAATCTTGCAGACGATGATAGTCAGGCCTTTCATTGAGATGCATTGACCTTTGTTTTTACTTCCAGCATGTCACTCCAATTAGCATGTTGACTTTATATTGCAGTTTTTAGGCCTATACTTCCGTGCGGTGTGTTAGTGTGGTGGTCAGGAGGACTCGAGAAAAAATCCAAAGAAAATATTATAGCGTGGAGGGGGGCAGCAAAAGTTGAGCATTACCACTCATACTGAGGCTAAGCGATATCTCTGATATGAGGCTATGAATGAATCTACTTCCCTTAGACGTTGTAGGATTTAGGATTTTATAATGACAATTGTTCAGCGGCAAGACTATAAAAGTTGTCTTCCTTCACTGACCTTCACTGAGTACATGAAAGATAAGTAGTTGGTCATTCTGAATGGGAAAGAATGGGACCGGTGTGTGTAGACTCTAATAATTTTTATACGGTTGGGTCAAAATTAGATATTAGGCTCGTTGGCGGAAAAACCATAGAGGACTAAAAGCCCTGGATTCTTTAACAATACAATCTGATTTGTTGCAAATCACTCAATGTATTGGCTAAGCAGTCGGAATAAATTAGGGGTTCCTGAACGTAATACCAGATCAGGTAATGTAATGGCGGCAAACTTACTCCTTCCTTCTACGTTTGTTGTCATGGAAAGGTTTGGGCATGTCGCAATCCAATTCGTAAGTTCTCTATAAGAGAGCTATTCCTCTTAGATTCTAGCTCAATATGGAAGAGTCTCAATTGTTGCAATTGTGGCCATGATAATTAGCCGACATGGAATAAACAATGGTAATGCGAAGAAAGGAGATTTGTATAATTTTGAGTGTTTTTACAAGGTTTACTTCTCCAGCAGTGGCTTGTCATCGTAAATTATTCTTTCAGTTTGTCCCTGGTACCAGCCTGAGCCTGTGCATGACGATGGCGAGCCCGGATTGTTTAATACCACTTCCAGCGAGACTTTCGTCAGCGCAATTTGTACCCATTTCCATTGGGCTCTGAGAATTCTTGCTTCGAGATCAGCTTCATTGAGCTTCACAGCCCTCGTTTTCGGTAATTTTGCTGACGGCTTGTCTTTGTGCCGCTGCTGCTAGGGGTTCAAGTTTAAGGTTGAGTTGCCGTGCCTTAGGATTCCTGGAACTCCTTTGTGAGTTTCCCTTTGGTTGATGGCTTCAATTTCATCATTCTGAGCAGGAAGGCATTACGACGCTTCTCAAAAACTTCACTATTGTCTTATTCTTCATTTTTCTGTCTTATAACTAGGCTTTGGTCACTTTGCTTGGTTCCGGCTACCGCGGATGCTTGGCTCCTGCCTTTGTGCTGGCCACGTTAAAGCTCGTTGAATACGCCAATTTTTTTTTTTTTTTCAGAACAACTAGTTCCTTTCGGCTTAGCCCTCGGCTATTGATTACATAAGCTTAGTTCGAAATGGGGCTATTTAAGGGTCCCAGAATGGCTTATGTTTACTTAGCACGGTTTGCATGACACCGCGATCTAGACCCTTTGTAATCTCTGTATTGCATTACATTATTTTTCTAACCAAACTATGAAGTCAAACCTTAGCTAGATATCTTCAGACTGCTATACGAACCATCTCATACCAGTCAGCCCTTGCCGGCACCCTCGAGGAGGGCTTTCTGGAGGTCTTGTGGATATAACGCCTAAAGCTTTGCTACGCAAAACAATGTTTAGCTCAAAAATAAACAACAAAATTTTACAAAATTGTTGGAAAATGTCCCCACTTGTTTAAAAATTGAGAGCAAAAAGTGAAAAAAGTTTTGCAGAAAATTTCTATATGTGTATATCAAATTGGGCACATAATTCTGCCTGTGCTTTTACTACTTAAATAATCATAAAAACCACAAATAATCAATATTCAACACCGAGCACGTACGTGCCGCAAGAATAATTAGTGGATGGCCACATATGTCATTATTACCCAATTTTAATGTAAGCCACCAACACATGAACACATCAAATACAAAATCTAACGCATGAATACAACGAAAGAGGCAGATAAACCTCGACAATACCATCATCTATGGGCTCCCCCACATCCTCGCAACATAACACAAAGCCTCCACATTTGCAATTTTAACGAGATTAGCCGAGTTGTCGACGATTGCGTGTCTGCGTTTGACTTCGACAGTCCGCGTGACGCGTATTTTATGCACTAAATTGCGCTCAATCAATTTTAATCGAATCGCAACGAAATGGCGTGAATCTCCTTACGTGTATGAGCGGCGCTTGTCATTTTCAATAACATCAGCAAGTAATCGAGAGAACTAGTTGTATTTGCCAAGTATAAGCTTTGCTTTTTGCTCACAGCCGCATTAATATTATAAAATCGTCTCTTATCGCCAAGCCTTGGCGAGGGAGAGAGAGAGAGAGGGCGAAAAAAATCGACATCTAATTTAGTTCGCGGTTTGCATACAAATTTCAGGCTGCACTTTTTCATTAGATGACATAACGTGACAGACCGAAGACTCGCACATTCACACACGCATACTCACAACACTCGTTGAATTATTCAGCAATGCTCATGGCAGGGACATTCTATGAGGATATATGCTTGCACGTTTCCAAGGGGAGTTTTACGCGTAGCCGCCAGCTTCTTTTCATTATTGCTCGCACGAAATGCATTGATTTCGTTTGATCGCAGGAATTTATTATTAATTGTGTGATTTTATGACATCAAATGAGAGTTTCGCTTTGACTGCGATTGCAAAAGAAAACTGAAATTATATAAATTGTAGGAGAAGTACAGCGCAAAAATGGCGCGCCTATTTGTAGGCAACGTTTTTTGCTATTTTAAGTTGTTGTGCGCCTGTAAAATTTTACGTTGCCTACATTTAGGCTCAAATTGCAACTAAACTGTATAATAGAGTTGTTCATATACATATATATATATATATATAATTTCATAATTTCAACTTTTCCTCACTATTTTTAAGCTTCTTGAAATTTTTTAGTTACATCTGTTTTTTTACGCATCATTTAAATTACATTTGTTGAACACAGTTGTCATTTATACCTTTTCTGTGGAAGATATAAAAATCAATCAAATTTCTCAACTACCACAAAATTGCTGCAAGAAACTACTTTCTAAACTTCTTAATGACTTTTAAACTATCCGAATGCATTTCTATCTATTTCAAAATAGCATTTTGTATAAGTTTTCAGTGTCTCTCTCAAGGTGCGCTTAGTCTGTCTAATATAAACTTTGTGGCTCTTCACAAATCGCTACACCCACAACTACATGCAACTGCTGTTACTGCTGCTGGAAAAAGTTTCATTTGAAATAAATGCTACAGAACTTTCCACATAGAATAACCCAGTAGTGTTTTGCTCATTTGTTTAAAACGGTGAGTACGAGTATAATTATTTTTGGTTATATAGTAACGCGCTAGAGAATTTTGTTTGTAATAAAGTTATATTAATTATTATTATATAAAAATTGTGGAAATAATTAAGGAGGAATAGACCGATCACTTTTTTTAAATTAAAATTTTATCCCACTCTAGAGTTTATTTCAAGGCATTAAGACAGTCGAACTTCATCGGGGTCGCTATGATTTAATATCATTCGGGTAAGCTTTACAATCTCATTACATGATATACTACGTGCAACAAGGAAATTTTCTTGCCAAACTAGTATCATGCCAATTTCCAAATAACTGTTTCTTTGTATGCGTTTGAATTTTAAAAGATTTGTGTTGTGATATCGACGAGGTGTAAACATTCATTGCTTCATTTAGAGTATTCTTTCACTATTCACTTAACAACGATTACTGCTGGGTTACTACCTGGCTTCGGCCTTGTATAAGATTTCATTTGATTTCAATTCTAATTTCACTAACTCATTCCTAAATGTCACAATTTGGCATTCAACTTGGTTGGCGTTTCACTCTAATTGCGTTATTAGTTCGCTGGCATGTTCCATGAGGCGGCAAAGCAATGTATTCAAATGCCTAATCACAGTATCACTCGCTGCGGAGTTTTCATGCAGACTAAATGCATACGTAACAGGTCAATTGAAAAATCCCCAGCCTACTAAAGTCAAGCACATTTTTTTTTTGGCAAAATTCATCTTGTTTATTCAACATAGCTCTCTTCAAGGGTGATATACTGATTATAGCGACCCTCCAACTTTTTAATACCAGCTGACATTCTTTTGATCTGAGAACGGGAAATAACCATTGAGGACTAGATCCGAGAATACGGTGAATGCGGAAGCAATTCGAAGCACAATTCATGGATTTTTGCCATCGATTTCACTGACTTGTGACACGGTGCATTGCCTTGGAGTTTTTCGGCGATTTCGTCCTTCGCTGTTAATGGTCCTTCCTTTTTCAAGTTAGTCAATGGAAATTATTCCATACACATCCCAAAGTACAGAACCTATTACTTTGCCAGCCGGCTGTTGCATTTTTCCACGCTTTGGAGCGGGTTTATCTGTGTAGTTCACTCGGATGACCACCCTTTTGACTTCGGAGTATCGTTGTTTTTGGTCAAAAGTGAGCTCGCGCGGCACCCACTTTGCACAGAACTTTCTCATACCAAAATATTCATGAATGATGTAATGCACACGTTCAGTTGATATCAGACTGGGGACTTTCCAATTCAGCTGTTATGCATAAAGTAATTTCGCTTCCAATTAAAATCAACAAAATTACATACTGTGTATGTGGAACCAATTTTTAGGAATTCATGGATTTTTTGAGAAACTGAAATCACTGGAAGAGCTGACTTAGGTTGATATTACGCGGCTTCTATCCAAATATGCCCAATTTTTAACCCTCGCGTAGCAGCGAGTTAGCCCGTTGGCTTTGGGACTACCTAAATAACGACTCTCATCAAATGAGGATAACAACCTCGGTTAGGAACTTCCAATTTTGGTGATGACCACTGCAAACGTATTAAGGACTATGATTTGAGACGTGCACCAAGAATGTTCGGACCCTCAATTGGGAACGCGTTGCTGCGCAGCTGGTTGACTGATCGATTTTACCGAACCCGAAAAGCGGCTATCTTTAATACCAGATTCAAAATATAATAGTTTGCAGTATGTTAGTTGCTTGAACACTCCGGGGTATAAAAATGAGTAGCCGCACTGCTATCTTGTCGCAGCCTGTTCTGCGATGATAGCGCGTCAACCCAAGAAAGGAGGAACCTCAAAATGCACTCTGAGTGCACTCATCAACAATTGGGTATAAGAAAACACTGGGACAGCACTTCAAGCTTCATCCGTTCCATCTGCCAAAAAAAATAAGTATTTATACAAAGTGTGGGAAGAGCTAGTCACAGCAGAATGCAGCCTTGTACTAGAGACAAATTCCTATCTAGGAATGTTACAATCGTCCGTCACGCGTGACGTTTTTGAGCGAAAAAAAACGGAATACAAGAAGGAGAACCTTAAAGGAGCATGAGGCGACGTCTGATGGTTTCAAGACCGGATATTTTACTCTAAAACGAGAAGGCGGGAACACTTCTCCGACCTTCCTAATTGCAGAGATATTGTAACCACTGTTCCATACGTAGACACATATTACCTCTCTTCGCCGACACAGCACGAGTGTTTTAATAATAATATCACAGTATTAATTAACAAAAGCGCCAACGTTTCACTTTACACTTTGCACCTTCGACACTTTAAACAAATAATGCAACAGCTCACCTTTCAGCAACTCAACCGCCAGCAACTCAACTCAACTCAACTCAACACAACAACGCTGTAACAAAGTTCAATTTGTATGTGTTCATATGCATGCTGAGGCTATTTTGACAGGCATAAGTGGCACTTCGCATGCGGGCAATGCGCTGCACTTAACATAAAATTCAACAAAGTGAAATAATAATAAGTAGAGAAAAATTGGATTTTTATTTTTGATATTTTACATGCCAATTTTTGATACATATTATGGCGGCAACAACAATAAAATGTTTGGAAAAAAAACTGAGGTAATAATGGCAAATGTGAAATGGATGAAGCAACAATTTGCTTTTAGGTCCTTTACAACAGGTTGCTCACAGCGGGAAGCCGCAAGAGTGGCGAAGGAGAGACTTTTCAAGCGATACACTTACATTATGAGTGCCAACAGAGCACACACATAACAATACATACATGTAGGCGGAATAATAATTCACACATGATTGCACACGCTCTTGCATTACACAAACACTCACTTACACATGCATACATACGGAGATATGTGAATGTGAAATCAATAATGTAGCGTCAAGTGCCACAACTCAAAGGACATCACAGCGAACGAGTGCGGAAGTGAGTGACTGGCAAAGAGAGAGAGAGAGAGAGAGAGAGAGAGAGAGAGAGAGTGAAAGCGGCGTAACGTGAAAGAGAAAAGCAGAACCAGCCAGCCCAGCCGGCGCAACAAGCCATCAATAAAATTGTCATAAATTCATTTTTATATCAAATTGATATGCACGAATGCGGAGCGTTAAAGTGCCGCGTGGCAGAGCGTCGGAGTGCAAAGGAGCCGCAAAAGCCCTCAGCCGCGCAATAAGCACTTTACATCAATTCGCTACAATTGAAGCACGAAAAATGCAGCACAGCAGTTTCGGGGGAGTTTGTGGCAAGCGTTGAATGCCTCAGCGCCCAACACTTTGGCTGCCACGGCTCTATGGTGGGCTTGTAAAAATAGCGAAAAAATAAGATTGAAAAAATAATAATGATTTTATGGGAAATATACGAATGAAATGAAAAGTTTATAAATAACTGATGTTGCCGACTCATTCATATGTGCAGTATGATGAATACACATGTGTGCGGAGGTGTGTGGCATGTCCGTGGCTGCAGCTAGTGTGAAGTGCAGGCGCAAAAACTATATGAAAATTTTATTAGCTATGCAAATGCGGTGGCAGGCGAGGCGAGTTGTTTATTTTCATTTTATTTTTCACACATTCTCCGTGCTTCACGCTCTCTTCTCACCATTCTTGAAGGTTCACATACATAACACATCCATTTGGTAGACTACATTCATATATGCATCAATTTCGACCACTTGTTGCCTTCCATGCATTCAAAGTTCATTCAACATACATATATAAGTTCATTCGTTCATACATCCAAGCATGCTATGTATATATATACATTTGGCTCTATATTTAGCTCTTTATACCCGCCAAAGCGATTTTCGGCCGAGCTTTTCCTCCAATATGTAGTTTTGCGCCTACAGTTTATTCTAAGCCGCCTCCGACCGTCCGATGGATTTTTATGACGAGCTTTTATTTCATGTCAGAAATACACTCGGAGCGCTTGACATTTACTGCCGAGGGGCGACCGCAATTAGAAAAATTACTTTTCGATAATTTTGGATATTTCTCGAAACTGGACTCGAACCCAGGCCTTCCGAGTTGTAGTACGCAATGCTAACCACTCGGTTATTGCGGCCGCCACGTGCTTACCTATGTTGGTTGAAATTTACTTTTCATTTTGACTGTGCACCTCTGACATGTGGTTCTGGGTATCGGTGGACTTTGTTCAAAACTGTTGCACGCGACCGCAGATTAAGTAAAGCCAGTTTTACAGCTTTCCTCCAGCTATTTGAAAGGTTAAACGGATTAAAGAAAAACACATTTCTTTCGAAAAAAGCCCTCAATCAAGTTCTAAAAGAGTAGAAGGAAGAGGCCCATCCGCTGTTCGATTGTTAGTGCAAACCCAAAGACGGAAACTTAAAGATCGGATGGAGTAATGAGTTTAAAAGAGATCAGATTAGTGGAAATGAAAGAATATAACCAGAGAAGCTGTGACGAGATGAGAAGAATTGAGAGACAATGAGATGAAAGAGATGAAACCGGATGAGTTGTGGTGAGATGAGATGAGGGAGATGAAATGTGATGAGAAAAAATGACAGAATATGAGATGAAAGGAAACGAGATGAGATAAGATGAGATGAGAGAGATAGAATGAGATGAGATGAGAGGAATTGAGAGACGATGAAATGTGATGAGAGAGATGAAATGAGAATAGTTTAGATGAGATGAGAGGAAATGAGGGAAAAAGAGATGAGATAAGATAAGATGACAGAGATTAAATGAGATCAGATGAAGGATAATAAGATGACAGAGATGAAATGAGAAAAGATGAGAGGAAATGAGAGTGGATGAGAGGAAATGAGATGATATGATACCAAGTGAGAGGGAATGAGAAAAGATAAGATGAGGTGAAATGAAAAGAGATGAGATAAGAGAAAATGAGATGAAATCAGTTCAGCAGAGAAAATGTGATATTTAATCGGAAGAGAAGATACATAGGTAAGATAAAAATAATACGATGATTTTATATGAGGTGCAAGTCGGTGGGAAAAGATAACGAATAGTGAAGAAAAAATATAGTTTATGACGAGTACCAGCGCAAAAATATATAGCAGTCCCATGAAGATTACAAGGAAAGGAAAACAGAAAAAAATATATGAAGCACAATGCAAGGAAAGCAAAACTTTTACTGAGAATGTGAGATTATATAATAAGAACCAAAGACAATTGGAGATGGAAAACTAAAAGAAAACGCTCAATATAAGTTACGAAACACTGTTACTCCTCGCTTTTGTAACCATGGAAACTTGCTTATATCTCTCTTTTCATATCCAATATTCTCTCCTTGTATTATTCAATAGAGGCTTAATTTTAGATTTGTAGACACTGAAAAGAATTAATTAACTTCCCGTTATTAATATTTTATTTTGTGGTTGTAAAATTTATTACTTAATCAAACACTTTCTTGTGATTTATTAAATCCCTTTTTTAACCCAACTAAGTCCATTGCAAACCATATTTATCTTTGTAGCTAAAAGGATGCATATTAAATCTGAGAAAATGAGAATTTTATTGCACAAAGAATCTATATATTAACAACTTTGTAAACATATATTCATATATCCACTAGCATGCATATACACATGCTTCTACTTAGGAAAACTTTAGCAATAGCTATTGCTCACCTTTTGTCCCTCCAACCATATCCTCGCCACACGAAAAATGCAATGCAACATGCTCATGTCTGCTTGCTTAAGATACTATTGTTTAAATATTTGCTTACATAATTAACTTAATTCATTTTGATTTTCATGCAATGCGCCTCACATGTAGTGCGTGAAAGCTAATAATAAAGCCAATAATAACTAAGTCGGCTAAGAGTGCGGGCAATAGACGAAAGGATACTCTTGGTGGTGGCAGTAGATCAATGAGAGCGTTCCAATGAAAATGTTAAATACAACGAAACCGAAAATGCTATGATAATTGTTTACACAAGTAAAACAAACAATTCACAGACATCTAATGGCTTACAATACAAACAAACATGCAGACAAACAGACAAACAGACAAACAGACAAACAGACAAACAGCCACCTGCTCTTGAGTAAGATAGTTGTAATGATGAAGATAACAATGCTAATAATGATATTATCGAATACTGCAAACTCTATGAGAGATATTGAGAGTGTGCATCTGTTGCAAATATTACTCGAAAGAAGTGTGAGTGGATGAGCCTTTGCTGTAGTTGGTGTGGCAAGTAGTAATCAATTGAAATACCTGACCAACACTTGGGCAAATTGTAATGAAGTAATTTTGATTGCAAATGAAAGTGATGCATAACATATGAGTGCAAATTGAATAGGCAATGCAAGAATGGTATATTAATGCTGTTCAGTGCAACTGTTCTCAAGCTGATGGGATGGTGAGAATACACGTAGAAGAAGAAGTATCGTTTTTATTATACTAATAAGTAATCGAATCAATATGCTTACCTCATGTTAGTAAGAATTTTCCGTTATGAAAACATAAAATTGTATATTTATCTCCGCCCCTCTCACTCAAAAAACCAAAAATTCAATTGTTTTAAATCAAAGTGGCGTAAGCTCATCACTGGGAAAAACAAATCAGAGCAATTAAAAACAATTTTTTCTTCATTGACGTAGGGATTTGGATCTTTCAAACCGTATCCACAGAGTCTTATTTCTACGACGTCTGTTATTTTGTGGAGCGCACCGTTCCATCGTCTGTGGTATTTACCTTAAATGCTCCGCAAAACCTTTCTCTCGCAAACTAATAGTTCCAAAGAATCAGCTTTGAGTGGTTAGTGGTCGAGGATGTTATTACTATAAAGGTTACAGCTGATGGTTCCCAGGTAGAGGAAATTATCTGCGACTGCCTAAACCAGAGTGTGTTTATTAGAAGATAGGACCATACACATTATGACAAAGCTATGTCGTTAGCTTCTTTTCATGTTGGCGGCTGTAAAATCAAAGAAAAGGTAGTGCTTTTTGATCCCTATCTCAAGAGGCTTTTCCAAGATTTGATCGTGAATATCTGGTCTGTTGTACTTGCTAGGTCTACAACTTTATAAATCCCATCACTTGGATGATACTTGGCTTTAGTTCTAAGAAAAAATTAAATGCCATATAAACATACTTAGTTTCTCGCCTCTGTATCTGAATACCTCACTCAGTATGTAATTCATTGCTTCCAGCTGCTTTGCTGCTGTATGAACTTTGTCGGGTTTTTTCGGGTTTGCCTTTACACTACAATTAGAGAAGTGTTCTTCATAAAGGGTGATCCAAGTATAGGTACTTTTTTCAATAGCCTTTTCCTGACAGATCACGGGTCAGTCGTGTCAAGCTGTCATATTATTTTTGTTCAGTATTGTTTGGTATTTCATCATGAAAAGACTTACGCAACGCTCACAAATCATTCAACTTTATTACGAAAATTCACGTTCTGTAAAGAATTTGTTTCGCGCGCTTCGGGTAACTTATGGTCCACATAATCGGCCTACTGATTGTACTATTCGCAACACCATTACCCATCTTGAGACCCAGCATTAATTATTGGAGAATATTCGACCGAATAGACCAAATCCAGCACTCAGTGAAGAAAATATAGCGGCAGTAGCTGAGAGTGTACACGAAGACCGTGGAGAGTCGATTCGGCGCAACTCGGACTGGCGTATGGAACGACTTGGTACAACTTACGTCGAGATCTTAAATTGAAAGCGCACAAAATACAACTTGTGCGAACTGAAGCCGCTTGACCCTCCCAAGTGACATCGCTTCGCTCTATGGGCTCTTGAAAAGTTCCAAGAATATCCGACGTTTTCGAGCCAAAGCTTGTTGAGCGATGAGGCCTATTTCTGGCTCAATGGGTATGTAAATAAGCAAAATTTCCGCATGTGGGAAGAAGAGCAACCTAAAGAGATTCAAGAGCTGCCATTTCATTCAGAAAAAACAAAGGTTTGGAATAGTTTATGATCCGGTGGAATCAACTGTCCATATTTCTTCAAAAATGATACCTATGAGAACGTAACCATCAATGGCGACCGTTATTGTGAATGATAATAAACATTCCCCATTAAATTTTAATTTTCTGTCGTTTTTCTTTAAAAAAAGTAGGAAACTTCTAAATGGATCAACCGTTAGTTTGAATAAAGGGTATTATATTAGCAATTCAAGAAATAATTTAAATTAAGTTCACATGAAGATAGGACGGTTTGGAAAACTAAATGATTTATATTAGGGCTCAAGATTTTACACAAACATTTTCGAGAAGTGCGAGAATTTGAGCAACGAGCACTCACACACTTGCTCATTACTCATTACCCGAAATTTTTCGTGCACGAGCACGAGCATTTCAAATTTTTTTTTACGAAAGCTTGACTTTTTTCTCAAAAAAATCAAACAACTAATTTACATCCTACCAACAACTCAGGCCGAAAATGCATTGCCCATTGCTCATTTCATACTTCGAAGCACCGAGGCACCAAATGAACACACCTAAATATTTTTACGTCTGCGCATCTAACGGTATAAAAGTCGATGTAATTACTGTGCGTTTTAGTTAGTTGGTTAACGGTAAGTGGTCGCTACAAACGTTTGTATACGGTAAAACGCACTAAACATAAAGTGATATGGAGCCAGAGGAGAAACAGGTTATGCAAAAGGAAGCCTCCTTGAGTAGCATTCCACCGGCAATACAGTGGTATATTTGCATTTTTGGAAAAAAAAAATTGGGAAAATGTGAAAAAATTTGAAAATTAAAAATCTTGAAAAAGGTGTAAATATCACCTTTTTCGATGTGAGAAAATAAGAAAACAAATTATAATTTTTTTTTCATATTGAAAAAAGAGAAACAAACAAGAAAGTTGCGAAATGTGAAAATTGAAAAGTAATAGGAAATGTTAAAAAATAAATAAAAAATTTGTTTGAAAAAAAATTTTCACAAAAAATTTAAAAAAAAGTTTATTGCAAACAAAACTACATATATATTTATAAAAAAGAAAACAAAATTAAAAGTTTCAATATCCTATATACATACATACATACATACACTTCCTCTTCAATTTTTATTTTTCCTATGCGCTCTTAAGGAAACGTGCTGCTCTCTTAGCCAAATCGGCCGCTGCTTCAAATGAAAATATCGACAATGACAGCGATGGCGAAGGTGTGGATACAAAGCAAGCAATTAAATATGGCAATACATGCCAAGCGACATGTGGAATTTTGAAAGAATACTGTGATTATAGTACAATTCATGGTTTTCGCTATTTAGGCGAAACAAAGCGCCCGCGTTGGGAAAGGTGAAGTGAAAAAAATATATTAATTTTCAAAATAATGTGTTTCATATTGCGAGGCTCAAAGGTTCAAAAGTAACTAATTTTTTGAAAAAATAGATGTTGAAATATGTATGTAAAGGGTTTTCCAATAAGGATGATATGATTTCTAAGTGTCGTTTTGGCCATTTTTAATATGTAAAGATTTGTAATTTTTTTTTTTCACTATATTCAGTAAGGTTAATATTTCATCCATGTACCACCATAAATGTCGCTGTGTATGCTGATTTTGCCTTGGAACAACTTGAAAACGATGACGTTTTTTTAAGAAAATCATCTTCTCCTATAAGGCTCACTCTCATCACTTTTATCTGAATGGTGCGGTAAATAAAAAAAAAATTGTCGATTCTGGTGCGAAGAAAATCCACAAATTATTCATGAACAACCACAACATTCACCTAAATTGACAGTTTGGTGAGGTTTTTGGTCTGATGAAATCATTGGTCCGTACTTCTTTCGAAATGAAGCTTGTAGCACCGTTACTGTCAATGGAGAGCAGTATAGATTGATGATAACCAACTCTTTATGGCCACAATTGGAATAAGTTGATCTTAACAATATCTGGTTTCAAACGCTTCAAAACTTCGGGCAACTTTGCTAATTAATTTAACAGTTTTCTGCCTGCAGGGATTTCTTTAAAAAATTAGTTGCTTAGTAAAAGGATGCGTTAGAGAACTAGAAAATAGAAAAGTGAGACCAAGCGAGTAGGAGCAGCACTGAACTGGTAGAAAGGTGATACCAGACCAAATGATCTTCCACATAACAGAAAGCCCGAATTGAATATTAAAAAAAATGTATATCCCATAGAGCCAAATACTATATACAGCAAGTTGCTTACTCTATAGCACTGAAATGTGCTGTCAACCTACATAAGACGAAGTTATTCCTCTTCTTTTACTAGAATTCAACTAAGCACAGGTGCTAATCGGAAAACTGTTATCAGTTTAGGCAAAAATTTAGGATTCTTGGAATAAATCGAATTCTAGGATTAAAGGAAACTATTTTCCATTTTTTAATAATTTTTTCTTAGCGGCCTTTAAAACAACTGTTCTTCTATTATAATTGTGATTTGAAATATTTGTTTATTTACATACTTACGACAAAACAATTTCAGACTCCTCTGGGTGCTCGTATTCATATTCTCCATATACACTTGTGTCACACTCATTTTGAATATTTGGGATAAATGGAACAATAATCCTGTAATTGTATCCTTTGCGGAAAAATCTACACCCGTTTGGCAGATTCCCTTCCCAACGGTAACGGTTTGTACGGAAACAAAAGGCCGACAAACTGCATTTAACTTTACCGAAATGTATTGGAAAATTTCTGATAGAGTTAATAATATCACAGACATTGATCTGACTGATGAGGAGTAAGCACACGAAATACTTAGAATTGAATTATAATTTTAATTGGAAATTATTTTAGAGTTATACGCATGGAGGCGCTAGCTCAAGTTTGTGACGCTCATTTATTGACTGATTTCAAATTTGGTCACAAAACCGCAACGGGTTCAGAGATTGTGAGCGCTTTGGGCGATGTCACGCCAGTCTTCAATGAAACCTATTTGAATTGCAAATGGCGTAATTTTCCAGAGAAATGTGTACATATTTTCAAGAAGTTCATTACGGAAGAGGGCGTGTGTTATAGTTTCAACTCACTCAGTCCAATGGAGATCTATAGGCCAGAGGGGTGAGTCTAAATAAAAGAATTAAATTTTTGAAGTTTGTCTAAAATAATTATGTTTTAGACATAAAAACACATCTAAACACACCTAAAAATTAATCTTTTTATAGAATTATTAAGGAAATGCTCTTCCAAACGGACAATCGCACGGCCACTGACTGGAATGTAGAAGATGGTTACAGCGCCAGCGCAGATCCTGAAACTTATCCAGAGCGTGTATTGGGCCCAGGCGCACGCGCCGGTCTCTATATGGTTTTGAATGGTTTTGAGCAAGATTTTGATAACTTATGTCGTGGACCGGTACAGGGTTTCAAGGTAAGTAAATGGTCTCTCCTAAAATTTATAAGACTGTTGGAGTCTACCTCCTACATAACGTTTGCATTAATGATCAATTGACTGGTTTCAATCATAGTCCAGGCCCTCTGTCTTATTGTTTAAACATTTTAAAGGTTAAGTAATCGCTTACTCGAATCATGAGTTCCAATGAGAAGTTGTAAAACACATTTCGTTCGTAGGCGGATATTTCATCTTATTCACGTTCACTGCCGGACCATTTCGATTATGTTTCTTGTAGCGTTCGGCTAAAGCAGAAGTTACTTCGTGGTTATTGAAGCCGGAGATGTTAATATTATTTAGCACTACAGTTCGTATAATTTCCTCCTGCCTTAGGTTGCAGTCTCTAATAGTTTCGGAGAGATGCTTTCGGATTTTCAAGGAGGTTTTTCCAGAATCAAGGTTACATTCCGTGGTAAAGATTAATCCCTCATATTAGTAAAGGAATCAGGAGAGGGTGTAGATATATTAAAGTATTTTTTTCTTCTTATTTATTGGCGTAGGCCGCTTACTCTTCTTCAATAAACTAAATTTTAAGCAAAATTATTTGAGAATCATCCGTCATCTGTCTGCCTTATCTTATCTTGAGAAATTTCAGGAACTAAGTGGAGACAGAAAATTAGAAAGCAATTTTTTCTTCTTCCCATTCTCTGATATCAAATATTTTACTAATATATAACTCTCAACACATGCAGTTTTTCAGATTATTCTGCATACACCCGGCGAGGTGGCTCAAATATCGAAACAATACTTCCGCATACCTTTTGATCAGGAAGCATTAATCTCAATAAAACCAAAAATTATAACAACATCAGAGGGTTTGCGTCACTATGAGCCACACAGGTGGTAGCAAATTAAAAAAATTATTTTCAAACTAAAGTTTCTATAACTAACCTCCGTTTACATTCAACAGACGCCAGTGCTACTTCCAAAAGGAACGTTACCTGCGTTACTTCCAAATCTACACCCAAAGTAATTGTGAACTTGAATGTTTGTCGAATTTCACGCTGACCCAGTGCGGTTGTGTTAAATTCTCCATGCCACGTAGGTTTTCATATAAAATAAACTGTTTCGAGGTTTTTAAACATTTTTTTATAAATTTTTTTTTTTTCATAAAAAGACACCTCTGATACGCCAGTCTGTGGTGCGCTTAGTGTGAAATGTATTAACGAGGCTGAAGATCAACTTCTTCTCAAGGAATTCAATCAGGGCGCTAAAACGGCTGAGGAAAATGTGCGCGGTCGCACCGAATGTGATTGCCTGCCTTCGTGTACTTCCATCGCTTATGAAGCGGAGATCTCACAATCAGATTTCGACTATAAATTAGTGGCGAACACATTTAAGCAGGAGGAAAATAATAATTTTATGGCAAGGTGCGTAGTTTATGAAATTTTGTTAGCTGACTTTATATACTTTTTGTATAGTAAAAGTAATAAAAACTTCCTTAAATTAAGTGTAACAAATATTCTGTCAATTTACCTGCTTTATTTTGTCCATTTCCAGCAACAAAATGTCGCGCGTCTCCATATTCTTTAAGGAAGCTCAGTTTCTAACCTCCAGACGCTCCGAGCTTTATGGCACCACCGACTTTCTTGCCAACTGTGGTGGTTTATTGGGTCTCTTCATGGGCGTATCCATATTGAGTATTGTGGAAATTGCTTATTTCTGCTCGGTGCGTCTCTGCACGAATTTGCGTATGCGTCATGCGCGGCGCAAGGAGCTGGAGCGTGAACATGACACCGTGAAGGCTGCCTAGTCCTTTTTACGTAATTAATTGTATGGAAAATTGACACTTTTGTGAATTTTGAAAATAAAATTTATATAACTTTTGCTTAGAATATGTTGTTTAATGTTAAATGTATGTATGTGCAAATGTAGGAAAATAAAAAAATATTTAATAAAATTTATTAAGAATTTGAAAATAATATTTTCGTTTAATGAAAGAATTTTGGAAACACTTTCACCTTATTTTTAGTAAAGTAAATTTTATTAAATATACAGAAAGAAGATTTCTTACTATTTTACTATCTAGGAGATAATAAAAAATATTTCTCAGTCTTTAATAAATATTCAGTCTAACCATTCTTAGCCTAAAAACTGAGATTATTCGGAATCCTGTATACGAAGAGAGACTTACGCATTACAGCAGATTCAGGTTTCCATACTTCTATGTTACTTTTGAGGCAGAAGTGGATGCTATTCCCTGAGTAGTAAGTGAATTGTGGGAGGAGCTTTCATGCTCTTTACATTTCACCGTCAATGAATCAATTTGCTTATCACAAATCCAAATGAAGAGGTACGATGAGAAATAACGGAATGTATTTGGGAGACACAAAAGAATGCCTATCCACCAACTTTGTTATCGATGGCACGCCTAATGTATTATCGAATTATCGATAATACATGAAGGAAGCAAGACACATTCCAAGTGAAAAAAAGATAGGTACTAAAACGTTTGAGTACGAAGAATTTGAAAAGCGGATAAATAGGAAAATATTCTAAAATTCCTTAAGAAGATGAGAGAACATTGATACTGATGATTTTTTTCTTAAAAATTGGTCGTTTTGGTTCCTAACTTTCAGACAACGATCCATTTCGAGATTACCTACTTTTTAAAGAAAAAAAATGTAGAAAATTCAAATTTAATTGGGAATGCTTATTATCATTTGAAAGAATATTCTTTGGTACTTATTTTTTGAAGAATATCTCTTTCAAATGTTGGCCGCGGCTACGTCTCAGATGATCCATCTATTGAGTCCAATTTTCGATCTCGTTCCAGCATTCCTACTGCTAACTGGCGAACGACACGCGTGATGTTTTGTTCCCAGGCCTAAATCGAAGCAGGATTGTCCGCATAGACTTTAGACTTTACATATCCCTACAGGAAAAAGTCTAACGGTGTGATATCACATGATCTTGGTGGTCAATCGACCGGCCCAAAACGTGTTATTATCTGCTCTCCGAAGTGTTCTCTAAATAAATTTATTGATTGATGCGATGTGTGGGAAGTGGCGTCGTCTTGTTGAAACCAAATGTTGCGGAGATCACTATCTTCGGTTACGATCTCCCCGGCAACATTTTTGAAGAAATATGGACCGATGATTCCACCGGCCCACAAACCACACCAAACCGTTGTTCTTTCTGGATGAAATGGCAGTCCTTGAATCTCTTCAGGTTGCTCTTCGTCTCAATTACGGCAATGTTGCTTGTTTACATACCCATTGAGCCAGAAATGGGCCTCATCGCAGAACAAAATTTGGCTCGAAAACGTCGGACCTTCTTGGAACTTTTCAAGAGCCCATAGAACGAAGCGATGTCGCTTAGGAGGGTTGAGCGGTTTCAGTTCTTACACAAGCTTTGTATGCTTTCAATTTAAGATCTCGGCGTAAAATGCACCAAGTCGTTCCATACGCCAGTCCGAGTTGCTGCGAACGGCGCCGAATCGACTCTCCACGGTCTTCGTGTACACTCTCAGCTACGGCCGCTATATTTTCTTCACTGAGTGCTGGATTTGGTCTATTCGGTCGAATATTCTCCAATAATTAATGCTGGATCTCAAGAAGGGTGATGGTGTTGCGAATAGTATGCTCAGTAGGTCGATGATGTTGATCATAAGTTGAGCGAAGCGCGCGAAACACATTCTTTAGAGAACGTGAATTTTCGTAATAAAGTTGAATGAGTTAAACCGAATATTTATCAAAGACTGAGAAATATTTTTTATTATCTCCTAGATAGTAAAATACTAAGAACTCTTCTTTCTATAATTTTAATAAGATTTCCTTTATCAAAAATAAAATGAAGGTGTTTTCAAAGTCCTTTTATTCAACAAAAATATTATTTTCAAATTCTTATTAAATTTTATTAAATATTTTTTTATTTTCCTACAATTGCACATACATACATTTAACATTAAACAACATCTTCTAAGCAAAAATTATATAAATTTTATTTTCAAAATTCACCAATTTAGACAACTCGACAAAAGTGTCAATTTTCCATACAATTAATTACGTAAAAAGGACTAGGCAGCCTTCACGGTGTCATGTTCACGCTCCAGCTCCTTGCGCCGCGCATGACGCATACGCAAATTCGTGCAGAGACGCACCGAGCAGAAATAAGCAATTTCCACAATACTCAATATGGATACGCCCATGAAGAGACCCAATAAACCACCACAGTTGGCAAGAAAGTCGGTGGTGCCATAAAGCTCGGAGCGTCTGGAGGTTAGAAACTGAGCTTCCTTAAAGAATATGGAGACGCGCGACATTTTGTTGCTGAAAATGGACAAAATAAAGCAGGTAAATTAACAAAATATTTGTTAGACTTAATTTCATGATGTTTTCATTACTTTTGCTATATAAAAAATATATAAATTCAGGCTAACAAAATTTCATAAACTACGCACCTTGCCATAAAATTATTATTTTCCTCCTGCTTAAATGTGTTCGCCACTAATTTATAGTCGAAATCTGATTGTGAGATCTCCGCTTCATAAGCGATGGAAGTACACGAAGGCAGGCAATCACATTCGGTGCGACCGCGCACATTTTCCTCAGCCGTTTTAGCGCCCTGATTGAATTCCTTGAGAAGAAGTTGATCTTCAGCCTCGTTAATACATTTCACACTAAGCGCACCACAGACTGGCGTATCAGAGGTGTCTTTTTATGAAAAAAAAAAATTTATAAAAAAATGTTTAAAAACCTCGAAACAGTTTATTTTATATGAAAACCTACGTGGCATGGAGAATTTAACACAACCGCACCGGGACAGCGTGAAATTCGACAAACATTCAAGTTCACAATTACTTTGGGTGTAGATTTGGAAGTAACGCAGATAACGTTCCTTTTGGAAGTAGCACTGGCGTCTGTGGAATGTAAAAAGAGCTTTATTATTCGAGAACTTACAGTACAGCATACCCACCTGTGTGGCTCATAGTGACGCAAGCCCTCTGATGTTGTTATAATTTTTGGTTTTATTGAGATTAAAACCTCCTGATCGAAAGGTATGCGGAAGTATTGTTTCGATATTTGCGCTACCTCGCCGGGTGTATGCAGAATAATCTAAAAAAAAAAAAACATTTATTACACAATAATTTTATTGTTTGGTGCCGATATCAGAGAATGGAAAGAAGAAAAAATTGCTTTCTAACTTTCTATCTTCTACATAGTTCCTAAAATTTCTGAAGATAAGATAAGGCAGGCATAGAAGAATGATGATTCTGAAATATTTTTGTTCAAAATTCAGTTCATTCCAGAAGAGCAAGCGGCCTACGCCAATGACTAAGTAGAAAAAGAAAACTCAATATTTCTGTACCTTCTTCAGTTTTTTCCCCTGATGTGAGGGATAACTCTTGACCGCATGGTGTAATTATGATTCTGAAAAAAATTTCATGAAAATTGGAAAGCATCTATCCGAAGCTATTAGAGACTGCAACCTAAGGCAGAAGGAAATTATACGAACTGCAGTGCTAAATAATATTCACATCACCGGCTCAAATAACCACGAAGTAACTTCTGCTTTAGCCGAACGCTACAAGAAACATAATCGAAATGGTCCGGCAGTGAACGTGAATAAGATGAAATATCCGCCTACGAACGAAATGTGTTTTACAACTTCTCATTGGAACTCATGATTCGAGTAAGCGATTACTTAACCTTTAAAATGTTTAAACAATAAGACAGAGGGCCTGGACTATGATTGAAACCAGTCAATTGATCATTAATGCAAACGTTATGTAGGAGGTAGACTCCAACAGTCTTATAAATTTTAGGAGAGACCATTTACTTACCTTGAAACCCTGTACCGGTCCACGACATAAGTTATCAAAATCTTGCTCAAAACCATTCAAAACCATATAGAGACCGGCGCGTGCGCCTGGGCCCAATACACGCTCTGGATAAGTTTCAGGATCTGCGCTGGCGCTGTAACCATCTTCTACATTCCAGTCAGTGGCCGTGCGATTGTCCGTTTGGAAGAGCATTTCCTTAATAATTCTATAAAAAGATTAATTTTTAGGTGTGTTTAGATGTATTTTTATGTCTAAAACATAATTATTTTAGACAAACTTCAAAAATTTAATTCTTTTATTTAGACTCACCCCTCTGGCCTATAGATCTCCATTGGACTGAGTGAATTGAAACTATAGCACACGCCCTCTTCCGTAATGAACTTTTTAAAAATGTGTACACATTTCTCTGGAAAATTACGCCATTTGCAATTCAAATAGGTTTCATTGAAGACTGGCGTGACATCGCCCAAAGCGCTCACAATCTCTGAACCCGTTGCGGTTTTGTGACCAAATTTGAAATCAGTCAATAAATGAGCGTCACAAACTTGAGCTAGCGCCTCCATGCGTATAACTCTAAAATAATTTCCAATTAAAATTATAATTCAATTCTAAGTATTTCGTGTGCTTACTCCTCATCAGTCAGATCAATGTCTGTGATATTATTAACTCTATCAGAAATTTTCCAATACATTTCGGTAAAGTTAAATGCAGTTTGTCGGCCTTTTGTTTCCGTACAAACCGTTACCGTTGGGAAGGGAATCTGCCAAACGGGTGTAGATTTTTCCGCAAAGGATACAATTACAGGATTATTGTTCCATTTATCCCAAATATTCAAAATGAGTGTGACACAAGTGTATATGGAGAATATCAGTACGAGCACCCAGAAGAGTCTGAAATTGTTTTATTGTAAATATGCAAAAAAACTATTTTTTAAATTAAAATTATAGTACAAGAACTATAGTGTTTTAGAGGCCTCCGAGAAAATTTTATTGAAAAATATAAACCGTTACAAAAATCGCTTTAAAGCTAGCCTAAGCACGTTTACTATTACAAAAATTCCAAATTTATGCCTGAACTGATTTCAGATTAGCTTAGTTGAATTCTAGTAAAAGAAGAGGAATAACTTCGTCTTACATAAGTTGACGGCACGTTTCAGTGCTTTAGAGTAAGCAACTTGATGTATATAGAATTTGCGTCTATGGAATATTTTTTTTAGTATTTAATTCGGGCTTTCTGTTATCGGGAAGATCATTTGTTCCAGTGTTACCTTTCTACCAATCTAGCGCTGCTCCTACTCGCTTGGACTCACTTTTGTATTTTTTAGTTCTCTAACGCACCCTCTCCTATTACTATTTTTTCAAAGAAATCCCTGCAGGCAGAAAACTGGTATACTGATTAGCAAAGTTGCCCGAAGGCTTGAAACGTACGGTATTTTTCGCGTCGTTTTCTTAAGGCGTCGTGAAAATTTTGGACCGATTTTTTTGCAATATGATCTATAGGTGTAGCTTTACTAGCCAATCAGAATTTTCGTTTCAAATATTATGAAATATTATAGACGAACAAAACCTGCACTTAGCGTGCATTGGGCATACCGTCTTTGTAGCCTAAGAGTGGCGTGCTAACCTAACAATCAGAGATGTTTAGTTCGAGTCCTTCAAGAAGAATTCCTTTTGATATATATATATATATATATATATATTCTGATGGAAAAATGATATATATATTGTGGCGAAAATCCCATACCAAGGACAAACAAAACTATCGACAATGTAAATACCATTTCCCGGAAGGACAGAAAATAAAGAAGCGGCCGTATAATGCAAATTACCCATACCAAGGACAAACAAAAGGGTAGACAGCGAATACACGCTGTTGAGGTATAAAAGGAGCTGCAGCAGCTATTTGAAATGAATGAAGTTGAAGACTCAGTCCTAGCGTGTGTTTGAGAAACGGATAAAGCTGAGTGAAGCAGATAATAATTGTGTATGATAAAGATTTGTTAAATAAGAAAATTGTAATTACCATAGAAATAAATTCCTGAAAGACAAAAAGCCGAACAAATAAATCTTGGGTTTGTTTAGTAATCCAGTGATCGGACTCGAACAAAAAGGAGAATAATCGAGGTGAATTTAGCAAGTTCGTTACAATTGGTGTCAGAAGTGGGATGAGTTCGTTGTGTTCAAGGATCACTTGCTTGCTATTGTATGTAGAATTATAGCCGATGCTAAGTGGTACTTCCATGTTTTTGTACTCCATTACTCGGTTATCCATGTCGATCTTTATTCCTTGGTCTAGCAAGAAGTCTACTCCTATGATGACTTCATCGACAATCTGCGCGACTATGAACTGATGTAAAACCGCAACATTTCCTATCGCGACTTCGCATGTTATCTCTCCTACAACTTGGGTGTCCTCGCCAGTTGCCGTCCTCAATCTTGCTCCAGGCAATGGCCTTACTTCTTTGTTGATTAGGTCGTATCTAAGGATGGAGTGCGATGCACCCATATCAACAGTAAGTATTCGCTCATGTCCATCCACATATCCACCAATTGTCACGTTGCTCGCCTTTCTACCAATTTGAGAGACGGAGATTATTGGGCATTCAATTGCAGGAGCCAGCATACGCCCATTTCGGCTGGCTCGTTTTAGTTTAACGACTGGTTAGAGTCGGATTCGTTATCTTCAGCCCTTCGTTTTCGTTCTGCTGAATTGTTGTTTCTGCTCGAGCCCGTCTTACATTCCCTCGCGAAGTGGCCTGGCTTCCCACAATTGAAACATTTGCCAGCTTGATTCTTCTTTCCATCGATTGATTGTAGGGTTTTCAGAATCTCGTTCATCCCACCAAAGTCAGAAGCCGTTGTTTGGGCAAAGATTGATGGAGATCGTGGGACAAACAAAATATGGGTTGTCGAAACAGCACGAAATTCCACATCGGACGTAATCATCGGTAAAACACTGGCTAAAACAAAAAGTGATGGACTCATCCCAGTAAGAGTACTAAACGAATTTATATCACCAATGAAACTTCGAAGAGGAACTGTATTGGGGCAATGTCAGCAGGTAGACGCCATTATTAATTGCGGAGATGCGCCTAAAAGCGGTTCCATTGACATAAAGGATATCAAGGACAATGTAGATGAATGGACGCAAGGGTTGGAAAAGGAATACAAGCATAAGGCCAAGAAACTTCTGTGCAAATACTCCAATATATTCGACAAGGATGGCAACAACCCAGGCAGGACCAACGTTGTGAAACATTGTATTGATACTGGTGACGCTAGGCCGATTCGCCAGGCTCCTCGAAGTGTTCCACTAGCCAAACGTGAAGCTGTAAGCCAAATAATAAAGGAAATGAGTAAAAGCGGTTGTTGAGGGTTAAGCATCGCTGGTCATATAAGGGTTAATAGTGTACACGATCTACTCTTTGCTCATTTTATCTTCACACCTCATTCGCCGCAGTCAATTTCCACTAACATAATGTTTTTATTGTTTATGCAGCTACATATGTACATTAAGATCACATACATAATTATGCAGGCCTGCATGCATATGTCATATATACCTACATATATAAATGAATTTAGTTTGTCGCATTAAGTGAACCGATAACTGTATTAAATATTTTTCTTGTAAACTATTGAAGTATCAACTATGTATTTATACCTAGCGTTTCTCTAATGTAAAAAACATATGTATGTATATACTAAAGTGAGTGTATAAATTACGAAATGAAATAAACTGTTCACTTCTTTTCGTTCCTGGAGTCAAAGCGTATGGTCGCTTAGTTTTTATTTTCGCACCAGCTGGCAAAAAAGCTTGTCAGCTCAAAACATTGGTGACCCCGACGTGATTTTGTCGCCTTCGTATATTAATTATTTAAAATAAATTTCCCGCGAATAATTATTATAAAGTTTTCGATTTCGTATAATTAATCAGCGGCAAATCAATATGCATTCTGATGCTGAATATGCACATGATGCTGATGGTGAAGTAGCGGCTAAGGTCATATCGCTTTCTAAAAAGAGGACACTTTCCCTAAAGAAGCAACTAGATGACATTAGCCAGCATCTGTCTCCGGATTCTTTAAGGCACATGGACGAGGTGGACATCACTATGTATCTGGAATTGGTTGAGCGCCTTCGGACAAGTTATGACGATGCTCAATCCTGCCTTGAAGCAGAGGATCATAGTGAATTGGCCAGTGAAGTCAGTTGGTCATTTGCTAGGTTACACATGGAAGTTAAAGGCAAGCTCACACGTGAACTTAATCAACGCAGGGCCGATCTTGCACACTCATCAACAGTTCGTCCATTCGTAAGCGATGATGCGTCTCCATCGTTTATAATTTCTCAACGGAACCGGCTTCCTGAATTGCAAGTTCCACATTTCGATGGTGCATATACAGATTGGCCAGATTTCATCGCAATGTTTAACTCAGTTATCCATAGCTGTACTGAGTTAAGCAAAATTGAAAAGTTTCAACATTTGAGGGCAAACTTAAAGGGCGCTGCCTTGGATACAATTCGTTCCTTGGAGCCAACTGAAGTAAACTATGACAAGGCATTGGAACTTTTGAAGAAACGCTTTGGAAACCAGCTACTCAATTTTCAAGCACATATAAAGGAAATTTTCGCGCTCAAAATTGTTGGGAGTGGTTGCGCTTCCGAAATGCGTTCGTTTAGCGACAAGCTGAATTCACATCTGCGCTCTTTGCAAACAATGGCAACAGGCGATCAGATTGCTGATGGTTTACTCATATACTTGATATCACGAAAACTTGATACAAAAACTCAAATTAAATGGGAAGAAGATCTACCAACAAATTCGCTTCCCACATGGGCATCTATGGCAGCGTTCTTGGAGAAGAGATGTCGCATGCTAGAAAACGTAGAGGCCACAGTCCCAGCAGCAAGCAACAATTCTGTGCTGAGCAAACGATCACCTCACGGTAACAATAGCTTTCGAAGAGCACTCGTAACATCCGCAAGCGTTTGTTCATTTTGTGGTTCCACTAGTCACTGGATTTACAGTTGTTCTCAATTCGGAGCCTTATCACCTGCCTCGCGTTATAAGGAAGCCAAGCGCTTACAACTGTGCCTCAACTGCCTTCGACAAGGCCATACATTAAACAAATGTAAATCGGGACATTGTCGACAATGTACATCGAAACATCATTCACTACTCCACATGCACAAAGGAGAGCAACCCACACCGCATCGTTTTGTTAGCAACAGTGAGGTTGGTACACCCCTAACGTCTTTGTCAAGAGTGCAGCAAGTCGCCACTGCAGCATCCTCTGAAAACTTCGTTTTATTGGCAACAGCAATCGTACTTATAAAAAATGGTACAGGCTGCTACGTTCCTTGTCGAGCACTACTCGACTCTGCTTCTCAAGTGAACTTCGTTACAACGCGCTTAGTAAATCAATTAAACATTAAAACGAAAAGGACTACCACTTCAATATCTGGTATTGGTGAATCAAATTTCGTCGCCGATAGAGCAGTTGACATCCTTGCAAGGGCACGGAATGACGATTACACATTTGGTTTTGAAGCTATTGTCACTAACACCATCACCGATTACCAACCGAACTTTAACCTTACCATCGATTCGTGGAATATTCCGCCGAATACGAAATTAGCAGATCCGTGTTTTAATAAATCGCAACGCATTGATGTCTTGTTGGGAGCATCGATATTCTTCGATATATTGTGCGTTGGCCAAATTAAGTTGGCTACGAATCTTCCAATTCTACAAAAGACTAGACTAGGATGGGTCGCTTCAGGTGGAGGGCTGCATTTTCATAAATCATCGGCTTTAGTTGCAGTTCTATCTCAGTCAGATGAGGAAGAAGCTAGTCTCAATGACCTTGTCAATCAATTCTGGGAAGTTGAAAGCTGCTCAGTTCAACAATCTCAAACGCAGGAAGAACTCAATTGTGAACTTCACTTCCAACAAAATTATATTCGGCTCGACTCTGGTGAGTATGCTGTACGACTACCACTAAAAATACCTGCTACTAATCTTGCCGATTCATACACACAAGCCAAGCAACGATTCTTAACTTTAGAAAGAAAGCTGCAGCATAAGCCCGATATCAAAGCTCAGTATTCATCCTTCATGAATGAATATGCAGAGCTGAAGCACATGTCACTCGCAGGGTTGGATCCACAAATGAAAACCTTCTTTCTACCGCATCACTGTGTTCATAAAGCTGACAGCACAACGACGAAATTGCGAGTCGTATTCGATGGCTCCGCAAAATCGACTAGTGGATACTCATTAAATGATGTACTCATGGTTGGTCCAACTATCCAGCCTACACTCTTCAACACACTTTTGCGTTTTCGGATGTTTAAGGTGGCGTTAACGGGAGATGTTTGTAAGATGTACCGATGTGTTCGCATTCTGCATCCGGACAATTACTTACAATGCATCTTGTGGCGGGACGATCCCAAGGCAGAATTAAAAGCATATACACTCGACACTGTTACGTATGGTACCAGACCCGCCGCATTTTTAGCAATACGCGCTATGCATCAACTAGCAACAGATGAAGAAGCCAACTTCCCGCTTGGAGCACAGATTATTCGCCGAGATTTTTACGTTGACGACCTCATCACTGGCGCAGACACGGTTGAGCAAGTAATTGAAATTCGTCGCCAGACAACACATCTGCTTCAAAGAGGAAATTTCTCTCTTCGTAAATGGTGCTCAAACGATTCGGCTTCTCTTAATGGAATAGCTGAAGTTGACCGTGAGCCGCTGCTGCAGTTCCGCGATGGTACGCACATCACAAAGGCGCTTGGCCTAGTATGGGACCCAAAAGCAGATGACTTCATTTTTTCACTGGCACCTATGAAAAGTCACCGACAGGTAACAAAACGCATCGCATTATCAACAATAGCCCGATTTTATGACCCATTAGGACTCATCGCTCCAGTACTAACTCAAGCTAAAATATTCATACAAAACATGTGGAAGCAACAATTACACTGGGATGAAAGTTTGCCACAGAATCTGCACAAGTGTTGGACTGATTTTTGCGGTGAACTTGAATTAGTATCCAATTTTCATTTTCCTCGATATGTACTAATGCCAAATTCTCATTTAGAACTTCACGCATTTTGTGATGCTAGTCTAGCTGCGTATGGTGCCTGCATATATGTTCGAGCGCAATACATCGATGAAGTCAGAACTAGCCTATTATGTTCAAAATCAAGGGTTGCGCCATTGAAGACTCTCACCATACCAAAGCTCGAGTTATGTGCAGCCTTTCTACTCGCTGAGCTCATAGAATCGATCAGACAGACAAATATATTTGATTGCAACATACACTGTTGGTCGGACTCAACCGTAGTTTTATCGTGGCTAAGGGAGGAGTCTTCAAACTTCAACATCTTCGTTTCCAACAGGGTCAGTCATATACAAACACTAACCAAGGGCATGATATGGCACCACGTTCCAACCGCACTCAACCCAGCAGATATTTTGTCACGTGGAGCATCCGCAAGCGAGCTTCTCAATTCACAGCTTTGGATGCACGGTCCATCTTTCTTACTGGGAAATCAGAATGATTGGCCATCAGCGCCTGATTTTCTCAACGACTTGCCAGAACGTCGGCGCAGCACTCTAGCTACAATAGCCCACTTTGAAGATATTTCACTTCGTTGTAAGTATATAAACGCCTTTAGCACAATGCAACGAGTTTTTGCATACGTGTCAAGGTTTATTGGATTCATTGCAAGAAAGGCTCTTACAACATCGAGGACGTATGGCGCTCTTACACCTGAAGATATAAAATTTGGAACACATCTTTTATTACGAATGATCCAGCAGATTCATTTCGCTTTCGAGTACAAAGCTTTAAAGGCCAAAAGAAGCATTGAATCATCCAGCGCAATATACTCGCTCAATCCATTTCTCGATGATTTCGGATTGATAAGGGTTGGTGGTCGCCTCGAAAACTCAATACTGGATTATGAAGCCCGTCACCCAATAATTTTACCAAAACGACATCCTATTACCATCGCAATTATCCAACATTTTCATCAAAAAATGATGCATGCTGGACCACAAAGCTTGACCGCTTCAATTCGATTACAATTTTGGCCGATAGGTGGGCGAAAGACAGTAGCAAGTGTAGTCAACAAATGCTTGAGGTGCTTTCGTATGAAACCAAAGATTGTGAAACATATTATGGGCGACTTTCCACAACATAGAGTGCAGCCATGCAGGCCATTCTTTACGACCGGCATTGATTTTTGTGGCCCTTTTTACTACAAATCGGCGGTACGAAACAAAGGCCCAATCAAGTGCTATATTTGCGTCTTTATTTGTTTTTCAACAAAGGCAATGCATTTAGAATTGGTGTGTGATTTATCTACCCCTTCGTTTTTGGCAGCTCTCAAACGTTTCATTTCGACGCGCGGAAGACCAAAAACAATCTGGTCAGATAATGCTACAAATTTTGTTGGTGCGCGAAATGAATTAACAGAGTTAAAAAATCTTTTCTTATCTAAGACTCATCTTCAAACTGTTCATGGATATTGTCTGGATGAAGGCATCGAATGGCGATTTATCCCACCACGATCTCCCCACTTTGGTGGTTTGTGGGAAGCAGCTGTAAAGGCTGCCAAATTTCACTTCTATCGTGTTGTTGGTCTCTCTGTGCTTACATTCGAAGAACTGCGTACTCTTGTATGCCAGGTATGCGCTATAATCAACTCTCGACCACTTTATGCAATTTCAGAAAACCCTGATGATTTGGAAGTTTTAACGCCGGCGCATTTCTTGATCGGAGGGCCATTTACCAGCTTTCCAGAGCCAAACGTTACAGATATTGAAACCAGTCGACTAGATCGTTGGCAGCGTTTGTCTTTCATGCAGCAGATGTTTTGGAAGAAATGGAGTACGAATTACTTAACTATACTACAGGAGCGAAGCAAATGGAAAGCCAAGGTCCCTAACATTCAAAAGGGAGCAATGGTTTTGCTGAAGGACGAAAACCTTCCACCATTGAAATGGCAACTTGGTCGTGTAGTAGAAGTTATTTTTGGAAGTGACAAGGTGGCGAGAGTGGCGCTTATCCAGACCGAAAATGGTGTGATAAAACGAGCCGTTAATAAAATTGCAATACTGCCTATGGAAAGTTTTGAAGGTCAGAGCCCTTCAACGGGGGAGGATGTTGAGGGTTAAGCATCGCTGGTCATATAAGGGTTAATAGTGTACACGATCTACTCTTTGCTCATTTTATCTTCACACCTCATTCGCCGCAGTCAATTTCCACTAACATAATGTTTTTATTGTTTATGCAGCTACATATGTACATTAAGATCACATACATAATTATGCAGGCCTGCATGCATATGTCATATATACCTACATATATAAATGAATTTAGTTTGTCGCATTAAGTGAACCGATAACTGTATTAAATATTTTTCTTGTAAACTATTGAAGTATCAACTATGTATTTATACCTAGCGTTTCTCTAATGTAAAAAACATATGTATGTATATACTAAAGTGAGTGTATAAATTACGAAATGAAATAAACTGTTCACTTCTTTTCGTTCCTGGAGTCAAAGCGTATGGTCGCTTAGTTTTTATTTTCGCACCAGCTGGCAAAAAAGCTTGTCAGCTCAAAACAGCGGTATTATTGAACCATCTGAAAGTCCATGGAGCTCGCCGGTAGTGCTCGTAAAGAAGAAAGATGGCCAGCTGCGGTTCTGCGTGGATTATCGAAGACTAAATGATGTGACAAAGAAGGACAGCTATCCTTTGCCCAGGATTGATGATACTCTGGACTCGTTAACTGGCACGGAATGGTTCTCAACACTCGACCTTAAGAGCGGCTATTGGCAAGTGGAAGTAAGTGGGAGAGATAAGGAGAAGACTGCCTTTAGTGCTGGAAACGGTCTTTGGCAATTCACGGTGATGCCCTTCGGACTATGCAACGCTCCTGCAACCTTCGAAAGATTAATGGATCATGTGCTTAAGGGACTGCATTGGAAAACTTGTCTGGTGTATCTTGACGACATCATCGTACTTGGCAAAAGCTTTGAGGAACACTTGGGCAATTTGGAGGAAGTTTTTCAGAGGATAGCTAGCGCTGGCCTTAAGCTTAGTCCTCAGAAGTGCTCGCTATTTAAGAAAGAGGTTAATTATCTAGGTCATCATGTAACAACCGAGGGCGTCTGTACAGCAAAGGAGAAAATAGAAGCAGTGAAGGATTGGCCAAGGCCCAGGAATTTACATGAATTACGGAGCTTTTTGGGTCTGTGTACTTACTATCGGCGATTTGTTCCGAATTTTTCCAGTGTTGCTAATAGTCTCCACGAGCTCACCAGGAAAAATAGATCCTTTGAGTGGAACAGAGAACAAGATCAGGCTTTCGAAGCTCTAAAGGAAAGGCTCTGCACTGCGCCTATGCTAGCGTACCCGGTTCCAGGTGCAACATTCATTCTGGACACAGATGCTAGTAGCTATGCCCTGGGAGGTGTACTTTCACAAGTGATTGATGGACAGGAGAAGATAGTTGCGTACTATAGCCGGTCCATTGGGAAACCAGAACGGAACTATTGCGTAACACGGAGAGAACTATTAGCGTTGGTGGATTGCATCAAACATTTCCACAAGTACCTGTATGGCCAACACTTCCGAGTTAGAACAGATCATGCAGCGCTGAAGTGGCTACTACAGTTCAAGAATCCTGAAGGACAGCTAGCCCGATGGATTGAGCGACTGCAAAGTTACGACTACAGTATAGAGCATCGCCAAGGGAATACTCACGGGAATGCTGACGCCATGTCTCGTCGACCATGTAGCTTGGAATGTAAGCACTGCTCCAAAGCGGAAGGCAAAGAAGACATAATAGACGTCCGATTAATGACAATTACACCAGCGGAAGAGTGGGAGTCAAGTCATCTACGGAAATGTCAGCAGGAAGATCCAGATTTGAAACTATTAATGCATGGACTGAGGATGGACAGACGGCCAGATAAGGAACAGATGGCAGCAGGAAGTCCATTAGCAAAGGCATACTGGACGCAATGGAATAGTTTAGAGCTGATATCTGGCTGTTTGTATAGAACATGGGAAAGTGAAGACGGCCAGTGCTCCCGAAAACTAATAGTAGTTCCGAGGTTAAGGATTCCGGACGTTCTCAAGGAATTCCATAATGGTCCTAGTGGTGGGCACTTAGGCATTACGAAAACGCTGGAAAAGATCAAGCAGCGGTTCTACTGGGTTGGTTGTCGTCAATCTATCGCTGAGTGGATTGCTAACTGCAGGGAGTGCATTACAGCTAAAGGACCAAAGTCACGAAGTCATGGTCAGATGAAGCAGTATAACTCAGGCGCACCATTTCAGCGGATTGCCATGGATGTAGCCGGTCCATTCCCTATGAGCAGGCAAGGAAACAAATACGTTCTTGTGGTTATGGACTACTTTAGCAAATGGCCGGAGGTCTACCCAATTCCAAATCAGGAAGCCAAAACAGTAGCGAATGCATTCACTTACAATTGGGTTTCCAGATACGGTGCGCCTATAGAACTGCACTCGGACCAGGGAAGAAACTTTGAATCGGCAGTGTTCCATGAAGTATGCTTGATACTGGGTATTCGAAAAACCCGAACGACAGCTCTGCATCCTCAATCGGATGGCATGGTAGAACGCTTCAATCTAACCCTGGAAGAGCACTTGAGGAAGATCGTGGACAAACATCAAGATAATTGGGATATCCACATACCGCTGTTTCTGATGGGATATCGGTCAGCGGTGCACGAGACAACAGGTAAAACACCCGCAAAGATTCTCTTCGGTAGCGAACTTCGGCTGCCTAGTGATTTGAAGTTTGGAGTAAGTGGCGATGCTAGAAGGATTGGAGAGAGGGCGCCAAATGCCCTAGAAGAAGAGCTGAGGGAGATACATGCTCTTGTGAGACAGCGAACCGAAGTTATGAGCAGCAAGATAAAGGCCAGATATGATAAAGCGATGAACTGCGAGGGTTTTCAAGAAGGCGATCGAGTGCTGCTGTATAACCCACAACGAAAGAAAGGATTGTCCCCGAAGCTGCAATGCAATTGGGAAGGCCCCTACAAAGTAATAAAACGGTTGAACGACGTAGTGTATCGAATACAGACTGTTGGGAAACCAAGGACCAAAATGAAAGTGGTTCACTTAGAAAGGCTCGCGGCGTTTGGAACAGATGGTATGTCTGATCGGGACGATCAGACTTAGGTGGAGGGCAGTGTGGCGAAAATCCCATACCAAGGACAAACAAAACTATCGACAATGTAAATACCATTTCCCGGAAGGACAGAAAATAAAGAAGCGGCCGTATAATGCAAATTACCCATACCAAGGACAAACAAAAGGGTAGACAGCGAATACACGCTGTTGAGGTATAAAAGGAGCTGCAGCAGCTATTTGAAATGAATGAAGTTGAAGACTCAGTCCTAGCGTGTGTTTGAGAAACGGATAAAGCTGAGTGAAGCAGATAATAATTGTGTATGATAAAGATTTGTTAAATAAGAAAATTGTAATTACCATAGAAATAAATTCCTGAAAGACAAAAAGCCGAACAAATAAATCTTGGGTTTGTTTAGTAATCCAGTGATCGGACTCGAACAAAAAGGAGAATAATCGAGGTGAATTTAGCAAGTTCGTTACAATATATATATATGTATTTTTTTTTATGTAAATAGGTAAATACTACTACTGGAGTCATCATCCAAAAATCATCCAATCATCCAAAATTATAGAAAATTAATTTTTCTAATTGCGGCCACCCCTAGGCAAGAAATGTCAACCCCCAAAGTGTGTTTCTGACGTAAAATAGAAGCTCCTAATAAGAATCCATCAGTCGGTCGAATGCGACTTAGTATAAATTGTTGGTTCCTACATTTGTTCGAAAACACATAAATATGATCACTACAAATCGGAGGAGAAGAGCATCTCGACCGAAAATCGCTTCAGCGTTTACAAAGCCCTATTTATGTACCAGTATGTATTCTCCCAAGGAAAAAAACATCTTTATTAAAACATTATTGGTTCCAAAAGTTGCTCTGCTCTGCTGACCTTGAAACTACGCTTTTCTGGGTGTACACGCTCAAAAGTGTGTAAGTGTTGTAAGTGTATTAGCAGCACCAAAAATTTTTTTCTTACATTGGACTACTTTAAGTAAATTTCCAATAAAACACAACGAACACATCTCCCCCATGAGCTCATTTTCATTGGTAGAACTATCTAGACGATATTGCGCGATGATAAATCGACGAACTCAAACTTCGTAGGAGAGTAACATTCCATTAGCGAATATTCAAATCATTAGCGATTCGAACCTTTAGAAATCTTTATGAAGGCGAGAATATTTTATTTCTCGAATCAAATTTCTCAATTTCTGAGTATTGCTAAACAGTTTGAAAAAACGACCACTCTATATTGATGGCTCATAATTTTTTATATTTTTTTGGATAAAAATATCAAATTAATCATGCCTCCGTCACTATATTTGCCGGACTTTGTCGCTTGCGAACTTTCTCTGTTCCCAAGATTGAAGAGATTCACCAAAGGAAAACACGAAAGTTTTACAAAGCACGAGATCCTCTACAAATTTGTGGTATAAGCACATTAAGCAGACTTGGTGCGTTTGGACCGCATATTTGATACTCGGATGATATTTGTATTAAGGGCTCCACAGATCGATTGAAGGTCTGTTATATGGGAGTTGGGTCCATTTCTGTATCTTTTCAGCCATTTTGCTAAGACCTTAGGTCCCAAATTATACTTCGTATTCATATCAGACCATGCGAATAATATATAAGTATAAATTTTTTGGAACTTTTTCCAGTCTGCCTAGTGGTTTCTGAACTACACCTTTTAATTCAAAAGTGGGTAATGACAGGCCCACCCGACATTTTTTCCACTGCACATTTAGTTACTGAACTGTCTGGATTTTTGAAATTTTCATAATTACCGTTATAAGGAAGGTGAACGTAAACCTGATCAGATTTTATCCAAGTACGATAGCGAACATACTTGAGATTCAAGAAATGTGTGAACCACGTTTCGTAAAAATATCTTAATCCTTACTTGAGTTACGTACAGATAGACAGAAAGGGGAAAATTGTTAAAGCGTTTCCTCTCGTCATTGCATGGAGTTTGATATACATACATATCTTCACATATATCTCATTATTTTATGTCGTTACATATAAACATTACTGTCACTATTAATATTTTTCATTTTTTTTTTCAAACAAATTCAAAATTCTATTCACTTCACCTTTCCCAACGCGGACGCTTTGTTTCGCCTAAATAGCGAAAACCATGAATTGTACTATAATCACAGTATTCTTTCAAAATTCCACATGTCGCTTGGCATGTATTGCCATATTTAATTGCTTGTTTTGTATCCACATCTTCGCCATCGCTGTCATTGTCGATATTTTCCTTTGAAGCAGCGGCCGATTTAGCTAAGAGAGCAGCACGTTTCCTTGAGAGCGCATAGGAAAAATAAAAATTGAAAATGAAGTGTAGGTATGTATATTTGTAGGGTAGTTAAATTCTTGTTTAAACTTTTAATTTAAATTTTTTCATAACTAACAGGTCAATTGAAAAGTCTCCTGCCTACCATAGTAAAATAAAGTTTTTGGCAAAATTCATTTTTTTATTCAACATAGTTCCCTTCAAGGTATATACACTTATTTTAGTGACCCTCCAACTTTTCGATACCATTTTTGTAGTACGATTTGTCCTTTGTTTCAAAATAGGCCTCAGTTTCGGCGATGATCTCTTCATTCGACGAAAATTTCTTCCCAGCGAGCATTCTTTTGAGATCTGAGAACAAGAAATAGTCGCTGGGGGGCAGATCTGAAGAATACGGATGATGCGGAATCAATTCTAAGCAAAATTCATGGATTTTTGGCATCGACTTTACTGACTTATGACATGGTGTATTGCCTTATTGAAGCAGCACTTTCTTTTTCTTCAAATGCGGGCTTTTTTCGTCGATTTCGTCCCTCAAAGGATCCAATAACACTATGTAGTAATCGCTGTTGATGGACCAATGAATTATTCCAATGAAAATTATTCCATGCGCAACCCAAAATACAGAAGCTATAATCTTGTTAGCTGAGTGTTGCGGGGTTTTCATGCTTTGGATCGGGTTCCTGGTGTGCAGTCGACTCGGATGAATGTCGATTGGACTTCGGAGTAAAATGATGGAGCCAGGTTTCATCCGTTGTCATATATCGACGCAAAAACTCGGGGTTATTAAACTTGAACATCTCTAAACACTGATCCGAATCATCAAATCGTCGTTTTTTCACCAAAGTGAGCTCGCCCAGAGCTTTATCATATCCAAATATTCGTGAATGATATGATGTACATGTTCAGTTGATATCTTTGGAGCGCCCGCTATTTCATTAAAATTCAATTTACGGTCATGTAAAATCATTTTGTGGTTTTTTTTATGTTTTCAGCGGTAGCAACCCTTTTAGGACGTCTTCTGAGTTCACCTACTTCGGTGCTCATTTCACTACGTCTAAACTTAGCATACCAGTTCTTGATGATTGGTTTTCCTGACTCAGTGTCCAGGAACTCGTCATCAAGCAAAATATTTGGTTCAACTGTTTTTTTCTCGCGAAATTCCTTTTAATCCTTTTATTTCACAATAACAACAGGTGCTTCTCTCAAAATGCTATAATTCACAAACTAATCGGATCCGAAAGCTATCAATATTATACACGCTTCTTTTGAAGGTTATGGCTAACTAAATTCTAGTAGCGCTATCTATGCGTCAGACTGGGGACTTTTCAATTGACTTGTTATAGCAAATAATTAAAAAAAAAATTTTTTTTGGCATTTTTTGTGTGAAATTTTATTTTTTTGCCCAAACGGGATTATATCTTTCATTATTTTTGTAAATCTTCTCGTAAATCTTTTTATTTAATTTTTATTATATTTTGTCACATCGAAAAAATTTATTATCTATTTTTTATAATATTTTATACACTTTTGTCAAGTTTTTCAATTTTCAAATTTCGTAACATTTTTTTCTATTTTTTCTTTTCCAGAAATGCACATTCACCACTGTATTGCCGGTGGAATGCTACTCAAGGAGGCTTCCTTCTGCATAACCTTTTTCTCCTCTGGCTCCATATCACTTTACGTTTAGCGCGTTTTACCGTCTATAACCGTTTGTAGCGATCGCGTACCGTTAACCAACTGACTACAACGCACAGTAATTACATTGACTTTTATACCGTTAGATGCGAAGACGTACAAAATTTAGGTGTGTTCGTTTGGTGCGTTGGTGCTTGGAAGTATGCAATGGGGAATGCATTTTCAGCCTGAGTTGTTGGAAGGATGTAAATTAGTTGTGGGATTCACCGCCGACGGTTGTATGGCTGGCTATGAATTGCCAAAACTCCCAATTGAGAATTTATTCCAAACTAAAATTGATACAAATGTGTAGTTGTATATATCATTTAGACAGTAATTATTCACTTTCTCGCCATGTACGTGCCATCCATTTGTGGGGTAAGCTTTCGCTTTCGTTTCTACGTTTAAAAATTTCTTCCTTAAATTTGTGTTTGCCTAACGGTTACGACGGTTAATTAATGTTCATATCAACATAGACCGCTAATCCCATTTGGGATAACGGTGTTTATGAGCATTTAATATGCTTTGGCGTATTAGATAAATGGAAATTAATGAAATATATGAGCTCACACGACTTTTGCCTAAAGAATTTTCTGCCTCCGCGTGTGTGTGTGATGGGTAATTGAAATAATTAACTGTATTAATAATTGTCCTTTACATAAGTGTGAAACGTTTTTCAAAGTTTTCTCTATTAGAGATCAATTTTCGAGTGTTACAACATATAAAAGAATATTTTAGAAACCAAAACTTTTAATAATCCTCCGAAGACAGATGCGAAAAATTTCCTTTAAACTGAAATAAATAATGTCGATCTGGCAGTCTATTTTAAGGTACTCTCTTGAGAGGTCACTGCTTTAGAGAACAACATGTTCATTGACTGGGAGTTCCTTTTATAAGATGATGCAGAAGCTGTAAGAACGATGAGTAGGAAGATGTAATCACTATATATATTTTATGCAGATGCCCTGGATGCTAACTAACTTAATGATGTGTCTAAAACAACTAACTTCAAGATAAAGAATTCAACAAAATTCATAAATAATTCAAACTAATCGGACAGTGACAATATTATACATATTTTCTGTCATCTACATTGTTCTCTGGTCACCTCCCTATTAGTTAGGGAACCGCTTCGTTTGAGAAATAATGAGAAAATAAGAAGATTACAGGAAGGTCTCAGGAAATGTTTAAGAAGTTCATAAAAACACAAAGTGATTTCCTGGTACATAAAAATCTTATAAAAATTTTTTATAAAAATTTCTTTGGACATAAATCACTTAATTTTCCAAACTGCCCCATCGTACTGCGAACATAATTGAAATTATTTTTTGAATTGCTAATAAACCCTTTATTCAAATTATGTACAATTCTTGCAGTGATGAGCGAATCCGAAACAGTCAAACAGTCTGTTACTAAAGACACGACTCACTCGTGATCTGTTAAAAAAAGGCGATTGAAAAAAGTACCTCTACTTGGATCACCCTTTATATAAATATTTGTATAATTGGCGCATTGAAATCGCTGAAACCATTTTCGGCCGCGCTCATTCTACAATTTGTGTTGACAAAAAGACGCTTTTTCCAACAAATGAAGTTTATTCTAAGCCGCCTCCGAATGGCCGATGGATTTTTATAAGGAACTTTATTTCATGTTAGAAATATACTCGGAGAGCTTGACATTCTCTGCCGAGGGGCAACCGAAATTAGAAAAATTAATTTCCTATAAATAATTTGCTATTATTTTGAATGTTGGTCGAACCAGGGCTCCAACTCTGGCCTTCCGCTTAGTAGTACGTAACGCTAGCCACTAGGCTTTGCGGGCGCCTATTGTTTAAAAAGTAAAATTATATGAGTTTGATATTAAGGCAATCATAAGAAGTTGCCACTGTCGCACCATTGGTGGATTTAATTTTACTCTTCGACACCAAATGTGCCTTAAATTTTTGCAACCACTGTTTTGAGGAGTGCATCACTGTGTGATTAGAGAATATTGCTGGCAGAAGCAATATTCGTTCTCAAACTTTGTTGTTGGCATAGTTTTTGAAATCTCCGCCAACATACTTGAATGAACTAGTATTTTACTAGTATTAAGCTGTTACATGATAGGACAAGAACAACCTAATACTCGTATTGATTCAAAAAAGATGTGAAACAAAATAACAGGTTAATTGGGAAGTCCCCATCCTAGCACATAAATGGCTCTACTAGAACTAAATCCATTTAGATTTTTAGTTATCCCTAACCTTCAAAAGAAGCGTCTATAAATTTGACAGCTGTTGCATCATTAGTTTGTAAATTATAGTATTTTGAGTGAAACAACTTTTGTTATTGTGAAAAAAACTGGATAAAAAGAAATTTCGCGTGCTTATAAAATATTGCTTTTTAAAGGGCAAAAATACATTTCAAGCAAAAAATTGACTTGGTGACGAGTTTCCGGTCACTGCCCCAGGAAAATCAGCCATCAGCGAGTGGAATGCTAAGTTTCGACGTGGCGAAATGAGCACCGAATACAATGAACCCAATTGACGCCCAAGAGAAGTGGTTACCGACGAAAACATAAGAAAAAAATAAGAAAATTCAGGAAATGATTTTGAATGACCGTAAATTGAAATTGAATGAAATAGCAGGCACTCTAAAGATATCAACAGAATGCTCGATGGGAAGAAATTTTCGCCGAAGGAAGAGGTGATCGCCGAAACTGAGACCTATTTTGAAGCAAAGGACAAATCGTACTACAAAAAAAAATGTCATCGGAAAGTTGGAGGGTCACTAAAATCAGTGTATCAGCCTTGAAGGGAACTCTGTTCTTTATAAAAATTGAACTATGCCAAAAAAATATGTTTTACTATAGTAGGTCGGGGACTTTTCAATTGACCTGTTGTATTATATACCACAGGGGTATGTATAAGATTTTTTTAATGATTTTGTTTGGGAATATACAATGCTTTTATAATTATTACTTCTTTAGATATGACAGTAGAACTACATAAATAAGCTTCATAGCGGTGATTAGATTATAGTCTATATGAAGAAGCAAACATTTTGTGGTATAGTATGCTGAACGTAACGCGGACACGCTTCAGTCGTGTTATATAGATATATATACACAATTTTTTATTGGACCACAACTTTTAGTTAACTCAATGTAGTCGTACGTACTTTACCTATATACGTAACAGGCGCTAGTCCAATTTCCATAAAATAAGTTAACCTACGAGAGCGGTTCTATGTGCAAAATTAGTTATTAGGGTGGTTGGTTATGAAATGAAATATTAGTGTTTGAACTCCTGCTGAACGGCCGGATCAATTTTTATGAAACTTTTTGGGTATGTACCAGTGGATTCGGGAATGGTTTTGCATAACTTTCCTTTCCAAAACTGTACCAGACTTATTCGAAAAAATCATATTTGTGATCCCATTTGCTGATATTCTTTTCAATCCTCTTAGGTGAATTCTATTCGGACAATAATTAGACACCAGAATCGCCTTCGGACTCCCAGATCACTCCAGTTTTTTCCAAACGGAGTTTACCGCAATTAAACAAAGCTTTCTAGTTCTGGCAAAGAGGATGTTTGCAACAAGCGGCTTTGTCACTTAAGTCTCGTAGGATATCATCATAGTTCCTGAAAGAACATCTAGATCTATCAGTAGAACTAACATAAAATTCGCTACGATAGACCTAAAATGGGTTCCAAGGCATAGAGACATTACAAGTAACTGTAAAGCAGATGAAGGTGCCAGATTAGGCACCACTTTACAATTAGAGTCAGAAAAAGAGAAAACGTATATGCCTCTGGCTACTATTAGATATTTAATTGCTAAACATGTCATATATGTATAGTGAAGTCTCGGTTGAAACACACCATGGTTTGTTCAAGAAGCAAACAAAAGTGGCCTGAATGGAATTTGTAATGCAAATGCCGTCTATTGATATTTAAATGGAAGAACATTTGAATGCCAATTTATGTGCTAACGAGTCACTGTCTTATTGGCAGACACACCAGCAAACTGGGGATACCATACGACGACTACTACGGAAGCTGCCAAGAGGTAGTTAAAGAAGAGGCTGTGAAACATATCCTATGCAAATGCAAGGCTTGGTATATGGAAAGTATCACAGCTACCGGTGAAGGTTTTCTTGACGATGACTCAGAAGCTGAAAAAAATATAAAACTGTTTGAATTAAACAATTTTATTAAAACCACTGGATGGTTCAAGGAAGACATAGTAGTGCTGGTGACATCGCGATGGGTCTCCTAAAGGCATAGATGCGCCGGAAAGCATCCACTTTACCTACCTAGTTAGGTGCATTCTAGAGGGTCTTAAATACCACATCGTCTTTTTCTTTCGACATAAACCAGTTGGTAAGAGGCACCTTGCCAATTAAGGGACCGAACACTGCTGGTATATGCTCTAAAATTCGTATTAAAACATTTACAAGGGCCGTCATTAAAATATGGGTCTCTCATGCGAGCTTTAATTGTATGATTTTTCATTGTAGTTTATTGTTTATGTGGTGGATTCCAAACCGTATGCACAAATGCAGATAATTCACCTTACTACCTTCTTACTTTAACTCATCTCCAAACAGATGGATACGTGCTCTAAGGCGGAGGGTCGAGAGCTGCTTGAACCATAAGCAGAGGTTGTCGTTTCTGCCCACTCACTGCTGACAGTCAAAAACTTGCATCACTTTCTTGAAATTCTACACATGGCTCCAGCAGTTATTAATTATAAAGTATATAGGAAATAGTGGTATTTTTAATATGAAAGTTATATTACAAATAAACTGATTTGCAAAGCAAAAAAAAAAAATGTTTTTTTTTAAATTTCTGCTTTTATTTAAGTATAAAAAAAATTTTTTGTAACAACGAACGCAATTATTTTCTAGTTCTATATGGACTACCCTAACAAAACAATTGCTTGCTGCTTTGTACACCTCATGTTGTTGTTGCAAAAAAATTTCAACACAATTGCTGGAATAATAGAAATAACTGTGACTGCATTTTAAATCAACAGATGCCGCAAGTGCTTAGGCAAAAGCCGGTTAAACGACAGGACTAAGCAGTGGACGATGCGGCAACATGAACGCATTGCTAAATTTACTTACAAACATTTATGAGTACATACAAATGTACTTATACGAGTATGCACATTGCGGCAAAGGTAGAGCATTAGTAGTGGAAGTAAAGTTTTGTTCAAAAAAACCAACAACAATGCAAAGTTGGCAATAAAAAGTGAATTGGTCACAATGAATTGCCAGTGAATTAACATTGCGTCACTTGCTGTGTGTGGTGCTGTTTGCAGGTATATACCAGTATTTGCATATGTATGCGAGTATGTAAGTGTAGTTGCAGTTGGTTGTAGACTTGTAACCTTTACGGCTACACTTGTTGATGAAGAAACATTTTATGACACCATTTTAGGGAAGTTTGCTGCATTTTAAACGACTCAATTTGCACAAGTGAAATAGTTTTGGGTGCAATGGTATGAGTTTTTCATTATTGTTAATTTTGTAAAGGTACAACGGTGGTGAGGGATAAGAGAATTTCTCCTACTACTTTTGTGGCATATTTTGAAAGAAAAATTTTCAAATAAGTTAACTTAGCTGAAAGTAACGGTTTAAACATTTTAATATTTCGCTTTTTTAGTTGTAATTTTATTTTCATTTTAATGTTAATTTAATGAAAATTATTCCAGCTTTGGTATATAAAATATTTTCCCATCGCAGACAAATAAATTCCCAAATTCTGCTTCCATACTCACCTTGCTTGAGCCAAAAAAATATATAAAAAAACAAAAAAAGGCTTTTGATTAGATATACATATTTCCTTTATTACAATAATTTTTTATATATTTTGTTACATTTTCCATTTTCGAATACTTTGGAGGACTTTATAATAGATCTCTAAAACTGTGTTTCAAATTATATATAACATTTTTTATCCCTTTTTCGAGATTTCAGTAAAATTTTGTATAGCTTTTTGGTGTACGGCTACAACAAATATGATAAAATTCATGCGTTATTTGAAATTGTGTATTTTTAATAAATATTTAAGTACAAACAACGAAAAACAAAAGCAATTGATGAAGAAATATTTCAAAAGCGTAAAAAAATCATAATAAAAAATTCGAATAAAAGGAAAATAACTGATAGTTATTAAGTGTTAGGGCTAAGTAAATAAAATTTTAAAATGCTTTTAGCATGTATTTATATGATATTAAAATGTATTTGATCATAATTAAGGGCGATCCAAGTAGGGGTACTTTTTCAATAGCCTTATGGTCAACATAATCGGCCTACTGGGCGTACTATTCGCAACACCATCACCCATCTTGAGACCGAGCATTCATTATTGGATAATATTTGACCGAGCAGACCACGCCCAGCACGCAATGAAGAAAATATAGCGGACGTAGCCGAGAGTGCACACGAAGACCATGGAGAGTCGAATCGGCGCCGTTCGCAGCAAATCGGACTTGCGTATGTAACGACTTGGCGCATTTTACGTCGAGATATTAAATTGAAAGGGTACAGAATACAGCTTGTGGAAGAACTGAAGCCGATCCAACTTCCCAAGCGACATCGCTTCGCTCTATGGGCTCTTGAAACGTTCCAAGAAGATCTGATATTTTCGAGCCAAATTTTGTTCAGCGATGAGACCCGTTTCTGGCTTAATGGGTATGTAAACAAACAAAATTTCCGCGTGTGATACGAAGAGATTCAAGAGCTGTCATTACATTCAGAAAAAACAATGGTTTGGCGTGGTTTGTGGGCCGGCGAAATCATCGGTCCATATTTCTTCAAAAGTGATGCTGGTGAGATCGTAACCGTCAAAGGCGACCGTTTTGGACCGGTCGATTGGCCACTAAGATCGTGTGATATCATACTGTTAGACTTATTCCTGTAGGGATATGTAATGTCTAACGTCTACGCGGACAATTTCACTTCGATTCAGGCCTTGGGGCAAAGCATCACGCGTGTCATTCGCCAGTTACCAGTTGAAATGCAATGAAGGAGTCATCGAAAAATGGACTCAACGAATGGACTACCTTAGACGTAGCACCGATCAACATTTGAAAGAGAAAATCTTCAAAAAGTAATTGCCAAAGAATGTTCTTACGAATGATAATTAACATTCTCCATTAAATTTGAATTTTCTGTGGTTTTTTTTTTCCTTTAAAAATCTAGGGAAATGGATCCCCCGTTAGTATGTATGTGTAAAATATTAAAATTTATTTGAAAATATTATATTAACATCAATTTTTTTAATCAAAAGATTAAAAAATGTAAATGAAAATTAAAATTAAAAATATTATTAAAATCGATATTTTTTACGAATTAACTGACTTTTAATCAATCAATTTTTTTGAAGTTTTTTTTTTCTTAAGAAAGAAAGAAATCTGAATCAAATATATTTTTATTTTAATAAAGCTTTCTAATATTAAACCAACAAAAGGTTATTTAACACGAAACAGAATGTTATTTAACAAGAAAATGTTGTCCAACGAAGTGTTTAACGACAAAAATTTTACAAAAATTAAAGGCAAAAGTAAATATTAAAAGATAAATTAAAAATTAAAAACACAAACAATTTTTCCTCTTTAAAATATTTTAACTTTTAATATTATATATATTCTTTATAATCATTTTAAAACACTTTTACTGAACAGAAAGCTGAAATAAATAATTTTTCATTAAAAAAAAAAATTTTTTTTCTACAAAATGTTCAAAAATTTAGAAAGCTTAATTATTTGCCCAAAAAATAGTTGTTAAGCCTGAATTTACACAGCGCGAGTTTTGTTGGCGAAATTCTTAGTTTGTAGAGGAGAATATGACGACGGAGACGACAGTGCAACGTAATCATCGCTCACTCTCCACCAAATATAAACTGCCCAGTGTAAACTCTATAGAATTAGTCAAAGAAAATATTTAATATTTAAAACATTTTTAAATTAATTTTATTATAAACTTTACATGAAAATTACAAATTAGTAATAAACGCTGTTTTTTAACTACATTTTTTTTTGCGAATATGCACTCACATATGCAGTTACATGTGTACATATATATGAGATATTGAAAAAAAAAATTAAAATTAAAAATTTTTTTGGAAATAATTCCACATGTTTTGGTATACAACTTATACAGACACACACACATGCATATGTTCCCTATTTACTTATATATATTTTTTGTAGTTATATATTTTTAATATTTTTTATTTTTTATTTTTTATTTTATTTTTTGTTGTATAATATTCACTATCTATGCATTTTTATAACACTCACATGCTGTTAGTACGTTTTTTCACTTGCACATTGCAATTAACTGCTATAAATACAGATGTATATATGTATGTCATAAACTTTTACATATATATACACGTTTATAATACAATAATATTATATATTAGTTTATATATATATATATGTATTAAATATTTTTATGTAAGATATATTTTAGTCGTACTCTTCAATATACATATATATATTTATATATACGTTACAACGAAAATGTATGAAATACAGTTTTTAATACTATATTATTTATGTACAAAGCTCATTTTACCAGTTTTTCTTTTTGATAATAATTTTAATTACGTTAAAAATAACTGATTTTAATTACAACTTTTTATAAAAAATTAGGCGTTTTATTAGTCAAATTTTAAGCTTTGATAATGACTTAAATCTATATAAAAATTCATTGCATATTCCAAATTAAAATTTTATAATTTTTAAAATTTTTAATTTTTTAATTTATAATTTTTATTTTATATTTATTAATTTTACAAAAATAAAAATAGAATCATTATATATAATATTTTTTTAACGGTTCACTAATGCTTATAATTTTTTTTTTATTTATATTCATTTAATTTTTTACTTTATTTATTTTATAATTTTTTATTTATATTCAACGCAATGCGTTTAACTTGATTTGATTGTGTTAAGCTAAATAACTGCATTTTTTATTATTGCATAATTTTAAATTATTTGCTAAGAAACACTTTTTCCTTTTGAATTTTATGCTATTTTAGTATTAATATTTTTATTTTTTCAACTATTTTACGCTTACACCTAGTTACACGAGTACATATGTAGGTATATCTATATAAAGGTTTTAACTAATTTTAAAATGATATGTATGTTTATTTCCTGCATATTATATGCAACTATCAACTAGCTTAGCGCTGCAATCTAATTTTCACAATTTCTTTTCTTTTTTCTTATTTTGAAAGTTTTTTAAATACATTCACTCAAACCGAAAAGCATTTTGTTCTCCGTAACCATTCCCAATTTTTTTAATTTATTTTTTTTATTCTTTTGACTATACACTCCATTGTGAAATGTACTTTTAAAATTAAATAAATATAAAAATTTCTAAAAAAAAAAAATATTTAAATAAAATAAAATAAAAAATGTGATAATTAAAAATTAATAATGTTATAAAAAAATTTCAAATTTTCTTTTTATACTTTTATCCGTTAAGAGGGATGGTCTTTAAAAAAAAAAACAAATTAAAAAAATATTTTTATTTTGTGTGCACACTTCTAACATATGACACCATATTAATGTACAGCGCTGTAATAAGGTTTTCTTTTGAATGCGCATGACAATTATTTAAACATATTTGACAGTTATAGTACTCCTGCAAAATGATAAACTATAAATTTAATCTTTTTGAATTAATTTTTTTTTTAATTATATTAAGGGTTTAGGCTTCTAGAATTTTCAGAAAATGTTTTTTCTTCTTTCAAATGATACATTATGGTCTCAAAAATTTTATTCCGAAAGATTATGATAGATAAAAATTTCTAAATGTCCCATTTTCGTTCTCTAGTTGAAGGCCGTCCGGTCGGCAAGGAGCCTACTCAAAACTTTAAAGGCGTTTATCTCAAAACTGCTTTTTTCAAGCTGGCCGGAAACATAACGCAAACAATTTACAACCGATTCACTTGAAATTTAGACAACACCTTTAGAAATATATTTTCTATAGATATACATACGACTTTTTTATATTGCATATTAAACAATTTTTTAGGCCAAATTGTTACTTTTGCCTTTAGACACCCGCCATTTTGTTAAAAATGCATATATTGAAAAAATCCTACGTACTTCTGTAGCTATTGCTATTTACAAGCGGAAGCCGTTCAACAAATTATTAAAATAAAAAAAATTACAGGAGCTGTGTGTCCGGCCGTGGTGCCCGAAAAAAATGGAGACATCCTAGGGAGAAAGCTATATAGCCGCAATTTTAAAATTAATTTTTCTTAAAAAAAAAAGTTCTTAGCAGTTAATTATATGTGTAATAAATGCTTTTTGTTAAAAATCAGATTTATTTAATAGTTTTCCCGAAAAAAAAATCACAAAAAGGCCTATTTTGTGGCCCACTAGAGTGGCCTAACCCCTTAAAGAATTTTATTTTATTTTTCAAATGCAAAATATACTACTAAAGTGTTTTAATATTTTTTTTTTTTTTTTAATTTAAGCTTGTGCACACACTTTTGTGGTTAACTACAATTTTTATTGCCAATTTAATGAAAACACAAAAAAAAAATTTATAATAATAATAATAATAATAATAATAATGAATTAATAAGAAAAAAATCTGCGAATAAAGTTTGCTTTTAATCTTTTCACTCACCACCAACAAATTTGCATATGAATTTAACTGCCTATAAATACTGCATACCACATATTATGCCTAAAGTATATACACGTACATATATAACTATTTTTATAGGCAACACATCCGCTTATCCGCGCCTCGTCCAATGTTGGCGTCACTCATACGCCGTGTGCGCCAGCGAAGGCAATACAGCACATCATACGTTTTAATTTGACTTTTGTTTATGTTTGTATTTGTGTTATATAAGTCAGACGATTACTGTCCACGTTGTTGTTGTTGATTTTTAATATCTTTTATTTTATTTTTTATTTTATTTTTCAACGTCACCATTCTACTGTGGCGCTACAACAGCTGCTGCTGCATTTGCCACGCCATTTGTAAGGCTTAAAGCCAATGTGCCGGCCATCAAGTTTGTTGTTGCGCTGTTGCTGTTGGCGGCTGCAGCCTCCTTTTATTTCGAGTGATAGAGAGAGAGAAAATAAGAGGGAGAAAAAAGCACAAATATAAATACGAATAAATAAATGAATAATTGTCAATATTTTGCTTTTAATTTCAATTTTGTTTGCGAAATGGATCACGCCCAACCAACCGCGGACTTGTGGTCGAGCGCATGTGTCGCATTATTTACAACTGTTTATATGTAGCTATTTGTTGCACTAACTGCTGGCATTCAACATACATGTGTGTGTGTTTGTGTGAGACTGAGTGTGTGTGCTTGCATTGTGTACACATTTGCGTTTTTCACCAGCAATTAGTGCATTTCACTGTTAACTTAATTTATGACAAAAGCATTTTTTAAATGTCTCACCAGATTCAATTGAATACTTTTTATTATTAGTTGTTTTTTTACGCGGATATATGTACATGAATGCAGGTGTGTATTTTTCTATGCAAACCCTGAAAGTAAATTCAAGTGAAGGTACCAAAGGCACTAGTTTGTCACTAGAGGAGAGGTGACAAAATTGCAGTCAAAAAGTATTAATTTTTCGATGAAATTGTCAAAAGAAATTTGCTAAAAGATTTTTTCAAGCACTTAGATTAAGGAATTAAATATTATTAATTGAAAGAGAAGTGAGTAACAATTTTGAGGCTCAAAATGTTTCTGAAGTTATAAAAGTTTTCTAAAACAAACTTTTGGTGTTGTCAAACCAAATAATTAATAAATAAAAAATTTATCTATCAAAAAAAAAAAAATTATATCAAACATCAAATGATGCTAGACAAAAAATTTTAAATTAATTTCTAAACTTATGACGAAATATGCAATATTTTCTAAATGAAGCATTCGTATTACCAAAAAAAAAGCCAAATATTCGTATTATATAAATAGTGATCCAAGTACATTTTGCAACAGCCTGGAAAGACTTACGTCTGAACAACGCTTACAAATCATTCAACTTTATTACGAAAATTCACGTTCTGTAAAGAATGTGTTTCGCGCGCTTCGCTCAACTTATGGGCAACATAATCGGCCTACTGAGAATACTATTCGCAACACCATCACCCATCTTGAGACCCAGCATTCATTATTGGATAATATTGGAACGATTAGACCGCGTCTAGCATGCAGTGAAGAAAATATAGTGGCCGTAGCTGATAGTGTACACGAAGGCAGTGGAGAGTCGATTCCGCGCCGTTCGCAGCAACTCGGACTGACGTATGGAACGACTTGGCGCGTTTTACGTCGAGATCTCAAATTGAAAGGGTACAGAATACAGGTTGTGGAAGAATTGAAGCCGATCGACCTTCCCAAGCGACATCGCTTCACACTATGGGCGCTTGAAAAGTTCTAAGAAGACCCGACGTTTTCGAGGCAAATTTGGTTCAGCGAGGAGACCCATTTCTGGCTCAATGGGTATGTAAATAAGCGAAATTGTCGCATTTTGGTGATTAGTAACCTGAAGAGATTCAAGAGCTGCCATTTCATCCAGAAAAAACAACGGTTTTGTGCGGTTTGTGTCCCGGTGGAATCATCGATCCATATGTCTTTAAAAATGATGCCGGTGAGAACGTAACCGTCAATGGCGTCCATTATCGCGCCATGATAACCGACTATTTAATGCCTGAAATGCCTGAAGCTCGTGATTTCCGCGACATTTGGTTTCAACAAGACGGCACCACTTTCCACACATCGCATCAATCAATGGATTTATTGAGAGAACATTTCGGTGAGCAGATAATTTCACGTTTTGGGCCGGTCGATTGGCCACCAAGATTTTTTCTGTGAGGATATATAAAGCCTAAAGTCTATGCGGACAATCCCGCTTCAGTTCAGGCATTGGAGCAAAACATCACGTGCGTCATTCGCCAGTTACCAGACGAAATGCCCGAACGAGTCATTGAAAATTGGACTCAACGGATGGACCATCTGAGGCGTAGCCGCGGCCAACATTTGAAAAAGATGATCTCCAAAAAATAGATGCCAAAGAAAGCTATGTCGAATGATGAATGATTCTCCATTGTATTTGAATTTTTTGTTTTTTTTTCTTTAAAAAAGTAGGGAACCTCGAAATAGATCACCCGTTACTGTCAAGCCCACAAAAACTTTGTACTATTTATAGCAGATATTTTTATAGGTTTTTTTAAGAAAAATAACAACTTTTTGTCCTTCAAAATTGCATAAAAGTGTTTTAAAAGTTAATTAACTGTTCTAAAGGTAGAGTATTGTTAAACATTAAATATCGCTGGCGTAGCATTATGCACTGCTTGGTAAAAAGATGTTGCTGAGGAAAAACTTTTTTCATTGTTACTTAAATACTCTGAAAAACATCCAATAATTTTTTCAAATTTTTTTTAAATTTATTTAGAATTGTTAGCCGCCATTTTTACTTAAAAAAATCAAAAAAATTTTTTAAAACCTGTTATGATTTGAAATTTCCTACAGGGTGTGCATGAAAATGCATTTATTGGTTAGTGTATTTTTCATTTATCGCCTCTACTTATACGCCTCAAACATATAAGTATATTTTGTTGCATATCATTTTATTTATATATATTCAATTTTTTTTTACAAATTTAAGTTTTTTTTCCATTGCACTTACAATGCTCAGCGTACGCACAATGCAAGCGGACTGCTGTTTCTCCTGCTGCTGCTGCTGCTGCTCGTGTTCATCATGCTCCATCGATGGTGTACTGGCACGAGGTGATACTGAACCATTTACTAACATTTTTACATCATCTCCTTGATTGGTGTGCGCTAAAATCGCAATATGTTGTTCCGAGGGAGAGTCAGCGATATTGTTTTCCTAGAAAATCGAAGGAAATGAAATGAAATGAGAAGAAATGCTTAGCAAGCACAAAAATCATCTTTAGTTTGGTGGTTCCAGAGCTTCTAAGGTGTCTAAGGAAAAATTTAATAATTTTTTTTATATTTAATAATGTTGTTTAATTTAATGTTTTTATAGCTCTTATTCGAGAAAAAACCGCCCAAAGAGTTCTTTTGTTGAACTCAACCCCCCTCTCTTTCTTACGTGCTACTCGCAGATCAAATAAATATTTTTTTGCAGTATACTATTTCAGTGAGCTCTGATTAATATGGCCAAAGATCATTTGAATTTTAAAAGCTCTTACCAACTTCAATCTTTATGTCACTCTAAAAGAACTGTTGACTGAGGGTTGGATGCAGGACTCTCTCTATCTCACTTAGCTAGGCCACACACAAGTTTTTAAGTTACCGCATCAGTTTAGTATTTAATAGACGGATTTACTTGCTATAAGAAAAGAGTTGAACCTATCGGATGCTGTCAACATCCAGGTTCTGCGTCATAAAGTGGAATGAGAATGATGCGTCTTGTAGAGCTTGGTTCTTCTCAAATTACGACTTCAATTTTCAATTTCGAACTATATTTAAAGTAGCAACTTTCGGCAATTTTAATTCTGTGTTAGATTTCAAAATCAAGTTTTTCTCGATTTCAAAATTATGACTATCAGCAGTGATAGTCCAAAAAAGGCGAATACACTCACTGTTTGGTTGACGAAAAAAGATCTTTCGTCTTTTTCTCGTTCAATTCCAGACACTTTCGCTTCTCTGTTTTGTTCAGTCTGGAGAGAGTAAAAGTAAGGGTTTGGTTTTTGATTTCGCTGATGTCATTATAGCACATACAATGCAGCTCTAAGTCAACGAATTCACAACATAGAGAGTTACCTTGTTTGAAACATAGTTCCATACGCAACCTCTGAGCCGAAATGTAACAGAACTTATGGTGCTGCTCACAGTCAGCTTACGCAGCGTTATAATTGTGGGTATTCACTTATAGCGGCAGCGAGACAGTTCCTTCGCCTAAAGTCGAAAAAGGCGTAGATGTATTTTGAACTTTCTCTCACGCGTCTTTTCCAGAATTTGACGGATGGTGAATATCTATCCGAGCTTGTACCAGGTCTAAAACTAAACTGCTCCAACATGATTGATCTTCGAAAAGCATTAAAAGCTTCGGTTGGGATCTCATACTTCCTATGAAGGCCACGACAAACTTTTTACATATCATTATTTAAACTCAGGAATCGAATTTTTTCGGTACCAAAGAAGTGACAGCAAACTTTAAGGCACTTGTGACTAGAACTACTGTGTTTTCGTAAGCAAGTTTGAGGGGGATATTTTTAAATAAATCTCTAAATAGAATGAAGTGATGGACGATAGAAAACTATTCGTCAATTATATAAGAGGATCGATAAGCCATCAATTTAGAGTTAATTTTAAAAAACTAGTTAAGCTGTGATTAATTAAAAACACAGCAACAAGAAAATCTACATTACCCTGCGAAAAATTGGAGTACTCGTGAAATATATACTCCACGGAGACAATAGATTACTTCAAAGGTAACCGCAAGCCATACAGGAAACTATGGTTCAATTAACATTGTGACGTCCTAGGGTTGGACCTTGCTTTTTAGTTGTGATAATAATATATTTATGAAAACAATCTGTTTTGGAAAAAGTTAGTGGAACATAATATATATCATATTAGTATACATTGGTGCTAAAAAATATAAAAAAATTTTCACAAAACAGACACAATTTCATATAATTTCTGTACATAAAACTTATTGCCCACTTGCAACTTCGTCTAGTAATTACGATCGTTAAAACACGAACAATGATTAGCTAACAACAGCTGATAGCGAGGCGAGAGTTGGTCCAACACCGCACTACAGTGGAGTAGCAAATTAGGTACTCAAATGAAGCATATGTTTCTCAAATTTTTGCAGGGTAATCGAAAGACGAAAACGAGAGAAGTAAGCGAAAAAGAGAGAGAGAGTCAAATTCCTTTCGATAAATCATACTCGATGTAATTGTATTCAAAACTTATATGAATCATGTAAATAAGAATTCAAGTACATTAGGTAATTGAAAAAGGCTTTGTCCTTTTTTTTTAGTTTTCAAAGAGAATTTCTTTACGTAAAATTAATTTTAATCAAGTACATATTGACCTTTTGTTATTTTTCGGGCGGCTTCTTAATTCCATCAGTGTAGAATTTCTGTGTTCAACGGCGGGTATGATTTTTCAGTGGCTCTTCCCTCGAAAATTTTTATGCCATCACGAAATTTTAAAAGAGACCGAGAAAAATAGTAGTTGGATGATGCAAGGTAGGGACTATATTGTGGGTGGATTGAAACTTTCAGACTAAGCTCCGTAAAATTTTGCCAGTTGAACACCCTTCCATTGTTTAATTATGAACGCTTTTTTGAAGAGCTTGTTGTAAGCTAGTTATTTGTTGATTTTAGAACTCGGTATTGACCGCTACGCCTGGTTGTAGCATTTTATAATGGAAAATTTTCTTCCAAAGTAACCACACATAAACTCAACGTCAACTTAGTTGCCGACAATTCTGGCTTTTAAGTCGTTCGTGGAGTGTCAGCAGCCTTTGACCATGATTTTTTGTTTATTTTATATTCTCGTATTTAACCAATTCTTCATCACCCGCGATGTATCACTTCCGAAATGCCTCAATTTTGTCGCTTCCGAAAAATCATTTCTAAACTTTTTACATCCACCAAATGGTGATATTTATTATAAGAAAGTTGCCAGTGATATAGCCGTCATCTTGTAACTCCTACAAGGGCCGACTTCAATCTATCATAATTTCAAGTTCGACTACCAAACAACGGTAATCGGAAAAATCTCCTTCTCAGCGTAAACTGTTAGATCGACGGCATAAAGTAAATACCAACAAACAACAGATACAACCAAACTGAGCTAATATGGCTTAATAATGTTGACAATGTCAACACAGCAAATGTCAAACTCCAACCGAATGGCAAACATTGGACAATGCAATTCAAATACAAATACAAATGCAAATACAAATACAAATAGAACAAGTACCGGCAATGATACCTAAGCGCGGATAATGCGTATGCACAGGGTTGCATTTCAGTGTGTTGTTGCAAGTGTGTGAGATGCACTTGTAAAGCAAATACAAACAACAACGCTGGTAACATGCTTGTTGCATTTGAAAATGTACACCCACAAAAATAACAACAACAAAAACAACAACTTCATTTTTCCTGCCCTAACGAGAGCTGCAAATGAAAGCATTCACTCGCTGCGCAGGAAGCCGCAAATACAATTGTTTGTTTGTATACTCGTCTCTAAATGTACATGTATGTATGCATGTGTATCTCATTTACCCATCTATCACTTACCTCTTTGGCAATTGAGCCGCCATTCGGACTATTAAAAATGCCAAATTTGCCTTCCATGCAGTGATCAGTGTCGACGACGCCGCCGCCGCCTCCACCTCTGCCCTCGCCATCGCTGCCAACGACGACATGTCCATTGCTGTTGGCAATGAAATCATTGCTGTTGCCGCCAATCGACATATTGCTCATGTTGTTATTTTCATTGTTGTCATTATTGTTGTTGTTCTCTAATTTAGCAGCTACCGCTATTGTTGTCGTCGTTGGTGTTGCGTGGCTGTGCATGGACATTGTTTCGATTGTTGGCGACATTTGTATGTCAGCATTACCAGCATTGTTGTTGTTGTTGCTGTTGTTGTTGTGATGGTGGTGATTAGCTAGATTCTTGTTATTATTGCTATTGTTGTTGTTATTTAACTCGATCTTAAATATCGACTGCGCCTGCGACGGCGACGACAACTGCCTATTGTTAGCTAAATCAGCTGTGCCGCTGTTGCTGTTGCTTTGGATATTGGCAGTGGTTGTGATTTTAGTTGCATTATTGCTGCTGTTGTTGTTGTTATTGTTTGTAGTTGTAGTGGCTATAGTGGCAATTTCATTCGAATCGGCTATGGCGTAATTGTTATTAGCCTCATTGCCCAATTCGTAAATGTTGACCATGTGAGCGGCCTGTGCGTGCACCATTAGATCCCACGGATTGGTGAAGGCGTCCTTGCAAACGGCACACAACAATTTGGCGCTCATCGGTGGCGCTTCTGTGGAGACAGGATAACGTGGAGGTAAGTTTATGTTTAAAAAAAAACACAGAAAAAGAAATTTAAAGTTGAATATTTGCAGTTGCTTGTGCTTGACTTTAACTTGTGCGGAATAAGATAATATAAAATAATTATATATAAAAAAATACATAAAAAAATTAATATAATGAAAATATAAAAAACAAAATTCCACAAAAAAATCTACAAAAAAAAAATTAAAATAAAATAAAAATTAATAAAATAAAATAAAAAGTTTAAAAAAAAATATAATAAAATATAAAGTTATTTTTAAAAAAATTAGAAAAAATAACATAAAATAAAAGATCATATAATAATACAAAATAACAGTTATAAATAAAAAAATGAAATTAAGCAAAAAGAATATGAAAAAAAAATTAATTTAAAAAAATTGTAAAAATTTTTTTTTTTAAATTTAAAGCAATTAAATTTTTTAAATATTAAAAAATTAATCAAACTAATGAAGAAATATAAATTCAATTAAACTAGAATAAAATAAAAAAATATATATAGTAATATACGAAATTATAATGAAACAAGAAATAAAATAAAACAATTTAATAATATAACAAATTATGAAATAAAATATAATATAATTTATATTAAAAAATAAAATTAAATAAAAAATTAAATAAAATATAGTAATAAAACATAAAATAATTTAGAACATAGAAATAAAGTAACAAAATTTAAAATAAAATATTTATATAAAAAAGAACAGCAAACAAATTAAAAAAACATTAATAAAATATATAATTTATTAAATTAAAATTATATCTAAAAATCATTAAAACTTAAAAAAGGAGAATTAAATAAGATAAAAATAATTTAAATAAAAATAAAATACTAACAAAAAATTACACAAATAGTGAAGAAAAAAATTTAAAAAGAAAAATAAAACATTAAAAAAATATAGAAATAAAATAAAGTAATAAAACATAAAATATATTTTAAAAATTAAATAACAGATAAAAATATAAAATAAAAAGTTATAAATGAAACAAAAATTAAAAAATAAATAAATGGTAGCAAAAAATATTAAAAAAAAATAAAAATTAAAAATCAAATATAAAATCATATTAAAATTAACTAAACTAAAAAATAAAGAAAAAATTAAAAAAAAATTAAATTAAATAATAAAAAATTAATAAAGTAAATGAAAAAATATAAAATGAGTAAACGGGACTAAAAAAATATATAATAAAATAAAAATAAAAATAAAATATGAAATAAAATTAGAAAAAAATAAATAAAATAATAAAAAATTAATAAAATTAATGAAACCATATAAATTAAAACATAAAAATAAATAAAATAATAAAAAATTAATAAAATTAATGAAAACATTTAAATATATAAAAAAATCAAACATAAATGTAACATAAAATATAATAATATAAAATAAATAATATATAAAGGTATAAATAAAAATAAAAATAAATAAAAAATAAATCAAATAAATATGAAAAAATAACGAAAAACTAATAATAATATTAATTCAAATTGAATTAATAAAAAATGAAAAACTAAAAAAAGAATTAAATAAAATAAAAAAATAATGAAAGTATTAAAATAATAACAAAAAAATTAATATAAAGAGTGAAGAAAATAAATTAATATAAACAAAAATAAAATAATATGAAAAATAATAATAAAAAATATCAAAACTAAATAATATAAGAAAAGGAAAATTAATAATCAATCAATCAATCAATAATAAATTAATAAATAATAAACTAGAATAATATTAAACTACAATATAATAAAGTAATAAAAATTTAAATAAAATAAAATAAAATAAAATAAAATGAAATAAAATAAAATGAAATAAAATGAAATAAAATATAATAAAATTAAATTAAATTAAATTAAATTAAATAAAAAAAGTAAAATAAAATAAAATAAAATAATATAAAATTAAAACAAATTAAATTAAATTTAATTTAATTAAATAAAGTAATATAAAATAAAATTAAATTAAATAAAGTAAAATAAAGTAATATAAAATTTAACAAAATAAAATACATAAAAACGAAATTTTATGGACTTCAGGTGAGCTTATTAACAGAAATCTCAGATAGATGTGAATATTTAATACAATATTAATATCAGAATCGATTGCAAATTCAGATTATTTCTGATTTCTCTATTTATTGTAGCTTTAACAACCCTTCAGCTAGAAGAGTGTGTGCACATAACATTTTCTCTTGTTTCTTTTTTCATCCCACATTCGTTTAAAGCACACGTGGTGAGTAAAACACTTCTCCTTTCATCAAGCAGCCATGCAACCAACAGCTGTTGCTAACTTTCACACAACTTTTGAAATAATCCTTTTCAGAGCCAGCAGCTAACTCAAATAAAGAGCTATAAAATCTCCTACTTTGCCATCGCACTTTCACCTACCAAGGGCAAACAAGCCGCAGTGAGGGCATGTAGTGCAAAGGAAGTGCCTAAAAATATACTGAAAATTTATTGGGAACGTATTAGATAGGCAAACCTCCCTACAGGAAAGATGAATTATAAATTTATACGAAATAATATTTTCTCATATCAGTAACGTATTTTATATTAATTCAATATTAAAAATTATATAAAGAAAAAAGTGTTCAGATTTACTTTTGCTTTGCGATTTCACAGTCTAAGTTTTTAGACATTTAAAAATTGTAAGAAAATTTTCATTGCTGATTTGTGCAGCCCTAATGTTTGTCATTTATACTGAACCGAGTGTTGCCATCATGGGCTGACAGCCAAACAAGTGCGAACAAATGTCGACTGACACGTTTGCTAAAGTGTTAAACAATAATAAATTAATTACAAACAACAGTAGATGCAAATGGCAGAAAGTACAAGAGCGAGAGCAATAAAAAAAATAACAACAAAAACTCAAACAATACAATACGCAATTTCAACACAATTTTCAGTAAGATCCAAAAACACTTGCATGAAGCGGTTGTGGCAGAGCCAACAAATAACACATCTACATACATCAGTTTATACATATATGTACATATATATTTGAAGTAATTGTTCTTCCTGCTACTATTGAGCAATTGTTTAAGCGTCTGTGGATGCAATAATGTTAAAACACCAGCACTTGGCTCTTTGGAGTACCCTAAGTGTGTGTATGTATGAGCGTTTCCATATATGCATGCATGTATGCATTTATGAGTGTGTACTTACTTGCAGCTAAGGCAACATCCTGGCACTTGCAAGTGAAACGCAACTTGCAATAACTCCGCTTGTGGTCTAATAATTCAGCCAGTTCGTTGAAACATTCCCGACAATTGCCGCAAATTAATGTGTCCGGATTGCCTGAAAAGAAAAAAAGCAAGTAAAACATATATAAAATTGTTTTCAAAAGTTTGAAGTGTATCTTTAGATGAGAAAATTGTAGCTCGGTCGAGTCTCTAATTTAAGCGGCCACTACAAAATACCGAAAGGACATAAATTAATGATACTATATGGAGGGTCGTGGGTTCCAATAATGTCAAGTCAATATTCAAAATCATAAAAGAAATTCATACCAAAATGGCGTCGTTCCTTGACAGTGAATGTCAGCCACCCCGAGTGTATTTTTAACACGAAACAAAGGGCTTCATCTGTCAGTCGTTTGGAGATAACTTTGAAAAAACTGTGGTTTCCTTTATTTGTAGGAAAAACCTCAAAACGCGCACCTTGCGAAATCTGAAAATCTTGGCCCCACTCAGAAGATGCCAATCGAATAATGGCTGGTCCGAGCTCTCACCCTATGTGAAGCAAAAGGTGGAAGATGGAAAAGTAATCATTTTTAATGCACTTTAGTCTAAAAATGAGCCAAAATCATGATAGCCGCATGACTATCTGGTCAAAGGATGACTGTTAATGCGTAAACTGTACTCCGAGGCTAGCAGTGACTCCACATCAGTAGATACTTTTCTACAGAAGACTTCAGTACCAACTCTACTGTTAAATTAAAGCACAGTGACTTACACAGGAATTACACCACGTAAAAACTCCATCAGACTATGAGTATGCAGCCATACAGCCAGTCCTCAGATACACTTGAATTGCCCCAACGAATATTGAAACAATGCAAAATTCGATTCTAAATGGTGATCCAAGAAGACAGATCACGCGTGAGTCGCGTCAAGCTGTCATGTTATTTTTGTTGTGCATTTCATCATGGAAAGGCTTACGCCAGAACAACGTTTACAAGTCATTTAACTTTATTATGAAAATTCACATTCTGTAATGAATGTGTTTCGCGCGCTTCGTTCAACTTATGGTCAACATAATCGGCCTACTGAGCGTACTATTGACAACACTATCACCTATCTTGAGATCCAGCATTCATTATTGGATAGTATTCGACCGAATAAGCCACGTCCAGTACACAGTGAAGAAAATATAGCGGCCGTAGCTGAGAGTGTACACGAAGACCGTGGAGAGTCGATTCGGTGCCGTTCGCAGCAACTCGGACTGACGTATGGAAGGACTTGGCGCATTTTACTTCGAGATCTTAAATCGAAAGCGTACAGAATATAGCTTGTGCAAGAACTGAAGCCGCTCGACCCTCCCATGCAACATCGTTTCGCTATATAGGCTCTTGAAAAGTTCCAAGAAGATACGACGTTTTCGAGACAAATTTTCTTCAGCGATGAGGCCCATTTCTGGCTCAATAACGAAGAGCAACCTGAAGAGATTCAAGAACTTCTATCCATTCATCCAGGAACAAAGGTTTGGTGTGGTTTGTGGGCCGGTGGAATTGAAGCTCGTGACCTCAGAGATATTTGGTTTCAACAAGATGGCGCCACTTCCTGCGCATCGCATCAGTCAATGGATTTATTGAGAGAACACTTCCGTGAGCAGATAATTTCACGTTTTGGGCCGGTCGATTGGCCCGTCACCGTTAGACTTTTTCCGCTTCCGTTCAGGGCTTGGAGCAAAACATCACACGTGTCATTCGCTAGTTAACAGTCGAAATGCTTGAACGAGTTATCGAAACTTGGACCCAATGGGTGGACCATCTGAGACGTAACCCTGACCAACATTTGAAAGAGATAATCTTCAAAAAAAAAAAATAAGAAAAAGAATGCCAAAGAATGTACTTTCGAATGATAATAGACATTCCCCATTAAATTTGAATTTTCCGTCTTTTTTCCTTAAAAAAGTAAAGAACCTCGAAATGGATCATACTAGCACTAATGGATCTCTACATCACTAAGAAACAGGCTATTTAGACCACCAGGAGGCCTTCAACACACGTAAAAGAACAATCAAGTTTGGTAATCTCAAACATCAAAGGAAACTAAGAAAATATTTAAATTTATTTTACGCTTTTTTAGAAAAAAAGTATCGCCTTACATTTTAGACTAATTAAAATTTTTGAGCAACAAAAAAATAGAGTTAAATATCTTTGAGATCGAACGTCCTCCTTAAAATATATTACCAATATTCTCCACAATGTTATCATCCCAATTGAAGGATATGTCTGGCACTTCATCTCTGTGCCAGTTTAAACGACTGTTGGACTCTTCGTAGAGACTCATTTGCCGCGGTTGGCGCTGGAACGATTGTCGTCTAGGATTCGCATGCTCCATAAAGGGATGACTCCTTACTACTTTAGACACTTCATTGGATCTACGCTCATGCGTATGTTTACTACGTTTATTGGCACGGCTTTTATGTAAACTAGAGTCGGCATACCTTCTATGTAGCTTGCGAGCAACTTCAGTGTAGCCATTTCTGCGGTTCCCATTACTTATCCGTCTATCATTTTGTCGCCTTTGTTTAGTGGTGGCTTCATTGAATATCTTTATGGAATCCTTATGGTGAAGTATATCCTTTATTTTCGCCTTTTCATGACATTTATCACAACTCGGCTTCGAACTGAACCAACTAAGTAGTGTTTTCAGTGGATTTATGCTTTTGTTCTTTTCTACTGGTTGAGCGAGTGGTGGAGATATATTTGTAGTATTTTTTGTGCTTGTGTCGCCACACTTTGCCACTTTGCCTCTTCGGCCAAGTAAGCGTCCCATAAAGCTCAACTTTTGTTGTATGGGATCTGCTTCCTGCTCTTTACGGAAAGCTTCCAATGAGATCTGTGCCTGACTTTTCTTTTTAAATTGTTCAATGCCGAAGTCGTCACAGCCATTAGGTGCCTCCGTTGGCTTGTCTCTGACACCATAATTCATATCTAAGCTGATATCATCGGCAGCATCTTGCTTACACGAGCCATTCGCATCGTTTTCAATTTTAGGTATGGGTATTATAAGAGGTAAGGGCTTTTCAGGCACCTTCTCATCCTCAAAGGGGTCACATTGATCTTTCGCCATCACCGGCAGAGGTTTCCTCGTTGCCTCATGCAGGAAATGCTGTAAATTATGATTTTTGCCAGCACACTTTTGCGAAATTGGCTGTAGTGGAGGCGGTTTCGTAGGACAATTTGGTAGTTTAAGCCTCATCGTGTCCTCAAAAATTTCCGATTGTTCTTCATCTTTTACCTCATCATAATCAAATGAATTGAGATCTTTGCCATACCTCGTAAGCTGAGGCTCATCTTCCTCGTCCGGATAGTAGTCATATCTTTTTTGGCGACTAACAGCGTTCGTGGAGTCTCTAAGACCACGCAAATTGTAACGTTGATAATCCGGCTGGCCAGTGTAATGCATTAGGGTAAGCATTTTGGTCTTATCCAGCGGTTTATTTTCCCGTTGCCTCAATTCGCGTACAGCACGGCTGAGGGTAGCACGCATTGAGGGTACTCTACGTCGTATTTTGAAATATCTACGTCTTTTTCGCGCATTGACTTGCTGCACTGATTTCACTGTTGTAGTATTGGCATTTGGCGGTTCGGTTACAAGGTAGCACATCGTCGGGTAGCCACTAATAGACTGAATTGTAGCTTCAGGTCCATTATTCGCTGGATTTGGAGTTGTTAAGGTCTCCTGTGCTCCGTTGCTCGGCGGTTGTAGAACCGTGGGAGCCGGAGTTGGTGGAGTTGTAACTTCTGATGCCACTGGCAGTTGTGACTGAGTTTCGGGCGGTTGCGTTTGTGGCGTTGGCTGGGGAGTTGGTGTTATGGCCTCCTGGGTTTCACTATTTGGTAGTTGTGCTACCGGTGGAGCTGCTGTGGGTGGAGCCTCCGTGGGAGGTGCAGGGAGTGTATCCTGTGATACTGACACATTTTTATTCGGCTGAGTTGTCGTTTCTGGGATAGCATTTGCCGGTGGCTCAGTAACTGGATAACACACCGTTGGGTAAGCATCAATTGGCAGAGCTGTTGTGGCGTTGACATCATTTGAAGGCATACCACTATCAGGTTGCTCTGTTACTCCTCCAGTTGCTTCTTTCGTTGCATTGATATTGCTTCCTTTCGGCATACTACCTTGCTGTGTGCTTTGCATTGGGTACGTGGGACCTTTTTGGATTTCTTCCACTTTGTACATTTCAGGCACCTCTTCTTCATCAGGTCCACATGTAGTATGGCCTTCGGTTTCTTTTGATGGATGTGCTGTCGGTGGTTCGAGCTGTGTAGTAGTACCAATTTCATTTGGACCCTTCTCTCTATGGTGTGGATTTGCCGTAGTGGGTTTTATTATTATGAATCTAAAAGGTAAGGGAAAGCGATCCTCCTCTATTTCTTCTTCATCGGGTCCGCATGTAGTTCTTTCTTGTGCATTTCCTTCAGATGTCGGTTCTTCGTCTTCATCACACTCCTCCATTTCTTCATCTGAACTTTCGGTGTTGGTTTCATTTCTCATTTCTTTACCCTCGATAGTTGTGGTTTCATTGGACTTGGAGTGCGGTCTTTCAATATTGATTTCATAATCGCCATGTTTCCTTTCATGTCCAATTGAGATTGCAAAGCTTTTACAGGTACAAGAAACTATACGAGTTTCCGCCTCAGGCTTTTTTGTTTCTGTTTCTTCGTGGCCTTCATTGGATTTATTGCGATTGTGATCTGTATTCGCATTGGATTTCCGTGTTTCTTCCTCGTTGTTCTCTTTTTTGTTCTCCTCGTTAGGTTTCTTCTGCCGATCGTTAGCATCTTCACCTTCATCCTTATCGGGTTTTTTCGTTGCTTTTTCATGACCCTCATCCTTGTTTTTATCTTTCGAGCTCTTATGCTCTTCTTCAGAATTTTCATTTTTATCCGTAGCGGCTTTTGTTGTTTCTTCTTCTTGATCTTCATCTTTGCTTTGATCTTTGGGCTGTTTATGACGATCGCTAGCTGTTTGATTCTTATCCTTATTGGCTTTTGTCGTTTCCTCTTCTTGTTCATCCTCTTTGCTCTTATCTTTCTGAGTTCTTTGTTGCTTCTCAGGAGTTTCTTCCTTATCCTTGTCTGATTTTGACGTTTCCTCTTCACGATCTCTAAATTTCTTCTTATCTTTAGAACTCTTGTGCTGATCTCCAGCATTTTCATCTTTTTCCTTATCAGCTTTTGTTGTTTCTTCTTCTTGATCTTCATCTTTGCTTTTATCTTTCTGCTGTTTATACCGACTCTCCGTTGTTTGCTCTTCCTCATCTTTATTGGTCTGTTTCGTAACTATCTCTTCAGTGTCCTGCTCAGTTTTAGTTTCATTGCGACAACGATCTGTTGCATTTTCTTCCTTAGCGTCGTACTGCCATTTGGTAGCCGTTTCTTCTTCTTCACTTTCTTCCTCCGGTTTCTTTTCTTTTGGGTGTTTATGCCGATGTCCCACAGTTTCATCTTTATCTAAGTCATGTTTTCTCTCGCCCGATTCTTCCTCTCGATTTTTATTTTGTTCTATCATTTTATTCAACATTTTTTTGCGACACCAATTCTCCCAATCCGAGCCGTGCTTTCCTTCCTGCGCTTCTTCGTCACTATCTTCACCTTTACCCTTATGTTCTGAACTATGATTTTGTTTGCGTTTTGTCACCCCGTCCGGTTCTGCTTCCGTTGTAGTTTTGCATGCTTCATTGAAGAGATGCTTCGGCGGCATTGTAAAATCTTCCGAATGTAAGGTGCGCGGCGTCGCTATTGGATGACTGCCGAGATCCATGAACGACTTTTTCTCATCTCCGCTGTGTCTACTTGAGCCACCGTAATCATCATCCTCTTTCTTCAACAACATCTGCATGGCGTTCGACAACATTTTACCTTTCAATTTAAGCAAACCCTCTATGTAATCCTGATACTTAACTGCACCATGCCCGCCGTTATATTGGGCATAACCTGCATTTAACAGTAATAATCTTGCAAATAAAATTGTAAAAATAAAAGAATTTTTTTTTGAAAAATACATATCGAATATTTACTATTTAGGTAGTAAAATCAAAAATTTCCTTCAAATTTTTCACTTTTTGTTTTTTACACTTTTTTTCGAAGTTCTTCAGGGAACAAATCGATTACTTTGAAATTTTTCTTCACTTTTTTTTACTTTTCCCTAAAAAATATTTCTTTAAGTGCTTAAGTAAGTTTTTAAGCGCTTGAATGATCATTTATTTCTTTCAGCTAAGATCCACGGTTTTGTTCGGGCATCGTGCAGTATAAAGAACGTTTCAGAACATACATATTTTAAAAAAGCATCTTCGGAGGGATAAAAAATTAATCAGGAGTTTCGAGGCTTTAGCAATACTCACAAAAGGTGATTTTCTTATTATTGTTATTATTATTCGTTTTCTAAAAAAATCCAAAATTTTACATAATATTCAAAGACCGATTTAACCCACACATGTATCTATATTTCCCAAACATTCTCACAAGAAATCGCATAACTACAGAGAACTACAGGCAACATAAGACCAAGCATCGACTTAAACAGAGACATTAAAATTAACCCATACTCCGATCGATAACAAAGGCGAATATACTCATTACTGAAGAATACAAAAAATAGTAACCGTTTGTGGTCACTTTCTGAAGCAACATATTGTATACCTTCGGGCAACACTCTGAGAGCATTCTGAATCGGTTAGCTGTTTTGTTGGCGGAAAAGCTACGGTCCGATGTGATTGCAGTAGACTAACGAGCGTTGCAGTAACCTAACGGGAACTCTGAACTTTAATCTCGAATGTCGAGCTTACCCTAGGGTTTTTGTTAATTACACTCGTAGTAAATCTATTTATTGTTCAAAGCTGTCAATTCATTTTCTTAATTTTTTTATCCTGACTAAAAATTTGTTGCTAATCCTGTAAAGATTCGTGGCTACATCACTGCAGTAAGCAAATTCTGAGGAGATTTGATGATCTCCTTTACCATTTTTTTTTAATTTTTGTCTTCAGATCATTATTTTTTAACATTCCATCTGCATTCCTTTGTACTGAATGATTGTGGATCCACACCACTTAAGCCATTGATGGAAGAGACCTCCGATATGAATGGATTTTCCTGGAAAACGATCTGAGACCGATCTATTCGAAAAAAATGGGAATTTGTCTTGAGTTGCTTAAAATTTGAAACATCGCTTTGCTTAAGCCAATACTTTGAAAAGTCGAAGCGATCTGTTCGAAAAAATCTTATCGATCTATCGTATTGATTTGTTGAAAATTGTATTTCAATAAACTGGTGTAAATATTCATAGATTTTGACATAATAATTTATATATTTTAATAAAATAAATAGCATAAAAAACTCACTAAAACCATTCTGTGCTGACGATGTTGAGGGCGAAATCTATTTTTATGATTAAGGAAAGTAAAGATTGAAGCCGATATTCGGTGGGAATAGAACTGATGATTATCGTCGCATCCGTGAATTCCAGAAGGTAAAATCCAGCTGTGGAGTGCCCAAAGACTATTCAACTAATAAGTAAAGAGTCGAAGTAATAAGTACAAAAGATCTGCTAAAAAGCAGAGGGTATTGAAACGACTGCTTAAAATCAATAAATTAAGCTACACTCAACACAACGGATCAAAGAAGTTCTGGTCAGAAAGCAGCAATACAACCAACTCTTAATTTTGATATTTTTTGGACGAATTTATATTTATCAATAAAATCAATATTTTCGATTTCTCACGATAAATTTAATTGCAAGATTTATATTCTTGTACTTGTACGAAAGTGTTCAAGACTAGATAGCCAAGCAAGTCTTTCTAGTAAACCGACTGCCTTTTTTAAACAAACCACTGGTATTGTAGTCAATTGTCCGATTATACATAATTTTCATACCAGGTACATACGGTTTAAATTATTCCTTTTTTTTGTGTTGATCTTCCGACAGGGTGGTAAGTTGATTTATAATGGAACGATTTTTCGTCACTCCTTGTCAATTTTGGTTCCAGAACAAAACTAGGCATTGAGGATGGCGGAACGCCGAAACCGGTTTGTCACAAAACCAAAATTGACAAGAAATAACGGAAAATCGTTAAAATTCTTGTTATTTTTTATTTAAGTTAAGGTGAAATTAAGGCAGATATTGAAAGAAATACTTCAGAGAAGTTCAGAGGATAATAAAGAAAACTATTCTGAAGTAATTGTTCTTCTCTTCTCCTGGGACACCATATTTGAGTATCCAAAGGTATAAAGGTAGGTCTTTAATTAAAAAATGGTGGGACAATCGAGTTATTATTAACCGCCTCCAAACGGCTATTGGATTTTAATGCGGAACTTTTTTATTTCATATCAGAAATACCCCTGAAGGGGTTGACTTCCCTACCGAGGGGCGACCGAAATTAGGAAATTTTACTTAATTTTTTATTTAAATTAATTTTCTATAATTTTGGCTTTTGGTCAGACCATTGGTGAACTTAAATATTCTATTTTAACTATTTTCAAATCGAGTAATGCAACTTTTCTGTGTTTTCCAATTTTATACATGTTTTAAATGCTTAAAGGTTCTAACTGCTTTGCGATTCTTCCCAGCTGAATGCTATCAACTAAGCCGATGTTAGTTTTCTTATCACCCAAATAGAGCCGCAGGCTGAAAAGGAAAGGTAATCATGAAGAAGCCTATGTCAACCACCATGGATACCATTCTGTCAATGGGTAAATGGCAAGATGATTTTGCTAATGTCAAGATTTTCGCTGTAAATGCTAAATACCCAGGAGCTCGGCACAATTCATTTATTTTGAGCGCCTCTACGGTCTCTATTTAAATACTAGTTCATTTATGCATCTTAAATTTCTGCTTAGAAAAAAAAATAAAAAAAATTTGCCTAAAGCGAGATTTGGATCGTGAATCTCAAGCTTTACAGCGACTACTCCTAAACTACTACACGAAAAAATAAATAAAATACGGCTGTGGTATAGTGAAAATGACCTCCACATGTCATGTTATGCCTAATTAATCCCATTTATAGTGTTTTGACTACAAATATCGAACTGGTATGTATGGTTTCATTTTCAAAATACCACTTTTTAACTAGAAGTAGAACCACTAGAATTTGTAGGGCTCCCTGCATAATCTAGAAGCAATTCTGGCTAATAATTGTAGTTTGAGCTTTGGTAAAAACATAGGTAGAATCTGTGGCCTTCCCTAGAAGGATATTGCTATATGAATTCATTTATTTCAGAGTCTTATTCCAATCTGAGATATTACGATTTTGTGAGTCTTAAAATAATAATTTTCGAGTCTTTTCTTGAGCGCTTAAAAATTTAATTATTTTTTTTCTATAGTTTAGAACCTTTGCGAAATTTTTCATATTTTCTCTAGATATTTGTGGCAGGAGAAGGAGACTGAAATTAAAAGACTGAATTTTCAGTCAAAAAATCTGAGCATTCAGAAAATTGTTCAAAGGAAAGTGTATGCATATGAGCGCACAGTTTGCTTACATATCCAGCCACTCGTCGTCCCTCAGTTCATCTGTTTGTCCGTTTATTGGTCCATTGTCAATAGTATCTGGTATCTGGTATCAATACTTACTGTAAACTTTGAATGGTCCCCATTGTTGATTCGAAGTTAATTGCTCTGGTTGTTGCGTCAACTGCTGCTGATGATGCTGTTGTTGTTGTTGTTGCTGTTGATTCTGTTGCTGTGTTTGCTTTTGCAACAATGATGACTTATGATGTTGCTGTTGCTGCTGCTGCGTCTGATGCATATGCGGCAGCGACAATGTTAACGGTTGCAAGTTAGCGCCACCAATATATGTCGTTTGTTGTTGTTGTTGCGGCGTTTGACCATTTGCCAAGCTGCCGTAGCTGTTGGCTGTCGTTGACAAGTGCTCGTTAGTCGCGCTACCAACGCCATTCAACAACGCTGTTTGATTAGCAGCAGCAATTATTGCCGATGTGGCATTCTGCACGGTGGACGACGAGGACGATGAGGATGTGGGCGATGACGTCTTCAATTGCAGGCCACCCGTCGCTGTCAGTGTATATTGACTGACCGCCGCTGCGGCTGCGGCTGCTGCTGCTGCGGCCGCCGCCTTTTGTTGTTGCTTTTTGATTTGTTGTTGTTGTTGTTGCTGCTGCTGCTGGTGCTGTTGTTGCTGTTGCTGCAAGTAAACGCTGAGGCTGTGATGTGCGGTGCTGGCAGCAGTGTTGGCGCCTGAGGTAGCGCCGGCCACGCCATTACATGTAGCAGCTGCTGCTGCTGCCGCCGCTGCATTGCCCATGAGGCTGTGCTGATGCTGATGTAGCAATAATTGTTGTTGTGGCAATAAATTGGCTGTCATGGCGGCCATAGCGACAGCGGCTACCTGTTGTTGGTGTTGTTGCTGCTGGTGGTGATGATTGTTCACCGCCTGTTGCTGCTGCTGCTGCTGTTGCTGCACGTGATGCTGATGTGAATGTGGATGAGGCAACAAGTGAGTGGTGTGTTGTTGTTGTTGTTGATGTAGTTGCTGTTGATGTTGTTGGGCGAGCGCTGCTGCCGCCACAGCAGCATTTATATTGCTGCTATTCACCGCATCGCTGAGCAAACGCGATGTGGAGTTCATTAAGCGTTTACGCTTCTTCGGACGAACGCCAGATGAGCGCAGCAATGTCGAAGAGCAGTAGCTGTCGTAGAAGTAGTCCCTGTGGAGATGGAAGAGAATAAAAGGAAGAGATGTGGAATTAGTGTGAAATACATATGTGAGTAAAGAATTCGGAAGAGTTAAATTTGTTTTCTCAACCTAGCGAATTCATCAAAAAAAAAAAACAAGAAACATGGAGTATAAAGAGCAAAAGAAGCACCCACTAAGTTGGAAAACTGTAACCCAATTCTCCCAGAAACAGAGTATCGTGTGCTATAAATATGTTTTCCCCCCGCGGGTTAGGGGTTCAAGATTTTGCCCGTTGTAAAGCATGCCTGTCGTGAAAGGCGACTAAAATCCAATTGTTATCGCGACAGGCGGGTCCTTATACCGGAACGAGCCGGATTTTTACCAGGCCAAGGACTTTCACCCCCCGCAATATTCCCCGAAGCCCAATTTGGAGAGCTTTTTTCGGTTACAACAACAACAACAACAACAAATATGTTTTACAGGGGCGGGTCCAGCGAGATGAAATGGGGTACAATTCACCACAAAAGCTCAATCAAACCTATTTTTGAAGAAAGACTTGAACATTTAAGAAAACTTTAATTTTCCCCTTTAGAAATTGTGTTTGCATCCGAACGTCCGATAAATTTTTATGAGGAGCTTTCCTTCCATATCAGAGATAAACTCGAAGGGGTTGACATCCTCTGCCGAGGGGCGACCGCAATTAGAAAAATTTATTTTCTATAATTTTTGATGTTGCTCGAACCCGGGCTCGAACCCTGGCCTTCCGAATGACAGTACACAATGCTAACCACTCGGCTATTGCGGTCAACCGTAGCAGAGAGTACAACACCCAAAATTGCTTCTCTCCATCACAGAAATTGTCAATATTTGATGAATCTATGTAACGATTTGCACACAGAAACATATTAGACAATCAACAATAACTCTCTAGAAGAAAAAAAATCTAAAAAAAAAGCCGCTCAATTCTCCCAAAAACTCCTTCTCAAATCACAAAACTTTTCATTGAGTCTTCAGCTGATCGAAGCACTCGAATACATAATTATAGGCAATCAATCCATTACCGTAAACTATACAAGACACTCAAACACTCTGTCAACATGCCTCCCACCTCCTTCTCCCTCCATCACCCTCAAAATCTTAACCCATTAACCGCCGCCACCGACGTCACCACTCAACTCCAACCACAACTCCACTCAATTTGTGGTCAATGTAGGAGTATTTATTTAGGACATTTTGTGTTTTGCCCTTTCCATCAAATTTTCGGGTTTATGGTGGTTGAGCAACTGTATTTTCGGTTATGTTCATACTCTTGTTGTTGTTGTTGCTGTTGTTGTTGCTGTTGTGTTTATTGTCATCGAATTGAAGCTATGTGGCATTTGTGGTACGCCGCATGTGGGTGGTTTAGCAAGAATTGATGATTTAGCAACTATTTTCAGCGAGCGTGTATGCGTGTGTGTTTTGGTTATGTTGACTTTGTGGTTTAAAATTTTGATGTTTGCCTAATTCAAGGTGAAATCGAGACTGATTGCATTGATACTGATATTGGGATAAATATACTAGAAGAGAGCAAAGACACGTCAAGTAATCCCTCTGTAGTAAAAAGTTATCTATGGTGGAAAAAAGGTTAAAAAATCAACAGTTTTTCCGGCATTAGAATTGTATTTCTGGCAAATTTTTTGGAGTCTTCTGTGGTTGGATGGAGGGTCTTACAAATAGTTTTCTATTCGAAATTTGCCAATTTTACATCTCGGTTGATGGATATGTTTTCAAAGATCATCTTCGAAAGTAAAGGAATATTGAGTTGAGCTTCAAATCGGACAAATATTTTTGAGCTCCGATGATTTCAATGGTTGTTCCATATGGAAAAATTTTTGTTTTTAGACCTAAGTAACAAATCAGAGGTGGAACTAAGTATTTTGAATTTGTTGGAATCTGTTTTGCGTATTAGGTTGCTCATCTTGCCTTCATCCAAATCCCTGGTATCGCCTGTGAATGTTGACTATATCATTGTGAAGACGCTCACCTTGTTGCTTCCGCTCTTATCGGTTCGCTCTTATCGGTTAGGTTTACATGAGTAGCCATATCATTATTCTTCACGGGGAAGGTATATGTTTTGCCCTATTTTCCATAACAGAAATCAGTTTTTCGTCTAATGCTCTAATTCCACGCGAAAACTTGGAAACTAATAATAATCAAATATTCTTAGGAAACGTTCTAAGCTGTTCGTGCCCGGAACTTGACTTGAATGTGTAAGCTTGTGATATTAGATCAAACATGACATAAAACTATTAATAGTTGTGTAGTCTGCAAAGCGGAAATGAGAAAGGTATTTATATATATAGGAGAGTTCTTATAATACCGCTTTGATAATGTAGATACTTTCAAACTCAATGAGTCTTCGAAGCAGAAATGTGTTAGGACATTGAAAATATGAACGTCCTGACATACGTTCTGTTGCTGACTATGATCTTTCAGCGCTTTGTAGTGTAAAGCAGAGAGTCCTAGAAGAAGATTTAAGGTTCCGGATCACTGGTTGTTGGATCGCACAGAGAAGTAGACATTGCTTCCAAGAAGTAGAAAGAATCGAAATAATCCAAGTGGAGGTACTTTTTTCAATAGACTTTTTTGAAAGATCACGAGTGAGTCGTGTCAAAGTGTCATGTTATTTTTTTCAGTATTGCTTGGCATTACATCGTGGAAAGACTTACGCCTGAACAAATCATTTACAAATCATTCAATTTTATTACGAAAATGCACGTTCTGTAAAGAATGTGTTTCGCGCGCTTCGCTCAACTTATGGTTAACATAATTGGCCTACTGAGTGTACTCTTCGCAACACCATCGCCCATCTGGAGACCCAGACCCGAACAGACCACGTCCAACCCGCGATGAAGAATAAATAGTGGCCGGCGCCGTTCGCAGCAACTCGGACTGATGTATGGAACGACTTGGCGCATTTTCCGTCGAGATGTTAATTTGAAAGCATACAAAATACATACATGTGCAAGAACTGAAGCCGCTCGACCTTCCTGAACGACAGCGCTTCGCTCTATGGGCTCTTAAAAAGTTCCAAGAAGATCCGACGTTCCCGCGCCAAATTTTTTTCAGCGATGAGGTCCATATCGGGCTGAATGGGTATGTAAACAAGCAAAATTGCCGCATTTCGGACGAAGAGCAACCTGAAGAAATTCAAAAGCTGTCATTTCATCCAGAAAAAATAACGGTTTAGTGTGGTCTGTGGGCTCGGTCCATATTTCTTCAAAAATTATGCCGATGAGAACGTAGCGTCAATGGCGACCGTTATCGCCCCATGATAACCGACTATTTCATGCCTGAAATTGAAGCTAATGATCTTCCCGACATTTGGTTTCACCAAGACGGCACTACTTCCCACACATCGCATCAATCTATGGATTTATTGAGAGAACACTTCGGTGAGCACATAATTTCACGTTTTGGGCCGGTCGATTGGCCACAAAGATCACGTGACATCACACCGTTAGACTTTTCCCTTTTGGGATATGTAAAGTCTAAAGTTTATGCGGACAATCCCGCTTCGATTAAGGCCTGGACGGATGGACCATCGAGACGTTGCCGCGTCCAACATTTGGAAGAGATAATATAATAAAAAAATAAATGCCAAATAATATTCTTTCGAATGATAATAAACATTCTCCATTAAATTTGAATTTTTTGTTTTTTTTTTTCCTTTAAAAAAGGGAGCCTTGAAATGGATCACCCGTTAGTTTATCAAATCGAGCAAACTGTTTCCAAATACATATTTTTGATACGAAGAGCAGTAGAATGACACCATTTAATGGCTCCTCAACTTATTTCTACTAACTAATTTATGAGCTACTGGGCAGTCGTCACTCTACAGGGAAAGTAAGAAACTCCTCATGAAAAGCTATTAGCCGTTCGGAAGTGGTATAAACTGTAGGTGTCTTCATTTGGACACCAAGACGCTGGAAATTTGCTTCAGCGGTTACAAAGGGCCTAGTATATATTTATATATGTATAATATTTCCTACAGGGTCTTCGGTGTCAAAAGTTTGTTTATTATTAACGCGCAACTGTCAGAAACACGAAAAGCGCAGCGATAAAGCGACGGCATTACGCGACAGCAACAACAGCAAATGAAGTACATGACGGACTCATATGTATGTATGTATGTAGGTGTATGTATTTGTAGGAGTCTACATGGTAGTGCCGATCATCATTATCCTGGCTATCAACGGCAAATGTCAACGCCAAACAAAATACAACGACAACTGAGTTGACTCCATGCAACTGAACTCAACACCAGCAGCAACGGTATTATTTTTGCACTTGTCAAACAAATGAACACAAAAAGCAAACATACATGTGTACATGTATGCTTGTATGTGTGTATGTACAACGTATTTGTAGTGTTGACGGAACACTTCAGGCCACGTATCAAAGCTGCCGACGCGCAGCAAAAGCCAACAGTGAAGTTCGTTTTTTTTTTTCAACAAAACGGTTGTGAGTTGATTGAAAAAAATTATATATTTTTATGTATGTAACAAAAAACAGAGAAATAGTTGCCAACAAACTGCGACAAATTTCCAACAGTCAGCGTTCAGCCTTCAGCCGTCAGCCACCTGCCGCCAAGCGCCCACAAGCTGCATTAAAACAAAGAAACGCCACCGCCAAACGGAGCGGCTGAACTCCATCAAAGCGAAAAAAGGACATTCAAGTGATGAATTGTTTGTTGTTATTTACAGAAAGTTACCGCATCCACCAGTCCAGCCACCAGTGGTGCGCAGAGAAAGTACTCAAGCCGAGCAAAACCGAAACTGAATAAATGAAATAAACTGTGGAATGCCAGCTACGCCGCTTTCAACGCAACTACTGGACTCTCTCTCTATAGCAAGGAATTTAATTTTTGTAGTAAATTTTGCATAAACGAACAAATAACGGTGGACTACGAGTACGCGGGAGAGTGGAGAGCGTGAAAGCAATGTAAACGGTTTAATGATATGTAAATATTTTAAGTAGCGAGAAATTGGTAAACGGACAAGGGCGAGCTGCTGAAACTTCTTCTTCATATAGGGCACTAAGGCGACTAAAGTGCTGCCAGCCACACTGGAGGTATTAAAAGTAGAGTTGGCATGATTTCGCCATCGAAAATGGTTAAATGACTCGAATTTGTAGCTCATTTGTCAGGCCTGGGGGGGAAATGGGGCAATTTGGACTGAAATATTTTAATTAAATTGTATACTGAAGCGTATGAGTTTGGGCACTAAAATAATATTCACACAGAAAAATCAACACTGTGAACTAAACGTGTGTATGTAGATATGTAAAATTTTTTCAGATGTGTTATATATATTTTTATATATTTAGTTACTATAAAAAGGACATATGTTTACAATACGTTGATCATTAATAAATTCCGCTGCCAATAGTACTTGAGCACTGTAATCAATCATTCTTGAAGAAAAGCTATTAAATTGACAGAAGGTACAGCCATGTGTACAACATACGTACATATGTATCTAACCGAAGCTAACTGACTGCCTGTGTCGGACTTTTTACTTGTTATGCTTCTATGTATTTAGTTAATATTTATTCTGCGTGTAATGTAGAACATGACAAGTACAGACGGGTTTACCTTTTACGTTATTTAATGTTTTTTTTTTTTTTTTGTAATATTTTCAGCACTCAAATAAATTAATTCAGTCCACCTACAAGTTGTGACCGATCTTGGCAACATTTACCTTCTAGGGAAAGGTAACTGTCAAGAATTATTAGAAAGCATTAGCATCAACCTGTTTCTGATTAAAGCATTTTTTCACCTCTTCAAAAATGTACGGATTTGTGTTAAATAAACAGCGTTTGCGGGATGTTTTGATTTTCTATTTTAATTGGAACAAAAGGGCAGTAGCCAAAAGGAAGCCCATCGAATGCTTCTGGAAGTTTATAGTGAATTTGCGCCAACCGATAAATCCAGCAGAGAGTGGTTTTGACGCATCAAAGGTGGTGATAAAGAGCACCATAGCCAACCCAAAAGTTTTAAGATGAGGAATTGGAGACTTTACTGGATCAAGATTCGTGCAACGAGCAATGCATTGCGCGAAAAATTGTCAGAAATGATCAAAAAGCATGGCAAAGTGATTTTGCAACATAACAACGCTCGGTTCCACGCGGCTGTAACGGTCAAAAATGCTGAAGTGGGAGGCCTTACTTCATCCGCCATATCCTGCAGACCTTGCTCATTCCAATTACTGATATTTTCGGTGGACGAAAAAATGATTTGGAGGGTCATCGTTTTGAAACTTTTGAAGAAATGGAAAAATGGCTCAATAATTGGATCGAGGAGAGAGAAGACTCATTTTATAGAGGTGGTATTCGAAAATTACCAAAGAGATAGAAAAAAGATTATCGTTTCTGACGAAGAATAATACTTTGAGTGATGTACTTTATACTTTTTTTCAATAAAAATATACTTTATGGAACGCAAAAAATGAACCGCATTAATTTAGTATTCTTACAGGGCAGCGCTTTCAAAAGCACGACTGGTCCTGTAATAAATCGGACAAGCCACGCATACATACAAGGTGTGCTCAAATGAAAGGGGGAGTTTTGAATTTTTTTGAAAAGTACTTATTTATTCATCAATATCTCTTTTGCCCCCTTCAAAGTAATTCCCCTCGAATATAATACACTTGTACCCACGCTTTTTCCAATCCTTGAAGCACTTCTGAAATGCGGTTTACGGTATGGCCATCAGCTCTTTCTTTGACACCGACTTGATCTCATCAACTGTGGCAAAACGTTTTCCTTTCACTGATTTCTTTAGTTTTTGAAATACGAAAAAGTCGCAGGGAGCCAAATTTGGTCAATACGGTGGTTGGGGCATGATTACGGTTTTGTTTTTGGCCAAAAAAAAATCACGAATAAACATTGATGTGTGAGCTGGTGCATTATCATGATGCAGAATCCACGATTTTTTTTTTCATATTTCCGAAGTTTGCCTCTAACTTACAGCTAAAAATAAAGGCTGAGTAGCGACGCTCAGACTCTGAGGGAGTTCTACGACAATGGAAATGAACTTTTTGGCTTTTTATAACATTTTACTGTTATCAGATATCAAAAATAACTTGGTTCTGTGACTTAATTGTAGTTATCTTCGAACACTTCTTTCTACTATAAAACTCGCTCAGGTTGTGCTAAGAAAAACAGTTGCTGGAAGATTAAAAATAAATTAAGATCAAAAATTATCAAAATAATTTTCATTCCCACATCACGATGCTAATCATAAACTTTCGACCTTAGTTTAATTTGATGAATAGTTCCGGGTTAACCTTAAGCTTAAGAATTCTCACATAATTGTTCTTCTTAACAATACTTATTTTAACTGAAATGCCTCAGAATTTTTTTAAAACTTTTCAAAAGAATTCGAAAAAAATACTGATATATTCTTCAACTTACCAGTCATTCCCAGTTTTGGAGACGTTTTGACGTTTTCTACCAATTTGGTGTGGTTTGGGCTCAGCAACCATGTTAACATCTGAAAATATAAAAATGTGATTAAATTATATATATTATCTCTGTTATAAAAGGTTAACTATTTAGTGGTTTTGAAAGTCCAGGGCTGTATTTTGGCATCTGTCAAACTTGACGGTCAAACCAAACATGATTTGCTTTAGTTAAAAGTCAGGCATTTATGCTAGGGGATCGCTTAACAAACGCAAAAAGCGTTAAAATTGTTGAAACCTACTACAAAGATTGTGATTCAAACGTAGCCATGTTTCGTGCTTTAAGAGTAGATTATGGTGCACATAATAGCCCAGCTCTCTCAAGCAATTGGTAAAGTTTTAAGGAATTTTGGATCGGTCACAGATATTAAAGACCTCTGCACCATCGTTTTGCTAGTTCCACCTCAAATGCCGCTGCTGAAAGTGTAAGTGTAGCCGAAGACCTGAATGTATATATTTCTCGACATTCTCAAGAGCTGTGACTTTCTTACGGCACATTATAGCGTATTTTGCGCTTGGAATTACCCTACATCTATATAGAGAATAGCTCTTACAGAAACTTAAGCCAGCTTACCGTTCACAATGCCGTAGTTACGTAGATTGGGTGCTTGTATCACAAGCAGTGGACCGCGATTAATTCAGCAAAATTTTCTTCAGCCACGAGGCATATTTCTCTCTCGGTGGATGCGTAAATAAGTAAAATTGTCACATTTGTGGCTCCGAGAATTCTCAAATAATTGAAAAGAGGCTATTACGGCAGAAAGCTTACTGTCTGGTGCGCTTTTTCGTCCCGAGGTATGATTCGTCTTTGAAAACAATAACGGTGAGACTGTCACTATCAGTTCGGAGCGTTATTCTCGTATGATAACCGACTCTTTTCGGCCTGCTATTGGAGAACACGACTTGAACAATATGTTGGTTTCAACAATATGGTGTCAGATGCCACACAACACGAGCGAATATTCACGGTTGCGTAATTTCCTGTCTTGGCGATGTCATTTGGCCATCGCGACCGTGCAATTTGACACCGTTGGACTTTTTTTGTGTAACAACGCGAAAGGGGGAGCTTCTGAGGATAAACCTTTAATTCCTAAGCAATTGGAAATTAAAATTCTTAAAAATCATGGCTCAGATACCGCGCACTATGCGGTATCCAAACGGATAATTCCGATTTTCGAGATTTGCCCATATGCATAATCAATGGGAAATCAAAATAATTTAAATTGAAAAAGTCCGCGATATCATAACCGAAGGCTAAAATTACTTCACAGTGTGAGTATTGCAGCTAAGAATATTTGCAAAACGATGAAATAACTCAAATAAGTAACACAAACCAATTAATTTATCGATTTCAATAAAAAAAAATTTTTTATTGATTTTCAAAAATCTTCCATACATTTTTAGTACAAAGTTTCACTTCGTTAAAAAAAGTAATTATTCACAGCAAAAAGTTTTTAATCTAGCAAAAGGAAAGAAGGAAGACAGAATTGAAAGAAAACCTCCCGCCACGCCAAGAACACTATCATTTGTCTTAATAAAAGTCGCTGCAGATTTTTCACGCAATTTACCATATACACCAGTCACCGCCACTCGGCGGTGGTAACTAACGCTGCTTGACAGTCAAAAATATTCAAAAAATATTTGTACAACCAACCATAAATAGTGAAAAGGGTGTGACAAGTGTAGAAGAAGCCAAACCAAAAAGAAAACATTCATGCAATCCCCTAACTTATGTACGCCCTACCAAGCCATGTCGCGCCGCACACCATGGCATGCCACTCATCATAATTCATAGAGTCTGCAGACCGTTGCAAAAACACCACTAACAACTTTTTATTTCGATTTCTTAAACTCACATTTGGGCTGCAGACGCGCCCACTTGTTGCAGAGTGTGGCGGGGAAGAGTGAGCGGCGGTAGCTGGTGGTAAGTACTAAATCTTACATAGTAAACGGCGTAAATTTTGAAAATCCTTATTTTCCACTCTTCTTCAAGCGGAACTCCATATGCTGCTAAGTGCGCGCGACTTTGCCCTCTACCGCTTGCCGCGCCTTACTTTTCGTCTTGACAAATGCTACTACAAATTACCAGTAGTACAACTGTCAGCCTCGTTCGTCGACGGCTAAAAATCCGCGCCACACTCTTTCATTCCTGCCACTCAATCACAGCGTAGGGCGAGTGCGGCGCAGACTTGCCTGTCTACTCGCTATAATTAAGATTAAGGATAAGAAATAAGAAGGATTTCCGTACGACTTTAAGAGCTAAGCGCCAAAGCGGTTTAAATGTTCCGCGCAATGGTATGTGGCAATGTTGGATTGGTGGCATGTTGGTGTGGTATGAATGACTTTTGGTATTATTGTTGCGCTGGGTGGTGTGTACTTTGTATGAAGCTTGCCTGTCGATGTCGACTGGATGTGGTTGAGTGAGCTGTGGTCTTCTGAGTAAATATAGAAATCTCAAGCATTTCCAGTCATTAAAGGCCTCGCCTCGCCCCCTACACATTTAATCCAAGGTTTCATTGTCTTTATCAGTTGGCTGAGCGCGTAAATGGAGCGTGTCAACACAAAAGTCGTTTAAAGTGTTGTATTGAGTTGAGTGAGTAAATTAAAGACGAATTGAGTGAGTCTGGCGAAATATTCCTCTACGCTTAAAGCAACAGTTGGTAGCTTAAGGCGTGGCATTTTATCGCATTATTTTTACTTCGAATTAAGTAAAGAAAATTTGCTTAATTTTCGTCGGCGCAGATTTTTTACACTGAGTTGCATTTTTGCCACGATTTACGCACAACTAATTGAATTCCAATACAGATCGGTTTTGTAGTTGAAAGTGTCACTGCCAGTGACAATCTCTTTACTTTCCACAGGTGGCGTTTATCAACGTTGGAGTAAAGTTCAGCGTACGCGACATATGGACAGCTCCTCTACATGTTGGACAGTGGGCTCTGCCTTTAAAACTCATACTCTCCTCTTTTTCATAGCCGTCGGCTCTACTTACGCGATTATAGCCGAATTAATCATAGGCCTGGGCCGATCAGCATCCAAAATTATAGACAATTTTCTAATTTCAGCAGGGAATATTAAGCCCTCCTAGTGTACTTCTAATATAAAATAAAAGCTCTTTATGAAAATCCAACGGACGTTCGGACGCGAATAAGAAAACGCTGAAGAACACTCCATTTGTTGGAGAAACATCAAGACACACTATAAAAAAACTTGGAGGAGAAGCTCCGTCAAAAACCACTTCAGCGTAAGTTGAATACACCAAATACAGCCAGGTCGTTCTCATCTTGATCCTTGAAATGGAGTGGAGGTCTTCCTATCACTTCTTCTGCTAGTGGGTACTACATCACATACTTTCAAAGCTAGAGTGTGTTTGTCCATCCGGAAAGCATGACCTAGCCAGCCGCTGTCTCTTAATACGCTGTACTATCTCCGATAGTTCAGATAACCATTTTTCAGACGAAGCCGAACAAGTGTTCGAAGGAGACAACTTTGTCCGTATCGTCCTACTCTGTGAAATTGTAAAAAGCCTATATTTAATTCGGATATTAGGACCAGATATTCTAGACGCATGGGCTCAAAACATACCTCTTAGTAAGTTTTCCGCGGTCATCATCGAAAATACTTTAGAAGATCTCCCTGCCTAACAGATCTAGGGGGTTCTAATTATGACACATTTATGAGTCTATAACTTAATTCGTGCGGTTTCCCTAGAGATGGCGTGAGTTCATTTTTATTCCATCGTTCCAATATTCTGAACATTGGTTGGAAATCTACTTTCATTGTGATTGTTCCAATATTCTGAACATTGGTTGGAAATCTACTTTCATTGTGATTGTTTTCCAAAAAGAGTGTTTTTGCGAGGAGTTGTTCTTCATTACTTTAAATACCCCGCTGATAGAAGTCATCGGATTAAGACTGATGATGAAAAATGGATTCATTACGACAACCCTAAGCGGAAAAAGTCATATGTAAACCCTGTCCAGGAAGCAAAATCAACGGCAAAACCGAATATCCATGGCGTTAACACAGTGCTTCGTATTTGATCGTGCTGTGCTATGTGGTTCGAAAGCCGGGTGAAACCATTGAAGGGTAACGCTACCGACAGCAACTCATCAGATTTAAGCTAGCGATTACTGGCTTCTTGATACAATACCGGTTAAAACAGCTGCTGACTTTTGCCTCTCACCCGCCTTAAAGCCCAGACCTTGCCTTCCCTTTTTGTTTACCATTTGTTCCGGTCGATATCAAGCTCACTGGAATACGGAAAACGGTTCGTGGGTTCAAGGGTATCAAAGATTAGCCAATTTGCCAGAAAAATGAGAAAATTTAATAGCTTCAGATGGGGAATACCACTACCGAATATGCTTTTATTTGAAATAAAAAAGTTCAAATATATGAAAATAAATCACACTAATTGAGTTATAGACCAAAACCAAGACCAACGTCGGCCTGCAGTAGTACTTCTGGTGAACATTTGCTCTGATAAGACTTCAGCAAAACCTAAAACCGGAGATGTAGTAGGAGTGGTTCCACTGGAGCTTCCCTGAACTAATGATAGATATACATATATCGAATTTTGAGCTTGTAGTTTCTTCAAAAGAGCTGGAAATGATGGGACTTTTAAGTTTAATGAAAAATTTGAGCCGTTCAACAAAAATCCGAAGCGACATTTGATCAAAAATTTTCTTGAAGCAGAGTTCACTGTACTTTCTTTGCGTCATATATCATAAATAAACCTGTTGCAAGTAAACAGGCACACATATTAACGTATGTGCATATGTATGAGTGTGAAAAAAGTACTTTTTTTATATGTCACCGTTAAGTGCATTAAGATGTTCACGCGCTGAAATTGCATATTTTCTGCATTGTTGAAAATAAATTTGCACCTCAGCACACTCAGTATAGCTTATGGCACTTAATATATACATATATACCTACAAACATATATGCGTAGGTGCCTGTTACATATCGCCCTCTGAATAATACTCTTTCAGCGCAAAGTAACGCACTTAACAAACCAAGCCAGGCAGCCAACCCATCTGTCTGCATGCCCATTCATTTTAACACTTTGCTTGCAGAGCAACTGGCAAATACACCTGGCTACGTTAACACACATACGGGCACACACTCAAACACACCTATGTATGTATAAAAATGTTACAGAGTAAAGAAAGTAGGTGTTCATATGCAGCTCCATGCGATTTATACCACACATCCTTGCCATCCATGTTACATTTAACTAGGGAAATTCATATGGCAGAAATCATATATATATATATACATAAGTACACATAAATGTAAGTGTAATGAACGTTTTTTAAACGTTAATGAAATCGACGTATGCTCTGTTGCATACTTCAAGCATACATATATACATATATGCATAAAAGCGATCATATTCATATGGATTGCTTACCTTTGCCCTTACGTTGCAACAAACACTATTTCGCTGTATTGAAATTTCATTAAGTGTTCATTTATGCAACGCTTAAGCAAAATGTGCACCAATTTACTGCAATACGTCTACTACAACAACAAAGTTTTCTGCGAAAAGGTTCAGTTGGTCATTTTATTATTTGAACTTTTTATTTTTATTTTTACAGTTCATTTCTCTTGAAATTATGAGTTGGCACATTCAGTTAGCCCTGAAGACACGTTGGAGATTTAAATATGGACTTAATTGTGAAGAAAAAATAATAATATTATTCCCTTAATGAGAGCCACGTTTGGATACATTTACGTATGTGACAGGTCATTTGAAAAGTCCCCGGTCTACCATAGTTAAACACATTTTTTTGGCAAAATTAATTCCTTTATTGAACATAGTTCCCATCAAGACTGATACACTGCTTATAGCGATTAAAATTTTTGTAGCACGATTTGTCCTTTGCTTCAAAATAAGCCTCTGTTCCGGCGATCAACTCTTCATTCGACGAAACTTTCTTCTCAGCAAGCTTTCTTTTGAAATCTGAGAACAGGAAGTAAACGCTGGCAGACAGATCTGGAAAATACGGCTTATGCGGAAGCAATTCAAAACCCAGCTCATGGATTTTTGCCATTTTTTTTATTGACTTGTGATACGGTGCATTGTCTTGGTGAAACAGCGCTTTTTTTCTTCAAATGCGACCGTTTTTCGGCTTTCGTCCTTCAAACGGTCCAATAACGCTATGTAATAGTCGCTGCTGATGGTACTTCCTTTTTCATGTGAATCCAAAAATACAGACGCCATACCCTTGCCAGCCGACTATTCAGTTCTTTCACGCTTTGTAGCGGGTTTATCTACTCGGATGACTGTCGATTGGACTTCGGAGTCAAATGATGGAGCCATGTTTCATCCATTGTCACATATCGATGCAAAAGCTCGGGCTTATTACGCTTGAACATATCCAAGCACCGCTCCGCATCATCAACTCGTCGTTGTTTTTGGTCAAAAGTGAGCTCGCGCGGCACACACTTTGCCCAGAGCTTTCTCTTACCCATATATTCGTGAATGATATGATATGTACACTCAGTTCAATCTCTAGAGTACCTGATATTTCATTCAATTTCAATTTTGAGTCATTCAAACTAATTTTGTGGATTTTTTCGATGCTTTCGTCAGTAACAACCGCTTTTGGGCGTCCACTGCGCTCACCGTCTTCGGTGCTCATTTCACGACGTCTAAACTTAGCATACCAATCGTTGATGGTTGCTTTTCTTGGTTCAGTTTGTGGAAACTCGTAATCAAGCCAAGTTTTTGTTTCAACTGTATTTTTTCCCTTCAAAATGCAATATTTTATCAACATGCAAAATTCCTTTTCATCCAAAGCGTACTCCCGTAGTTAGGTTCTGTAGTGTCTGGAACAAATGGTGGTCTGATGTCATAAGCCTGTGCTATAAGGCGGTTGAGTCACTCCCCAGCTGGTACTATCAAGGTACATTAGGAGCGTCCTGAGCCTTGTCGTTATGAATAATCAAAGAATCATATCTGCATACCAATTTTTGCCGTTCTTTTTTTTGCAATTGCTCGCTTTAAAAACATCAGAAACTCTCCCGAGAGAGAGTTCCAGCAGTCGTCTGATCAGCTGTTTAGAAGCTCGTGATACAGGATTCTCTTCTTGTTTTACTCAGAGCATTGCGAACGAATATATTTTTCATTGCTGGTGACAATTCTATGCAAAAAGGCTTTCGGGTTGTACAATTAAAGGAGCTTTTGAGTAAAGACCCTGTTCGAAATGTCATGGTATGAGTTCGTGTGGTTTTTTTTTTCTATTCTCTGAGCATACCTAAAGCGTCCAATCACAAAGAATTGACTTATTGAGTCACTTGTAACATGTCTTCAAGTTCTCTGATGGTTTTTGGCTTCACTGCATTAGAAATTTCACTGCATAGAACAAAAGTCTGCTTACATACTAGAGCTTCAGATTTTGCTCAATCATTTTCGAGCAGTGCGAGCATTTGAGCAACGAGCACAAGCACACCTGCTCATTGCTCGTTACTCGAAAATTCTTTCGAGTCGAGCATGAGCATTTCGAGTATTTTGACACACACTGTGACTATATTCTCAAAACTTTTTTTAATAATTTTACATTTAGTTAGGCAAAGCGTAAAAATCATTGAAACGCCAAAGAAACTTTGACACACAAAATTAAATTTTTTTGTTCTGCTGAGCAGTTGAGCAATGAGCGAGTATCGGGGGAGCATCGATCTTCTCGCTGTGCTCGATACCCGGGTATCTAGAGCTCTATTACATACCCAGAACTTTCAAAAATTTCTAATAAAATAGCGTGAATGAAATATGTTTTTTTATTGTAGAGCCAGTCAGATTTTTATTAAAAAAAAATTATTTCGAAAAATAAGTGTCAGAAAATTTATGAAAAATTTTCAATCAATCCCAATGCCGCGATTTTATAACTTCAGATTTCTGAAATACATATATATTTCATTTCAGTACCTGTCCAAAACCTTTCTTTCGAAATTAGCATTAACCTTTCTTCCTTCCACGAACAAACTCATAAAAACATTAACTTCCGCTTGTCAACAAAATTGAAATGAAAGAAATGCCAAAAGCAACAAACTAAAACATATTCCGCTTTCAACGCGATCACAAACGAGTCGCTAAGAAAAAAACAAGGCAAAGACAAAGAGAGAGAGCAAAGGAAGCACACTAGTTACACCGCCCTCATGCAAAGAGGTTAAGAACAAGCATATGCTTAGTATAACTGTGCTTATAAATATAAAATATCCCATAACGGTAATACATATTTAAACTGCATTTTAGCAAATTTAAAAGCAGACAATTTCCACAACCGCCCACCCCAGCCCTGCATTGTCGACGCGCTCGCTTCTTGCTTGAATGAGTCGGAAAAGAAAATTTCACGTTGTTAGAAAATTTTTATGCATCCGTTCTGCGGCCAATACCCCGGAAATGAAAGAGAAAATTATCGCTGTTTTAACAGCAACTTGAAAGGATTGAATGAGGACAGAGTACACGCGCACAAGAAGCAGCCGTAAGAAGTACTCACAACAAGGAGGAGAACTAAAGAAACCGAAAAACTAAAATAAAATAAACTTAAAATTCAAGCTAAAGGATTGTCAAGAAGTCGAAGAATGCGAAACGCCACGCGGTGCAGGGCAACCTCAACGTAGGTATGTTGAAGTGTTGAAAGGAATTTTGAGCGGCAAGTGAATGTAAAAGACCGCAGACGCGCACGCCGCCAACAAATCGAAGGTTAAGAAACATGCCTGCCAGTGTGGGTGGTAGAAGAAAGATGGTCTGAGCAAGTGGCAGTGGCACTTGCAGCAAAGAAACAAAATGCATACGTCGCCGCGCAGTCAGTGAAGCCATTAAAAGTGGCAGTTACAAGTAACAGATTAAGCAGTAAAAGTTTTAGACGACCAATTGGCCGTCTGTTTTAGAGCTCTAAGTAGGTTAGAGTTTCGGAACTTTCGCAATACGCCGCAAAGCCAAATGTTTTTAGGGGAGTCGTAAATTTAATTTAATTTAAATTGAGCGCAAAATTATTACTTTGGAGGGCAGTATGTAAATGGGGTATTAAATTAAAAATTAACAGTAATTCTTCTACACATTCCCAGCTATCCCGCCCTTAGTGAGAGTTTAATATTTTTTTTTAAAACTAGAACGCATAGCAAAAGATCAATCGCTGAAGAAGTATAAAAGGAAGCAGCAGTTTACATGGCTCATGGCTCATTGGCTCAGTGGTTAGAGCACTTGCCTGTTAAGTCAAGATCCGTTGGTTCGAACCCTGCAGTAAGAAGACTGATGAGAAGATGTGGTGATCTCCGAAACAGCTGTCGCTTCAACAATTTGAATAGATATTTCGCTCCCTAACTTACAAAAAATAAGCTGAGGCGAAACTCTGCAATGTCCTTACTGCGACGCAGCAGATCCGTAAGCAAAAACTTGCTCTCAAGAAAGGGTCGTGATGGTTCAGAACTCTGAGATCAATTAAAAAATGATTTGAACTGCGAACTCGCTCTAAGGTGTGATTCTGTTGATGTCAGTCACACTTTGAAAGATTTGTTTTTCCGATAAAATTCCTATCAACAGAGATTAATGGAACCTAAATTCGCCGGAACTATAAGCAGCGTATAGCATATATATAAATTTTGTGCTTTGTAAACGCTGAAGCGATTTTCGGCCGAGCTCCTGCTCGTAAATTCTGGTGTGCGTCTTGATGTCCCAACGAATGGAGGCTCCTATAGTTTATTTTAAGCTACCTCCGATCGGCCGATAGATTTTAATGAGGAGCTTTTATTTAATGTCAGAAATATACTCAGAGGGCTTTATATTCCCTGTCGAGGGGCAACTGCAATTAGAAAAATTTCTTTTACATAATTTGGATGTTGATCGCACAAGGACTCGTGCCCTGACCATCCGAATAGCAGTACGCGACCATCAAATTATCCGAGCTTATTTCAGAAAGACCCCAGTCGAGTGCTCTCTTGTCCTGTTAACAAATTTTTTGCAGAAGACCAGAACTTGACCTGGGACTGCGACCAAATGCATTTTATGAATTTCAATGGGATCTCATGGAGCAATTCATTTTAAAAGAATCGACAACAATGCGGACTGTTTTAGCAGCCTAGACTCGATGTGGATTCGAATTACAGTCATTCAAGGTGCGTAGAGAGCAAAATCCTTCGCCTGTGCGGCTGTCGGTAAAATAAGTACAGCAGCAACTCTAGAACTCTGCAAATCTAGGTATACCATAACACCTCCAAAACCAAAAAAAAAAAAAGTAACCTCCACACTGTGGAACTCCAGACTTTAGCAATTTAAAGGTCAAACTTAGGTTTTTTAGGTCATAAAAATTCAATCTCAGCGTTGGATACAACATATCCCTCCCACCAAGACTTTTCAGCTTGTTGTATAACTTCAAATTATTGTACTTTTACTCACCCAAAGTCTGACTCAACACCATGCGACCATCCTCGCCATGACAAGCGTTCCGTGCATCGAAAGGATTTGTGAATTGCACGAAGGCATAACCCTTATGCATTGATATGCCTGTAAGTACACAACGAAAATAAGAGAAAATTTATTAATTTAACGGTAATTCACATTTGCAATCAAAACTTGAGAGTACCCCACGCGTCACTTACCCGCCAATCGACCATAAATCTGAAACATACGTTCCACATCTGTCTTCGAACACTGGAACGTATTCAAATTGCCCACAAAGATGCGCGAATTCACCGCCTGCGGATCCTGCGAGTTCGTCTGATTAGACAACTTGGACAATTTCATTGTGTCGGCGATGTTAAGAAAATGTGACGACGCCGTCGTGGCACGATGTTTGTAGAAATTGTTGGTGGCACTGCTGCCGACTGCTGCTGTGGTGGTGTTGTTGCCGCTGCCACCTATGCTGTGCTGAGCCGTTAGCGCGGTTATTTTGCTAGGATACACCGGTGACTCAGCGTGCGGTGCGTAGAGGTGTGTTGCTGGTGAGGGCAAGAGTACAACCTTCGGTGGTGATGTTTGCTTAAACAGCGTGTGGGCGGCGTGCAGCTGAGCTGACAACTGTTGATGATGGCTATATTGTTGTTGTTGTTGCTCTTGCTGGTCGTACTGAAGCTGGTGCGGAAGATGGTGGTTGTGCTCGGGGCACGTTGGCGTAAAATATAAAAACGCAATGATGGAAATTTAATCGTAAACCAGGCGAGCAAGAAAAAAGGAATTTCGGAAATTTCAAGTATGCACCACGTCAGCACGTCAGGGTGGGGATGTGTTGTGGAGGCGCAGCTAAATATGCAGTGGTTAAGTCTGTACGCAGTGGTAGTTGCTGTGGCGCTGTCGCTCTTACGAAATTCCAACGCGCTGATGGATTTATTTCTGCTATTTCGGCTTAAATATTTTTTACACTCCTTCCTTGGGGAGGTCGGGGGCAGAGGCAGGCTATGAACTACAGGATTATTTCAATAAAGCGCCTTAGCCCGTATAACCTAAGCCGCAGCTGACGAGCGTTATATAAATTTCCCCTTTCTACAGCGGTGTCTGTATGTGTATGTTGAATATTTTGTTTGTGTTTTCTTTTTTTTTGAATTTTTTTGGGTTCCGGTTGTTTATTCTTTGTCGGTTTTCTGCTCAAACGCCTAGGATTAGGCTTGAGTACGTGCTTGTGTACTTATTTGTTTGCGTAAATGATTTGCTGCCCCTCGTTTTTTCTTTGTCTTGCCTTCCTTTTGCTTCTTCGCAGGATATTTTCGATTGTAGCTGATTGAAAGGGCGTGGGAGGGCGCTGAAGTGGTGTGAGGGTTACCTCAGCAGTTGCTCGTTTGCATTGTCCAGTAGTAAAGTCGCAAAATTGAATTGTTGTTGTTGTTGTTGTTGTTGTTGTTGTTTGTGGTGGTTACGACGACGACTTAACGACTTTTTACTCTTGTTTTGATTGTTGTTGGATGGCGTAACCGCAGTTATTGATAACAATCGGCGCACAAGCCGCACCGAACACAATGGATTAAAAAATCTGAAAAACAATATGGAAAAAAAGAGAACAGCAAAAGTGTGAGAGGCGTAAGAGAGATTTATAAATGCAGAAAAAATCAGTTAAATTGAGAATATGGATAAAAATGAACGGACAAGAAGATGTAAATAAGTCCATCATATAACAACAAGTTGGATCGTATAACAAATTGTTTTTTTTTTTTTTGTATCCCTTTTTGGTGGTGGGGTTGGGGGCTGAGGATTAACGTAGGCCATTCAGTCTGTCTACATACTCGTATTTATGCATTGAACTTTGTGTATATGGTTGTACACTTGTGCCGCATATTTCCATATTTTTATGCGGCTAAAAGCAGCACAGAATCGTCCATCGTCCAACTCCCAACGCTCATCGCACTAGCACTTAGAGCGTATAAAAGCGTAGATATTTACTACGCCCACAACAGTTGTTGGTTATAATTGATTTTTCGTATTAAAAGGCGATTTTCAGTATTAAAAACAATACACATCTATGTATGGGTATATAAATGCAATACAAAATGCACGGAAATTCAATTAATTTAAGTAGCTTAAATTTTGATTGATTGTTTTTTTTTTGTTAATTAAAAAATTAAATTTTATGGGTAGAAAGTAAAGAATTGCAAAATGAAAAATTCTCACGCTCGTAAATATAATTGGAAAACTGAAATATTTTTTATAAATTTTGTATTTATAATCTAAGGTATTGCTGATTGAACGAAGATGGTAACGTTTCAGCCCTTTGGTGTTCTCAATGAAACTTCTTATATTTAATATAATTTTTGTGGACAACCATGCCGGGTTTGGTACTTGGTATTCGTAGAATTCCAAGTGTTCTGTTCCAAATTTACGAGAGCACGAAGGGTACATGTCTATCTCTAGGTGGATGTCTGATGAGCCACCCAGTTATTTTTTTCAGCGACATAAAAAGCTCACCAGATTCAGCAAAATTAATTAAAGTAACGGATGATCCATTTCAAGGTTCCCTAATTTTTTAAACAAAAAAAATACAGAAAATTCAAACTCAATGGGTAGTGTTTATTATCCTTCGAAAGAAAATTCTTTGCCATTTACTTTTTGAAGATTATTTCTTTCAAATATTGGCCACGGCTGCGTCTCAGATGGTCCATCCGTTGAGTCCAATTTTCGATGACTCGTACGAGCATTACAACTGGTAACTGGCGAATAACACGCGTGATGTTTTGCTCCAAGGCCGAAATCGGAGCGGGATTGTCTGCATATCCTTTAGACTTTACATATTCCCACAGGAAAAAGCCTAACGGTATGATATCACACGATCTTGGTGGCCAATCGACCGGCCCAAAACGTGGAATTATCTGCTCACCGAAGTGATTCATTGATTGATGCGACGTGTGGGAAGTGGCGCTGTCTTATTGAAACCAAATATCGCAGAGATCTCGAGCTTCAATTTCAAGCATCAAATAGTCGGTTATCAGTGCGTAATAAAGGTCACCATTGACTGTTACGGCATTATTTTTGAAGAAATATGGATCGATGATTCCACCGGCCCACAAACCACACCGAACCGTTGTTTTTTTCTGGATAAAATGACAGTTCTTGAATCTCTTCAGGTCGCTCTTTTGTCCCAAATGCGGCAATTTTGCTTGTTTACATACCCGTTGAGCCAGAAATGGGTCTCATCGCTGAACAAAATTTGGCTCAAAAACGTCGGATCTTATTGGAACTCAACTTCACGGGCCCATAGAGCGAAGCGATGTCGCTTGGGAAGGTCGAGCGGTTTCAGTTCTTGCACAAGCTGTATTTTGCTTTTAATTTGAGATCTCGACGTAAAATGGGCCAAGTCGTTCCATACGTCAGTCCGAGTTGCTGCGAAAGGCGCCGAATCGACTCTGCACGGCCTTCGTGCACCATCTCAGCTACGGACGTTATATTTTCTTCATTGCGTTCATATATATTATCCAATAATGAATGCTGGGTCTCAAGATGGGTGATGGTGTTGGGAAGAGTACGCTCAGTAGGCCGATTCCTTACAGAACGTGAATTTCCGTAATAAAGTTGAATGATTTGTAAACGTTGTTCAAACAAACAAAAATATTTTCCTACCCCATGGCGAAAAGCGTGAGCTGTTTTCGTACCCAAGGCAGAGAAGACAGGATGGTTAGTGGATGTTCATAACAATCAAAGATGGTTGAGAGACTATTATTGGAAGCACAATATGTCTACACGAAAGGTAGATCAGCAAGCATAGCACTACACAATGTAATGAGGAAATTAGAATCGGAAAATATGCCGTAGGAATCTCCCTCGATACATCTCGAGCTTTTAACAACGTCCTTAAACAGGTGTTAATGGACAGGCTAGATTCGATAGGAATTAATCCTATCCTTCGGTCCTATATAAAAGCTTTAATAAATTGCAGAACAATTCATGTGCAACTTGGGCTAGACGTGATAATGCAAATGGTGCATAGAGCCAGACCACAAGGAGGGGACTTATCTATCACCTCTTCTTTGGCTTCTCATAAGCAACAGATTGCTGAGGAAGCTGGAGGGAAAAGACCAGCCTGTCTACAGATTATTCAGATGACATTACAATTATCGTAAGTGGTAAGTGTTTGTCAACCATTAGCTCCCCGGCGAATCAGGCACTTAGAACAATAAATAATGGGACTAACTCAGTGGAGCACAGTGTCAAGCCTACTAAAACGGATCCTGTCCTATTTACAACCGAGCATGTTAAGAATCACCGGTCCTATACACACAGAGGACAGAGGACGTTGGGCTGCACTTAGGACCTGTCTCCGTCATTCTCACACTGGATCTTCGTAGCGATCATGAAAGCAATAATTTGCTTCGGTGTAATGGTATGATGGAAAGCTATAAGAAAAACAACGCCTCTGGAAAGACTGGAAAGAGTCTTCAGACTATCAATGATCAACATAACCGGGGCACTTAATCATCTGCAGCGCTTCGTGCGAATTCGAATATACCACCCGCAAGTGTAGTAGCTAAAACAAGAACCTTCATAACTGCCACAAGGCAGAAGACGAGTAGACTGCATTGGCATGCGCTTGACTTTTGAGAAACCGCTGACGGTTATAATTGAGGCAGTTGAATAAAGTAAAGAACTCAAGTTTGCGGACAGAGCTCTATCTAATCTAACCACCACAGGTTATTCCAAGCCGAGATATTTGCAATAAATATGACCGCAGGGCCACTGTAGGGGATAGGTCTTCACAAGAGGAGAATACATATTTATTTAGACAGCCAATCAGCCATAAAAGTCTCACTTCCATGCAACACGAAGTCGACAGTGGTTGCACTTTGCAAAAAGGCAATCAAAAGATTGGCATAGAAAATGAAAATCCTCACTTACTTGATTCCAGTGCATATGGGTATCGTGGGCAGTGAAATAGCCGACGAACTGGCTAAATAAGGACTACTTTCAGAACAGGAAGTAGCCATAGACTTACCATCTCATTAATGGCCGTAAAACACATACAATAAATACTCTTGTATTGTCAGGCGTCTAGGCTCTGGGAACCAACAAAAGGCTGCAATATAGCGAAAATTATGTATAAAGCATACGACGCAGTGTCTACTAGTGACAAAGACTTCAGACTTTTGGCTGCTAGTAGGGTTGTTATTAGAGCATTGCCTGTTGGCGCAGGTTTCAAATTAAGCCTAGTTTAAAACAACAAATGCCACGAAATGCAGGGAAGGAGTGGCGTCAATACAGCAAATAATCTGATGATAAATTGCAGGATCTTCGGTTAAAGGCTCAAATATTTCCTGATGCATCCTTTTCTTACTATTTTACAAAATTATGATTCCTTCAGAGTGAACTCTAACTCATTTGGTGATATTACCTGTTAAAGTGGAATGAGATTTACAAAACCTTTAAGAAAACTTCTTAAATTTTGCATTAAACCTTCAGTCCACTGCTTTTAATTAGCTGCGCACTCCAACATACAAACAATACGGTCCATTATATGTATAGAATATTATTTTGTTTCAATAGCATCATTCATTGTTAGACAGTCATCTCAATCAACACAGGCAACTCAGGCAACTCTTATCTTAAACCGAACGAGTATTTACCCAGCAAAGCTATTGAAAGTATTACTTCCAAACCCCTTTCTGTCGCAGGCACAAACCGACCCGGTAGAGTAGAGTACAAGGTAGAGATAGAGAAAGAGAGCAAGGAGAGAGAGTGAGGGCATTGTGTATGTAATGAAAATGGATGAAATCTAAATAAAGCAAACACCAAAAACACAACAAAGCATTCATTACAAGGACAATGGAACAAACAACTCACTGTCACTCAGCCAACCATGCAACCATGCAAAACGCCAGCACATAAACACATATATATATATATATAATAAATACACAGCTGACTATTGAGGCATAGCAATGTTGTATTGAGGAGTAGCTGATGAAATGGAATAGGAGACATTTTAATTTTTTTTTTTTGCAGAAAGTTTTAAAGTCAGGCAATAGGCGGAACAGCCCGTCTAACGCTGTTGACGTATGTACACATATATATTCATATTTATTATAGTGTGTTTATGGAGCATAATCATTAAAGCATTGAGTCAGTCACTCAGTCACTCAGTCAGTCATTCATTCATATATACTTTACTCGCCTCTCGTTCATTCATTCACTCAGTCAGCCCGTCCGTCATTTATGCTTGCCGCTTTTGTTTGCTTATTCAGGCGAGTTTATTGTCATAAATACTTTTCATTTCCGAAACAGCGCGCAAACAAAAGCAACAGTCGAGCTTTGGAAGCACATACACACAAGCAGACATACATATATGTGTATATATATCCCGCAAAGGACATTCAGGTACATACAATTCTTATAATATAAATAAATATATTACTATTTGTTTTTTTTTTTATAATTTACTTCATTTACCTGCTTCCTATTAAATTTTCCTTCAAAGAAAATAATTTTGATTTTTTTCCGACATTTTTTTCTTTCTTACTCTCCTGCAATAGCAATCAACACGTCATTTACATAAATGGCACATGTGTTGCATGCAACATGCATTTCCTTCATCGTTTTGCATCTCTTTATACCGTTATATGTTTTGCTTTCTGTGTATGAGTATATACCTGCATGCATAAATGCCTCTCGTCAATTCATTTGTTTTATGTCATGCCATTTCCACCGACACACTCATAGACATTTCGTTTCGTCTCATTTCATGCATTCATTGCAGCCATCGTTAGTTTGTCGCTTATCTGACAGTTATTTTATTTAATTGTCAGTCATAAAGTCATAATGGCATTTTGTTGTTTAAATATTTAAGAATTTTGTGACAAAGTCACTTAAGATGAAGAAGAGATTATTCACTGATGTTGGTAAAAAAAATGAAATTTGAATACGTAAAAGTCTTAGTTAAAAACTGAATGTTGTGAAAACTTTTTGGTGATATTAAAGATTCATAGATAAAAATACCTAAATTGAAACCAGTATGAGCTGATGGGAAACAATCTCTCACAAGAATCACCTACATTTTATTCTGCTCCCATTTCATATACTCAAAATCCACGTGTTTTGTTTTAGTGCAAAATTAATTTCGAAATGGAAAAGAAACTAAAAACTCGATAAACTAAAAGGTGCTCCAGAAAGAGGTTATTTTTTCAATAGCCTTTTTTTTGACAGATCACGCATGAGTCGTGTCAAGCTGTCATGTTATTTTTGTTCAGTATGAGGCTTTTTTGCAGTCATTTATGCTTCAAATCGATATCGAATCTATCCAAAATTTCTCAATAACATTCGCCGGTGATCGTTTTACGTTTTCAAGATAAGCGATGTGAATGACACCTCATGCAATATCTTCTGAGATGCTACAGTAGGGATCCTCCCAACAGACACTTAACAGACAAGCAATACAGAAAAGACACGCTGGACATTGCGGCATGGTCTGGATACTGTAGCAGGCTTAACTCTTACCTATCCAGACGGTAACGAAACGGCGCAAAAATTCGTTTGGATTTTGGTTGAATATCGCCAAACACTCTTTCAAGCACTCAGCTTATGTGTGAGCAATTGCGGCACCCATCGCGATAGCTTTTCCATGTCCGAGTATTCATGCACTTTCGTTCTGTGATTGTCCAATATCATCAAGTGAAGTGGTTTGTCGTAAGAGTCGTAAGAGGTAACTAAAATCTAATAATCCCGCTACAGTCGGGATATTAATCCGTCCAAGGTCCCAAAAACCAATTCGTAGAATACTTTTGCGGTTACAAAAACAGCATCATAGCAATTATATTAAGGTCTTATGATTTAAAATACGAACGTATCTAGTGCTAATTAGAGCTGAGATTAAAATCGTTTGTGCAGCACCCCCTTTCTTTATACCTACTTAAAACAAACTCTGTCCAACACTGCTCGTACGCTCGATCATTTTATTTAGCAGTCCGACAATTACTTGAAACTCCTCTTTAATAAATCGCTTGCGATAAATAAAAGAAAAAATGTATCCGAGGTGTGTTCAAAGGAAAAGGTGAATCAATATCGGATATAATACACTAGTGCCACAGCTTTTTCCAATCCTCAAAGCACTGCTGAAATGCGCTTTTCGCTATGGTCATCAGCTTTTTCTTCGATTCTGAGTTGATCTCATCAGTTGTGGCAAAACTCCCTCCTTTCATTAGTTTCTTTATTTTTGGGAATAGGAAAAAGTCACAGGGAGCCAAATCTGGTGAGTGCGGTGGTTGAGGCATGATTACGATTTTGTTTTTGGCCAAAATATCACGAATAAGCATTGATGTGTGAGCTGGAGCATTATCGTGATGCAGAATCCACGATATGTTCTTCCACAATTTCGAGCGTTTGAGCCCTATTGCTTTACGCAAACGATGCTTAACTTCCTTGTAGTATTCCTTATTAACTTTACTTGAATTTGCCAGTAACTCACAATGCACGACACCATTGTAATCAAAGAAAACAGCGAGCAAAACCTTTACCTTTTCCTTTGAACATACCTCGTATTTATTTGAAAAACAAAAACAAAAAACGTTGCCTACATTTATGCGCAAATCGTATATTAGCTGAGACACATACCTTATTTACTTTTTTAATAACAAATTTTATAATTAAAAATGTAGAGTTGTCATAATATTTTTTAATCTTTATATTCATTTACTTATTTTTTTAATATCAACTTGAAGTCGTTTTAATAATTATTAATTCTCAATTAAAATTTTTAATGACGAATTATTTTTTATGCTTAATTTTGAAAAATTGTCAATTCAATTAATTTTAATAATTTTAAATTTCCCCACAAAATTATTGAACTTCAAAGCAAATCAATGAATTATGCAACTTTTATGTTAATAATTATATTTATTCAATCACGCACACGAGCAGAAAATATTTATTAATCCACTTGCCATACATGAAACATAATAAATACGACCTCAATTCATTTAAAGGCATTTAACCTCACATTAAATTCAAGTATGTCAATGATATTGCATTTATGTTTTTTGCAATTTGAAATTAAATTTGCAAAGTGTGAATGTGAGTTAGGTGGGATATATGATGAGAGCAACTTTTTATAAGAGTAACATTTTGTAAGCCGTGACATACTTTTGGGCGTCACGAAATGATGATGAGCTCGAAAGGCCTGCTGGTGTGAGTGCATGCCACTGCTGCTATTTGAAGCCGAAAAAAGAAAGGATGCAAGTAATTATGATTGTATGTGAATAGCAAGCTGTGTATGTGCATGATTGCATGCTTTCATTGACTTCTTCTACTTTTTCTATATATATGAGTATATATTTATATGTTTTTTTGGTATTTTTTTATTTATTTTTTTAATGTGTATGTGTGCGCGCTGCTATTTTATTGGCAATTAAAAACAGCAACATGGCCTAATTTCCTGTTTATTTTACGGCAGCGCTACAGCTGCTATGACATAAATACGCTTTCCACACACACACAGTGACGCTCTTAAAGAAAGTGAGTGTGTGAAGTGGTGGGAACAAAAATATATAATTTTTTTGTATTTACATAAATGAATTTTAATACATTTTAAAAAGCGGAAATGGATTTCAATGAGGCGTTAAGAGTTTAAGGGTTGCATTTACTTACGTTGAAAATACATATACATATATGTACATATGTATGTATATATATATAACGTGCTAATATCCACACCGTAGTCACATTAATACATTTTACAACACCATGAAAAATGGCATCCCATCTACATAGTTATGCTCTTCTGTACAAATTTGAATTTACTTCTATTTATGCTTTTAACGGTATATGTAGGCATGTGTATTCACGCTTAACAGCCATTTAACTGTTTTTCTGTTTGCGCCTTCATCATCTTAATATTAAATAGAATATAACTTTTGAATGCCATAAAAGCCAGTCGGTGAACCCACACCTGTTTGTAAGTGCATAAATATGTATGTGGGTGTAACGGTATAAACCATGCACACATACACACATAAAAATACATATGAGCAGTAAGTCACTGCAAATGTGTCTATGGCGCCATTGACAACACCCAAGAGACGTGTAAATATGTAAGCAAATATATGTGTATGTATGTATGTCAGGCATGTTGGCCGCCGAGCTTTGGCGTAGAACATTTTATGAATATTGTTAGCAACATGTGCTGCCAAAGTAATGACGGAGCATGCAACATCGTGGCTGAGTCACCTACGAGTACATACCCAAAGCACTGGTACTGATAATAGCACCGCCAACAACAACAACTACAACAGTAACTCCACACATATGTTGCCATCCGACGCTTACAAGTAAAATAATCATAAAAATGCAATTATGAATGTCATTTCTATGAAAATTTTCCGGCAAAGAAAGAGTAAAGAAGCTACAAATGGCAGCACACATACGCAAATACATGCACTTACTCGTACATGCTCATCTACTCCACTCAGCGAGAGGTGAAAGTATAAAAATTATATGTGCTGAATTAAATTAGCATTAAAGTTTTGTGCAGCAGCTCGAATGCGAGAATAGATATATGTTTGAATGTATGTGTGTGTGTATTACTTTCTTTAATGCTGCAACAATTTGCTAATATTAACCGCACACGTCTCTGCGCTTACACACACACATGAGGCATACTCCATATTCATACTCCTACGCGTACGTGTTACGCATCGGCCATCAGAAATACGTTGATGCATTACCAATTTGCTAGCGGTTGAGCACCCAGATTCATGGTTTAGAATATATATATTTTTTTTTTTTTTTTGCTTTTACACCATAAAAGTAGCCCATATGTCGTCAATGCTTTATGTTTTGTTACATAACTGCTTTTGCTGTCGCCGCGCGTTTGATCATAAAATGCGTACTAAACGTTTAAAATGTTGCATACTTGAGGGCGCGCACTTTATAACTGCCTGCTATTTGCTACGATTGGATATGTGTCTAAAGTTACCTCGCGGAAACAAATTTTAACATCAGAAAAATTTACCTAAAATATCAGTTATTCATGGAATTTAAAGAGTACTCCATGAGGGTATTAGTCGTTCTCTACAACGAATCTGCTTGAACTGTACTGTGCTGTAAATTGGCGGCAACACTAGATGGCTTTGATCCACCCCTACAACTAAAATAGAAGTCAAAAGTGGAGCGTAAGTCGAAGGACTTTTTTCCTTCCCAAATTTTTGGTATACTTTTTGGTGTTTTTCCAACAAATGGAAGGACCTACAGTGTGTTCTAAGCCGCTTCCGAACGGTCGATGAACTTTTATGAAGTTTTTTTTTTATGTCAGAAATACATACGAATGAGCTGACATTCCCTGTAGAGGGGTGGAGCAAGTAGAAACAATAATTTTTTATATTATATCTTTTCTACAATTCTAGATGTTGCTCTAACCAGGACCGGAACAAAATACAAGGATCCACATGTGTAATTCACACATGTCAAATTTTTCCTTCAATACTTCAAACATCTGCCGAAATATGCTTCAATTCCTTCAGCATTCCTCGTTGAATCTCCTCAATCGACTCAAAACGATTTCCCCGAAGTAGTCGGTTGGGCTTGTTAAACAGCCAGGAGTCACAACGAGTCAGATCAGATGAACACAGTGGTGCTGGAACATATTTAGTCTGCTTTCTAAACACCGCTCACCGGTTGCACACATAAATGGTGCTAAGCATTAGGTTTTCCCATCTTTTAAATACATATAGAAGATTTATTAGTTCCAGAAAATGAAATGCGTACACAGAACAAAGAAGTTAATTTAACTGCGACCCAAACAGAGATGATCTTTTTTCTCCCACTAAATTCGGCCTCTCTTGAGAATAGCTTCACGCCGGCAACCGAATCACCCTAGAATTTGTGCACAGTATTAGAAGATTTTCGATTTCGATATTATTCACTCGACTTGGTCACAGTTGGCGTGTCCTTCGTTTAAAGTACCGATCGGTTCGCTGTGTTATGATCGCTAGAAAGTTGTGATATCCAAGTATTCTTTAGTATCCTCATTATTATTGTTTACTTCATTTAAGGAAGCTTGAGTATTGACTGAAGAAATGGTAACGAGTCATCGAAAATTTAACTTAGCGGATGTACCATCTGAGACGTAGGGATAAGAGAGAGAGATAATCTTCAAAAAATAAATGCCAAAGAATGTTCTTTCGAATGCCAATAAACATTCCCCATTAAATTTGAATTTTCTGTGATTTTTCTTTAAAAAATTAGGGAACCTCGAAATGGATCACCCGTTATAAATGCTCTTCAAAATCAATCCACGGTCAAAGGCACTTTAAATTTTGGTCTCGAAGAATAGCTCAGCCTTTCTGTATTTGTTTCAATCTCAGTAAGAACGCAAATTTTTTAATAATATTCAAATTTGCGATACTTTAGTAAGGTCTTCAAGGAGTTATGATCCATCAGAATTCTGTTTTCATCATAAACATTTCAAAGTGTTAAACTCAATTGTAAGAAAATGCAGAAATTAATGTCAATCGATTGACATTTGTGAACACAAGCACATGTCTTCAAATACCAAAGAGCTTTAAATGGTTAATTAATGACTCATAATCAACTTCTCACATAACTCCATCGCCAGCTTTGCAATCTGAAACTCCTGCAGTGAAGAAAAAATTATAAAAACAGCTAAGTTAAAAGGCGTTAAAGGGAGTGCTTACCGTTATACTAAGCACTATGACACTATATATACATATGTACGCTAAGTCTGAGCACTACTTTTGCTATATGTGACGCTGCGGCAACTTCAACTTGGCTTAATTATAATTAACTACACTAGAGTGCAAATCCAAGTAGTAGGTAGCTGCTAAAAGAGGAAAAAAGTGTTTCCACACTTAAGAAACGCTAAAAGGCATAAAAATCCACCAGGAAAAAGAGCACGAGAAGCGCAACTAAGGAAAGTAGTAAGTAATTTGTAGTTTAAAGGCAGTAAGGCGGTAAGCAGTCTCTAACTATAAGGCTTCATGACAGCTAAATTAAAAGAAATAAATGCTTGTATATACATACTTAATATATATATATATATATATGTGTATATATAGTGGTGCATGCTAGTCTCTGACACCATTTCCCATTTACAAAATGTGCGCATTCGAAGCAACAACAAGCAACACCTGCATTGCTGACAATATTTCAGTTGATTTTCAACTGTCTGTATGTGTGTATGTTACATACATATGCACGCGTATATGTGTAAATTTATAAGTGGTTTGCTTGTCGTCTGTGTGGGCTTTGGCTGGCTGTGCAGTAAATGACAAAAGTCTTACAGCAAGGCAAGCATTTTACTTCAAAGTTGGCTGGTAAAGTTGGCAGCTTTTATTGTTGGTAAATTAAAGTGAAATAAATTACGAAATTACAGCGGCATTGTAGGCCTGAAAGTTTCTAATTTGAGCTGCTGTAAATACACTTTTTTTTTGTAGAATGCCTGCAGCATGCAATTTGGGGTCTCAATGCACAATAATAATAATAAAAATAATAAAAATTAAAATAAAATATAATTTAATTGAACAAAATTAATGAAAATTTCTAATTTTGATGCCCTCGATTGAAGTATAAATATTTTTATTTTATTCCACCGCAAAACAATCAAAAAATGTGAATCAAACCCATTCTGCTTCTCATCCTACATATTAACATTTACATGGCGACGCCCTTAAACTCCAATTGAAATAGCCGTCAAATACATTAACAGCTCAATTTGAGCCTGCATAGTAAGACAGTTTGAATTCAGATTAATTATAAAAGAGTAGAATAAACGCTCATCACGAAAAAAAGATTTCTAAGCACTTGAATAGCTCACATTAAAAGCGACGAGTTGCATTCAAATCACTAAAAATACCTTCGAGAATTTACTTAGTCTCCTGAATAAACGAACTAAAAATTGTATTTGAAAAAAGTAGTATTTGAATAAAGCTATTCAAATAACTATACAGTTTATAGTGTTAATATACACACACATCTGGTCAGCCTCGGGTCAATGCACGCTATTCATGGAACTGAATGGCCGTTTCATCACTCCCTTTTGTGCTTTAAAACATAACAAGTTCTTCTATTCAAAGCCCATCCAAAATAGTTTTGTCCTTCCCTGATGGAGCTTTTGGTGCTGCTCAGCGTCAAACAGCTGTAGAGTCAAGTTTTTTTTTTTTTGTGCTACCGAAGGCAGCTTTAAAATTGACGAAGTGGTGGTGTATGTCGATTCTTTTCTCACTTGTCTTTTCCAAGATTTGTCCAAGAAGATCCAATCAGTTTGTTGACGGTGGACTTTATATGCGATATTGATTAGGCTTGTCCCATGGCCATTGGTATTGGAGGGACCTCTTTCTGTGCTTTGGGCTGACCACGCCTAAGTTCCAATCATCATGCCGATTATATGCAAAGAAGCTGCTGCATGCACCTTGTCTTCGCCGACATTTTTTAATATCAGTAGCGTCTGTTCCATCCTTAGCGATTGGGGAGTCAGGTTCGCCATCTACGGGTATTTAATTTCCACTACCAAGAGAAATCTTCCATCCATAATTCTGTATTTTCTGAGCCTCAGTCACTAGGTCACCTCTTTGGGTCCTACATGAGTACGCTTCGGCCTTGAAACCATCTGTGAGTCTCTGTAATTTTTCATAGAATTTCCGAGCCTTAGACAGCTTCTTAAGCTCTTTATATTCACGCATTGCGACCTCTTTCTTTTTTGTCCACTTATGCATCTCGCTTCCATCTTCAACTATCGGTATCTAACATATTCCACACTGCACGTGTTGTGATCGATCGCAACGTTGCGAGGTAGGCAATCTTTTTTCTCCATATTACGGTGCGGCGATGCTCATCGTACCAGCTCTTCCCTTGACTGTTCCTAAATCTCATAGTTTTGTTTGCAGCTGTACGTAGGGAGCTCGAAATGTCTTCCCACAGTTCTCTTTTACCGAGTCATGGGCACATGTCGTGCGTCCATCACGGCACGATCGATGTGGTTACGAGTTTTTCGATTCGGAGAGAACCAAGTCGCTTGATGAGTTGTCTTATGCTGCAATCTAGTACTACAGACAACATTATCTACAAACGCTTATATAAAACAGATCAGTCTCAACCCATTCGGGAATGTTTCGCCGTGGAAAGTGAATTTTCCGATTGTTGTACCGAAGATAACTTCTTTACCCACTATGGCGTTAAACTCGATAAGCACTTTTTTTGTGATCGTGATTGGAGCAGCACTCATAGTACACTCCAGGCGCTCATGAAAGGCATCCTAGGTCTCATCGTCCTTCTCTTCCACCGAGGCTTGGACGTGAAGCAGCGACATGTAGAAGAGCTTCGCTTTGATGCGGATTCTGAAAAGACGTTCATCTACAGGGGTGAATGCCAGAACTTGGCAGCTGAGTTTCTCTCCATCCGAAGAATCAGATACCATATTCGCGCTCCTTTATATGGCCGGTGTGGTACTTGTAACAAGTACCAACTCGACTCCGTCCCTGTATCTTTCCATGCAATTCTTGGAAAGCAGGCTTACGAGAACATCAACCAGCTAGGCAGCGGCACCTTTCCAGTTAAGAGACCGGACATTTCAAGTGCATACCATTTAAGTGTAGTCCTTGAAGCGGTTACAGTAGTCGTGTTCAAGGTTTTATTTTCTTTTTCAATTCAGCTGGCTCTTGCGTGTCGAATACAAGCCCAGCGCACTACATCGCTACGCGAACAGGCGGGTTAGTTAGGACAGCCGTTTGCCTCAAGACCAACGCAGCCATACCTATCTTGCACAGACGCTGCAATGAGAGTTGAGGGACGCTTAAACCCAATTTTTTGGAGCTCCCTCTCTTTTAGCCGAGACTCAAAGCTCCATATGGGTTGTCTACGTGAATAAAAATAAGAAGAAGAAGTGTAAAGGCTGCATTTTAAGAATTATAAGTATTTGTCTATCCAAATGCGAATTGGCAGTCACAAAGGCTGAGAGGTTACCAGTGCGTACTGGCATTCGGAAGGCCAGAGTTCGAGTCCTGCTCCGACCATCAACCAAAATGATAAAAAAAAATATTTTTTCTAATTGCGATTGCCACTCGGCAGGTACTGTCAAGCCCTACTTGTGTATTTCCGCCATGATATAAAAGCTCATCATAAAAAACCATAGGCCGTTCAGATGAGGCGTAGAATAAAATTTGGGTTCCTCCATTTGTTGGGAAAAATATCAAGACGCATACCAGAAATTGGAGAAGGAGCTCGACTGATAGCTGCTTCAGCTGTTACCAAGCGCTATTAGTGTATATAAATATACGAAATGGCTTCAACAACTAAGGTGTGTCTTTATTTACCTGCTAGACTCCAGACACTGAAATAAAATGATTTAACAACAGATTAAAAAGCACTCAAATTAAAGTTCAACTATTGGAAGCTACTAATTTTACGCCTCATTCCCACTCAAGTTATTTCATCTTTTTCATTCTTTTCATCAACGCTCATCACTCACTTTACAACCGCATTGCGACCGTATGGCAGAAATCAACAAAGAAGGATCAAATGTCAAAGGACACATTCTTTGTGCCTTAAAAAAAATTGCATTTTTTATTCAAAACAGTTTGTTTTGTGTCTAAACGAAAACTCATCAGAGATAAAGAGATGAGCTGATGAGGTGCGGAAGACTTCCAATGCGAAAGTATGTTTGAAAAATTTGTATGTACTTTTTAAATGAAAAAAAGGTGCTGTAACGCTGAGCGCTGTAAGTCGCAGGCTTTTTTTTCTCTCAAAGGCAATACATATGAAAAGTCAACAAAAGTGAATGGCGAAACCAATTACATATATACAATTTATTCAGATAGAGATAAACAAGTGAATACTTTGTCTATGCACATAAAGGAAACAAATGACAGTAGTAGGCAGCCGTTGGCCAATTTTTCCAAAACATCTTCATACATATAACATGTGAATACCAAGCCCAAGTACTCGTATGTATAGTCACTCACACACACACGACTTAGTCAAAGGCGAAATAGCGCATCATATGTGTTTGTATTTTTGATTATTGTATAGGAATAGAGACGTGCTGGCATGCCAATTGAATGTATTTTATACATAAAATATTGAAAAGCGGAAAAAGTTGATGTCAAGTCGATAGAGCGAGGATGCCAGCAATGAGGCGAGTGGCTGAAACAAATAAAAATGGAGGAGAAAATTTCAACAGAGTCACAGCGACCTTTTCGCTACATGGCGATAGTAAAAAAGACGGACTATCAGCACACGAATTGTTATTGTGACAAATTTTTTGTCTCTCTCTCCCTCCCTCTTTGACTCTTTAATATATGTATTGTATATCGCGCCTGTTGATGTGAGCACGTGACACATTCATAAAATAAGAAACCGCAGATGAGCACACGTCTAAATGCGATAAATTCAGACGCTTTCAGAAGTACATATATATGAACATATAAACATAAACAAAATTTTTATAAAAGCATGAGTAAATATTTGAGTGATAGTCCATTCATAGCTGTTGATAAGGCAAAGAAACGGAACGGCAAAAGTCCTACAAGCGTTGCTTTAAGAATTCAAAAGTCACTCACAAAGTAAACCAATCAAGGATGAATGAAACAGATACACACATATATGCATACAGATATATGCAGACTCGCATAGAAATATTCATGAATATGTATATATACATATACAAAGGCTTACATGCATACATACGCCTTTCATTCACTTTTACATTCTTTTAAATGTTATTGACTGCGCCGTGAAGTATGCTACCGTTTATGTCCTTATATGCCTCGGGAGAATTCATCTTCATGCATTTAATATTCAATATTTTAGATTTGCAGAATGCCACGTATATATAGATTATAAATGGCTTTCATATTTATACTTTTATTCTTTATAGGTGGACGTTGAACTGGTGAATTAGCCGTAAGAGTGTTGAATTCATACTCAATACTCTTCCTTTAGCACGCATACCAGAAAAAAAAAACATTTCTTAAGGACAAGCAATAAGTATTCTAGAGAAGCTCTCAGGCTGAAAAAAGTTTCACATCTTATTTGCAGTAGCTGCGCCGAAAGAGAGTCTTTCGTATATACAGTAAGTGTTGAGCTGGAATTACGACTAATAACCGAGAGAATTGGAGTTCCAGGCTTTTACTTACATTTTCGCACCTAGACTTATTTTTGATAAACTAACATGAGATTTAAATGAAATTTTAGCCCACTTCTACAAAACATTTTCATAGGAAACCATATGCCAGATCGTGGGTATATAATGAATTATAATAAATTACCATCTCTCAAAATCCCGAAAAAATCCATTCACGACAAATCTCAGGTCAGACATATTAGAAACATCACCAAATTTCGAAAGAACGTATTCCAGACATGGCACAATCCGGATAAAAAATCTCGACAAAATATTAAAATAATTTTAAAAAAAATCGAGATATTTTGTTGTCGGGATTTTCGTATTATCGGGATATTGTCATGTCTGGATATTTTGTTATCTGTATTTTGTCTGGTCGTGATTTCTTTGTATGTATGTTATGTTTAATATAGTATCGGGATTGTATATTGTTTGGATTATGGATTATGCTCTTCACAAAGGCTATACTACTGTGAATAGCTCAGGCGTGCAAATAAGTTTTCGTCGATTAGAAAGAGATGGCGTGGACGAGGCTTACATTATCTGTGATATTTCTAATTTCATATTAGTATCATCAATTTTTTTTTTCGAAAAAAGTCTAAATTTGAGCCTAATAAGCACCATCTGCGGCAAAATCTGGGGGTAGTGTATTACGAGTTGCTTAATTCAAGCGAAATAATTACTGCAACTCAAACTACCGAGCCTAGCTGAGGAGATTGAGCCGAACTCTGAAGAAAATACGCCTTCAATATTATTCCTGGCAAGACAATTCTTCCTCATGAGAAAAAAATCATAAAAAATTGTTCATTTGTAGCGGCTCCAGTGAAAGACTATTTAAAAACACTTGATTGCGAGATGCTACCCCTCTAGACGGTGTTCACAGGCCAATGTGGCGTCCGGCTACCATCTGTTCCGATCAATGACACATGCTCTGTCGGAGCAGCTGTTCATATAATATGATGATACCAAAAATTGGCTTGATTCATGGATAGCCTCAAGAGATGGGAAGTTCTTCAAACTTGAAATCCCTACACGGCCTGAAATATGGAAAAAAAGTAGTTGCTAGCGATAGGCAATACTTCTATTAGATATAAAATACCGTGTTCAAACAACCAGAAAATTGGCAACACTTAGCCATAAACCTAGCGATACGTGAGCAAAGAAATCAATCAGCGCGATATTGTGATGCCGGCTGCACAAAAATTCTCTCTCTCTCTCTGCGGTGAGTCGACCCTCTGACAAGTTTTCATATTTCAGTGTAGTAGAATCGTTAGTCCAGCGTAAAGTGAGTACTAAGTTGATCTTCGGACCAATCGATCTCGTAATTCTTCTTTAGAGCGCTATATATGTCAACAGCGGATTGTAGTTAGGCATCACGCAAATGTGGCGGAGGACATTTTAATCTGCAGCAGAGCCTATGAAGCATCAGCTCAGAGTATCAGCAGAGTGTTTGCCCACTGAATACTGTTGCCGAAAATCAGTACTTTTCCGAGATTCGATCCTGCATAGCTACAGCAGGATACGGACTTCTGCACTACCATAAAGCAAACTCTGTGCACGTTTTATGACGTTGATTTGAATGGAGAGAAAATAAAAAATATGGCACAATTTATAAGAAGCCTTAAGATTAATAAACTTTGCTTAGGACAAACTCTCAAAACAACATCAAAGAGTCTCTGAAACCTGGAAAAAGTCTCGTTACAAAACTGTCGAAAAAGAATCGATAAAGTCTTCTAATCAGATGAGCAGCATAATTTGTAGTACTAAGCTATGGTTCTATGGTTTTACTTTTTTTTGGAGAATTTTAATTTGTTTTTCGAATTAGTAACAAACAGTAGACCATAAAAAGTTATCTATTTTGCGGTTTCCAAAATTAACGTTAATAAAATGCATTTAAAAAAATTTTTTTAATGAAATTCCGCTTTGAATATAAGCTTGAACCGTGACATTATCATTCAAATGACCGTCTCGTGAATTTTTGCAGACTTCGATTGAGGTAATTTTCCACCACTTTTTGGAACATATTGAGCGGTATCTCAACCACAACTTGGCGAATGTTGGTTTTCAATTTCTCAAGAGTTAAAGGTTTATTCTCATAAACACTAGCTTCCGTGTAGCCCCACAAAAAAAGTTCTACGGTGTCAAATCACACGATCTCGGTGGCCAAGTCAAGAGATCACATGTTGCTGGAACAACATATTGTCCCAGCCGTGTTCTTCAATTGCAGGCCAAAAAAAGTCGGTTATCATACGACCATAACGCTCCGAATTGACAGTGATAGTCTTGCCGTTATCGTTTTCAAAGAAGTAAGGCCCAATCACGCCTCCGTATCAAAGAGCGCACCAGATAGTAAGCTGTTTTGGGTGTATTGGCCTCAATTCAATTATTTCAGGATTCTAGGAGCTCCAAGTGAGACAATTTTGCTTACTTACGTATCCATGGAGTGGGAAATGTGCCTAGTCGCTGATAAAAAATGTTCTTGGAAAAATCACGGACCACTGTTTGTTGTTCAGGCACCCAATCGAGTGGCTATGGCATTGCGAATGGTCAATTGGCTTCAGTTGTTGTGTGAACTGGACTTTATATGGGTGTAGGTGTAAGTTCAAGTGCAAACTACGCCTTAATGTGCCGTAAGAAAGTCCCAGTAACGTCGAGCAATAGACACATTCGGGTCATCGGCCACACTTTCACTTACAGCAGCGGTATTTGAGGCGGAACGAGCAAAAAGATGATGCACATACCTTACAATATCTATAGCCGATCCAGTCTCCTAAAATTTCAACAACAGTTTTAACGCCTTGGGCGGTTGTTAGCGATAAATTTTCATAAATGTCTGACTTTTAACTAAAACAAAACATGTTTGGTGTGACAGTTGAGTTTGGCAGATGTCAAAATACAGCCTTTCACTTTCGAAACCACTAAAAGGACATTCCTTTAAATAAAGCATAAGACTACTGCCAATAATAATAGATTTAAATAACTGAAAGAAAGACTTAAATAGCTCAAGCACCTTTGTAAAGAAGAAATTAAATTTTGAGACGAAAGAGCAATAGTTGTTGTTATTATATAATATAATATTTAAGTATTAACACAATTTTGTGCGCAAACATAAATGCGCATGCCGTATATACTTGTATATGCCCATATACATGTATTTGTGGTTGACATTTCAACTCACAACCATAATCATGTGGTTGACACAAATAAATAAATAAATAAATTGTGCTTGCAACAAATACAACCACAACGGACGACAGACTTAACCCGCACCAGCCGTCAGCCGTAAAGGTCTTTAGCATATTTGTAGAGAAATTTTGATTTCATATGCCCACACGCACATACACACATGCACATTCGACTCATTTGAAGCAGAGCGCCACACTTATCACCGATGTCCGTACCGGAGTATTGGATTCAATGTGAAAATGTGCAATAAATGCAATACCGTTTAATTGTCGAGTGATAAATGTGTTGAGACGCACAAAATCACACACACCCACACACACACACACATATGGACAAACAGGCTTTGTTGTTGTAGAGATATGAAAATATAATGGTATTTTGTTGCTGCTTGCCAACCCAGCACCAACAACTACCACAGTTGTGTGATTACACTTGGAACGCTTGGAATGTGTGCTTGTGTTGGTGAGTGTGAGTGCGTCCATGACATGTCCCCAGGTTTGTTAGTTGTTGCTGTTACTGCTGCTGCTGCTGCTGCTGTTGACCATTGCCGTTTTGTTGTATGTTGCACTTTGCCGCTTTGTGTCATCGAAGCGACAAACATCACTTCCGGCTCGACGCCATTTGTGGCACTCAAATCGCGTAATTATTTACGCTTCCGGCGCACATACTTACATACATACATACATACATACATATATACAAGCACATGGAAAAAAATTTCGCTATTTAAATACGGTATATAAATACATATATACTCGTGCACTGTGCTGCATTTCATGCATTTTACCGTGCTCGTTGCGGATGTGTGTGTGTGTGTATGGTTATCTATATTTTGTGGTTTATCTGCCTCATTGTGTTCATACATGTGTCAAATGCATTTACGCTTTAAATGAGCAAATATATATACGTGCGTCCTTAAAAATGTATAGATATATATATATATATATGTATGTAGGTATATGCCCGTGAAAGTGAATTTTGTTAATACCGTTGGCATATTCATGTATTAATGGCATAACTGAAAGTACTTTAATGTGCACACATACATACATACACACGCATACATACATATGTTTATATGAAATTCTTTGTTATTAATTTTAAATAATTAAATAGTTTACCTGAATAATATTCACTTAATTAGCGCCAATCACAAACTGGGTCATCGAGTGTGTCAAATTGAATTATTTTAATTAGGGATTATTACTACTATTAATTATGAGTATATTTGCGTGGATTTGCTTACTTACGGTATTATACTTTAAATTGTGATTTCAAAAGGTAGTTGATGAAATTAATATCAGAATAACTAAATGTACATATACGAGGTGTGTTCAAAGGAAAAGGTGAATTTTTAATGTTTTTTTCTGAAAAGTACTTATTTATTCATCAATATCTCTTTTGTCCCCTTCAAAGTAATCCCACTCGGATATAATACACTTGTAAAGGGTGTTTTTTATAGAGGTATAGAACTTTAAGTTGGCATTACTTTTCAAGATGGCGACCGATTTAACAGCTATCAAGTGATTTATTCTCAGTTTGGTTTGGCAATTCATCATGAATAGACTCACGCCTGAACAACGCTTGCAAATAGTGCAATTTTATTTGGAAAATAATGGTTCCGTGCGGAAAACGTATCGCGCACTACGTCCATTTTATTGTCGACAAAATCGTCCATCACTTCTGGTTGAATGGTTACGTCAACAAACAAAACTGCCGCATTTGGAGTGAAGGTAATCCTCAAATGTATGTTGAAACACCGTTCCATCCAGAAAAACTGACTGTTTGGTGCGCTTTATGGGCTGGTGGAATCATTGGTCCGTACTTTTTCAAAAACGATGGTGGCCAGACCGTTACAGTCAATGGTGATCAGTATAGAGCCATGATTACTAACTTTTTCATTCCTGAATTGAATAACCATGATGTCCAGGAGATGTGGTTTCAACAAGACGGCGCAACATGTCACACAGCTCGTCCCACAATAGATTTATTGAAAGACACGTTTGGTGACCGCCTAATTTCACGTTTTGGACCTGTGAATTGGCCTCCAAGATCTTGTGATTTAACACCGCTAGACTACTTTCTGTGGGGCTATGTAAAGTCATTGGTCTATGCGGATAAGCCACAAACGCTTGACCATTTGGAAGACAACATTCGCCGTGTTATTGCCGATATACGGCCACAAATGGTGGAAAAAGTCATCGAAAATTGGACGTCCAGATTGGACTACATCCACGCCAGCCGTGGCGGTCATATGCCAGAAATCATATTTAAAATGTAATGCCACAAGATTATCTTTCGGATAAATAAAATTCATGGGAATCGAATAATCCATCGTTGTTTTATTGCAACTCAAAGTTCAAAATAAATTTATGAAGAATACGGCGAAATTTCGAATGACTTTTACTCATAAATGATAAATCGTAGATAAAAAGTATAAAATGTTTTTTTGGTATATAATTACCTGATTTTAATTTGTGCTCTTCTTATAACAAAATGAATTGTTTACCAAAAAAAATTCATAAAACCGGTGTTTACGTCCTTTGACTTCTGAATACCATTTTTTCACTTTTTCAGAACTTCTTTGGAGTGGCATCGCCTACGTGCGTGTAAATTTTCAGCTTATTGTGAATTAATGCAAAGTCTAATGCTTATTATTACCGATTTATTCATGGCGTTGTTCGATAATTATACTTTATTCTTTTTTTAACTTTTTTTAAGAAAATTTATTTATTTTATATTCTTCATTCTAAAATATTTATATAAGTATAAAGAGAACCTTTGCAACTTAAACTAAATAATTTAAAGACGTAAAGTTTAATGACATTACTTAAACAAGTTTAACCAAATGACCTTCTCTAGTAGGTCATTACAATATTTTGTCTATATGATTCATACCATTTTTTTTTCATATTTTCATAATATAACCTTTTAAGAATAAGTCCCCAAAAGGATTTTTTGAAATTTAAATTATTTTTGGGTGTTGAAAATGTTGATTGCCTTTTTTACGACACTACAAAAATTACCTTAAATACAGGTCTAGACGAAAATACCCCCTTAAATTTTTAGAGGCGAAAGATTGACTAATCCGTTTCGATCACGCTCGAAAATGGAAGTTTTATCATTCGAATGTTTTTGAAATAAACGAAGCTATTTTTAATCTTATCTTACCATGAGTAGATTTTTCCTAGCGATTTGTGGCATATTTTAAAGGACTTGGTGATTTCGATTTCCTTTAATCCCTGGAATCCCAAATAGTTTATTTATATAAGGGGCTGGGAATTCAATATAACCAGTTTTTTGTTATCTCCTAAGCACTAAGGATAGTCTGAAATGTTAATCAACAATTACCATATGAAGTATGTCATTCAAGACACGGTCCTCGATATTAATGAACGAAAAAACTAATAATAATAAGAATTTTTATTTATTTATGAAAAACCCTATGATACAATGAAATTAAATTTGAAAAAGATTTTACAATCAAAAAAAAATTGCCAAATATTACCCTTTGCGTCCACTGAAATAACTACACCGTTGACTTTCCAGCAAAGCCAGTACATCAAATTTAAACCGACGAACAATTTAAATTAACAAAATCAACAACAACAAGAAGCAGCGCATTACAATAAGCAACAACTATAACAATAATGTTAATAATTGCAAGATTTAATTATTTGCACAATTTCCCTATATACATATACATACATACATAAAATATACACATATATACATATAAGATATGTAAATATGTAATTTTTTCCACATTTTTATGTTATTATTTTATACCAATTTGTTGCACATCATGTTGCTGAGACAGACAGTTATTGCTCACGTGATGGTTGTTGTTGCTGTTGTTGTTATTATTATTGTTGTTTACGCTGTTTTTGCTCTTGTTCTAAATGTAACAGTTGTTGTCGGTGCCAGTCGACCATTGTTTTATGCTTGTTACTGTTGCCAACAATTTCGTTGTTGTTTTTGTTGTTGTTGTTGTTGTTGTTGTTGCTATAAATTTTGTTGCAATAAATCATGTACAGATTTGAACGTGTTGTTGAGCATACATTTTAAATACAAGCAATAGCACACGCACACATATGCGGCTATACATATACATATACTTGTATATACAGCTATATATATATATATAGTATATGTATGTATGGGCTTATGCTCATTTATACTTATGTACATACAGTATAACTAAGTAGAAAGTTAACTGAGCATAAGTACAATTTATGTGGCACATACACACACACACACACACAACTGCAAACCAATTCAACTTAAAGCGTAAATATTTAAACGTTGCAAATGATTTGCATTCCAAAATGAGCAGCTTTTGTTGCACCGTTTTGTGTGTGCGCGTGTGTATGTGTGTGTGTTTGTGTGTACAGTTAAGTGTGATATGTGGTGTGGTGTTAAAGGCGGCGCTGCTGAGTTGCTCTGTATTTTTTTTGGGATTTTCAATGTTTTATAAAATATTTTATCAACTGAAGCGGGCATTAAATGGCTAAATGAACAAAAACTAATCAAATAAAATATGATATTTCTATGAAAGTTTGTATGTATGCGCAAATTAAATACTCTAATTACGCATTTATTTAACGGCTATTATTCAGTTTTTCATACACCGCTCATCCACTGTAATGAGACACCCAAATGTGTTGTGTTGGTTGCATGCAAACCAATTTGTGGTTTTCATGTTGCATGATTTTTTTTTTTTTAATTTTTTTTTCTTGGCGCAAAAAATGCAATTATTTCATTTCATTTATATTAAATAGACAAGGGCAAAGATATATACACATACTTTGCATACTAATTGTGTTGCTAGAAGCAAGTGTGTGAGTTTTTTCGCTTTGATATTTCATTATTTTAACTAATTTTTGAAAGGGTTATCCATTTGGCGGTTTAGAAAGTTCATGATTATATTTTGACATCTGTCAAACTTAACTGTTTAACCAAACATCTTTTAATTTACATAAAAATCAGGCATTTATGAAAATGCATCGCTCAACAACCGCACAACACCTTAAAATTGTTGAAACCTACAGCAGAAATGGTGATTCAAACATGGCCACGTTTCGAGCTTTAAAAGGAGCTCATGGTGCACATAGTCGTCCAACTACTCAAGCAATTGTTAAAATTTTAAAGAAATTTGAAGAGACTGGCTCAGTTACACATATTGCAAGACCTGTGCACCATCGTTTTCCTTGTTCCACCTCAAATATCGCTGATGTGAGTGAAATTGTAGCCGAAAACCCGAATGTTTCTATTCCGTTCGACGTTCTCAAAAGCTGGGACATTGTTACGGCATATTTTGTCGAATTTTTCACTGCGACTTACACCTGTATCCATATAAAATCCAGCTCACACGCCAACTGAAGCCAGTCGACCATTCACAACGCTGTAGTTACGTCGATTGGATGCCTGAACAACAAAGAGTGGACCGCGATTTTGCCAACAAAATTTTCTTAAACGACGAGGCAAATTTCTCACTTGGTGGATACGTAAATAAGCAAAATTGTCGCAATTGAGACTCCGAGAATCCTCAAATAATTGAAGAGAGGCCATTAAACCCCAAAAAAAAAAAACGTACTGTCTGGTGCCCTCTTTGGTCCGAAGGTGTGATTGGACCTTACTTATTTGAAAACGATAGTGGCGAGATTGTCTTTGTCAATTCGGAGCATTATAGTCGCTTGATAACAGACTGTTTTTGGCCTGATCCATATATATGATTCCAACAAGATAGTGCCAAATGCCAGACAACATGACCGAATATGGCTTTATTCCGAGAGAAATTTCAATTGGCCACCGGTTGGACATCGTTGGATTTTTTTTTGTGAAGCTTCGTGATATACCGTGCTTATACGGATAAACTTTTAACTCTTGATCACTTGAAAACGAACATTCGTCAAGTTATGGCTGAGATACCGCCCAATATTTGCCAAAAAAATGGTCGATTACCACAAACGGATCGATGTTTGCAAAAATTGACGTAAAATTAGATGACTAAGAATAGTTCGAAAATAGGTAACCGAATCGTAAAACGCATGCCGCAGTGATCTACGAACGATCTACATTTCTATCCGAATCAATTCTAATTTCTTTTTTATGAAATTGATCTCTCTCAGGCACACTTCCTGAATCTTTATTGCGGTAAAAAGACAAGCAAATTTCAAGTAAATCGAACCATAAATAATATTTTTGGGAAAGATCGACCCCATCTCCACTTCTCGGAAAAATTACACAGGAACAACCTCCGAACACCATTGAAGTCATCCTGAAGCTTTGAACAAAATCAGCTAAGTAGTTTCGGAGTGTGACTGAAGAACTCCTGAAGAGAACTCCAGAATAGTTATGTTCATAATTCAGCAGAGTGACGACCTGTTTTAAAATTTTTTATTTAGTTTCAATAAAGTCGACTGTAAGTGTGCTTATGAACTCAAGCTAAACATCTGAACTGAATTTACGATCCCTGTGTTATTTTGGGATTTTTCACAACCCGGAAAGTAGGAGTGTCAAGATTTTTGAATGAAAAACACTTAACTTGCGATTTAAATTTTATTCAATAAAGTCGACTGTAAGTGTGCCTATGAACTCAAGCTAAACATCTGAACGGGAATGGATAAAAGGATTGTTTGTATTCAAGTGTGCTCGAGAATATGTGAGATTTGCATTTCGCAGATTTCGTCGTTTTTTAAATTTATATTTGAATATTTAGTAAACGTAATGAACATATTACATACTACAATATGTGCATTGTTTCCAATTGTTTGAAATTTGTAATAAATTTAAATTGTTAGATTTTTGAAGAGAATTAGTGTAACCGGTTTCAGCATTTTAATGCAGATGACTCATAATATTACTCAGTGAAAAATATCTTTGATTATTCTTGCCATATATTTGAAAAATTTAATTAGATGCAGGTTCTGAAGCTGTTAAAATGCAAGTGCCAAAAATTCAAAAACGAGACTAGTTATTCGTATGAATTGAGCCTAACATTCATATTAAGGCACAAAACGCAATTATTAAGATGCCATAAATTAAATAAAACATTAATTTTTTCTATATTTCATAATGTCATGTTATCTAGAGCATAAACATTTATTCACATACCTTTATTGTTGAGAAAATCTATAAAAAAAAAGGTAAAAGGTAAAGGAAAATAGGAGTGGCAAGATTTTTGAATTAAAAACACTTAACTTGCGATTTAAACTTTGTTATTTTATCAAAATGTTCTAAAAAAAAAGTACCACACACGAATAGAGAATATTTTAGCTTTAATAGAGCCAAATGAATGAAAATTAACAAGTTTGCATTAAAATTAGGCTTGATTGCAAAACAAAATCATTTTTTTGGGCTTAAAACAATATTTTTTTTATTGTATAATATAAAGAATTCTTCAGACTCTCAAAATTCGATATTTGTAACTTGGATTTACAAATTTCTTATAACTATCAGTTTTCTATCATCTATTTATTTTTATTTTTTCTGTCATATAGAAACTTCCCAAGTCACATTGGTGTGATAATCAACAAAGGCAAGGGCATCGTGACTTTTGTAAGAGGGTCGTCGAAAGGGTTTGATGATTCTTATGTTACTAAAGCTTAGTATATAACAATAATGGGGCCTATTCTGGAATACGGCTCGGTGTTTTGGAACCCGAGGTATCACATCAACTCTTACATTTTAGAGTCTATTCAAAAACAATTCCTCCAATTTGCCTTAAGAAATTTGCATTGGGACTCTCAGTACAATCTTCCTTCTTATATATATTAGTCGTCTGAAACTTATCAATCACCCTACTCTTGCCAGTCGCCCCGAAATGCTTGGTGCAATTTTCATGGTTAAATTAATAACAAGCTCAATTTCTAGTCCCCTCATTCTCTCTGCAATAATATTTAAAGTTCCGTTTAGAGTGTTAAAACATTTTTGCTCCATGTTTCTGGAAAACTTGTAAAACGAATTTTGCATTTCACGAGGGGGATTCTCTATGTCTAGGAAATACATACTAGACAAATATTTCCTATGGAATTGTGTTAGAGATCGAGATTTGAAGTAATCCAATTAAGAATAAGTTTAGGCTCATACAAAACCCCTTCAGATATTAATGGAATCGTTGATGTTGACACATACATACATATGTTAATTCATAACATTCTTTTATTGTTTTTATAGACAAATTTTCTAAGCATGCGCAGTTGCATTTTATTTACCCGACAGAAACAGTCAAACAATTGTAGAAAAATTATGAGAATTAATAGCAATTAAAGGAAAATCTAAAAAAAAAATTGTATTTGACAACAAGCTTAATTGCGCAAATGTTAAAGAGTTTTTAAATTCAGAAGATATACATAGAATTTCATGTAACGAAGCCACATAGTCATACTGGGAATCCAGATATAGAATCAAGGAAAAAATTAAAGTTTTTAATTTAGAAGAAAAACTTCCGGTAGCCACTCAAATGAGCAAACCAATTAAAGTATATAATAATACTTTTCATAGCACAATAAAAGGCAATCCATTTGAAGTACAAAATCACAAAGTTAATTTTGACTTGATAAGAACTAACTTAAGAGACACAAAATATAAAATTATCAATCAAATAAACAGGGATAGGGAAAACTAATTGGAAATCAGCGCTAAAGGCTTTATAAAAAAACTAGCGGACCTCAGCGTGCTTTGCCATACCTACAAAAAAATCAAAAAAAAAATCTAACTGAAATTTTGAAGTTTCGATTTTTTTGGAAAAGGAAACGAAAAAAAAGATTTAAAATTTTTTTTCCAAACTTTTTTCTATTAAATTTTATTTATTATTTTTTATTTTTTATTTTTTTTTTTTCATTCTCATTTTTTTCACCCCTTCTCTATCTCTTTCAACACAACATACAACGTAATGTACGCGTATTTTGGAATTTTACATGTATTTGTTGTCGTTGCATGTATGTATTATCTATGGGTAGCGACCAAAGGTTCACTAAAATTGTCATATGTATATCTAGAACGGCTGCTGCGCCAATCTCATGAAAACTTACACATTAATCTTCTCCTAATATCCGTTTATAACTCCTAAAAATTTGGTGCAATTTGATCTGGTGGTTCTCAAGTTATAGGCGTTCATCAAAATTTGCATTGATTTTTATATACATACATATATAGAGATTACAAGAGCCTTAGACATAAAGAAGAACCTAAATTTGTTAAGAGAAATTTGAAAAACATTCATACTAATAAGATTAAAAGACCATTCAAATATTGTGTTAGGTAATGATAACTTTTATTTCATTATACTGTTATTTTTAGGAATTTAATTTATTTTTATTCGGCATTTTTTTTTTTCGAAGACACATATATGACTTTAATATAATAATTGTTATGTAAAATTATAATAAATAATATAAATAATATTACACGCTTTCGTTACTGAAAATAATTTAGTCGTTATACAAAATAATCATTTATGTTCTTTTTACAGATATTATATACTGAATTCAGGGGAATTCAAAAATACTTTATACATTTAATTTCAATAAACCGTAAAAGCATTGCATTTTTTAGTTTGAAAATTTATTAAAACTTTTCATTATGACTAGTTGACTTTGGTTCGTTGTAATTTTTTTATATAAAAATAAATTCTAAAATACATTAAATAAATAAATAAATATGTATATGTAAATAAATAAAATAAATAAATAAATATATGTAAATAAATTAAATAAATAAATGTAAATAATTTAATTAATAAATAAATATATCTAAATAAATTAAATATGTATATATAAATACATAGGTAAATAAACAACAAATTACAAATAATGAGTGAAATTCCTGTGTGAGTCTGGAGCGTATTATTGCATTATTTTTTGGTTTTTTTTTTCGTTTTGTGACATACATAGTACATGTATTCTTGGTTACTCGCTTAATGTACACACACATGTGAATATGTACATGCTCTCAGGGTTCACATCACATATGTATGCATACATATATACATATATATATTAACAAAGCTTAATTATATGAAAAATCTTTCATCTCTTAACTGTTGTTACAAATACACATACTAATATTTATGCATATCATCAGTTTACTTGCAATAAATTTTAATACCGTTCAAAGTCAGTTTTTTTTTAATTTCGTTATATATACTTTGTAACACGTTATGAATGTGTGTGTTGGCAGGTGTAAGAATTCGGCATTAACTTTCTTAAGCGTTCAGTTTCGGCGGTCTACTTGCACATGCTCAATATGCAAGTGTATGTTATGTACATATTTACATGTGCATGCAGGTTGCATATTTAGTTATTACTTATATTTTACTTTGTATATTTTAATATGCTTTAAAAAATAATTAATTTCGCCTTATTATTCACTGCTTTGTTGCTATTTTTTTTCATTCGTTAGTTATTTTAAATTTGTGTTTCAAGATGCTGTTGTTTTTGTTGACGTATTTGATGTGCAGCATCGGTGAACGCATTCGACATACCTAACGGGTAACCAGGTATCGTGGTGCGTGGGCTGCGTAAGCTATGCATCGAACGGCGTTCGCTCGTTTCTTCCAGCATTTGAGTTTGCAAACGGGTTAACCCTCTAATCCAAAGTATTTGACCAGGCCGTGGTTTCTTATCAGAATCAATAGAATCGCAACGTTCTTCTCCCAAGCGCATTGCATCAGTGTATTCTTCAGGCTGTCCACGGCCCCATGATAAAATTTTAGGCAATTTTCTGGTAGGCACTGAAGTGATTAATTGTCCCCAGACTAACGTTCCGATTCCAAAGAATATGCACCATAACCACTGATCAAGAGATATTGCCTTGGTGGAGAAAGCCATCTTACCATATTGTATAATTACGACCTGAGAAATCATGGTGAAAATCCATATGGTATAAAAAATTGGATTAGTGAAAAGACCCTCCACGACATTTCTCTGTCCGTGTATTTTCCTTGCATTGATCTCATTGAATAAAGTCATCATGACGAAAGTGTTGAAAATTATAGTAAAATGTTGTGTCGGTCCAGCCCCAAGATCTTGATCGCGCCCAGACTCAATATCAAGTATCCAATCCCCGACAAATAAGAGGCCAAATATTATGAATAGCTGATATAAGGCTTGTCCTATAATATTTTTCATCATTGTGCGTGAAATCAAAGGTTTCGTGCGGCCATATGGTTTCCGTAATAGTAAATCTGGCGTTGGAACCTCAGTGGCTAAAGCTAGTGATGCAAGAGTATCCATAATAAGATTAACCCACAACATTTGTACAGCCTTTAGTGGTGAGTCTTGAACCGCACATGCGCCAATAAATGCGACAATTACAGCAACTACGTTGACAGTCAATTGGAATTGTAAAAATTTAGCAATTGAATCGTAAACATTCCGACCCCACATAACCGCTTTAACAATGCTGCTGAAGTTGTCATCTGTCAATATAATATCGGATGCTTCCTTAGCCACATCTGTGCCAGCAATACCCATTGCAAAACCTACATCAGCCTTTTTTAATGCGGGGCCATCATTAGTACCATCGCCAGTCACAGCAACTACCTCCCTATTCTCGCTTACTTTGCTATCAATAATACCTTTAACAAGAGTGTACTTGTCAGTTGGTGAGGATCGCGCTAACACGCGTAGTTTCGGCCACACTTTGTCAAGTAAATGTTGTTGAACATCTCCGTTGTGATCCCTGATACGACGATTGAATTCTTTGCCTTCCAATATTAGAAAATCATCGTTCGGTCGAAGTATACCACATTTTGAAGCGATAGACCGAGCAGTGTTGATGTTATCACCAGTGACCATACGAACAGTTATGCCAGCACGTTGACATTTGCGTATAGCTTCAGGAACTTCTGGACGGACAGGGTCTTCAATTCCCACCACGCATAAGCACGTCAAATTTGTCATAATGTTATCCTCGTCATCCCAATTCGGTTCGCCATCAATATGAACTTCATTTACCGCTGCTTTTCCAGGAACGAAATCTCGATAGGCAACAGAAATAGTTCTTAGTCCATCGCAAGCCATTGGTTCAATAACTTCTCGTATTAAACGCTCCTGCATGTCACGTGTAAATTTCTCCAAAACACCATCATGTCCATAAATGAACGAGCATTTTTTAAGCATTATTTCTGAGGCTCCCTTCGAAAAGAGACGATAACCACCATTTGGACGAGGTATAACCGTGCCCATGCTTTTACGAACCGAATTAAACGTATATACTCGTGTAAACTTATCTTCAGTGATTTCGTCACGAATTGACTGATATTTGACACCTAGACCTTGAACAAATCCGAGCAAGGCGCACTCAGTTTTATTTCCAACTTGTGTGGGCAAATCTCCAGGATTTGGGCCAGGCATAATATTGGAAGTATAAGCGGAATTCACAGAAATACCCATTGTTATCAAGTTACCGACATGTTGTGGTATATCGTTCAATGTTGGTAGTACCTTGCACAATTTTTCACATATATACGATTGTACAACAGTCATTCTATTTGTTGTAAGTGTACCAGTCTTGTCCGAACAAATCGCAGTGGCGTTGCCCATAGTTTCGCAAGCATCTAAATGTCTCACCAAATTGTTATCTTTCATCATTTTCTTTACGGAGTACGCCAACGACAGTGTGACAGCTAACGGTAAACCTTCTGGGACAGCTACTACTAATACTGTAACACCAATAATTAAATGTTTAACTAAATTATTTGCATAGGTATTTTTCCATTGCTTCTCTTCGATAATAAATTTTTTGACACAAAACTGTGTGACTAGTATTATTACAGTTAATAGAGCAATTGTTGAACCAGCATAGCCAATTTGTATTGCCAATTTTGTTAGCTTTGCTTGTAGCACAGATTTCTCTTTTTTGTGACCACCTTCAGCAGGTGATGATGCCTGTTGGACATGATTACCATCGGATTCAGATTTGATTCCATCCGTTGGTGACATTTGCATGTTCTTCGCTGAAGCATGGACATCATCAGCAACTTTCTTTCGTTTTTTCTGCTCAGCCTCCTCTTCATCAACAGCAGCGCCCAACAATGTAAATATTATTCCCGCCTGGGAATTGACACCAACGGCCGTTACTACCATTTTTCCGCTGCCTTCCATAACGTGTGTACCCGAAAGTACCATGGGATCAACATCCACACCTTTTTTAACATGATCAGATTCGCCCGTCAACGAAGATTCATCAACCTTTAGGTCGTTACTTTGTATAAGTATTCCGTCAGCTGGTAGCAAGTCTCCATACTTTATCTGAGCAATGTCACCGACAACAATGTCACCAACAGATATTTGGCACACCTCGCCTCCACGGATAACAGAAAATTTGTGTTCGCCTTCAATTCGATTCTGTAAGCCACGAAATTGACGTTCTTTCGAGTAATCATTGAAAGCAGTCACGATTACTACAACAATAACAGATATCAAAATTGCTAGACCTTCTATCCAGTCATAGTGATTCTCTTCTTCTTGCAGCACGGGAGCATCATCATCGGCAGGCTTGTAAAATGATAAACCAAGAGAAACTAAAGCTGCTACTTCTAAAATGATCAGAGTGACATCTTGTAACGCCTCCCAGACTAACGTCAAAAAAGTTTTTGGAGGTTTCGGTGGGATAACATTTGAACCAAACGTTTCACGCCTATGTTCGATATCGGCTCTTGTGCCTCTAAGACCGTCGTTTGTGGATGTATATAGTTTGTCACACAATTTGCTAACTCCGCCAAAGTCACTTAAATTTACTACGCCATCTCTACCACGATGCTCCATGAGCTCTCGCAATTGTTTAAGAGAAATCCCATATTGCGCCGGTCTTCCATCTATTGTGGCCATTTGTTAAAAGAAAATGTTGATTCAACCAGTCACAAATCGAACAACTAAAAAAAGAAACCTTTTATTTACGTAACTGTATCTAAACCAAATATAAATTTTACGAAACTTACTCATTTATCTGTTGTCTAGGGACCTCGATTGTGTTTTGTTGCCAGCTCAAACCAAAGATGACTAGATACGAAACTCTTTATCTCGTGAGAGCGCTCTGAAAATCCACATTTTTTATAACATTTTAGCATTTTTTCATAATTAAGAATTGTAAAAATGAATATTTTTGCACTTTTACAGCTGTGTTTGGAAAATATTTGACTTCAATAAATACAAACAACATTTGTTCTTAATTTTAACATACAAATTTACCGTGCTTAATGCAAATTTATTGATAACCTAAAATGGTTTTCTGATGAAAAACGCTGCGTTTAATTATTGACTAAGTGGTACTAAGGCTTGTTTGCAATCAGCTGTTCAAAATTACATCATTTGGCAAAAGAAAAAAAGAATATTATAGAGGAACGCATTTATCTAAATTTTAGAGAGTTTCGTATCTAGTCATCTTTGGCTCAAACTACAAGATGGCGGCACAACAATCAGCTGTGAGTGAAAAAAGCGAGCTGCCATATACAATCTACCAACAAATTATTTAATAAATAGTGCGTTTTATTTTTAATTACGCCAGAGGTATATTTAAATTACTCCAAGTAAACACAAAATTTTTGTAAATTAGTCCTTGCCGGCGAAAGAACATGAAACCAATGTGCACAAATTGTTTAAATTAATAGTTAAAAAATCATTTAATAGTTAGGAAAAATATTTATTAATACACAAAAACACTAATTATGTAATAATATCAACATTATTTGCGAAACTTCAAATATTTTATTTACATAATTAAATGCGGATACGTAACATTAATAATAAATAAGTATTTCTATGAATTTATAAATTAACTACCGCGATTAAATATCAAGTAACTTCCTTAATATTGGAATTTAAGAGTATACTAAGTAAATTAAATGACTGGATAAGAGCATGCGCAGTATTTTGCAATTTTTGATACAATTACAGTCAACTATAATTTGCCCGTAGTGGCATCTTTGGCAAGTTTTATAAAAAATGTGAATTTTTCTACGCTCTCTCTCATTTATCTGTTAACTTGGGGCCTCGACTTTGTTTTGTTGCCAGCTCAAACTACAAAGTCTATGCACACCAATCAGCTGAGAGTGGAAAAAGTGAGCTACCATATACAATCTACCAACAAATTATTTAAAATATAGTACGAATTTTTTAATTTACGCCAGAGTTATATTTAAATTATTCCAAATTAAAACAAAATTTTTGTAAATTAGCCTTTGCCGGCGAGAGAAAATGAAACCTATGCGCACAAATAGTTCAAATTGCTTAGAATAATGTCGGTAGTTATATGTGTGCAATGTGCAATTTATGAGACAATTGCATTGAACAAATAGTACAAAATGTTTAGGAAAAATATTTATTAATTCACAAAAACATAAATTATGTAATAACATCAACATTATTTGCGAAACTTATGTTCAATAGTGGATACGTAACATTTATAATAAATAATTAACTTATTTAATATTGGAATTTAAGAGTATGCTAGGTAAATTAAATGCCTGGTTAAGAGCATGCGCAGTATTTTTCAATTTTTGATACAATTACAGTCAACTATAATTTACCCGTAGTGGCATCACTGGCAAGTATTATACACATTTTTCGACGCTCTCACGAGATAAAGAGTTTCGTAACATATTATCTTTGGTGAATAATATGTGAAAAAAACTAAATAAAGCAAATCAAATACGCTTCAAAAATATATATAAAAAATGAATATTTATGAGTGAAAGATAACAAACAAGCAACAAGCGAAGATCATACAAAACAAGCAAATATATGTGCATACATACATACATACGTACATATCTATTACAAATATTGCAGATATAAATTTATTTACGCTAAGAAACTAAGTATATATATATATCTATGTATTCGATGTATGTATGTAGGCATGTATGTCATGTTAATTTTATATGTATGTACATATATTCACTTAATAATTTAATGAGTCTTATTGTATGATTTAATATTTTTGTGTTCACAGTAACACATTAAATAACTCACTCAATCACTCGGCCACAAAAGCAAAAGAGAAAATACTCAGAAATTATAAAAAATTATTTTACTTTGCAAATGTTTCATAAAGAAACACTCAGGTTGTATGAATTTTAGAGAGAGTGAGCAAAAAATTCACTCATAAATTTTATTGAGTTCTCAAAAAATTTACTTTCAAAAATATATATCTACACCAAGTGTATTCAACTTATTAGCCGCCACTGTGCCCCCGTTGATGGCTAGAGCGATACCAACGGCAGTGCGAAATACTTAAAATCAATACAGTTTATGAGTCAGAAAGAAGTAAAGCGTCAAACATGATAGCTAAAATATCTTTGTATCTCAACGCTAAGCATTCTCTACACTAGCTGCCTACACGCTCAGCGCTATACATTCAGTATTAATCATCATGCAGCTTTACAAGTATGGAATCCGCCATTTTGTTTGTTTACATTCGAAAACAGCTGAGATCACCTGATTGCTAAAATTTCTAAAAGCGACATTCTGTTATTTGTTAATTCTTTCCTTGCCTTTGTATTTATTGTGCAAATTTTTCATTCCAACGATGTCCGCATCGTCAAATTTGCCTGTTAACATGCGGAAAGCCATTATAATTTTGTAATTCACAGTCAAATCTTGCAGTTTCCTGCAAAATACACAAGATTCCATACTTGTAAACCTCTACGATGGTATTAACTTTCTTAAGCGTTCAGTTTCGGCGGTCTATTTGCACATGCTGAATGTGCAAGTGTATGTTGTGTATATACATATGTACATGTGTATAAAGGTTGCAAATTTAGTTATTACTTATTTAATACTTTTTATTTGCTTTAAAAAAATAATTAATTTCACTTTATTATTGACTACTTTGTTGTTATTTTTTTTTCGTTAGTTATTTTAAATTCGTGTTTCAGTTTGCTGTTGTTTTTGTTGATGTATTTGATGTGCAGCATCGGAGAACGCATTCGACATGCGTTGGGACACCGAACGGCCATTAATTGACCCAACACCACCAGTAGCTTGCCCCGCAATAAGAGAATGCTGCTGAGAATGCGGATCGTCATCGATGTAGGTGATATCAGATGGTAGGACAGCACCAACGTCAGATAGATTCTTTTTTAATTGATGATTCTGTTGCTGTGGGTCATTGCTACGGTGTTGCTGTGAAATGTTAGGATTAAGCAGATTAGAATTATGTAACGGGTAACCAGGTATCGTGGTGCGTGGGTAGCGTAAGCTATGCATCGAACGGCGTTCGTTTAAGTCTTCCAAAGTTGAGCGGAACGCACGAATAACGCGCAATTGAGTTTGCAAACGGGTTAACCCTCTAATCCAAAGTATTTGACCAGCCCGTGGTTTCTTATTAGAATCAATAGAATCGAACCGTTCTTCTCCCAGCTGCATTGCATCAGTGTATTCTTCAGGTTGTCCACGGCCCCACGATAAAATTTTAGGCAATTTTCTGGTAGGCACTGAAGTGATTAATTGTCCCCAGACTAACGTTCCGATTCCAAAGAATATGCACCATAACCACTGATCAAGAGATATTGCCTTGGTGGAGAAAGCCATTTTACCATATTGTATAATTATGACCTGAGAAATCATGGTGAAAATCCATATGGTATAAAAAGTTGGATTAGTGAAAAGACCCTCCATGACATTTCTCTGTCCGTGTATTTTCCTTGCATTGATCTCATTGAATAAAGTCATCATGACGAAAGTGTTGAAAATTATAGTAAAATGTTGTGTCGGTCCAGCCCCAAGATCTTGATCGCGCCCAGACTCAATATCAAGTAGCCAATCTCCGGCAAACAAGAGGCCAAATATTATGAATAACTGATATAAGGCTTGTCCTATAATATTTTTCATCATTGTGCGTGAAATCAAAGGTTTCGTGCGGCCATATGGTTTCCGTAATAGTAAATCTGGCGTTGGAGGCTCAGTGGCTAAAGCTAGTGATGCAAGAGTATCCATAATAAGATTAACCCACAACATTTGTACAGCCTTTAGTGGTGAGTCTTGAACCGCACATGCGCCAATAAATGCGACAATTACAGCAACTACGTTGACAGTCAATTGGAATTGTAAAAATTTAGCAATTGAATCGTAAACATTCCGACCCCACATAACCGCTTTGACAATGCTACTGAAGTTATCATCTGTCAATATAATATCGGATGCTTCCTTAGCCACATCTGTGCCAGCAATACCCATTGCAAAACCTACATCAGCCTTTTTTAAGGCGGGGCCATCATTAGTACCATCGCCAGTCACAGCAACTACCTCCCTATTCTCGCTTACTTTGCTATCAATAATACCTTTAACAAGAGTGTACTTGTCAGTTGGTGAGGATCGCGCTAACACGCGTAGTTTCGGCCACACTTTGTCAAGTAAATGTTGTTGAACATCTCCGTTGTGATCCCTGATACGACGATTGAATTCTTTGCCTTCCAATATTAGAAAATCATCGTTCGGTCGAAGTATACCACATTTTGAAGCGATAGACCGAGCAGTGTTGATGTTATCACCAGTGACCATACGAACAGTTATGCCAGCACGTTGACATTTGCGTATAGCTTCAGGAACTTCTGGACGGACAGGGTCTTCAATTCCCACCACGCATAAGCACGTCAAATTTGTCATAATGTTATCCTCGTCATCCCAATTCGGTTCGCCATCAATTTGAACTTCATTTACCGCTGCTTTTCCAGGAACAAAATCTCGATAGGCAACAGAAATAGTTCTTAGTCCATCGCAAGCCATTGGTTCAATAACTTCTCGTATTAAACGCTCCTGCATGTCACGTGTAAATTTCTCCAAAACACCATCATGTCCATAAATGAACGAGCATTTTTTAAGCATTATTTCTGAGGCTCCCTTCGAAAAGAGACGATAACCACCATTTGGACGAGGTATAACCGTGCCCATGCTTTTACGAACCGAATTAAACGTATATACTCGTGTAAACTTATCCTCAGGGATTTTGTCACGAATTGACTGATATTTGACACCTAGACCTTGAACAAATCCGAGCAAGGCGCACTCAGTTTTATTTCCAACTTGTGTGGGCAAATCTCCAGGATTTGGTCCAGGCATAATATTGGAAGTATAAGCGGAATTCACAGAAATACCCATTGTTATCAAGTTACCGACATGTTGTGGTATATCGTTTAATGTTGGTAGTACCTTGCACAATTTTTCACATATATACGATTGTACAACAGTCATTCTATTTGTTGTAAGTGTACCAGTCTTGTCCGAACAAATCGCAGTGGCATTACCCATAGTTTCGCAAGCATCTAAATGTCTCACCAAATTGTTATCTTTCATCATTTTCTTTACGGAGTACGCCAACGACAGTGTGACAGCTAACGGTAAACCTTCTGGGACAGCTACTACTAATACTGTAACACCAATAATTAAATGTTTAACGAAATTATTTGCATAGGTATTTTTCCATTGCTTCTCTTCGATAATGAAAGTTTTGACACAAAACTGTGTGACTAGTATTATTACAGTTAATAGAGCAATTGTTGAACCAGCATAGCCAATTTGTATTGCCAATTTTGTTAGCTTTGCTTGTAGCACAGATTTCTCTTTTTTGTGACCACCTTCAGAAGGTGATGATGCCTGTTGGACATGATTACCATCGGATTCAGATTTGATTCCATCCGTTGGTGACATTTGCATGTTCTTCCCTGAAGCATGGACATCATCAGCAACTTTCTTTCGTTTTTTCTGCTCAGCCTCCTCTTCATCAACAGCAGCGCCCAACAATGTAAATATTATTCCCGCCTGGGAATTGACACCAACGGCCGTTACTACCATTTTTCCGCTGCCTTCCATAACGTGTGTACCCGAAAGTACCATGGGGTCAACATCCACACCTTTTTTAACATGATCAGATTCGCCCGTCAACGAAGATTCATCAACCTTTAGGTCGTTACTTTGTATAAGTATTCCGTCAGCTGGTAGCAAGTCTCCATACTTTATCTGAGCAATGTCACCGACAACAATATCACCAACAGATATTTGGCACACTTCGCCTCCACGGATAACGGAAAATTTGTGTTCGCCTTCAATTCGATTCTGTAAACCACGAAATTGACGTTCTTTCGAGTAATCATTGAAAGCTGTCACGATTACTACAACAATAACAGATATCAAAATTGCTAGACCTTCTATCCAGTCATAGTGATTCTCTTCTTCTTGCAGCACGGGAGCATCTTCATCGGCAGGCTTGTAAAATGATAAACCAAGAGAAACTAAAGCTGCTACTTCTAAAATGATCAGAGTGACATCTTGTAACGCCTCCCAGACTAACGTCAAAAAAGTTTTTGGAGGTTTCGGTGGGATAACATTTGAGCCAAACGTTTCACGCCTATGTTCGATATCGGCTCTTGTGCCTCTAAGACCGTCATTTGTGGATGTATATAGTTTGTCGCACAATTTGCCAACTCCGCCCACGTCGCTTAACTTTATTACGCCATCCCTACCACGATGCTCCATGAGCTCTCGCAATTGTTTAAGAGATATCCCATATTGCGCCGGTCTTCCATCTATTGTGGCCATTTGTTAAAAGAAAATGATGATCCAATCTCTCAAAAATCGAACGACTCAAATAAGAAACCTTTGCAGCGCGCAAAGGTGTGACTGTATCTAAAACGAAAACCGAATTTTAACAGCGTATATATATATATATATATATATGCATACGTACGTCATTAATTATTTTACCTGCATTAACGCTTCGCCACTGCTATGCCACGACTAACTGGCGCCGTGAATAATATGTATGTGAAAAAGAGTAAATAAAGCAAACAAAATAACTATACACTTCAAAAACATATGGAAAAATGTATATGCACGAGTGAAAGATAACAAGTAAGCAACAAGCGAAGATCATGCAAAACAAGCAGATATACATATGTACAATAAACATTGCAGATATAAATTTATGTAGGCTAATAATATTTGTATGAAAGTATATATATACATATATGTATTCGCTTGTATGTATGTTGGCATGTATGTCATTTTAATTTTATATATTCACTTAATAATTTAATGAGTCTCATTGTATGATTTAATATTTTTGTGCTCACAGTAACACATTAAATAACTCACTCAATCACTCGGCCACAAAAGCAAAGGAAAAAAACACTCGAAAACTCAAATATTGTTTTACTTTGTAAATCTTTAATAAAGAAACACTCAAGTTGTATGAATTTTAGATAGAGAGAGAGAGAGAGAGAGAGATTTTATTGAGTTCTCACCAAAATTTACTTTCAAAAACATATATCTACACCAAGTGTATTCAACTTATTAGCCACCACTGTGCCCCCCGCACGATCACTGATCGCTTAGAGCGAGACCAACGGCAGTGCGAAACACGAAAACAGGAAATCAATACCACGGTTTATGAGTAAGAAAGAAGTAAACCGTCAAACATGATGACCGACTAAAGCGGGACCACTAACACTAGCGTCAGCAAATAAAAATATCTTTGTATCTCAACGCTAAGCATTCTCTACACTAGCGGCCTACACGCTCAGCGCTATACATTCAGTATTTGTTGCTTAGTTTCAGCAGAGTTTCCATAACGTTTGGGAGTGTTTTCGTTCTATTCAACTTGTCGGACTGTCGCTCGGTGTCGCTGTATTGGCCAATGCAAAGATTGAGTGTATTTGGAGAAAAATAAATAAATAAAAATTATATATGTATATCTCTGTGTGTAGCAGCAGAAAAACCAACGCTAATCACTTGAAAAAAAAAGTTGGCAATTTTTCAAGAAAAATAAATTATAAAAATAATAATAATATTCTACATACGAAAGGTGGTCAAGTGACTCGCGTATTGTTGACATTGAATTTGTGGCAAAGCGACGCACAACAGAAAAATTAAAAAAAAAACCCGAAAAAAATTTATGAATTTTTATTTAAATAGTTGTGTAATCGCAACAACAACAAAGAGGCAACTAAAAAGTGTATCAAAAACTAGTTGGCTGTGTTATGGACTAAAAGTGAATTTAGAAAAAAAATTGATCGAAAGTGAAAAAATTGTGAAAAAAAATCAGCAAATTCTATATGCACATAGCCAGCGCATAATCGAATGAACAATCGAAGAGATCCACAGATATTGTGTACTGGCTTTGCCCCCCAACCGCAGTAGAAGTTGCCAGATACGTCAACTCCAACGCACTAACACATACAATAACAGAAGACATAATACGACATAGTCGATAGAAAAAACTGGTCAATCAAGTAGATAATTCTAAAAATTCACTGCAAAAAAAAAAAGGAAAAAAGTTGCGTAAATATTAAAGCGAGTAAAAAAAAATTCCAAAAAATTATAAAAAAAAAAAAAAAAATTTAAAAAAAAATAAAATAAAAATAATAAAAAAAAAACTACAATACCGTCAACTAGAACTACCACAGTGGCTTAACACACCAAAATAACAACAATAATTATTTAAAGCACCCGCTTGGTAAGCCAAGCAACTCAGAACAGCTGGACACAAACCACCAATCCAACGCACCAACCTAACCGTCCAGCCAGTAACCAAAGCCAACCCGTTTTCCTAACCATCCTACACAGTCGGTTCGTCCACGCCACAACATGCAAGCCATCAAGTGTGTTGTCGTCGGTGACGGTGCTGTCGGTAAGACCTGCCTACTCATCAGTTACACCACAAATGCCTTTCCCGGCGAGTATATACCAACCGTTTTCGACAATTACTCCGCCAATGTGATGGTCGATGCGAAACCCATCAATTTGGGTCTCTGGGATACGGCTGGTCAAGAGGATTACGATCGTTTACGTCCACTCTCCTATCCACAAACGGACGTCTTTCTCATCTGCTTTTCACTGGTTAATCCAGCCTCTTTTGAGAATGTGCGCGCCAAATGGTATCCCGAAGTGCGTCATCACTGTCCCAATGTGCCGATCATATTGGTGGGCACAAAACTGGATTTGCGCGATGATAAGGCGACTATTGAGAAATTGAAGGAGAAAAAGCTCACACCCATCACATATCCACAGGGTTTGGCGATGGCGAAAGAGATTGGCGCTGTTAAGTATCTGGAATGTTCGGCGTTGACGCAGAAGGGCTTGAAAACGGTCTTCGATGAGGCTATACGCTCGGTGCTGTGTCCGGTGATGCGCGTGAAACGTTCGCGCAAGTGTGTGCTGTTGTAAGCGGTAGGAGAAGATAGCGATATTCATACTCTTATATCTATATACAAGTATGCGAGTGTATGCGTGCATACAAACAGGTGTGGTGCAGGTTTTTAAGTGAAAGAGGAAGCAGCAGACAAGGTCGCGTTGGTTTCTTGCCTGACTTTTGTTGGAGAAAAAATTATTTAAAATACTTTTTTTCAACTCTTTGCCGTGTGAATTATGCCACAAAGTGGTGAAAAGATTGAGTGCATACTGCAAAGAAAGTCGAAGAAAAATCAGCGCAAATAATTGTAGGATTTTTTATTAACTACATAATTATTGCATCTTGTGCCTTTACACTTACTACATACATACATACATATGTATGTACATGCTAATCAAAACGAATGTTTCTAAGCACATGCAACAAAGCGCATATTTTTGCATTTTTTTCTTTGTATTTAAATTATTATTATTTTTTTATATTCAATTTCTGTTTTCATTAAATTATTATTTTCATGTTTTTCTCATTTCAAATTAAATATATATATAATATATATGTATGTATGTATGCTCATACGAATATACATGCGATTCACTTAAAGTTTGTAGCAGTTGGAAAACAGTGATAAAAAAATATAATTATACATATGGATATGTGTTTACGCACATACATATGTATGTATGTATTTATATGACAAAAATATACTTTTACATATTTACGTACAACAAAAGCCAGACCAAAGCAGTTGAAGCTTAATTCAATTCAGTACAGAATTCGTCAGCGTTTATCTCATGCCGTCACCGAGTCGAACAGCTGGATCTTATGAGAATGTGTGTGGGCAAAGTGAGAGCGAAAATTTATATATATGTATACAAACATCGGTACATATTGATTTATATATCAAAGTAAATAAATATGGAATTTTGTTTTCCACTCTAGCAATTGAAAGCTGTGGAGAAGTGGTTGTGTGTATATCTAAAATATGCAAAATATTTTATCACAAAAAAAAATATATAAATAAAAATAATAATAATAATAATAATAATAATAATATAAAATATATATATATAATAATAATAATAAAATTGGGAAAAATTTGTATGATGTATAATTTTAATTTATCTAAATTCGAAGAAGAAATTAGTAACGAAGAAACAGAAACTGAAGCAAGTGTTAAAGAAAAAAAAAATTAAATTAAAAAAAATATATATATTTGATATATACAAAACACTGTTACTGCAGAAAATATTTCTGATTTATATAATTATTATTTTTACTTCTGCTTACGTCATTAAATAGTTTTGCGAAGCTCGTTTCGCGTTACATTGCTCAAATATTTCTTTGAAGCTTTTAAGCTTTTACAGATTTCGTGCAGCAACACCAAAATCAATCAAAAATTCTTAGCATTTGCCTAAATAAATCAAAAAATTATATAAAAAGTGCAGAAAAAAATATTTTTGTCAAAAACAAAAGGTCGTAAAGCTCGAACCCCACATTTTCCGTATAATAAACATTCGAAAATCCATCAAAAATTATTAAAATTTCTTAGCATTACCCTAAATAAATTAAAAATTACATAAAAAGTTCAGAGAAAAGAAAAATATTTTTATCAAAAAAAAAAAAAAGAAAAAAGCTTGAAAAGCTCGAAGCCCAACATTTTTCGAGTAAATAAACATTGAAAAAAAAAAAATCAAAAAAATTGTGTATGCGCTGTTGGTGGCCGCACTAGCTGAGTGGTTAACAGTACTTAATATCATGTCTCTACAGAATTCTAACCTTAGCCAGATCAAAATCTAAAATGATAGAAAAAAGTTTAAAATAGCGGTCGCCCCTTTAAGACAGGGAATGTCAATCGCTCCGAGTGTATTGCTGGCTTGAAATAAAAGCTACTCGCAAAAATCCAAAAAAAAAAAATCGCTGCTAAACCCCAAGGTCTTATTGGAAATTTTCGAACAAAAACTTGAGATCTACTAAAAACCGTATTAGGAAGATTTTTATAAAGAAGAATACTTCGAACAGCCAAGTTTTCCTCTTACTAACAAATGTGATATCAGCAAAACAGCTGTTAAATTGATATGAGCTTTTACATGAAAATGAATTTGGAAATCACTACGATCGACTGAAGCCACTTATCTTCCAACGGTACCACTTAAAGTAATGGAATTTTAAAGTTTTTAAGTGGCTTCTTAAGATTATGGCAAAAATTAAGGAATTTTAGTAAAATGTCATGAAAGATGTGCTCAAATGAGAGTATGTTGTATCAAATATAAGAGGAAAAGTAAAATAATCGGTCTTAGAGGCTTTTTAAACGTACTGCGCTTTTTCTATAAGTGATTTTTGCACTCTCAGTTTCTATGAATTGAGACATGATGAACTTGTATTATTGTAAACATTAAAAAAGATTTATAATATTGCTGACTACTTCAGTTTTTTGTTTAAATAGTTAGTCAGCTTGAACTTTAGAGCTGAATTAAGGCAATGCGAGGCGCATAAGAATGTAAATATTGAATTTAAAGCTCTCTACAAGCTTTTTGTAAGCTCCAAAATTCTCTATTAGCTTTTTGTAAACTCTACCACATATCAAAAATCTCATTTTTATAGTTTTAGCTAAACGAAAACTAGTGAAAGCTTTTATGATTCTCACGGATTTAAAGCTGTTTTAATAAAGTAAAGTAAAATAGCCTGACTGTTTTCATTGCAACTTTTACTTTAATTTCAAACAAAATCAGAATAGAATAATTAAAAAAACAGCAAACATTACTTTACACAAATGTCACTTTATATTTCAGTAAAAGCTTAGAGAGGACTTTGAGCTTTTTAGTCTAAACTGTGAAAGTGGCGGGTTATAAACAAAACAGCACAATTATTATGATCAATCAAAGGACGTTCGAAATGTATCATTTGCTTTAAATTATTTTTTATAAAATTCACTCTTTTGAGCTTTTTTTTTTTGGGAAAAACATTAATAGTCGACTTTTCAAGTGCTTTTTCTCTCTACTTATGGAACTACAACTACTTGTATCATCTTGTCTCTTATCTAATTCCTCAACTTTTTTAGTTATATATAAATATGCCAAGTAAAATTCGAATATTATACAAAGAATACTCAAACAAGCTTTCAAATATGTATGTTTGTCGCATTGAAAATGTTTACATAAAAAAATTCGCTGCTGAAAATCATACAGAAATTAAATAAATTCTGCGTCACAGCAAATCAAATAGCCGCACCTAAGATTTGTAGAAAAATACATATCTACAAATTAAGATAGAAATTTCATTATAGATCAGTTATTTTATTGTAACCAGCAAATATGAGAGTTTAAAACTTGCTGCATTTGAGGTAAATAATTAAATACTCTGCGTATTGGTAAACACACATATGTACATATGTACATACATGTAACACCAGCAACGATTTTAATATATATGTAAATACATATAGAATTCAATAAATAATTCCATGGCACACACATAAATAATTTATCGCCTTTCGGCGTATGCGATAAGATTGCTCGAACTAGTAGTAAATCAGTAGATAGTCGTTGTTTAAGGTGTCTTCATATATATCTTTTGGCATGTCAATAAAAAGAAAAACTATATATCGCTGAGTACATATGTATATGTACATACGTATGTATGTATGTATATATGTATGCTTGTTCTACTAGTATAACCCACACACCTTAGTACACATATGTATACAAATTACAAGCGCCACATCTGTTCGGCGTTTAATGGAGAATTTAAGTAATTTACCGTTTTTAACCTCGCAAGGTCAGCGGCGATCAATTCTTTTAATTGATGATCGGTAAATGCCAACGCATACACAAGCACACATACACATAAGCGTTGTTGGCAGTGAGATCTAGTGCGAACGTATTTACGCTTCTCAATAAGCAAACGGAATTTGTTTGCTATTGACCAACATGTTTCGCAGTACAAAAACAACAAACACATAGTAATAAATTTTCACATTTAACATTTCCTTCTGGCAAATGTTGTACGAATTCCGGGAACTAACTAAATATGTAAATTGTATGTATTGGTCTTTTCTGGGTCTGGTTTTTGTTAACGTCAATTGATTGTGAAAAAAAAATTAATTTGGCATGTAAGTCAAATATACAAACACACAAATATACAAACAAAATATGCAACAAAAAAAAAATTAAAAAATTTTAATTAAGATAAATAAAAAATTAATTAAAAAAATATTTAATAACATTAATGGTATTAAAAACATAAAAAAATTTGTTAATACTATTTATATTTTATTTTCCAGAATTTATTTCAAAACTCCAAATTTAAAAAAATTAATTTTTTTTCATTTAAATTATTTTAGATTTTTTTTTAATTGTATTAAAAAAAATTTGTTAAACCAATTAATTTTCACTCGATCATATATACGCATTAAAAAAAAATCGTTAATATTTTTTGTATATATATGGAAAATGTATTTAATTCCCGTCATTTATGGTGCGATAATCATTTAAAAAAAAAAAAAAAAATATATAATGACATTAAAAAAACTAAACTTAATAATATTAAAAGTAATAAGTATTAATAAGCATTCGCCTTTCGTTACTTTTGTTGCTTTCCGCTTGTCTTCCTTGCGTACTAAAAGTATATATTTTTATTAGAGCTCCAGATACATACATGGCTGTCGAGCACTGCGAGCAGCTCGATGCTTGCTCGATACTCCCTCATTACTCAACTGCTCAGCAGAACAGCAAACATTTAATTTTGTTTGTCAAAATTTCTTTATCGTTTCAATGATTTTTACACTTTACATAAATAAATTAATATAAATATATAAAAAAAATTTGGAGAGAAAAGTCAAAGTGTTTGTCAAAATACTCGAAATGCTCGTGCTCGGCTCGAAATTTTTTTCGAGTAATGAGTAATGAGTAGGTGTGCGAGTTCAAATGCTCGCACTGCTCGAAAATGTTTGAGCAAAATCTTGAGCTCTTATTATTTTTTTGTTAATTAGAAAATCCTTCAGTCCACGTAAGGACTATATATTTTATATTTAATGGAAGTTGCATTTTTTTTTTATTATTTGTGCAATTAAATGTTTATGTTCATATAATTAAGCATATTTAGTAATGGAAATTTGAATTTCAATATTTGTTTCAGTAACTTTTTTTTTTAGTTTACCAAAAAAATATTCTAAAATATTAAAAATTTTTTTTATTTTAATTAAAATAATAACAAAAAATAAAATTTTAATTTTAGCAATATGCAATCGATGTATTTATATTTTTTATGATATAGAAAAATACTAAGCTAAATAATTTTATTAATAAAACGAGAAGTTTGAAAAAAAAATGTTCTCTTTTTATTTCACTTTTGAGCTTAAAATCAAAAAAAAAATACTTTCTAAGTTAAATAAAATTTTTAATTCAAGCTTAGATAATAAATTTAAAAAAATTGGACATGAGAAATAACAACACAAGAGGTAAGTAAGAGACAAAACTCAAACAGAGAATTAATTTTTATGAGAGGAAAGAACTAGGGACCTACCATGCCGACACAGCGGAGCTGTAAATAATTCTATAATACGATGAATGAGGTGCACGCTGCCTTAAATTCCAATTCTAAAATGTTTTTTTTTTGTAATTCTAGAATTCTAAAACTTTTAAAATGACTGCATTTACGGCAGAAATATTTGTCAAATTATTATTTTTTTTTGTCAATTTTTTTTAATGTGCGAAAGTTTGCTTTTGTTCTAAATACATATCTTCATCAATGAGATTCTCTATGATATAGCGTACAGTACCGCGTCACACTTCAAAGAATTTTTTTTTCCGTTTTCTTCTTCCCCATTACTTGGAATATTACTATTTTTTTTCACTCACTCTTAGTTACAAATTTTTTCGCTGTTAATTCTTTACTGCTTTCTTTCGATTATAGAAAAAGTACTCACTTATCTTTGCGTCATGCCTTTTATGGTGCCAAATTCTAATGAAGTACTTTGATAAGATTTGCTAACTCGCGTATTTAGGGTAAAAAGAAAGAAAACCAATCAAAATTAAAACGATACTTGTTGAACTCTCTTTTATTGTTTTATAATTCGTGGAAGAATAATGTTTCATAGATTAGTTTTAAAAATGTTGATAAGAATTAATATTTTAATATTTGGTATTAAATCAATGTAAGCTCGACGAGAGCGGCTGCTTCATCTTTGTGCTTAGCAGTGCCGCCATTTCTTGGGAAACTACTCTGCTACTACTACTACTCTACTAGGAAAAACTCTACAGACGTGAACTCAAGTTACTATTGATTTTAGATGAGAATCGACGGGAAGAAGGAAGATAAGTAGAGAGCCAATATTGAATTCCTTTTATGATCAGCCTTTGCCATATGACAACAGCTATTGAAATTCTCCGAGAAATCAAAGTATTTCGAATAGGAGCAGAAAGGTCAAACCAGTATCCAAATCGGAACTATTTTGATTCAAGTGTGTCGGTATTCTTAAATCGGCAACCACTTCTACCTAACCTAACCTGATGCTATGTACACTATATTCGAGCTACTTCAGTATTAAAGAAAAGGATTCGCCAGTGAATAAAGAAATTTATCAACTAAGGTCATTTGAGGAGTCCCTGGCCTGCCATAGTAAAACACATTTTTTTAGCAAAATTCAAATTTTTTATTCAATATAGCTCACTTCAAGGGTGATACACTGACTAAAGCGACCCTTCAACTTTCCGATGCCATTTTTTTTGTAGTACGATTTGTCCTTTGCTTCAATATAGGCCTCTGTATGACGGGTTTTACGAAATCAAGCACATACGTAATTGTTGAAAACGCACTGTGCGATATGCATATCATACAGAGAGCAATGATCATTAAACCTTTATATACATTAATTGTAGCATACTTTTAGGCGTACACTTTTCAGTGCGCCACCATAAAGTGTCATCCCTAGCAAGCTGCTAAGAATAATGATGCTTGCACTAAATAATTGGAAAAACTTAATTTTTGGAGGCCAATATTATTCATTGCTCCGTATGTTCCACCAAAATCAAAACTCAAACAAAAAAACGAAAAAAAAGTTTTTTTCATAAAAAAATACAACATATTCTACACAAAATTATATACCAAGCACACATTTGCCAAAGTATTTCTGTAAAAATTTGTGTATGTGTATGCGTCTACACACAAACAGTGACAGAAATGTTGATTGATTGTTAATAAATTGCCTGTTGCTCGGTGCTCATTAGCCGCGTGAGAATTCGATGAAATACATATAAAGGCGAAATGAAGAGGAAAAAATTATATATTGACATATTCATAAAAATATGAATATACATATGTATGCATCTGTGTATGTCTGCAGCACATGTAAAAATACAAAAATACATTTGTTGCCCATGTGAATAAGTAGAAAGAGAGACCACAGCGATAAAAATTGGCGAAAAATTATGACAAGTGATATAAATTTCTGCACACACGCCCATATATAAAAACAAGCACTTGTACGAGTGTCATCTCTCATGTATTTATAAACGCATACACAGTTGTAATTAGATAAATTTTGCATGCTGTGTTTTGCGCCAAGGGATGCTGCAGATTAGCGCTTGGCCACAGCAGCAGCTACACGCGGAGGAACAATGTTTGTTGTCGTTGTTGTTGCTGTTGCTATTTACTATTGTCTCAATCATCGTACATCGTGCTCTACATTAGCCTTCATGCACATTTGCACTCATGTCTGTTGGTTATGAATGAGTGGGTGCCACTTTCAATGCCACTGGCAGCAAATTGCCAATTGCAACAGCAACAACAACAGAATCAATGGTGTTGAAATTTAGACACACCGCTTTTGGTGACAAGCAAAAAACAAATTTTCAAATGGCAGCAAACGCCAAAAATGGACGCTGAAAATTCCGTTAATTTGACCTAGATTTTAGGCCATCGATGGATTAGTGGCCACCGCCGTAGGGCGATGTTAGTGCAAACTATCAATTGTTGAGCTTGGAGCTGCTCATTCAGCAACTTGACTTAAGAACAGTTTATGTCATGAAACACAAAATAAAGGGTGATCTATTTTGCGGTTCCCTACTTTCTTAACGAAAAAAAAACACAGAAAATTCAAATTTAATGGCGACTGTCTATTATCATTCGAAAGAACATTCTTTGGCATTTAATTTTTGAAGATTATCTCTTTCAAATATTGGCCACGGCTACGTCTCAGATGGTCCACCCGTTGAGTCTAATTTTCGATGACTCGTTTGAGCATTTCGACTGGTAACTGGCGGATGACACGCGTGAATCGATGCGGAATTGTCCGCATAGACTTCAGACTTTATATATCCCCACAGGAAAAAGTCTAACGGTGTGATACCACACGATCTTAGTGGCCAATCGACCGGCCCAAAACGTGTAATTATCTGCTCGCCGAAGTGTTCTCTCAATAATAATAAATCCATTAATTGATGCGATGTGTGGAAAGTGGCGGACGCCGTCTTGTTGAAACCAAATGTCGCGGAGATCACGAGCTTCAATTTCAGGCATCAAATAGTCGGTTATCATAGTGCGATAACGGTCGCCATTGATGGTAACTTTCTCACTGGCATCATTTTTGAAGAAATATCTACCGATGATTCTACCAGCCAACAAAACACACCAAACCGTTGTTTTTTCTGGATAAAATTACAGCTCTTAAATCTCCTTAGGTTTCTCTTCGTCCCAAATGCGGCAATTTTGCTTGCTTACAAACCCATTGAGCCAGAAATGAGCCCCATCGCCGAACAAAATTTAGCTCGGATCTTCTTGGAACTTTGCAAGAGTCTATAGAGCGAAGGGATGTCACTTTGGAAGGTCGAGCGGCTTCAGTTCGTGCAGACGCTGTATTTTGTACGCTTTCTATTTAAGATTTCGACGTAAAATGCGCCAAGTCGCACAATACGTCAGTCCGAGTTGGTGCGAACGGTGCCGAATCGACTCTCCACGGCCCTCATGTACACTCTCAGCTACGGCCGCTATATTTTCTTCACAGCTGGACGTGGTCTATTCGGTCGAATATTATCCAATAATGAATACTGGCTCTCAAGATGGGTGATGGTGTTGCGAATAGTACGCTCAGTAGGCCGATTATGTTGACCGTAAGTTGAGCGAAGCGTGTGAAACGCATTCTTTACAGAACGTCAATTTTCGTAAAAAAAATTGAATGATTTGAAAACGTTGTGCAGGCATAAGTCTTTCCTTGATGAAAACTGAACAAAAATAACATGACAGCTTGACACGGCTCACGCGTGATCTGTCAAAGAACGGCTAATGAAAAAAGCCTTGGATCATTCTTTATAAATATAATAAAATAACATAAAAAAATAATATAATATAAAACAAAATAAAAATAGTTAAACTAAATGGAATTTATTAAAATTAAATTAAATTAAATTAAATAGAATAAAATAAAAAAATGCATTTAAAAAAAAAATTGGGTGAAAATTAAAAATTAAAAAAAATTAAAAATTTAATAATAAAATAAAAATAAATGAATTTAGACGAAATAAAAATAAAACAAAAATATAATTTTGCGAATGGGTAAGTATGCTATGCTTGTAAGAATGGCAGACAGGTAAGCATTTGTTGTGCTCCATCTACCTGTTGTTGTTATTGCATTTTAGTGTATACAAAACCTATGCCATCAATTACCGCTGTTTGGCGTGCCGAAAAGCGATTCATCTTTTTCAAAGTACAAACAAACACAAATAGGCACACAAAAAAACGCTGAAAAACGCCTTAATATTATGCTTATATAGATAGAAAATAATTTGAAAATTAAAAAAAAAAATTTTTTTGTTTATTAAATTTTTACCGCAAGCTACGTAGCGCCTAAAAATTTGACAAGTGAAATTTCGAATTATTCAAAGCATGTACATTCGTTTGCGCATGAAAGGAGCAGTTTTTTTTTGAGGATTTTCGAGAATTCGCTCGCCAATCAGATAAACAAAGAAGCGAAAGACGTACGCACACACATACACATACACTTGTAGGTTGGCGTACAAAAATAGCTCAATTGCGCAAATATTGTACATATTTTTTTTATATATTTTTACATACATACATAAGTACATATGTTTGTATGCATGTACTATTTGCAGACACCCCAAAATCACCCATTACCATACGCGGTCTCGAGAGCACAGCATATGCAAGGAAAACACAAACATACACTTAACTTCGCCGCTAGAAGCTACAAAGCTAACAAAAAAAAGCAAACAATTTAAGGCTAAAGAAATACAAAAATAATTGCCAACAAAGAGCAATTAAATGCAGACACAGGCGCCCCTCGGACAGCTCTGCATAAGCTGATTCAATAACAGAGCCAGAAACAGATTTCTTCTACTTTTCCTTATGTGTTCTATATAAGTGTATTGATATGTATGGTCGAATACGCATTCTTTAAATATTTTTGGGTAATTCTCAGATTCTTGTGACGCTTGCTTTGGCTGCCGCCCGAACTGCAGTGGTCTCAAGCATTTGACCCCCACATACCTTTCACCTGTGTCAGCCCATTTGACTGCGTTGTGGCTTGGCTCATACCAGCAATAATTTGTTATTTTACTAATTTTTATGGGAATTTCGTATTGATTTTTCGGTTTATGTGCCAATTAATTGTGTTAATGTATTCATGGACTGATTTCAGCTGTCTCGCTGGTGTCATGCGAATATTACTTTTGCGGCCGGAGGGGTAATGAGTCAAGAAAATTATATTATTTAGTGATACGAGTATAAAAGCGGCTCGGTTCCCTACTCCCCGTTCAGGCTGTGGACGAAAAGGTATTTTTAATGGGTTGAGGAGATTCACATAAATACACTCCGCAATCGTAACATAGTTAAAGACAAAACTCGGTTAAAATATGACATAAAAAAGGCATATCGCAAGCTGGTGTCCTCTCCTTCCTTGTCCTGGATCTCCACGACCTCATGCAAGTGAACATAAATCTGGTATCAGGCTCAGCCGTAAATCCCAGTATGACCTATGAAATGGATTTTGTCAAAAGCTGAGGTGAGCTCAGCCGATCCTCGCTGAAAAAACACGGTAAGTAAATGTGCTTAACTCGAAGACATACGTACACGGCTCTACAACTAGAGTGTCGACAGCCTTAGTCCTAAAGAAAGAGAGAGAGAGTGAGAGAGCAGGGATATTGCAGATAGTGGTCGTTATAGCAGTGAGGTAGTATTGGGATTAGATAACGGTAGTCTTTTGGTGACACAGCTTTGTTGGAGTAACTGATAAGCGACGGTAAGTGCACTAGTAGCATCGCGATTGGACCTCAGCAACGTCGGACTAACTG